>CM075486.1:25392500-26000000 GCA_037950665.1 Hypophthalmichthys nobilis
GACCGAATAAACCCGCCACATGCACAAGGGTTCTGTACCTTCCTCAACAGCAATTGATTCTCAGAACCCGTGTTTTGGCTTCATGAAGAGGCCGAAATCATTACAGTCGAGCTATTCATGACCTGCGAGGAAATTTCCATTATTTTTTTTTTTCACCTGAAGGATCAAATGACAGTACGGAACATCTTTCTTTGTCTCTGGTGTGCTCTCGCTCTCTTTCAAAGCGTGAGATTGATTCCGATGTCCGTGAATCCACTCTGAATGCTTAATCGTGCCCTTCAGCGTCTCCTCTGAACTGTCGCGGAGGTGATTTCAGTCCTGTGAGTGCAGAGGAAGGGTTCCACGAGTGTCTGTTTAAAGTGATTAAGGAAGACTAAAGTTAAAGACGGTGTCAGTAACACTTACACGGACAGTCTGATCATTCCACACACGTAGAGCATTTAAACTACACTTAAGAGCTTCGTTTACGAAACCTAGTGAGCTGCCTAGCTGACATTTACCCTCAAGTGAGTGATTTGGAACATACTACATAGACAGCAACTCTGTGTGTGTTGTACAAATAGTTCTCCAGATAGATAGATAGATAGAACGTTAGAAAGACAGGTAGAACATTAGAACGAATCACAACAGATAGAATATTAGAACGTTAGAAAGACAGATAGAATGTTAGAACAACAGATAGAACGTTAGAATGTATCACGACCGACAGAATGTTAGAACATTAGAACGTTAGAAAGTGTCACAACAGATTTTAATGTTAAAAAGACAGAATGTTAAAACAACAGATAAAAGGTTGGAAAGACAGAACGTTAGAACAACAGATAGAACATTAGAATGACAGACAGAATGTTAGAACGAGTCATAACCGATAGAACATTATGACAACAGATTGAACGTTAGAATGACAGACAGAACAATAGAACAACAGATAGAACGTTAGAACGAGTCACGACCGATAGAATGTTAGAACCACAGATAGAACATTAGAACAAGTCATGACAGATAGAATATTAGAACGTTAGAACGAGTCACGACAGATAGAATGTTAAAAAAAAAAATTTCTTTTTTTATTGTGTTTTTTTTTTTTTCAGGTAACTTGAGAAGCACCACCACATAAGATATTATGTCTGTTTATTTCTTGAATATAAGTGCATTTTGTTTTACTGCACTGGCAGATTTTTGTCATTTGTTTTAATATATATATATATATATATAAGAAAGTTAAAAACGTAAAAAAGTAAGACGGTAAGATAAAATACACAGTATATTCAAGAAATAACATTCTTAATATCTTACTGCTGCTTCTCAAGTCAATTTATCTTGTTTTATGAATATTCAGATACATTAAACACAAAAAGAAACCACAGTTGATTCTTATCCATAAGCACGTTATGACGCTAATGACACAATACTCCAATAAGCGTAAAAAAACCCACACAAATAATAAAAGGTTAGCATTAAGTATATTTCAATTAATATTTCACTAAGCCATAATCTTAAATGTTTTTTTTTTTTTTTTCACTGAGCTCAACCGACACTTCTTTGTGAAAGCATTGTAAATTCAGTGAATAGCAATAAATGTGTTTTTGTTTTTCAGGTGGAAGTTTTGAGCTGTGAAAGTTACAGTACGTTTCATAATACAATGAACCAGATGAGATCAAGGACATTTCAATTCCTCATGACAGCAGCCCTTAAACATTCATGACTCGTAATCTTCACATCTGTGTTCCCATCACACGAGCGCCTGTAACGTCTTACTCCGTCAGAAACGAAGCTTGTGTGACTGTTTTAGATGCTTCAATCATTCAGAGATCCGGGAAAGATTCAGTTCGTTCACAGTTATCAGGGAATCATCAAGAAAACTCTTCTCAAAGTGAATTATTTATTTCACAAAGCTTTCTTAAAGTTGCATCACGTCTCGGCCAGACTGAAAATTCTCATTTGGAGTCAGTAAAAAAAAAATAGTTCTGTTAAATCAAAACATCCAAGTCTGAAAGTCTCTCACTCACACACACACACCGGTAGAGAGCTTTAGCACTTCACAGTTTGTTTTTCCAGCAGCAGCGTGTTTGTTTAGCAGCTGACGGTTAATTTTTCCCCGGAAACTGACTTTCTCCTGTCAGCGCTGCGGCAGCGAGCAATTCATCTCTCCATTAGATTCGTGCTCAGGGCCACAGACCGACCCGACCACACCGGCCTGAATCAGCAGTAATATATTACACATATTGTGGCGATGAGAGTAACCGTCCTGCTCATTAGACCTGAACATTTCCATCTGTCCCGCTAACCCTGTCAAACTCACTTTAGCTAACAGCGGCTCTGAGAACAAGTCGCCGTAATCATTCCTTTAGCAGGTTCCTCTAATGACCAATGAGTGTTTCTTGAAATTAATGCTACCATAGTGAGACAGTCTTGGCATTTACATTCATACTGTATGTGTGAATTTTACCCATGACATTAGTGTTGCTTGTGTCATTCTATACGTGATGAGCTACAGGAACTATAGGACTTTATTTAGTGTGTAATGTTGCTGTTTGAGCATGAAAAAGTCCCTCCAGCGGGAGTTATTCTCTATATCAGTGTTTCTGAACTCCCTGAAAGCCTCCATTGTAGTTTTGTATTTTCTTCCGGGAACAAATATGTCACAATATTCCTTATTTAAATAATTCATATGCAGAATAAAGGGGCGGGGCCTGGTTGAGTTAGTTAGTAGTGTGTTGAAACTGGCGGTTATGGTAAGGGGCGGGGCATTTGCCAAACACCAATCACAACACACCGCTCCAGCCGACCAATCAGAGCACATTGTGCTTTTCAGAAGGAGGGGCTTCATAGAGACAGGAACTAAACAGAGCGTTACTGACAGACTGGGAAGAGAGGAGCTGAACAATGGAGAATATGAGGAAAATAATCAACATTCAAGCATGAAATCCTGCTCTAGTAGAGCACAAAAACAACATCAAGACTTTGTGAAAGGCTCTTTAAACAAAATACAGTTTGACATTCAAAATGCATCTTAAATGCATATGTCAAATGCTACAGGGAAAATCCTCTTTTTTCACTTCAAAATGCAGAAGAAACTGTGCAGGCACAAGCACCGTTATCACAGTCGCATCAGCTGACGTCGAGGAAATGAGATGGACTTGAGATTTCTCTGAAGATACGAGCTGCGACAGAGCAGCTTTATAGAGACGTTCAGCACAAGGCCTCACAAACGCTTCGAAACACTTCCATTTGCCACAAGACATTCAACCTGAAATGACACGGTGATGATGTGGCCGTTTCTGAAAGCGCTTCATGTCTAGATATTCATGCCAATCAGAAACGCAGCATGACGGGTCACATCACGGACATTAACCGAGTTCAGACTGATTCTCCAACATCTGCGTCGTGATCAACCTCCGAAACAACATATTAGAGATGCCAAACCCCCACGAGGACCCATCGGCATCAAAATCACACCTCATTTGGCCCACGCTCTCAACTCAACCCTTCTGCTTAACCTCTTCAGCCCGTTAACTAACCGTCTGTCTCCATGGAAACCGCGACGTTGAGTGATAAAACTGCTGTAAAGTGCTGACAAGATCTCGTAACCTGGGACAAACGGGCCAGATGATTAACGACGGCCTTCTTATTTTATTCCCCGACATAAGGAAAATGTGTCCTTTAGAGGAGCGTTTTATGGTAATTATTTATGAGCTCATATTCTGAAGTGCTGTGTGTGTGTGTACTATGTAGTGTGTTTTCTATAGTGTATAGAGTGCAATGTGCATTGTGTAGTGTACAGCATATAGACTGCAAAACAGTGTTCATGAATAATGTGTAGAATAAAGTGTGTAGTGCTCATTGTGTGTGTGATGTGTGCAGTCTTCAGTGTGCAGTATGCAGTGTTGTATTGAATCAGGAGTGGGATAAAATTGGGTCTATTTTCAGTATGGAACATCCGGATGACCTTCTACATTTGCAAAAAGTTCAGTATGCAGTATTTGATCAGACTCATGCTCTAGGAGTCTATGGCAGCCCATAGAACCGCTTGTGGGAAAGTTATGAAATTTGGCACACAGATAGAGGATCTCTATCTCAATCGCTCTAGCGCCACCAACTGTCCCAATTTGCACTTACTTTTATGCTAATAATTTATGAACTGTAAGGGCTAGAAACAAAATTCCATGGCTCAATACGATTCGATTGCACCATATCAATCGAAAATTGAACCAAAATCGAACCAGATCATCTTCAGACCATGCTGACAAAAAGATATGGCTTTTGTCAAAGCGTTTTCGAAAAACGCGCGAACTGATTTTACGTAGTGCTTGCGAAAATAGACGTAAGGCTGCATCTCTTCAACACTTTATCATATTCTGACCAAACTTGGTACATGTCATCACAAGCATGACCTGAGGTTACATGCTGCATTTCGGCATAGCGCCACCTACTGGTCCGGAGACATTTTGCTCATAACTTCTAATTTAATGATAAAAATGTGCTCATAATTCTAATTATAAAAGTGGTCTCGTTAGATTCGGGGCATCATGCCGAGAAGAATGATATCCAATTTTCCCCTATCAGCCATTTTAAGTCAAGTCAAGTCACCTTTATTTATATAGCGCTTTTTACAATGCAGATTGTGTCAAAGCAGCTTTACATTGATAACTGGTATATAATTTTGGCTGCACAGCAGCTCTTAAAGAAAATGGTGTCATTGTCCATCTTAAGTAAATTCAGTATTGATTCATTCCTTTGTAAGAATCAATAGTTATTAATTTAGTTAGTTTATCTATTTTAGGCATCAACCATTTTGAATTTTGTCATAAATGCTGTATTTCATGAACGCATTAGCTTATCGTTACGAAACTAGATACGAATGTTGCCATATTTGGCCAAACTTTCTGTCCGGTCTGTTGATTTTCTGTCAAAACCTACTTTTTCAAACTCCTCCTAGTCCACTGGTCCGATTTTCACTAAAATCATTTACAGACTATGCTGACAAAAAAGTTATGGATTTCATGTCAATAAACAGAATTGTTTCATATACCACAACATCAAAGTCATGATGCCTAAATGACTCTTGAGGCTGTATATCTGCAATGCTTTGGCATATTGAAACCAAACTTTGCATGTGTCATTGTCACCTCACTCTGACTACACCACATCAATTTGGCCACAGCACCACCTATTGGTTAAAAGTGTGTCACTAAATCATTAGTGACTCTATTTGATTTGTCAGTCATTTTGCCTAAAATGATGTTAACATGTCTTGCATTCAGTATTTATTTATTTATTTTTTGGAGGACAAATGCAGTGTGCAAAACACTAGTGTTATATTCACAATCAGCTTTAGGAGGCCATTTCTCTCACATAGTTAAAGCTGCTGGAGTCAGAATGATGGGATTTATGAGATGAACGTCATCACAATGTCAGAATTATTATAGTGGGAAACTGTGATTTTAAGCCCAGGCTCTCAGAGTTTAGAAGAAAATCATGTTAAAAGTCAAACGGTGTTGATCGTAATTACGTTCACATTTACATGCCGGTTCATATGAATTCAGTTAATTAAGGTTGATAAAAAACTTGACAGCTTTAGCTGGTTTATGGGGTGAAATAGTTCCAAATAAAAGTCTTACTAAAACATGATTAGATATTTTATCTGTTCACCTGCATGTCATGTGACTATTAACCAATATCAGAGAATCACGAACACGTGAATGTGTCGTTAACTTACTGAAATATTAACTTAAAATCTTAAAATTTCAAGTAAATATTCTGTCTAAGAGGTTTGGCTGACAAAAAAAAAAATTGTGAATCCCTGCGCTAGTGATAAAAACCTTAAAAAAAAAAGAGGGAAAAAAAAGAAAAAAGAAAAGAAGGAGATATTGTCCAAAAAGTCCATTTGATTCTCACTCATAATTGACTCATAAACAGGACCTTCCCAGCAGCACTTGAGGTCTCATGTCCTGACAGACGTCGCCCTCTGGTGGAAACCGTCACACACTGCTGAGAAACAGCCTGTGATGTTATAAAACACACCAGAGTGATGCTGACATTTAAAACTCAAACACACATCGGGCCCTCGGTTGAAATCGCAGTACAATTCTAGGGCCCCCCGAAACCTCAACTTTCATAATAATTATGCACACACTGTATTGATCAAGAAAAAACAATCACATTCACAGATCACGATCAGATCTTTGCTCTTTTATACAAAAAATATATATATATTTTATCTTATATCTAATTGCATTTTACACAAATATTGCTTAGATGAAGTTCATAAACTTACTGGCTCATATTTCATAAACCTAAGGTCTCATATTATATGTAAATCATATGCGAGGCTCAGTTGTGAAGTTTATTAATTTGGACGTGTTCAGCAAATTGCATTTTAATTTGAGTTTGGCAAATTGTAGACGTGCTGACGCTGTAGTTTAAGAAGTTACGCTGTTTTTAATGAGTGATTTTATCCATCAACATCACAGTTGGTGCAGAACATGTTCAAGGACTGGATTAAGATCAGAGGAAACTGTTGCGCTCTCAACTGACAAAAAGTTCCTTTTCCTTCAGGTGTGTAGAACCAAGAAAAGACTGAAGAGGTCTAGAAAGTACAACATTTTTATTTTATAAATTGCATGGGGCAATAAAGTGCACCATGCATTGAACTTAAAATAAATTTTGAACTTTCTAGACCTCTTCAGTCTTTTTTGGATTCAGTGTGCGGGCAGCTATTTTTTTCTGTTTTGCTCAAGGACTGGATTAAACCATTATTCCTGAAAAACTCATAATTTCCCTCTGATTACAGGGGTAGTTAATGAATAAGGTTAAGATTATGATGGAGTAACTAAAACTACAGCAACTAAAAAGTGAAATAAAGCTTTAATAAAATATAAATATTAGATGAAAAACTTTAAAACTTAAAATGAACATTAGAAACTATGTCTTTGCAACTACCTGAAATGAATAAATAAGTTTTTTTAAATAAATAGATAAATAAATAAATTAAATACAATTAAAATATTAAATGAAAACCTTAAAGAAAAATGGAATTAAAAATTAGAAATGTTGCCTTGACAAGTATTAAAATTAGTAAAACTGAAATAAATATATAAAGCTAAATACTATATAAGCTATACATATATATATGCACACATACATACACACACAGTATATAAGTCCGCAAACAAACGTCAGAGATCTCTATGAACTCAATCATTTCTCATCAAATTATCTGATCTTCTCCACATTCATTTGCTCTAGACTCTTACTGGATGATGACTAGTGACTCTCATTCGAGTCTTTATTTCATGAAAATCATTTCCTCAGAGAGTTTTCACAGTCTTTTTGAGTCTTTAAGCTCCTCAAACTTAATTTTACACGTCTATCTATGTCTCCAGATAACACTGATGTTCATAGTTGTGGAAACAGCAGGAAACTGCAGCGCTGCAGATCGAGTCCAGCTGCAGCGAATAATGACTGCGGCGCTTCCTCATTTACAGCAGCAGATTAGCAGGCCAAAGGTGGCCGCTTTGCGCTCCAGAAAACAAGATTTAAGGTTAAAGCACGCTCTTATAGGGCTCCGAAACCATCCAGATATAAATACGACCAACACAAAGGCAGATCCGGCCAGTAATTTAGGGCTGGTGAAGATGATACTTCGCATCTGTGCAACATTCATTATATCGTGTGCTAAAAACAGTGTCAGCAGGCCCTCCAGGGGCCGCGGCCCCGCTGGGTGAATGTAGGCTGCCTCAGTCCTGCTCTTAACTAACTACCTCCGCCGGGTCTCGGTAGAATCAAACCGGGACGAAACTCATTCATCACAGGCGATTTGCGCGCAGGTTCAGCACTCCGGCGGCCCCACAAAACCCAGCTGGGTCTCTAGAGGCGGTTTCCACGGAAACGGCGGTCACATCGATTAATCAGGCCTGATGTGCTTTTCATTGTCTGCTGGAAACACGTACAGAAGCTTTTGAGTCTCTCGTTACTGTCATGCATGTTTTTTTTATTCACACTGTCAGTCAAAAGTTTGAAACAATTAACATTGTTTAATGTTTTTGAAAGAGTCTCTTCTGCTCATCAAGGCTGCATTTATTTGATCAAAAATACAGTAAAATTGTGAAATATTTTTGCAATTTAAAATTTTAGTTTTCTATGTGAATATATAGTAAAGTGTAATTTATTCCTATGATCAAAGCTGAATTTTCAGCATCATTACTCCATTCTTCAGTGTCACATGATCCTTCAGAAATCATTCTAATATGATGATCTGCTGCTCAAGAAACATTTATGATATTCAAGAAACGTTTATTGATGCTCAAGAAACATTATTATCAATGTTGAAAACAGTTCATATTTTTGTGGAAACTGTGATACATTACTATTCAAATGTTTGGGTTCAGCAAGATAAAAAAAGAAATTAAACTGATCAAAAGTGACAGTAAAGTATTTATAATGTTACAAAAAGATTATTTTTCAAATAAAGTTCATTTGAAATCCTGAAAAACATTGATAATAATCATAAATGTTTCTTGAGCAGCAGATCATCATATTAGAATGATTTCTGAAGGATCATGTGACACTGAAGACTATGATGTAATGATGCTGAAAATTCAGCTTTGATCACAGGAATAAATTACACTTTACTATATATTCACATAGAAAACAGCTGTTTTAAATAGTAAAAATATTTCACAATTTTTACTGTATTTTTGAAAAAATGCAGTCTTGGTGAGCAGAAGAGAGTCTTTCAAATACATTAAAACATCTTAATTATTCCAAACTTTTTTGACTGGTAGTATATTGTAAATACCACTACAAACTCAAGTAAAAGAGAGAATTTCCCTTTAAAACGTCACTTGTAAAGTCCTTGAAGACACATGTGCGGCCGTTCCTTTGTTCAGCAGCTCATTTTCCAGCACAACGTTTCACATATTTGCTTTTCACCAGTGAAAACACTCGCAGACATCCATAAAACGAGACACGAGTTAATCGATAGACATTCCACCAGAATAAAACACATACACCTCCAGATCATCAATGATGAATGAAGGACATTCATATCAAGAGCTCGAGAAAGATTTTCCCAAAAAATTATTGATTTACTCTTCTGAATGTGATTCATCAGATCAAGTGTCTGAAATGGTATTTTCTCTTCTGGTGTTTTAGTGAATGAACAGGTGCAGTTCATGCAAACTATTGATTCAGCATTTCAAACACAGCACATGTATTTCTTTCTGAACAATAAATGACACTATTTGTCAATGACATTCAGACATTTATAAGTGCAAGAACAAATACTTTTGGGGATGCTAAAGGTATATCCTGATCTCAGAGCAGTGGATGTGTTCATTGACTCAATGCTGCCATCTACTGATGCCTACAAACACCTGAACATCATCAGCACACTTCAGCAATGAGATTCAGTCTGTGTTTGTTATATAGTCCAATTTATATCATATATGAATCCGACATCTATATATGAGGTCTGAAGGCTCATGGAACAACATTTATCACACACTGTCAACAAGCATCAAGTTCATTCGATTCAGACGTGATTACATCGTTTTCTTTGAAATCCCTCCTGTTTTACTTCTATGCTGTTAATTATTTTTTCATCCACATCTGAATCTCCACAGAACATTCCCTGATTTCTGCATAATTGCACAGGCTGTTCTACACTGCACTCATTAAATGTTTTGAGCTCATTTAGTTTAATTTAATAAATCATTTAACACTTTACCATGTTTAGTTCAACATATTAAATCAAACCCAAAATCTGCACAGAAAATACAACGAAAGTGTGTCGATTCCATTTGGGCCCAATTAACACAGCGATCAATGAACAAACACACTAAATGAATAGAAGGATGATTTCATGCATATGCACTAATATACCAACACACAGTAAAAATATACACAGGTAAATATTGCTGTTTATCACTTAAACATTTTAATGCATGAAAAAGAGCCAATGCTAATGTGTACTTACAAAGTGAACAATGTCAATTTTGATTTCATATTGACTTAAAATGTACAAAAACTTCTCGAGGCCTCAGACGGCTGTTGTTATCTAACGTCTGGATGTTTATTATTAATGAGATTCATGCAGGCATGTTTAGATTGAAGATGAGATGCATCATTTATCACACAGGAGCTCTGAAAACACAAAATACTCTCAAACGGCCCGTCACACACACACACACACACACACACAGGTTTGATTTGTGAATTGTGGGGACATTCCATAGGCGTAATGGTTTTTATGCTGTACAAACCGTATTTTCTAAATACTTCTAAATAAATTTTTACTTCAGCATACAAAATCAAAAGAAATTAAATCACGTACCAAACAAGCGACGATGAAACACAAACTTCCCGGCGATGAGGCCCGTGATGATGGCGAGGATCCACATCAGGACTTTGAGGACGTTCCAGCCTCCTCCGGGATATTTATTCACCACGAAGGAGAAGCAGTTTCCCACTACGATCATGTGCGCTTCTGTCTGGCTGTGCGACACTGGGTCCTCTGCAAAGACCAGGAAGTTGAAGAAGGTAACAAGGTAGGCCACCACCAGACGGGACCACGGGTGCTGGAAATAATAGCGGAAGCGGGAGTTAATCTCCATCCGTCTGAGGAAGCCCAGACATCGTCCACCTGAAAGACACCAGACAGAGATATTTAAATCTAAAGGCCTGAGACTCATACTGTAAATCAGCAGTGAACATTACTTATTCACCCTTGTTGTTCCAAACCCATCTGACTTTCTTTTGTGCTTTGAAACAAAACAAGACGCTTTACGATATTTTTATGGTGCTTTTTTAAAGTTTTGCTTGCAAAGTAAAGAAGCGTGAACATTCAGCGAATCATCTCTTTTTGTGTTCCACTGAGGAAAGAAAGTCAGGTTTGGGTGAGGAAATGATTTTGATTTTTGGATGAAATAATAATTTATACTGTCTGAATCACAGTCTTCACAAGTGCCAGTCCAAAACAATAAACACTACTGGATGAATTTCATAAAAACATTCAGGTCACATTACATACAGACATAGATTCAGACAGACAGACATTCAGACAGACAGACATTCAGACAGACAGATATTCAGACAAACAGACATTCAGATATTCAGACAAACAGACAGACATTCAAACAGACAGATATTCAGACATTTAGACAGACAGATATTCAGACAAACAGACAAACAGACAAACAAACAAACAGACAGACAGACATTCAGACAGACAGACATTCAGACAAACAAACAGACAGACATTCAGACAGACAAACAAACAAACAAAAACAGACAGACAGACATTCAGACAGACAAACAAAGACAGACATTCAGACAAACAGACAAACAGACAGACAAACAAACAGACAGACATTCAGACAAACAGACATTCAGACAAACAGACAAACAAACAAACAGACAGACAGACATTCAGACAAACAAACAGACAGACATTCAGACAGACAAACAAACAAACAAAAACAGACAGACAGACATTCAGACAGACAAACAAACAGACAGACATTCAGACAAACAGACATTCAGACAGACAAACAAACAGACAGACATTCAGACAAACAGACATTCAGACAAACAGACAAACAAACAAACAGACAGACAGACATTCAGACAGACAGACATTCAGACAAACAAACAGACAGACATTCAGACAGACAGATATTCAGACAAACAGACATTCAGATATTCAGACAAACAGACAGACATTCAAACAGACAGATATTCAGACATTTAGACAGACAGATATTCAGACATTCAGACAAACAGACAAACATTCAGACAAACAGACAGACATTCAGACAAACAGACATTCAGACAAACAGACAAACAAACAAACAGACAGACAGACATTCAGACAGACAGACATTCAGACAAACAAACAGACAGACATTCAGACAGACAAACAAACAAACAAACAGACAGACAGACATTCAGACAGACAAACAAACAGACAGACATTCAGACAAACAGACATTCAGACAGACAAACAAACAGACAGACAGACAAACAAACAGACAGACAGACAGACAAACAAACAGACAGACAGACAAACAAACAGACAGACAGACATTCAGACAAACAGACATTCAGACAGACAAACAAACAGACAGACATTCAGACAAACAGACATTCAGACAGACAAACAAACAGACAGACATTCAGACAAACAGACACAGACAAACAAACAAACAAACAAACAGACAGACAGACAAACAGACAGACAGACAGACATTCAGACAGACAAACAAACAGACAGACATTCAGACAAACAGACAGACATTCAGACAGACAGACATTCAGACAGACAAACAAACAGACAGACAGACATTCAGACAGACAAACAAACAGACAGACAGACATTCAGACAGACAAACAAACAGACAGACATTCAGACAGACAAACAAACAGATAGATAGACAGATAGATATTCAGACAGACAGACAGACAGACAGACAGATAGATATTCAGACAGACAGACAGATAGACAGACATGTCACACAAATGCTCTAACTCCCCATCAGTGGCTCAAAATATCTGACATGAGCATATGTGATGACGCAAGAGTTCTGGAATAACTAGCTGCTCGGAAACCATGTGCTGCTGGACTCATTTAGCCTGTGTGTCCAAATGTCCATGTTTTCACCAAATGTCCCCACGTACATATTTAAACCTGAAATCACCCATATAGTGTGGATGGTTTTGTAAAGGGATACAAGTAAAAATGCCTATATAAATAAATATTATATATTTTTTTTCAACAGATTAGATAGATAGATAGATAGATCGATCATATTTGTGTGTGCATTGGTTATGTTTACATTCATGGCTTCTTGTGCAACGCTGAAACCCTTCCCTTAAAAAATCACATGTCAAAACAATCAATCTCAGCAACAAATACACACGTATGATATCACTGCATGACGCGTGCACATAATGTAATGCAGTGAATAAAGCAATAGGCGCGTGAGCGGATGTTTGTGGATGGCTGTAAATGGGAGCAGCTCATTAAACTGCAGCACGTGCGTCCGGATCAAAGCACAGTATTCCAGCATGTTCCACGAGCGTCACACACAAACACAGATGATAACACATGTAAAGAGTCTTACGCAGACAGTCGTGGGGAGACTCAGATTCAGAACCCATCGCCATATCAGTGTTTGTCTTCCGACATCAATGATGATGATGATGATGATGATAAACCTCCGCGCGCCGCTCATTCAACGCGTCTGATTTCACGCGCCACATGCGATTACAGAAGGAGAAACAAAACATCACAATCATCACAACATGGAGACAAACCCCCTCTCTCCCTCCCTCTCTCTCTCTCTCTCTCTCTCTCTCTCTGTGTGTTAGGATTGATATTTGTATTTATTTATTTATTTAACAGCTGTATTTGTTGTGTAAATTTTTATTTAGTTGTTTCTTTTTATTTAATAATAATTAAAAATATTTCAAATTAATATAACTAATTTTGTTCAATTAATATTTTACAGTGAATCTGTATTGTAAAAAGCGTTATATAAAGGTGACAATAAATGTGTGCAATTTTCTTATTTTGAATTTACAATGCAAAAATCATTTGTTTTGGTGTTAATCGCATTTTTATTACTATTATTAATTATTTCCTCAGCAATATTAATAATTGTGTCCAGACAGGACTATTACTTTACTGTAGTATTTTATTTATTTATTTCATTTTTTTATGCTATATTTAAATATTTGTATACAAATGTTATAGAATACAAAGATACGAGAACAAAACGAAATAGTTATATACATAGAAGTATTAAGAGAGAAATTCTAAAATAACGATTTGTACAAATCACATGCGCAGTGCGGAGGGAGGGTTGACGCGTCAGAGACACGTGACGTCACCGCTGCTCCACTTCCTTCTTCCGGGATAGAGAGTGTCCAAACATCCTCCGCCGAGTGAAATAATGTCTCATCAAACGGGTATTCAGGGTAAGAGCGAGATATTCTTATGATTTATAAATCTGAATCTGTATGATGACAATGCACGAGCGGCGATAGACTCATTTAGCGGCGAGATTCATTCAGAAAAATCAATGGAAATGTGAATAAACCGCGTCTGTCAGCAGTGGTTTCACTCAGATCTCAGCTTTATGATTAAAACCATCTTGATAATTGATTTATCGTATCAGTGTTTAGAGATGGGCAGAGTTGTGCTTCAGTGATCACGAGCGCACGGGCAACGCCTTCAGCGCGCGCGCTCACGCTCCATATGCAGCCTATAATATCACCATACTGTGATATATATGATCATCACACTTACCATGGAAACCCGTTCCGCCACATAAAGAAATAAAACATGCTTTTGTAAATCATAGTTATGACATACAAAGGCGAAATTATGACATACTAAGTAATATTTATCGAAATTATTACATAAATCGTAATTATGACAAAAAAAGGCGGTATTATGTCATACTAAGTCATATTTATGAGATGAAAAGTCGGAATTGTGACAAAAAGTAGAAATTATGACATAGTAAGTCATATTTATGAGATGAAAAGTCGAAATTATGACATAAGTCGGTTATGAGATGAAGCCAAAATTATTGCAAAAAGTCAATTGTAAGATAAAAAGTCAAAATAATGGCATAAAAGTTATAATTATGACATAAAAAGCTGAAATTATGACATGCTAAGTCATATTTAATGAAATTATAACATACAAAGTTATAATTATGATATAAAAAGACAGAGTCATGTCATACTAAGTCATATTAATGAGATGAATAGTCGAAATTGTGACAACAAGTCAAAATTATGAAATAGTAGTCATATTTTATGAGATGAAAAGTTGAAATTAGGGTGTACTAATAACTAGGAGACGAAAGTCGAAATGATGTCATAAAAAGTAATAATTCATTAATTGTCAAAATTATGACAAGTCAATTATGAGATAAAAAGTAGAAGTTGTCATAAAAAGCTGAAATTATGACATGCTAAGTCATAATTATGACAAAAAGTTAAAATCATGGCATATTAAATCATAATTATGACTAAGATATCATATAAAAATAAAGTATAACAGTATATCTTAATCACTCAATCATCATCATCACTATTATTATTATTATATATGCAGCTTATATGAAATAATGATCAGTCACATCCTACTACTGTTCCTTTAGATATTAATATAAATTTGAACCAACATCTTCATATTAACTAATAAAGTCAGATTTCTGACTAATAAAGATTGTCACTGTGTCATGGTTTGTTTTCATGCAACATTTTTCTTTATTTCATTGACAGCGTTTCTGCAGTCATTTATTAATAAACAGTATTCTGCCTGTTCAGCGTGTGTGTGTGTGTGTGTGTGTGTGTGTGTGTGTTTCCGAGTGTTTGCTTGCAGTTAACATGTTTGTCCTCTCGTCTTCCAGCGGCTGAAGAGGTCAAGGATGTTTTTGGCAACGCCAGGAACGGACAGTACAGACTCCTGAAGATCGTGATTGAAAATGGTATCTAATAATCATAAACACTCTAATAGTCCAAGAGTTGTGACTTAAAAATACATATAGAGACAGAAGTCAGTGCGCAGTATGAGTTATTGATGTGGTTTCAGAGGAGCTGGTTTTAGGCCTCACCAAAGCGGCGACTGGCGGCTGGGAGGAAGACTATGACCGCCTTCTTCTTCCTGTGCTGGATAAAGAGCTGCCCTGCTACATCCTGTTCCGCCTCGACTCCACCAACAGTCTGGGACACGAGTGGATCTTCATCGCCTGGTCACCTGACCACTCGCCCGTAAGAGATCACTATGACCCGCTGGAGATCAATGAAGTTCTTGATGCTTCATCACAGGTTCTTCAGATCAGTGTTTTGGTTCTTTAAAGCAGCAGAACTGGAGGACTTAAAAAGGTTCTCCTTTGATCTTTAGGCGGTTCAGCTACGACTGAACATTCTTACCCACATTCTCATACGTGTTCAGGCACGACGGAGACGATAAACTGATGTCTGTGTGTCGAGCTGATAAACACTGATCTGGAACCTGCTTCATTTATTTACATGCTGATCCTTCCAGTTCTAATGGAAACAGTCAAAGTGATCTGAAACCAGATGCTGAAACAGACTTCTGCTATTACTTTGTTCTTAGTACTTTTTATATATTTAATTTATTATTATTATAAGAATTATTTTTAATTCTTATAAATATTGAATATTTATAGCTTTATTACTTATGATTAATTAATATAAAATAATAATTAGTAAATAAATGATACATAAATAATTAATAACTAAATATATAATTAATTAATAACTAAATTGATATTTATGATTAGTAGTAGTAGTAGTAGTATTCATTATAAATATTACCATAATTTAGTATAGTTATAATGGATATTATTTGATAATTTATATTAATAATAATAATTGTAAAATAATATTATTCATTATAAATATTCATTTAGTTATTTATTTATTTATCAGTTATTTAATAATTATTATTTTTATATTTGTTAATTATAAAATATATTATTATAAATATTTATAAGAATCGAAATAATTCTAATAATTATTATTATTATAAAATAATATTATTCATCATAAATATTTATTTAGTTATTATTTATTTATCAGTCATTTAATATTATTATTAATATAATTATTTATTAATCATAAATTATATTATAAATATTCAAGAATTAAAAATAATTATTACATTATTATTATTATTCATTATAAATATCCATTTAGTAGATTTATACTGAATATTATTTTATCACTTATATTAATAATAATTATGAAATAATATTATTCATTATAAATATTAATTTTGTTATTAATTATTTATTTATCGGTTATTTAATAGTATCATTATAAAATATTGTATTGTTGACCACAGTGAGATCTGAGCACACTCTTTTTCACAGATTTTTGGTCTCTTAAAGGGATCTGGGTTAGTTTTTTTTTTTTTAAGTTAAAACGACTGTATTTCTCTGTTAAGATTTCCTCTTCATCACGTAGTAGCCAGTGATAGTCAGTTGCCTTTAATCATCCATGTTTTAGTTTGTCGTCCATCATCCCGTCAGTCTCCAGATGGCAGTGTTTTGGCTCTGATCACAGCTGCGAGTGTGTCGTGCGACTGACAGTGTGTTTGTGCTTGAGTTGGTTTTCATTTTATACTCTTATCACAGTCTGTTTGTCATCGTTTTTTCTAACAGGTGCGTCACAAAATGCTGTACGCCGCCACCAGAGCCACGCTGAAGAAGGAGTTCGGCCTCGGACACATTAAAGATGAGATATTCGGCACTGTAAAGGTTTGTGAAGTTCAGTGCGGACATGAAATGAAGCAGCTGAGACATACACTACCGGTCAAAAGTCTGGGGTCTTTTCTCCTCACCAAGACTGCATTTATTTGATCAAAAATACAGTAAAAAATCTGAAATATTTTTACAATGTAAAACAGCTGTTTTCTATGTGAATATATAGTAAAATGTAATTTATTCCTGTGATCAAAGCTGCGTTACTCCAGTCTTCAGTGTCACATGATCCTGCAGAATTCATTCTAATATGATGATCTGCTGCTCAAGAAACATTTTAAGAATATCATCTGCTTGTATAAAGTGTGTTTGTCTGTGTGGCAGGATGATGTTTCTCTCAGCGGATACAAGAAACACGTCACGGCTCAGTCGGCCCCTCTGCCACTGACGGCAGCCGAGGAGGAGCTACGACAGATTAAACTCAGTGAGGTACAAACACACACTCACACACACCGTTCTCGGCCCAGAATTCTCAGCATGTTGGCTGACCGTAGTGACGTTGCATCTGTTTACATTAGTTAATGAATGGTGAACTGACATGAACATTTTTTTCTGCTATTTTTGAGCCAAAACCAAAAATAAAGTTTATTTAATAATCAATTAATCAAAGTAATTTAATAATTAACACACAAATAAATAAATTACATTTTTACATTAACTTTTTAATGATATAATTATGTTTCTGCTCTAATTCATTATTGAAATATGAACATTTAAATGCTGGCTGTGATAAAAATGACTGATTTACTCAAACATACATTAAATAATGAAGACAGGTTAAGTAAAAATATAATGCTTATGTAATGAAGAGAATATAATAGTTACTGAAATAATATTTTTTAGTAAATATTTGTTAGTGTCTTTTAAAATATATTTTTAAAATGTTGTCCTGTTTTTTTGTGAGTGAGTGACTCTTGTTTATACTGATGATAATAGAGTTGGTCATGTGATTCTGAGTGGGAATCATCAGTCCTGAACTCACGACTATATAAGGACATGTAGTGAAACACTCTGGCCAGCCCCATTCCTAAAACCAGCCAATCAGCGCAGAATAAAGTGCAAACAGGAAGAAGAGGTTTCAATTTCCTTAAAAAGCCCACTTGCAGGTTTAAAATAAAAGCTGACAGCACTGAATAAATGACCTTAATGACCACATCTTCATTTTGACTCATCTGCGGTGTGTAAAAAAATTGTTCTGTGGTACCTTGGAAATAAACACTTAAAAACTAAATTAGGAAACAATATAGTATAAATTTATAATTTGATTTTATTTTATTTTTTTATTTCTATTTATTTATTCTAATTCTAAAGAAATGGCATCTAAATGTTTAATTTATATAATTCACAGCTAGTGTTGTCAAAAGTACCGGTACTTCGGTACCAAGTCGGTACTGAAATTTTGAAAATGTGACGATACCAGCATTTCTGTAGTACCGGTAGTACTGGGCATCCGGGTATATTCAGTACACACTGATAAGGTTGTGGCAGTATGTACTTGAATATGACACGAGTGAAGCACAAAGCTTTGTTTACAAAAGAAATAATAGGTTAGCAATTATATGTGACATCGCAGCCATGGAAACATTTTGGTTCATGTCGAATGAGAGAGGTACGTGAGTCCATAAATTTAAGCATTGTATTCTGTTTTGCGAATCACGATCTGGTCACCCGATTATCAGAGAATTTAACAATATTCCATTAGTTATTCCACTGAACATGGAATCTCTGTTTCTTTTCCCAAATCTTCACTCACGCTGGGGATTATAAACGTTTTTTCGTTCGCATTTAGGCCTATTATAGGCGATTCGCATTCTTTACTGTGGTAAAGTAGAAAAACACCGTAGGACAGAAACCTTTTTGCTTGCACGTCAATTTCTATTTAACACAGTTTGTGCTTGTTATTAGCGAGTTTCACTCACGCTGGTAATTTTTACTTTCGCTTTCTCTGGCAGCGCAAAATCAAACATAGCCTGAATGTCTTGTCTTGATAAAACTAGCTCTTCAGACCTTTTACAGCAAGTGTCAGTTGCTTGTCATTTTTTTTTATATTTCAACATTTATTTCATTGAGGTAGCCTATATATACACACACAAACATACACACACGCTCCAAGTCATATTTAATAAAGAGTTAGTTCACACAAAAATGAAAATAATGTCATTTATTACTCACCTCATGCCGTTCCACACCCGTAAGACCTTCGTTCATCTTCGGAACACAAAGTGAGATATTTTTGTTGAAATCCGAGCAATAGCCAGCAATGACATTTCCTCTCTCAAGATCCATTAATGTACTAAAAACATATTTAAATCAGTTCATGTGAGTACAGTGTTTCAATATTAATATTATAAAGCGACGAGAATATTTTTGGTGCGGCAAAAAAAACAAAATAACGACTTATATAGTGATGGCCGATTTCAAAACACTGCTTCAGGAAGCTTCGGAGCGTTACGAATCAGCGTGTGAATCAGTGACGTGAATCGAAAGATAAAGAGACCATATGAACCTGATCGTCCTGCATGAACTAATCAAATTGAATGCAGTGTAAGTCGCTTTGGAAAAATGCAAAAATGTGAAAAAATATTATTAATCAGTCGCCGCGTGTGTGTGTGCAGGTCCATACAGATATTCATGTGAACACTACTAAGCAGACCCTTCAGGGTGTGGCGTTCCCTCTGGACGGAGAGGCCGTAGCCGCGTTACAACAGTTCAAGGACAAAAAACTCAACTATGTTCAGCTGGTGAGAGACGCACATGTTTATTCAGCAGTTCATTCGACAGTAAAGAGAGTTTTTGTGGTTGTTATCTGTCATTTTATCTCCAAAGATCATCAATTTTGAGAAGGAGCTGATCATGTTGTCGAACACGGACGCTACGGAGGTGAAAGATTTACCCAAGAGGATCCCCAAAGATGCTGCGCGGTATCACTTCTTCCGCTTCAAACACTCACATGAGGGCGACTACCTGGAGTCTGCAGGTACTTTCAGTTGCGTTTGATCATCGTTTGAGTGTGAAATTAAATAAGGCCGTTCACACCACGGACGATAACTATAACGATAAAGATGTTAGATAACTATATCTATAAAGATGATAAAGATTTTTTTCCAGCTGATGAACGATAAAAACATTGAGAGCCAATCAAAATCCATCCTCGAGAATTTAAAATGTCAGACGAAAAAACTGCAGCGCCTGCTTATAATAAACAGAACAATATCGTATGTTGATGTAGACGATAATATAGTTATCGTTATAGCTATTGATATAGTTACCATTTTAGTTATAGTTATCTTTATAGTTATCATTATGGTTATTTTTATAGTTATCGTTATTGTTATTATAGCTACCGTTTTAGTTATAGTTGTCGTTATAGTTATTGTTATCATAGCTACCATTTTAGTTATATTTATCATAATTGTTATCTATATAGTTATCATTTTAGTCACAGTCATCGTTACTCAAATTCTTTGTTAAAATATAAACATTTAAACAGTAGCTGTAATGTAAATACATTAAATAATCAAGACGGGTAAAGTAAAAATATAATGCATATTTAATATAGGGAATATATTTTGCACTATACAGTAGTGGCCAAAAGTGAAGTTCAGAGGAGATGATGTTTTTAATGACCCTGCAAGTTTGATTAAACCATCAAAATATGAGGAAAATATTTATTATTTTAAATATGAAGGAAAAACAAAACACTACATTTTATTTCTGACTAAATTATTTGGCAAAAAAAAGGTAAACTACAGGTTTTATATTACTATGCAAAAAAAAGCACACATAATCAGTTATTAATACTTTAATTTGGCATGTATCATTGCGTTATCACAAATAAAACAATCGATTCCGAGCACAACTTTGCAATGTGATTACATCTTTAATGCATTTTTAATAATATTTGAATAAAGTCAGTTTTCCGAGGCCGGACGTCTCTTTTGGCCACTGCTGTAGACTCATGACATGATTTCCTTCTTCTGCTCTGGTTTGCGTCAGTGTTCATTTACTCCATGCCGGGATACAGCTGTGGGATCCGTGAGCGGATGCTGTACTCCAGCTGTAAGAATCCGCTGCTGGAGATGGTGGAGAACAAACTCCAGATGGAGGTGGAGAAGAAGGTCAGTTTGGATTCACTCCTTCCGTTCGGGATGTGAATAGAGGAATTGACAGGGTTCAATACGTTCAGCTCTACATACAGTAGATCATTTCCATTTGTCTGCAGTGTGAAAAAACAAGAGCAAAAATAGTTTACAGCAGTTCTGTAGTTCCTTTTAAAATATACATTATTAAAAATTAAAATAGGAATAAAAATAAAGTATTTTTGTTATTTAATTTTTTTTTAAATAATTTTATCTTATTTTATTTTGGTTATTTCTTTCTAAAATTGTATTTGTTTGTTTGTTTATAATTCTAAACAAACTCCATCTAAATGTTTAATTTAAAAACAAAAATTGTTTACAGGAGTTCTGTGGTACACTATAATTAACATGACAAAAAATTATATATAAAAATTTTGTATCATTTTAGTTAATTTTATGTGATTTTACTTCTTTTTAAAATTGTATTTATTTATTTATTATTTCTAATTCTAAACAAACTCCATCTAAATATTTAATTTATTTCTTTGGTTCAGTAGTTTTGGTTTGGCTCGTTCTGTTCGGGAAGTGAATATTCTGGGTTCAATAAGTTTGTTAATGTTAGTTGATAAAATACTGTTGTTCATTGTTAGTTCATTCAGCTCAGGTTCATTACATAATATTAACAGATATAACTTTTGATTTTTATGTTTTTTTTTTTATATTTAAAATTATTGTTCGTTCATGTTTGTTATCAAATTAAATCTTACCGTAAAGTGTCACCAAAATTATTTATTATATATATTAGATATAAAAATAGTTCATTTTTATTATTTAAAATTATATATATATATATATATATATATATATATATATATATATACACATATATAATGTGTATATATATATATATATATATATATATATATATTTTAAATTATTTTTATAACTGTATTTCAATTTTTATTTGATTTTTACTTATTTCTTTTTACATTTTAATTCTCACATTTATTAGGAATAAAATGTTTATTTTGTATTATTAAAAAAAAAAGTTTTTAATTACCTTAAAATAATTTTAACATTTTTTTAAAATTATCCTAAAATGATTTTATTCCTAATTAAATTAGGAATATAAATAGTATATTTTTATTTTAAATAATTTTATAATTTTATTTGATTGTACTTCTTATTTCTTTTTACATTTTAATTCCTGTTATATTTATTAGGAATAAAAAGTTAGTTTTTTATTATTTTATTTCTTTTTTAATATTTGATTACTTTATTTTTATTCCAAGTTTTACTTTATTATTTCTAAAACTAAACCAACTCTATCTAAATGTTTAACGTATTTCCGTACACAAAGCTCAGTTTGTTTTTCCCCGCAGTTGGAGATCGATAACGGCGACGAACTGACGGCTGATTTCCTGTACGACGAGGTTCATCCCAAGCAGCACGCGCACAAGCAGGCCTTCGCTAAACCGCGCGGGCCGCCCGGCCGGAGGGGCGACCGCAGGATCACGCGAGGACGCGGAGACGGCGAGGACGCCGACGATTAACCCAACATCAGCAGAAACCCAAGAGGCCACGTCTGTAGGACACAAAGCTGTCAAGCGTTTACTTTCCGTGATTTCCTGCAGAAAGCGATGCGGTGAACTATGCACGAAAACACAAATGCCTCTGTGGGCCGTTTTTTGAGGTGTGCTTCGATTTAAGAGCGAATTTCATATTAAAGCGAACAAATAGAATTATTTTAACATGATAAATGAAATTCAGAAAGGCTTTTGTGATTTTTAAAATGTGCCAAACTCACAACTGCAGTTACTGCTGAAGCATGAAACGAAAAGACGTTCCCGTTCCTGAACATTCGCCATTCCTTTAATTGAGTCTTATTCTGTTACATTGTTTTATTTTTCTATTTTTTATTTTTCATATGTTAATCACAGTTCACATCTGATGGATCGAACACTGGTTCGCATATGTCCTTTTTTACGCCATTTTTTGATATGATTGTGTTTTGGATGCTCATTTTTCTATGCAAATGCTGTTTAGTTTGAACATGTTTTTGTATTTTGTATTTCCCAATCGTCTCCATTCCATTACGATGAAGCCACATCAGGACACACGGCCAATTATTACGTTCACAGTATCTAAAAAGGGAAGGCGGGAATGAATTCACTGCTAGGTCAAAGGGTCATCGGGGGTCAAAACTAACGCAGGTCATGTTGAGTATCTACTGTCATTTGGCAAACCACTGTTTAACGTCCATACTGTGACGCAGCCGCTCTTACGTTTCACATGTAGCCTGTCTGTGTTCAGACGCCTGAAATACTTGTTTTTTAGAGAAAAAATAAAGTATTTAAATCATTGAATGGACTGTCCTTTATTACACAGGAGAGATTCACATGGACACTCGGGATCATGTCAAATGACCGTTTTGTGACTAAATTTCAATAGAGGATTGAACTATAAATATTGATTTACCCCAAGCGGCTCATCCGGAGCTCTGGGAAAGTTTGTGATGAAGATCTTCCAGCTCAGAGAGAACCTGACAATTAAAAAAATAATAATAATACTAAATTACATATTTAAACATATTATACATTTACATAAGCATCAAAATTTAACAGCAAAAACAGCTTTCAAATGTCAAAATTTGAATACGCTTATGATTTGATAAATATTTTTAAAACACGGTAACACTTTATAATAAGGTCTCATCAGTTAACATTAGCAAATATACATTTTAAGCAAGTCATTTAGAATAAAACCATATAAATACACATTTTAATCACTAATTCTCTAATTAAACTGATGCAAATGTCTGGCAAGTGATTGAATTGTCCATGAAAACACATCAACACACACACTCTCTCTCTCACACACACACACACACACACACACACCTGTGTGATTGGGGGTCTTTTGTTTTTCTTCTCACAGAGACACTGAGACGCCAGGTCATACATCCTCTCCACCTCCTCCATCTGCCATCCCTCCATCTTACTATCGATGAACTCCTCCAGAGAGACCTCGTCATCATCGATCTCATCCTTCATCTCCATCTGAAACACACACAGATGACTGGGATGGACAGACGTGGAGAGTTTGAGAAGATCTGACTGAACGTTCACACACCAGTAGTTTGGGATCACGACTTTCATCCACCGGAGGAAGACCAGACAAAATCTCCAGCAACACCTGCACAATGAACACAAAATGTCATTTCTGTTGTTAAAAATTATGGTGATTTTTATTGCTGCACATTATTTTTTTTATTAATCTTGAATCAGAATATCTTCTCCTCCCTCTTGAAGCATCTCTTCTCTTCTCTGATGATGAGGGCGGGGCAACCTGTCGCTCACATGAGATCCACCAATAGCAAACCACAACCATCCAATCAATTCCCCACAGACAAAATAAAGCCCCGCCCTACATTTGTTCTTGTTTGAGAAGCGTTTCACTCAGATATACGACACAACAGAGAAGAAAAGAGGTTTTGCTGACTGTAATGATGAACGTACCACGCCGAAGCTGAAGATGTCTGATTTAGGAGTGATCTCTCCTCTCAGGGCCTCCTGTGCCATGTATGCCGTAGTTCCCACAATCCTCCCCGTCATGACTGTCGAGCACGACTGTTTGGATGAAGCTCGCGTCAAACCGAAGTCGGAGATCTTCGCAACAAAGCCTTCATCCAACAAGATGTTCCCGCTGTTGAACGGATGAAATAACGTGGATGATTGTTTTATAAATTTGAGAATTACTCTGGATTCAAACCCCACAAACATTATTGAACATGATGAGGTCAAATACACTTAGTGTTTGTGAAAGAGTCTCTTCTGCTCATTTATTTGATCAAAAATCGTAAATGTTTCTTGAGCAGCAGATCATCATATTAGAAAAGGAAAATTCAGCATTGATCACAGGAATAAATTACACTTTACTATATATTCACATAGAAATAATATCTCTGAATTTTTACTTTATTTTTGATCAATGCTTGATGAGCAGAAGAGACTCTTTCAAAAACGTCTTAGTTATTTCAATCTATATATATATTGAATTTTACCCAGACACCAAAATCAAACTCAACTGCAACCTTTATTTTAAAACAATCTGTTGAAATGAAATGTTTTTGACAACTTACTAAAAATACTTTTGTTTATGGAACATGTTTGTGTCTAAAACAGAAACCAGGTCACATCAAAACGTTTCCGGAGCAGTCGTTTGAAGTTACAAAACCAAAACCAAACGACTTGTAAAATGTGTGACACTCGCCTCTTGACATCTCGATGGATGTGGTTGTTGTGGTGCAGGTACTGCAGACCTCGAGCGGTTCCTGCGCTGATCGAACATCTGCTCTGCCACGAGAGAGGAGAACTGCCATCCGAACACGCCAGCCGGTCCAGCAGAGATCCGTTGGGCATGAACGCGTACACCAAACACAGATGCTGCCCGTCGCTGGAAAAACCCACCATCTTCACCAGATTCTCATGTTTCAGACTGTGTGAAGAGAGACGCTCATATAAATCTCCTGTATATATATATATATATAATAGATTTCATATTATATATAATATTCTATATATAGTAAAATTATATAGAAAACCTTCATATATTCAATCCATAGTTATTTTTATAAAATAATTATAAAATGCATGTCATGTAATTATCTTTAAATATATTTGTACCTCCTGAGAGTTTGAATCTCTTGGTTAAACTGAGTCTTGAGGTCTTCAGGTGATCCGTCGTCCATCTACAGCAAAACAAACATGACCATTATGTGCTGACAGACACTTTTTAAGTTTGTTTAGATCGTATTTACTGTCTACTTTCATTCAAATGCAGAAGTAAAATGGTTTGCAAACATGTTGATTTTATAGTTTAGTGGTATTTCACTACTGAGCTCAAACTCACAGGATTGAGTTTTTTCACAGCTACATATGTGTCGCCCATCCGGCCTCTGAACACGACGCCGAACCCGCCGGCGCCCAGACGACAGCCTCCGTCCGACACGGGCCGATCGTCCCAGTCCCCCGTGATGGCCGTCAGCTCGCGGTGAGAGAATGTGTGGAAACCTGGGTGAGAGAGGTTTTAGGGGCTGATGGGTAACGGATGACTGAATTGATGAAGTGGCCGGTTATATAAAGACCTTCAGAGCTGCTCCATGTGTCTTCCTCCGGTCCGGTGCTGCTGTCCGGCTCCATCACACGCGTCTCCTGCTGAACGGGTTTAGGGACCTGGGGACGGACGCATCCCTGCATGCAGGCCGCAGACGGACGAAGCTCTTCTTCACGCCGCGGTGCGCAGACCGACACCCTGGATGAGCCTGATTTCAAGAGTGATTATTATAAATGATTTATTGCTGCACATCATTATTGTTTTAATAATCTTGAATCAGAATATCTTCCCCTTCATCTCTTCTCTTCTCTGATGATGAGGGCGGGGCAACCTGTCACTCACATGAGATCCACCAATAGCAAACCACAACCATCCAATCAATTCCCCACAGACAAAATAAAGCCCCGCCCTACATTTGTTCTTGTTTGAGAAGCACTCGTTCAGTTTCATGCTGACTTTAATACATCTACAGATACATTTTAAAAAGCATCTTTTTCTGATGATTTAAGCATTTTTCGATGTTTCACTGTGGGCGAGAAACTTTTGGAGAACGCTTGATTGAAACTCTAGTGTTTTGAAACACAGTTTTCAAACGTATCTGGATTAATGTATTTAATAGTCTGAGATTCTCAGAGAAGGTCATGGCCGGTGAGAATACCTGCTTTAGTGTGGCAGATCTCGTCATCTGGCAGCAGGACGCTGACGGCGGCGAACAGCTGGTGTCGGATCAGAATCTCCACCAGATCTCCAACGGTGCAGTCTGTGGTTCCCCAGTCGAACAGCATCTCCATCGTGGGACTCTTTCCCTGGAGAACCGCTGCTTCAAACCTCCTGAAATCAGACGTCACCCATAGCAACCATACTGAACATCTTAGCAACTGAATAGCAACCATCCCAAACACCCCTGTAGTGGTGAGTTTTAAAGAGGCGAACACCACCAGTAAATGAAATGTGAATCTTGAGACAAAACAATGGCACTGACATATTTTAAGATATGATTTCAGTTAAGCATTTTAGTCTGGGACTAGTTTAAGCCTTTTCTGTGAAACCGGGTATAAAATATAAACATGGGATAAAAAACTTAAAACTATGATTTTTTCTTTTTTTTAACATTAAAGATGTTGCATTTGGCAAATAACTAGTTGAAGTTGAAGTAGTAAAATTATTAAAAGTAAAACTGACATAAAAATAAAAACAAAAAAAGGGACAAAAACACAGAATTTCTAAAATTTAAACTGAAAATATAAAAATAAAATCTACTTCAAAATATTAATAAATATTCTTTTACACTTTTATTTCATTTTAGATTCTGTAATATCCTGTTTTATTTTTTTTTCTGCACATATCGCTTTGAAGAAAACTGATTCTGATTCAATGTGATTGTGAACATCCAGAGATTCTCTTCAAAGCTCTGATCTGTGGATGATGATGTACCTGATGTGCAGCTGTGTGTATCTGGGCTCTCCGGAGGGTTTGCTGATGTCCATCATGACGCTCCTCCAGGTGTCCTGCGGGTCCAGCAGGTCAGATAAAGCTCTCAGTGTGGAGAACCGGAGCTTCCGAACCGGTGTGTCCCGCGTGACGTCACACATGCCGATCCGAATCCGAGTTTATTCTTCATAAACACGCTCAGATCTCCTGAAGGTTTCACACAGATTCAAGGCTTTTTTTGTGTGTCTTCCGAGATTGAGTAACTTCCGTGATCTGTTGTCATTTCCCCTTCCTTTAACGTCCGCTTTAACCTGAAACTAAACGAGATATACGAGCTATAAACGGTGTAAACATGGATCTCCACTCATCACCTGATATCAAAGTCAGTTTTATACATAAAAAAAGCTAGTTTTTACCTCAGAGATCGATGAACTATTACACAAACGTGTTACTCCTGCAGGGGACGCTGAAGAAATAAAAAAAGTTATGTTCTGTAGAGAAACACATGCTGTGTTCGAAATCGCCCCTATACCCTCATTCACTATTCCCTACATTACTTCACTAATATAGTCCACTTGAAGGAGTGAATGAAACGAGTGAGTGAATTCGGACACTGGAGTGCACCGGAAGGGCTGCCGATTTCGCATAGTTTGTGCTGCTGTTTTATAATCTTTTGAAATGTAGCAATGTTAACATCGTCCACTATGGTTTCGGACACCACTACAAATGGCTGTCCCCTCAAATAGTGCCCTATTTAAGGGTATAGGGGCGATTTCGGACACAGCCACAGTTCTTCATGAGAACATTTCACAGAAGTGAAAGGAAGATCAGTGCTTTTGATGATCTAGGTGTCATTTCAGAGGAGGACAAAGAAACATCTGCAAATACGGTCATTATTCAAGGTAAGTTAGTGAATATTTAAGTTACTGACCAATATTGAATTGAATTTTCAGTGTCTGAAACGAGGATCTGAGTCTTTACAGTGACAGCTTCTAGATCACATCATGTTTAAAACTGTTTTATAAAAGATGTTTTGTGACAGTTGTCACACTGTATTTCTACAGTATCTCTCACAGCCTCGTCATCATCTCCGTCAAACTTTAAATATGGTTTTAGGTCTCTGACACTAAAGCAGTTAAAAAGCTCTGTTTCTCAACTAAACTCATCTTACTTTACCTCCTATTCTCTACTCATGAATGAACAGACTGATTCAACATCACAACCTTTATTTAATTATACAGATTCATTTTGATCATGACAATTTATTCATTTTTAGCAATTAAGGTAATCAGATAAAATTATGTGTGTGTGTTCTTGTATAGCCTATATGGTTTATGAGGACACAAATGTGTATAATGACATGAATATTACAACGTAAACATGGTTTATGAGTCACTTCCTGTGTCCTCGTAAATCAAATGGCTTAAAAACATACTAAACTGTGTTTGTTTGAAATTCAAAGAAAAATTTTAATTCCTGTGATGGGTAGGTTTAGGGGTAGGAGAAGTGTAGTGGAAGAGAATATACAGTTTGTACAGTATAAAAACCATTACGCCTATGGAGAGTCCCTGTTACGACCGTCCAGGGGTGAGCCGTCACAGGAAAAGGAAGAAAAAGTCTCACTACCAGAGAGATGGCGAAAAGAAATGTATTATTTCTTAATGAGGGTCTAGCGTCAGGGGCAGACAAGGCCAAAATACAAGTTAAACTTACCTACCTCCCTAATCAAAAACAATATGAAAAGACAAATATACAAAATAAAATGGCGTCAAACCCCCACATCCCTTGATTTGGCTAAAGTGTATATACAAGAATATTTACAGGTAATAATTTACAAAAGTCTGTAGCAAACAAAGCAAAACTCAGAATCCAGAATCGTAGTCAAACAGGCGTGGGTCAAGTAAACAGGAATAATCAACGATCCAAAAATCACAAACACACTTACAAACACAAACTCCAAATAACCACTCACAATCTCTCTGGCATGACACTTGACTAAACAAAACAATATGAAGTAATGGCGAAGAGGTACGATCAAAGACACAATGGCACAATGATGGCGGAAGTGGTGTGTTTGGGGCGGTCCTTATATCTGGATCTGGAAGTCACCGCCCATCTGTAACACAAACATGCACATACACAGAGAGAGAGGAGATACACAAGATACACACAGGACAACGGAATGAAATGAATCAATACATAACTTTGACTCATAACAGTCAACACAGTGTGTGTGTGAGAGAGAGAGAGAAAGAGAGGGTGTGTGTGTGCTTGTTTTTGTGATTTATCAGGACACAAATTTGTATAATGACATGGGTATTACACTGGTATTACGACATAAACATGAAATATGAGGACATTTCACGAGTCCTCATATCTAAAATAGCTTTTAAAACATACTAAACAATGTTTTATTAAAAATGTAAAAATGCAGAATAGGGCTTTAATGATTCCTTGATTTAAAAATCCTGAAACTAAAAGAATCTGAAACTGAAAAACAAAGTTAGATTTAGACCTTATAATGTTTCATAATAGTTGATCCAGGGATGTATTCCAGAAAGTGAGGTTAACTTACCGTGACATATACCCTGACCTCTAGGTTGATTAACCCAAACCTTGCGTGCTCGGTTCCAAAAACATGTCCGGGAGTAAGTTCAGCCAACCCTGAGTAACCCAGAGTATGTTTCCGGTTAACACGTTCAACAGAGCGACGAATCACCATGGAAACAGACGCTAAGAAAAAGTGCACCATTCTACTTCCTCCTTCTTTTGTTTATTGGTGATTTCCACAACCTACTTAGTGCATATCACCACTTATTTGGCGGTTGTGAAATCATTTTTTCAATCTTTTCATTTAATAAGTAATCTTTATTCATTGAGAATAAGAATTATAATGTTTGTTTGATGCTAATTAATTAATAAGATATCACATATATGTATTTTATTATAGAAATTATAGCATTGAAAACATCCTGTTATAAAAAGGAAAAAGCAGATCCATGTGTGATATGACAATAAAATAAATACATATATTAGAACTGAATAAACATTTAAACATTTCTGCGCTTTATAATAGTGCTATATATAACTGTAACTATATAACAAATTTAGTTACAATAATATAACACATCTGAATACCTCTTCAGCAAACTAACCCTGGAACATGAGCTGCTGAGATTTGTTCAGAGAGTGAGATATGGCTACTTACATACCCTGAAAGTAACCTTTGTTTTTGGAACCGGATTTTGAGGTTATCCGCTTACTCTTAAACATACCCAGGTATGTCACATAACCTGCTTTCTGGAATACCCCAGATCACAGTGTCATTTCATTACACACATTTATTTGCACATCCTGCATCTCTGCTATAAAAGTGCATCTATTAGTAGACTTTTTCTCTTTTCCAACAGTCCATGAAGGACGATGGCATCTGTAAAAAGCTGCTTCTTGATACTCTAGATGACCTGAAAGAAGAAGATCTGAAGAGATTTAAGAGTTACTTAAAACATGATGGACCCGTTGGAGCTAGTAAACTAGAGAAAGCTGGTGTCACTGATATAGTGGATATAATGATGGAGCATTTTGGAGCAGAAAAGGCTGTGAAGATCACACTGAACATCCTGAGGAAGATGAACCAGAACCAGCTGGCTGAAGAGTTACAGAACAACTACACTGAAGGTAAAAAAGGGAAGAATAGAGAAAGAGAGGCAGCATAGATTCATAGAAACTTATATTCAGATTTTTTGAAAGAAGATTCTTATGTTCACCAAGGCTGCATTTATCCTCCAGAAATCATTCTAATATGCTGCTTTAGGTAATAGTTTAATAGTTGTGCTGCTTAATAAAGTGTAGAACATGATGTAGAGCTTTTTTCAGGATACTTTGATGAACATAAAGTCTCATTCTTTTCTCTCTCTTCACAGTGCAGAAATCATCAGAGCCAGCTGAGAAACGCAGAAGAAAACAAGGTGAATTATCCTTAAATGTATTTGAAACAACAACAAAAAACATGTTGATTTGCACCAATTAAAAAAATCTATTGTATTAACAGCACTTGTATTTTAATGCATTGTATTTTCAGGGCTTTCATTTTTAGTGTCTGAAATTCAACATGGTTGTATATTTAAGCTGTGAATATTTAGATTCAAAACATTTCACACATATTTCAATTGTTAAAAATTCAATAATCCATATTCACCCTCTAGACTTCACTTCCAAAATAGTCAGTCTGTTAAATACAACCTTTCATATTCAACAGGCAAATTTCTGTCGCCTCACAAACCTTTGTGTTTAATTTTCCAGTGTTGTTCCGTTCACACCTTTTCCTGTTTATTTATATTTTTCATAACAGATGATTTCTGGCTGCAGGAATTCATGAAAACTCACAAAATGAACATGAAGGAGAAAGTAGAACACATTTTTGAGTGTAAAAAGGAAAATGAAGCACATCTCAAGGATGTTTTCACAGAACTCTTCATTACAGAGGGGGATCTTAAAGAAGTCAATCAAGAACATGAGATTATGAAGATTGATGAAGCCATTAAACCCCGTAAATCACAGGACAGTTCAATCAAATGCAATGATGTATTTAGTCTGAACAAAAATAAGAAGAAAAAGATTGTTCTGACCAAAGGCATTGCTGGCATTGGAAAAACGGTCTCAGTGCACAAGTTCATTCTGGACTGGGCAGAGGGAGAAGCCAATCAGGATATAGACTGTGTTTTCCTGCTTCCATTCCGAAGGATTAACTGCATTAAAGACAGAAAGATCAGTCTGCATGAGATTCTACAGATATTTAATCCAGAACTGAAGGACCTGGGAACAACAAAGATATGTAAGATTTATAGTTGTAAGCTTGCGTTTATCTTTGATGGACTGGATGAGAGTCGACTGCCTTTGGATTTTGACAGTGGAATGGTGACGAGTGTTGAGAAGAGATCATCTGTAGATGAACTGTTTACAAGTCTGGTCAATGGGACTCTGCTTCCATCAGCTCACATCTGGGTGACATCACGACCAGCAGCAGCCAATCAGATCCCTCCTGAGTATGTAGGGTTGTTCACAGAGGTGCGAGGATTCACTGACTGGCAGAAGGAGGAGTATTTCAGAAAGAGAATCAAAGATGAGACTCAGGCCTCTAGAATGATCTCACACATTAAGAAATCTCGTAGTCTCTACATCATGTGTTACATTCCTGTGTTCTGTTGGATCACAGCCACTGTTCTTCAGGACATTCCCATTGGGATCAATGAAGAGACCATCAACACGACACTAACTGAAATGTACATCCACTTCCTGCTGATACAGATGAGGATGAAGAGCCAGAAGCATGACAGAAAAACAGAAAGAGAACGGATCAAGCTTTTAGATTCCAATAAAACACTGATTTTGAATTTAGCCAAGCTAGCGTTTGAACAGCTGAAGAAAGAAAACATTGTTTTCTATGAGGAAGATCTGAGAGCATGTGGTATTGATGTGAATAAAGAAGATTTTGAGTCCACAGGAATGCTCACTGAGATCTTTCAGCAAGAAGCTGGACTTCATGAGACGAAGGTCTTCTGCTTGTGCATCTGAGTGTTCAAGAGTTCCTCGCTGCAGTGCACGTGTTCCTCTGCTACCTGAACAAGAACATGGACGAGCTGCAGTTTTCACTGATGAAACACAAAATGAGCTGCAGTTTTTCACTTATGAAACACAAAATGAGCTGCAGTTTTCAGTGAAGAAATAGAAAAGCAGGTCAGGCCTGACCACATCGACATGCCAGACAAAAATATTGCTTTACATGATTTACTAGAGAAGGCTGTGAGGAAAGCAATGCAAAGTCAGAAAGGACATTTAGACCTATTTTACGGTTTCTGCTGGGCATTTCACTGGAATCCAATCAGAAACTGCTCAGAGGCCTGTTCACAGACACTGAAGACAGCAAACACAGCGTCACAGAAATAATCAGACATATTAAAGAACTATTAGATTTCCCTAACGACATCTCACCTGAAACTTCAGTCAACCTGTTCTACTGCTTACTGGAGCTCAATGACAGTTCATTATATACAGAAATACAAAAATACTTAAAATCATCTCCAGAAAGTGAGCTCTCGTCTTCCATGTGCTCATTGATGGCTTACGTACTGCTGATGTCAGAGGAGGTGCTGGATGAGCTCGACCTGAAGAGGTACGAGGATGATCTGGGAAGCCACAGGAATCTCCTGCCAGCTGTGAGATGCTGCAGAAAAGCAAAGTAAGGAACTTGTTGACAGCTGTTTAAACAAAGTTTTTAACTCTGAAAATCAGTTTTAGCATAAGATGCAGTGTGACTTCCCTAGTGAAAAATAAATATACTAAAATCTATTTGAAATACATTTATTTTATGCTAAGTGTACTACAATTGCATTTACTTTTGCTTTTGCTTTTGTACTTAATATAAATACCCTGCAATTGTACTTTTAGTAAATTTTACTAAATTGGTATACTTAAAGTCTGCTAAACTGGAACAAGTATTTTTGTGTTGAGGTCCAACTAAAGATATACTTAAGTATATTTGATTGTGCTAAAGTGGACTTATTGCAAGTATACTTTAGTACAAGTATATATATCTTGCATTCAAATTATACAGTGATCATACTATCCTTACTAATAGTGATATAAACACATTTTAGGCTTAATATTTAGAAATATGCATTGTGCAATAAAGAAGAACTGCAAATAAAGTTTAATTATATTTATGTCAGTATGTCTGTAAATAGTCAACATTTGAAGCGGATCAAAACCCTTCATCAAAGTTGTCCTAAAACTTTCTTCTAAGGACAACTTTGATGAACTTTCTTAACCCATTTGCCTGCCTCAACGTCCTACTATTGGTTGAACCACAATGATTGATATGTTTTGAACACACCATAAGGCCAGTGCCATCACACTCACCAACAATCGGTTTTGCTGTACTTTTGCTAAACAACCAAACTCGCTGAAGTGCACACTATTGGGAATCTGTGTTGCAGATTTTGCCCATTTGTCAGAAGGAAACTTTAGAGTCTAGAAAGTCATTGTAGCTAAAGACACACGTCTCCCCATGTATTTCAAATCCGAGAATGATCAAATTATTTTTAGATAATGCTATATAATTTTTTGATGAGACTTTCTTCTTGTGCAAAGCACAGAAAACATGAGGTATGAACTGAAACATCTAGTTTGTTTCTGCTAATTGGCTGTTGTCACGAATGTGGCTCCCGCGCCTCCTCCTCCGCACCACCGGAGAGCCGTCACCTGAGTATTGACTTTCATTAATTCGGACTACGTTTCCCATAGGCCCTTATTCCTGGGACTGATTGCACACTCACCTGCACCACATCACACTCACACTATTTAAGCCACACACACGCATTCACACTGCGAAGACTTGATTTGCCCGGTGATCATTTCTGAGCGTTTTCCTGTGGATTGTTATTCTGTTGCCGTTGGACTGTTTATCTCCTGTGAATCGCTGCCTCCTGCCCTGATCTCTGCCTGTTTACTGGACTGTGTTTGCTTGCCGCCTGCCCTGAACTCTGCCTGCATCCCGATTCTGTTTGTCTGCCGCCTGCCTCGACCATTGCCTGTCCCTGTTCACGTTTCTGCTTCTGCCCTTGTCTGCATTTGTATTTATCTTAATAAAAGCTGCAAATGGATCCCCATTCTGTCAACCCATCATTACAGCTGTAAGGGCAGAAGTTTTATTACGTTTGTGTATACCTAATGCACTTCAATGCACCTGCTGTAATACACTTTTCCCATTAATGCTTCTGTAATGGCCCTTATTTGCACTGTGAAATATAGACTGCAGCCCTTTGGGCTGTCAAAATATTATGAATTATTAAATTAATTATTAAACTGATCCTGAGCAAAAAAAAAAAAAAAATGCAGAAAGTTAAAATGTCAAATAAATCCAGAAACGTTTACTGCATGAAAAGTAAATCATTTTAATTTATGCATCACATATAAATCCGCAGCTTAATGCGAGACCGCCAAATCATTTCATTGCGTTTTGTCAGGAGCAGTTGTGGTGCATTGAGAGTTGAAGCGCGCAGAGGAATGTTACGGATGATTATATTTCATCCGCACACACGGAAACACAAGCAGTTCTGCACATTCACATTTTTCCACCAATGAACGGAACTGTCTGTGTTTTAGTGCGTGCACAAGAATAGAGGGTATGCACGTGGCGTCACTGACGGCCATTATGGCTGCTGATTACGCCCACTGAGTGGCAGAAAGACTGAGTGGCAGCATTGGTTTTCAGCATGAATGCCACGAAAAACACACAAAACACATCCAAAACGGGAAAGAGCTTTGCGATTGACTGTACAAATAGATCTGACACAAAATCTGAGGTATATTTTTACAGACTGCCGAAAGCTACAGAAAAAAGAAGCAAAGGGATCACTGCAATTCACATAACAACTGGCCTCCAGGCAGAGAAAAATGGATTTGCAGTTATCATTTTGTGTCAAAATGTTGGATTTTGCAGTAAATTCATACCCTATATATTGTATTGTTATATATTGTGTTGACAACTCATCAATTAAATATTTACCATCTTATATTCTGCATAATTGGGTGTTTTTAAATAAACACTGACAAAAACTATACAAGTTTTAGGGCTGGATATGACGATATATATATAACATTGATATAAGTGATCACTCGGATTTAGACCTACCACATTGTAGTTATATAAGGCTTTCATTGGCAGATTTGATTTATGTATTTCCCGGCATCGAAATCAGGCACATAAATGTCAGGAAACACGATTCGCAGTTTCCCTATTAAAGGGGAACGCTTTTGCCACTAAGTCCAGCTGAGGAGCGTGCGACATCGATGCATACCCTCTATAAAACTAATGTCCCGTTTTATGCAATTGCTTCATGTTGCGTTAATGACAGATCATGTAAGGTAAAAGAGAAGCAAAACATTCTTGATATTTAATGTTGCGTCTAATGGATTTATTTCTTCAACAGCTTAATTTTGTCGGCGATTCACAGTCTTTTAACTCATATAATTTTTGCTTACATTAATAGTTGTCATTAATAATGTCTGCGCTAATAGCTGTACTTGTAACAGTATAGAGAACACAAAGTAACACCAGTTTAATGTAGTTTATTTCTGTGTGGTGGCACAACAGGTAAGTCGAGTGCTCTTGTGCGACAGTGGCCCGTGACCCGGGTTCGATTCCAGCCCGTACTGGTTCCTGCATTCAATATACATATAAATCTGTTCCCATTGTCTCACTGATGTTCACTGGATAAGTAAGTTACTGGTATACTGGGGCTGTCTGTAAAAGGCAAATTCTAAAGCTGTAACTTAAAGATTACTTTATTGTAGTCTGTTTGAAGCACACTATAATGATGCCATTAGCACACTACAAGTAAAATTGGAATGCCATTGCAATGTGTTTTAAAATCACTAAAAGTTTATCAGTATAATATTAATGTATGTTCAACACTCTTACAATGTAATTGAATTGCAATTCTAATGTCACCAAAATACATTTGAAGTTCATGCTGAGTGAATTCTGCATTTCAAAACTTAAACACAAGAGTATATTTAAAGTGTACTTAAGTATACTTGGAATAGTTTAGCAATTTAGCACAAACAGGTATATTTAATACAACTTTAGTTGAACTTCAGCACTGCTTTTGGACAACTAAAATGCATTTAGTACAAAATTAGTTGTTCCAATTTAGCAGACTTTAAATATACCAATTTATAGTGTGCCACAAGTACATTTAGTTATACTGAAGTACATAGGAATAAATTGTACTTAAGTATACTATTTTTTCACTAGGGTTATCATGTTTTACTCATTTTGGAGAGTAAAATCTGTATTTATTAAAATCTGTATTTACTAAACAGTGATTTTATACACATACATTTGAAAGTTATTTTCACTTGACTGTCACGTCAGTTCCAGCATACACATTTTTCCAGAAAGCTTGAATGTTCACAGAGAACAGGACATAACATATCACTGTTACTGCAAACACTGTTCCTACGAGATGAACACACAATAAATGACATGGACAAATATCCTGTTTTACAGACTCTCCTCGTGTGATCTCAATGACACCGACTGTGAAACTGTGGCTTTGGCCCTGCAGATACCAAACTCACCTCTGATAGAGCTGGACATGAGTTACAATGACCAGCTGGGTGACTGGGGAGTGGAGCTGCTCTCTGATGGACTGAAGAGCCCAAACTGTCAGCTGGAGATACTGAGGTTTGAGATTCATTCAGTCCTTATACAACACACACCTCAGTATTTCAGTCACTAAAAACAGAGTATGACATTCTAAAACACTTAACATGGAAATGCTTAACATGCCTTAATGCACAAAGACAGTTATTTTAATATATCAAATTCAGTATACACTGTATTGATGATGCTTAATATATACAGGCAAACAGATGAACCCAGAATTTTAATACAGTGCTCTAAATTGCATGTTAATTGTTTTTCTTTGTAGTGAAATGTAAACTCTTTCCTATGGGGAAAGAGTTTACATGAAACTTTGCTCATTGCTCATATCCTGGGTTCATCTGTTTGCCTGTAAATAGTATATTTTATTAATAAGGTGAATACTAAATTTGGTCTTGCAAGATCACTGTAAGCAAGATGATGATGATGAAGTCAATGAAGCATGTATTGCAATAAGGATGTTTTCTCCCCAATATGTCCATGCATGAGAGATGTCAAATCTTGCTGTAAACTTCTAAGATAAGCAAATTAAAGTGCCATCTTTTGTTATTAGATAATATGACAGACTGAACAAAGGAGGACGTGACAAAACAAACAAAGTCCAAAACAGATGTAACCCTGACACATATATCATAAAACAAATTGTGCAAATCAAATATATAAATAAACCTGTGTATATGTGTGTGTATGTACAGTTCATCCAGAAAGTATTCACAGCGCTTTACTTTTTCCACATTTTGTTATGTTACAGAGTTATTACAAAATGGATTAAATTCATTATGTGAATACTTTCCGGATGCACTGTATATATATTGTTACAACCCACATGGCTCAAAGTGGTGCAACAATTAAAGGGAAGCCACACACAGATAATATTAAGTCATCAAAAGTTTGTAATAAATTTTATATTGAATCAAATAAAGTTTTTCTTTCTGAATCTGAATCTTTTTGTAATGTTTATATGATGCTTTACACATTGATGATAATGACACAAAAATTATCTTTTGGGGATAATTTCTCAGTCAAATTTGATGTGTGATTAATTAGATTAAATCATGTAATTAATTAGATTCAAAATTTTAATCGCTTGACAGTTCTTTTATATACACTATATTGCCTTTATGTGAATATGAACTTTAATGACATCCCTTTCTTAATCTGTAGGGTTTAATATGGAGTTGGCCCACCCTTTGTAGCTATAACAGCCTCAACTCTTCTCAGAAGGCTTTCCACAAGGTTTAGGAATGTGTTTATAGGGATTTTTAACCATTCTTCTAGAAGCGCATTTGTAAGGTCAGGCAGTGATGTTGGCGAGAAGGCCTGGCTCGCAGTCTCCACTCTAATTCATCCCAAAGGTGTTCTATCGGCTTGAGGTCAGAACTCTGTGCAGGCCAGTCAAGTTCCTCCACACCAAACTCGCTCCATCGGATTGCCAGACAGAGAAGCGTGATTCGTCACTCCAGAGAACACGTCTCCACTGCTCTAGAGTCCAGTGGCAGCGTGCTTTACACCACTGCATCCGACGCTTTGCATTGCACTTGGTGATGTAAGGCTTGGATGCAGCTGCTCGGCCATGGAAACCCATTCCATGAAGCTCTCTACGTATTGTTCTTGAGCTAATCTGAAGGCCACACAAAGTTTGGAGGTCTGTAACTACTGACTGCAGAAAGTTGGTGACTTCTGCGCACTGTGCGCCTCAGCATGCGCTGACCCCGCTCTGTGATTTTACGTGGCCTAACACTTCATGGCTGAGTTGCTGTTGTTCCCAATTGCTTCCACTTTGTTATTATACCACTAACAGTTGACCGTGGAATATTTAGTAGAGAGAAAATTTCACGAATGGATTTATTGCACAGGTGGCAACCTATCACGGTACCATGCTTGAATTCACGGAGCTCCTGAGAGCAACCCATTCTTTCACAAATGTTTGTAGAAGCAGTCTGCATGCCTAGGTGATTTTATACACCTGTGGCCATGCAAGTGATTGGAACACCTGAATTCAATGATTTGGAGGGTGCCCCAATACTTTTGGCAATATAGTGTATATATATATATAGATAGATAGATAGATAGATAGATAGATATCAGGGCTGTCAATAGTGTAGGAATCAACCCAAATAATTAATCAAAAGTGTAATTAAATTACACTGAATAAGAACCGAATTAACTGTAAATGATTCAGAATTAATATTTAACACTTCATCAATTATTTGTCCACTGAAAAATTGAGGTTACAGTATTTTTACCAATTCTGGACAAATTATTATCCTGTGGCCAACAGTAATAATATTTTGTTATGATTATTAATTATAATTATGATTATGAGCAAGGTAGCATGATCTTTGTTTAAGGCAGCAATTTGGTAAGCACAGCTCAAGACACTTGTATGTATGGAAAATCAAACAAGACTTTATTGAACTAAATCTACTAAAACACAAACTAATCTAACAAAAAAAAAACATACTCACTTTACACACACACACACACATTCATTCATTCAGTTACAGGGAAATGGTGAGATTATCTGGAGGTGAATGGATTCCCCAATTGTCTAGTTTTAACAGTTTTCTTTGACCGTAACCTGAGAGAATTAATACACTAGCAATTCAACCATAGTTTCATTTGCTAAATAAAATTGCACCAGCTCAGCAAAATTAGGAGACCTGTGTTACTTGGCTTGGGATGCTCCTGAAAGCGCGTGTTCCTTTCGTGACGGAGTTGAAGGAAGCAGTGTTGCTCGGTCAAGAGTTCTGAAGGACGACGTCCCGTGGGGAAATTGTTGGCTTTGCAGAAAATGGAGTCTTCGTTGAATGGTTGCAGGGTTTACGCGTTGCTGCGTGGGTGTCTCTCTGCGTCTCAAGGAGTTTCTGGAAACAAAGGACTTTTGGCGAGTCCTCGTCTGCGAAGTTCAACGAAGGCTCTTGCAGGGTTTGAGTGAGTTCTTGAAGAGGTTTATAGCTTGCAGGCAGGGCGATGTTCGGTCCGCCGACTCAGCGAAGGCAAAGGCAAAGTACAAGCAAGGGCAAAAGCAAAAGCACAATGCGCGGTATTGAGTTTTGAATGGTTTGTTGGTTCTGCCTTTCCAATTGTTTTAGCCAATCAGGTCCTGTTTTGGGCGGGTCCTACGCCCAGTTCTCCTGTTCTCTTGTATGCAATTAGCATAATGTCCTTACAGTCCTTTGTTCTCAAACTTAGGGATTTTGGTCAGAACTTTGAGAAGTTCATTTTGCTGGTTCAAAAGTTGTATATCTTACATAAATCAATTTTGCATCAAAATACTGTAAAGCATTCATCCATCACAACCATACCAAACAGTACACACTTTCTTCAAATTTACCTGTAATCAACGTTTAAAAACACACAGAAAGAATTACATAGGTTCCATAATCAAAATAAAACATGCTTGATACATATGAAATGTTAGAGGCTGTTTTTGGTGATAAGTTCTGGTGATAAGTAATGTCTTTTGGCAGTATTTTCTAAATTGTCTTTGTTTGAACAAAAAAGTGGCTCTACTGTCTGCCAGGGAAACTTTTTGGAATGTCTTTTGAAATGCAAAGCTGGGCAAAAGGTGATTCCCGTGATGACCTGCTGTGACTTTCACCTCAAGATGTGTCACAAGTCCGAGTTTCCTGATAACAGTAGGAATTTACACGTTGTATCTTGGGGTTTGTTGATCCATCTGTTCCTTAAAGTCAACACAGCGAAAGAGGGTCTCTTTGGTCTTTTGCTCTGTTACTACAATCAAATGCATTTGTGATTAAGCAGACATTGAGGGGCCGTCTTGATCGGCCATTTTAGTTCCCAGGTCCAACTTTATGACTCACAAATGGTTCAATGGGGAATGAGTTGACTCTTTGATCTTTGGAATGTGGAGTTTGTGGTAATTTGGTGGGCTTCGTTCAGGAATGATCCTACAATAGATTAATTTTTTAATCAAGATTAATTTGGTGTCTGAAATTAAGCATACACCATTTATCTTGTTTAACATGTCCATTTTGATATCATTGCCTATATCCAGCTAAGTAAACCATCAGATTGAAGTGTGAGTTTCACAAAACTATATTTCCCTTTCATGGGAACATCGGCGCTACGTAGAACGCTCTGGGATCACCTCTGCGTGATTACGTCTTGAAGCACTTGTGAAATCGAACCAATAGGGTGACGGGACGTCAGAGCGGGTGACGTCACGGACCAGGAAACTATAAAGCACTCCTGAGAACAAAGAACGCCAGCTTCTGTGTCTTCAGCAAGCGCTCTGTGTTATCGTGTGTCTTATTTGGTGTTGTCTGTCAATTACATATACAGAAACGATCTCTTTTGTTTGAGAACAAGAGTATCAGTGTTACACCACATATATATATATATTTGTATATTAAAGACACTATAATGGCGAGCAAAAACAGCAGTTCAGACCGTGTGCTTCTCCCTACCCTCATTACTTCACGGGTGGGGATACACACAAGCTCTGTACGTGTTGTTTGTATGGGAGCGGAGCATGCCCAGGCAGCCCTCGAGGGGGTGTTTGTGAGCATTATAAGTTTCATATAAAACTTTCTCACTCCCGCCCGGCGCTCTTTGAGGAGGCGCCGCGGCTCGCGTTCCTAGTGGTCGGGTCCTGCTTCTGCCGAGGCAGAGGCGGCTCAGATCATGGGGTTTGCAGATAAATCTGGCAGAGGGCTTAGAGACGGCGCTGCCCTTTCTCTGCCCTTACCTGCCAGGTTCAGTGCCATTTCCCAGGTGGAAGCACGCTCTGGTTTCTTCCCCTGGGTTGAGGCACCGGTCCTTCACATGTCCAGCTCTGAGGAGGTGGATATTGTGATATCGATCTGAAAACTCGCCACCTCACACATATATCGTGTTTCAAAATCACACGTTCATTATTCTAACATCAAAACAAATCAGTTGTGTTTGAAAGCCATGATTATTTTGTTTATTTGCTCAATTTAATTTTTAGAAATTAAATCCAATATCTTTCTGATTTTGTAAACTTACAAATATTGAAGATATAGTGAACAGCAGTTTGAATCGTGTTCCTCCCTGTGCTACACTACAAAGCGAGTGGGGATACACACAATTTATGTGTTGTTTGCTGGGAGTGGAGCATGCACGTCAGCTCACAGCTGACAGCGGTCATTTATAAAATGTCCCGAAGTGTAAAGAGAAGTGTGCACTAGCGGGAGTTTTTAGCTCCACTCCTGTTGGCTTTATTCTCGAGGGAATAAGAGTCTAACGCAAAGCTTGGATCTCGCGTTTGCCGAGGAAGCGCATGGATTAAGTCTGCAATAAAGAATATATGGCTCGGATCTCGCGTTCACCGAGGCAACTTTTAGATTAAGTCTGCAATAAAGAATATACGGCTCGGATCTCGCGTTTGCCGAGGCTGCGCATAGATTACGTGCCCGTAATATATATATATATAATGTATTTATATATATTTGGAGGAGAACTGAGCAGGCAGGAGTTTCCCTTTCTCTCTTTCCCTAAAATCCCTTGCAAACTATTACGAGCTATAATTCTTTTTGTATTCTAATATATTCAGCCTGTCATTCAACCATTCTTGACTGTTTGTTTCTGGCTGCATTTAATTTGAGGATTAAATGAAATATTGAATACATTAAATTCGAAGAATTTAAAAGAAAAGAAAGGAGGCCGGTCTGCCAACCCTGCCACCTCGTGTGCTTTAGAGGCGCAGCGGTTTCCAGTGATCCTCCAAGAAGAGGAGGGTCGTAGAGCGGTCAGTCAGATGTCCCCTGCCGGTTCGCCATTTCAGGGCACTGGTCTGACCATTCATCCCCAAAAAAGGTGTCACCACCCGTGCTCCCCGCAGAAAGCTTGGGGACAGGCGACACAGCTGAAGTCTTTTGGGATAAGACAGATCTGCGGACTGTTATTATCACCAAGAAGGCTTGAAGAGGTCCTGACGCCAGTGGCGTGGGACATTCGAGGTAGCCCTCTGAAGAGGGTCCTTTACCACATTACATGGTATCTGCCCCTCCTCGGTGCCCTCAGGGGCCGTTCTGCCAACTCTGCCACATTGTGTGCTTCAGGGCGCAGCGGTCTCCACCGACCCTCTGAGGAGGGCCGGTCGACATTTGATTCGGTTGTTCCCTGCCGGTTCGCCGCTTCAGGGCGCCGAGTCAAATGCTCAAAACACCAGAGGCCAGTCTCGAGAGACTGGTTCCTTTAGTAGAATTTCTGGTAGAATGGAAACTTCTTCCAAATATTTCTCAATGGGTACTGCTCACAATAGAAAAGGATTACAGAATTGGTCTCGCCCACCCCAGTTCAACGGGTCTTCCTATAGTGGTGGACCCCTTGCAGTCTCTGGGATTGGAACAGGAAGGTCTGACGCTCTTGCATAAAGGAGCTATAGAAAGGGTTTCTCCTCCCAGCAAGCTGTCAGGGTTTTACAGCCTGTACTTTGTTCCAAAGAGGGTTGGAGGGTACTTTCATGTATCCATCCATCCTCAGCACAGGAGGTTCCTCAGATTTGCTTTCGGGGTGAAGCTTATCAATACAGGGTTCTTTCTTTCTGCCTAGCTCTTTCACCCCACACCTTCACAAAATGCGTGGATGCAGCTCTGGCTCCTTTGAGATTCCAGGGCATTCGCTTGTTGAATTATATCAACGATTGGTTGATTTTAGCTCAATTTGAGCACATGGCAGTCCAACATCGAGATGTTGTTCTGTCTCACATGAAAAGGTTAGGGCTGAGACTTAATGCCAAGAAGAGTGTGCTTCTTCCAGCTCAAACTACCAACTATCTAGGGGTAGTCTAGGGCACGTCTGTCTCCTGCTCTGGTGAATTCCATTCTCTCGGCCGTGAATGGGGTGAAATTAGGCCAGTCACGCACTGTAAAACAGTTTCAGAGACTGTTGGGTCTGATGGCAGCTGCGTCCAACGTGATACCTTTTGGCCTGCTGCACATGAGACCCTTACAGTGGTGGCTCAGGACCAAGGGGTTTTCTCCGAGGGGAAATCCTTTTCGCATGATCAAGGTCACGCGGCAATGCCTTCGTGCCTTAGTCATGTGGAAGAAGCCTTGGTTCCTGTCCCAAGGACCTGTGTTGGGGGCTCCTTGTCGCGTAATGCTAACGACGGATGCTTCCCTCACAGGCTGCGGGGCGATCATGAGTGGTCGATCGGCTCAGGGTCTTTGGGAGGACCATCTACTTCCTGGCACATAAATCAGCTGGAAATGATGGCGGTATTTCGAGCACTCAGATACTTCCTCCCAGACCTGAGGGGCCACCATGTGTTGGTTCGCACAGACAACATGTCGGTGGTCTCTTATATCAACCATCAGGGGGGTCTGAGGACTTGCCAGTTGTGCAAATTAGCCCTTTGGATCCTCCTGTGGGCCCAGGGAAAGCTCCTCTGCCTGAGAGCAGCTCTTATCCCAGGGCATCAAAATGTGGGAGCAGACATCCTGTTGAGGCAGGGCCGAGGCCTGGGAATGGAGTCTCTACCTCGAGGTGGTGGAGCTCATTTGAAAAAACTTTGGTCATGCAGAAGTTATCCTATTTGCTTTGAAAGAACATCTCTTTGCCCACTGTGGTGCTCTCTGACTCATCCAGCCCCTCTGGGGTTGGATGCCATGGTGCAGACGTGGCCGAGGTTACGTCTTTTTCCCCGATCGCTCTGTTCCCAGGAGTTCTGAAGAGGGTTCACCGGACAGGGTCCATCTCATACAGATAGCCCCGTTCCAGCCGACCCGAGTTTGATTTGCAGACCTAGTGTCTCTTCTAGACGGCTCCCCATGGAGATGTCTCAAGTGGGCGGCATGATAATTCACCCCTGTAGTTGTAGAAACTCTGGGCCTGGCCACTGAGGGGCTAGGCTCATAGAATCCGGTCTCCCAACTGAGGTTGTCAAGACCATACTCCACTCCAGAGCTCCTTCCATGAGAAAGCTATCGCATATAAATGGAAATTGTTTTCTACTTGTTGTAGACAACGTCAGCTGGACCCGTTCCACTCCTCTATCAGTCTTGTGCTGCAAATTCTCCAAGTATAAATCTTGGATGGTTTATCTCCTTCTACCTTGAAGGTTTATATAGCGGCTATTTCCGCTTATCATGCTCCTATTTATACGCTTTCTCTGTGGTACCCAGAGGCTGAGGCCTTCTGTGCGTACAAAACTCCGGCCTGGGACTTGGCTATTGTGTTGGAAGGGTTAGCTGAGGCTCCTTTGAACAATTAGAGGAGGTGTCTGGGAGATTCCTCTCTCTTAAAACTTCCTGTTGGTAATTTCATCTCTCAAAAGAATTGGAGATCTTCAAGCACTTTCGGTTGCTCCCTCATGTTTGGAATTTGTGCCTGGTATGTTCAGGGCTTTCCTTCATCCTAGACCTGGTTATATACCCAAGGTCCCCACCAACGTCCCAGGACCGTTTGTACTGCAGGCCTTTTGTCCTCCTCCTTTTACTAATCCGGATCAGGAAGAATGAGCAAGTGGGTGGTCGAGGCCATCTCTCTTGCTTATGAGTCATCCGGGCAGCCTTCACCTTTGGCTGTCCGGGCACACTCTACTAGGGGTATGGCTGCCTCAAAGGCTTTGATCTCGGGGGTCCCCCTCAATGAGATATGTGATGCGGCTGGGTGGTCCTCTCAGCATACCTTCATTAGGTTTTATAACCTTGATTTGGGCTCCACTCCGGGGTCCTCGGTGCTCTCGTCTCGAAGATAACAGACAGGCACTTGGTACTATGGCATAGTTGGGATAGGGTTCCCAAAGCGTTCTACGCAGTGTCGATGTTCCCATGAAAGGGAACATCTCGGTTACGTCTGTAACCCTGGTTCCCTGAATAGGAAGCGAGGCGCTGCGTAGTCTAGCCATACTCCTGCACGCCTGTGAGCGTCCTCGCTTCAGCTAATCAGAAGCTGGCGTTCTTTGTTCTCAGGAGTGCTTTATAGTTTCCTGGTCCGTGGCGTCACCCGCTCTGACGTCCCGTCACCCTATTGGTTCGATTTCACAAGTGCTTCAAGACGTAATCACGCAGAGGTGATCCCAAAGCGTTCTACGCAGCGCCTCGTTCCCTATTCAGGGAACCAGGGTTACAGATGTAACCTGAGACGTTTTCAGCTTTTTCAAGGTAAATTTAGATGTCTTCCCAAAAAGGACACCAAATAATCAAATGATATGATTTTATATAATTCATACATTTATGTACACCAAAGCACCCATAAAAATCACAGCAAAAACGTTTCAGAATTCACAGTGTATAGTATGTGCAACAACAAAGAGCTTGTTTACATTTTAGACAAGTCAAGTTTTGATACTGAACAGGACTACATGGAGATCCAAAAACCCTAAACCAACCGCCTTGACCTGCATATATACTAAAGTACACAGCAACATACACAGGACAAATCCAAAAATTATCCTGAATGTGTGTGAAAACAACGTGAATGTACTAAAATGTGTCTGTGAATAAATATATATGCGATCAGTGCAACGAGAGCGCTCATACATGATTTGTTTGCACATCAATTTAAAGGACTCACGTGTGCTTAAAGGATTAGTCCACTTTCAAATAAAATTTTCCTGATAATTTACTCACCCCCATGTCATCCAAGATGTTCATGTTTTTCTTTCTTCAGTCAAAAGAAATGAATGTTTTTGATGAAAACATTCCAGGATTATTCTCCTTATAGTGGACTTCAATGGTCTCCAAACGGTTGAAGGTCAAAATTACAGTTTCAGTCCAGCTTCAAAGGGCTTTAAACGATACCAGACGAGGGTCTTATCTAGCGAAATGATCTGTCATTTTCGGAAATAATACAACTGTATATGCTTTATATAAACAGATGATCGCCTTGCACGTGCTTCCGCTTTTCATATTTTTCAAAAGCATGCTGTATGTCCTACGCCTTAACTATTCAACTTACGGAATGAACACGGTGCCAGTTTCGTTTTTTTCCGTAAGTAGAATAGAGAAGGCGTAGGACATACAGTGTAAGCTTTGATGAAAGAAAGACATGAACATCTTGGATGATATGGGGGTGAGTAAATTATCAGGAAAATTTTATTTGAAAGTGGACTAATCCTTTAATGTACGACTCCTGTATGTCACCACAATCGTCTTTTACTTTACTTTACAATCATCGCAATTTACTTTGATTGCAATCCTCATCCATCAAAACTTTCATAGCAAGAAGCTGGTTTGCTTTATCCAGCCGAGAAACATAGTTTTCATATCATCTGGCCATACAGTGGTGGGATGTTTCAACGTTCTGTTCAGACAGGAACAGTGCGATGCGGAAGGGCTCGCGCTCTTCAGATACAATGACACAGACAACGAAACAGACACTGGAATGAATAATTCTCTCTGCCATCTCTGATATAATCAGCATGGACTTTTAGATCATCTAACTGCGTGGCGTAAATTATGTTTTCAATTTCACATGCTTCCGTAATTTTTTGCTTCCGTAATTTTGAATTAATCGCATGCGTTAACAAATTAAAGTTGACAGCCCTAATATACAGGTGCATCTCAATAAATTAGAATATCATGAAAAAGTTGTTTTTGTAATTTAAAGTGTTAGTTCACCCAAAAATGAAGATTCTGTCATTTATTACTTACCCTCATGGCGTTCCACACCCATAAGACCTTCGTTAATCTTGAACACAAATTAAGATATTTTAGTTGAAATCCGATGGCTCTGTGAGGCCTTTATAGGGAGCAATGACATTTCCTCTCTCAAGATCCATAAAGGTACTAAAAACACATCTAAATCAGTTCATGTGAGTACAGTGGTTCAATATTAATATTATAAAGCGGCGAGAATATTTTTGGTGCGCCAAAAAAACAAAATAACGACTAATATAGTGATGGCGATTTCAAAACACTGCTTCAGGAAGCATTGGAGCATAAATGAATCAGCGTGTCGAATCTGCTGTTCGAGCGCCAAAGTCACGTGATTTCAGCCGTTTGCCAGTTTGACACACGATCCGAATCATGATTTGATACACTGATTCATTGTGCTCCGATGCTTCCTGAAGCATTCAAATTATTAGAATATTTAATTTCAAATTCTATTAAATTACCATTCTCAGGGTATAAATACTGGGTTTAGGTCAGTAATCCAACAGCAGTCATGGGGAAGTCTGCTGACTTGACAGTTGTCCAGAAGACGATCATCAAGACCCTCTACAATGAGGGTAAGCCACAGAGGGTCACTGCTGAAAGAGCTGGCTGTTCACAGAGTGCTGTGCCAAAGCATATTCATGGAAAGTTGACTGGAAGGAAAAAGTGTGGTAGGAAAAGGTGTACAAGTGAAAGGAATGACCGCAGGCTTGAGAAGATTGTCAGGCGAAGCCGATTTAAGAACAGGAGAGCTTCAAAGGAGTGGACTGAAGCTGGAGTCAGTGCATCAAGAGGCACCGCACACAGACATCTTCAGGAAGCGGGCTACAACTGTCACACTCCACGTACCAAGCCACTTCTGAACCAAAGACAACGTCAGAAGCGTCTTACCTGGGCTAAGGAGAAAAATAACTGGACTGTTGCTCAGTGGTCCAAAGTCCTCTTTTCAGATGAAAGTAAATTTTGAATTTTTATTTGGAAATCAAAGGTCCCAGAGTCTGGAGGAAGACTGCACTCCAGATGGCCTCAGAAACCATGTTGCTTGAAGTCCAGTGTGAAGTTTCCACAGTCAGTGATGATTTGGGCTGCCATTTCATCTGCTGGTGTTGGTCCACTGTGTTTTCTGAAGTCCACAGTCAACGCAGCCATCTACCAGGAAATTTTAGAGCACTTTATGCTTCCTTTTGCTGACAAGCTTTATGGAGATGCTGATTTCATTTTCCAGCAGGATTTGACACCTGTCCAACCTGCCAAAGGTACCAAAAGCTGTTCAATGACCATGGTGTTACTGTGCTTGATTGGCCAGCAAACTCTTGACCTGAACCCATAGAGAATCTATGGGGTATTGTCAAGAGGAAGATGAGAGACACGAGACCTAACAATGCAGATGACCTGAAGGCTGCTATCAAAGCAACCTGGGCCTCCATTACACCTGAGCAGTGCCACAGTTCACAGTATCACAATTAAAAGAACCAAAGACGTAAAGTACTTCAGTCTGTGTGCATTTAATTTATTTAATACACGAGTTCCACAATTTGAGTTGAACTACTGAAATAAATGAACTTTTCCACTGCATTCTAATTAATAAGATGCACCTGTATATATAGAAAACAAATACGCAAAAATTCAGAAATCTTTGGGAAATATCACTGAACATTTATTTAACAATAGCAAAAGTAAATTTCTTAAATTAATTTTTTCATCTATATTTTTGTTTATTTAAAATTAGACCAATCTGATATTATTTTAATTTATATAGTTCTTTAAATTTAGATAGTTCTTTAATGCTTCACTAACTAGCAATAGGGTTCGTTGTAACACTGCGTTACAATGTGCCCTGCTATTAGAACTATGCTACAGTTACGATACAACTGGCGGAATTATTTATTATGAATTTCTGTTGAGAAACCATGGAGGGAAAATGTAAATAAAGACTTTCTTTATTTTCTTAATATTTTCTTGACTTTCTTAATATTTTCTGAACATTTAGAAAATATTATTTCAATAATTTACAGCATTTGTACTGGCTCATCTATTTATCCCGTGTTCTGTGAGAGCTGTGAGTGGAGGGAGGAGAGTGTTTTGTTCAGCTCTGTGTTTTTCTGAATGTTTGAATATGTTTCTTCATCTTTTTGCCTGTATTGTTTTGACCTATGAGCTGTGTTTTGCAGAGTGTTCATTGTCAAACTAAATTATTTTAATTTGAATTTCAAAAATTAAATCAGATAACATTTTAAGCTGTCATATGGTCTTGTTACAGCGAGCCCCATCACGTTACAGTGTGCCCCACCAATGGTGCATGTTGTCACATTTCACTTCCCTTCTTTCAGGGTAAATAAAGAAAAAAGTATACACTGGAACAAAACAAATTCTCTGAACCTAAGTAGATTTACACAAACTGAGAAAGTCAAAAAGCGTTGTGCCCGCTCTCCCCTACATCAGAGATATCAGAGAGAATAGAGACTCACATTGTGTTTTTAGTGAATTATTCATTCCAGTGTGACAAGCTCTGTCGTATTCTGTGATTGTTTCTGAAGAGCGCAATTTTGGTGACCTACAGGATCGTACAGTAAGGGCATGAGGCTGGATTCATACTTTTACCTTGCTCCGCACATGAGCCTCCGCTGACTGCGCGCATCTCCCCAAAGCGGACTAGGCGTTTATACTTGACGCGCTTCGCTGTTGTTCTATTCTTTGAAATGACAGGGGCGTCTCAGAGAAATTGTCCTCTAAATCAGCAGGAAGCAGTTGTGAGAAAAAGTAAGGTAAACATGACAATGTTTATTCTATCTAGTTACTTACACTTCACCAAAACCACACTGCAAAAAGAATCGTATAAAACCCAGTAAACCTTGAGATTATTACTTGTGACATTAGAACAAAATATATGGATATGAGAACATGTATACAACTAAATTAACAATCTCTTAAATATTTTCTAACTTCAAAAATATTTTCATTTAGTTTTGTGAACATTTTTATTAAACATGGACCTTTATTTTCATTAAAAGTAATTATTTCTGGTATTGTTGGCTGGCACATTTTGTAAATGTAAGCAACTAATCTAGATGCGCAAACTGGGTGCTGGTATGTACATGCTCAGCCAGATTCGCTTTGCATTCGTGCATTTTTGGGCGGAAAGTTACAAAATTTGACGTGCACACCGCCACGTGAAATGAGTTCGAAATTAGTTTTGGATGTCTCTCTCATCTAACACACCTGATTCAACTCATCAGATCAAGTAGAGACTGCAAGACATTTTGAAGTGCGTTCCACTTCGTGAAGTGGACGAGGGAAGTATAAATGGACAGACTCTTCATATGTACACTTCAGGCAGTTCCATATACCACAATGCAACACGATTGTGATGTCACCGCATATCGCGTATAATTTACCCCACCACAAACAACTCTATGATTGTTTTTACTTTAGGTTATTGGCGCTAAGCAAATCTCCAGAAGGGGACCTGCAAGTGCGTTCGGGGACATTTACATTAATATTGACGGTTAAAATGAACCAATTTGTAGACAAATTTAAATTATACTTAAGGATTTTTATAATAATAATAGATATAATAGGCCTACTAACTTTAAAACTGTTTCTACTCCAATTAGTTTTTGAAATGGATTTATTAAAACATGCATTATATAGGCTATTGAAGAACATTAAAAATGGTAATTAGTATGTAATATGGTGCACATATTTAGCTAAATGCTCCTCTCTAGAGTTAATTTTTCTAGCTGACTAACGAGTTTATGGTCACTGAATATGTTTGTTCTGAGGTAAACGTGGCGTTACTTTTGTTTGTTTACAAGCTTTTTATTAACGTCTTTCCGCGTTGAAACACTGATTAAGCGATTACACGAGACATGATATGGATTTCGGTAAGTTGTACTATCTTTTAACATACCTTTAGATGTTCATTCATGTTTATTTCACGCTGTAAGTGGTATTAAAGTGGAGGAGAGGATCAGTTCATGTGGGCTTCTGGCTGCCGCTTTTCTTGAACTGAGGCATTACAGCGATCTGTCACGCCACGTCAAAGAGCACCAAATCCGTATCCTTGTGCTTTTTTAAGTGGGTATATGGAAATCCTTGACCTTTCCTAGTGGGTATAACGCATATACCTGCGTATTACGTAGACTATACCACTGTTGTGGATTTAAAAGCGTATATAATTTCTATTTATTTTTTTAGAAAATGGCCAGTGGTTTCTCTAGATAAGACTCTTATTCCTCGTCTGGTATCGTTTAAAGCCCTTTGAAGCTGCACGAAACTGTAATTTTGACCTTCAACCATTTGGAGGCCATTGAAGTCCACTATAAGAGTAAATTATCAGGAACATTTTATTTGAAAGTGAACTAATCCTTTAAGAAAGTCCTAGACTAAAATGCATGTTTGAGCTGTTTTAACTGAAAGCAACTTGCACTGATATAGCTTACAATGTGTCAGTGTCATTGTTTTGTCTCAAAAAGCACACCAGTAATGTTTTTCTAGGGTACATTTATAAAAGCTACTTAAATACCCTAATTGAACTAAGGCCTAATCTGTGAATCTGTCTGTGAAACCGAGCCTTTATGTCTAAAGTGAAAGTAAAATGGTATGTGTGTCTGGATGTGTGCAGGTCTTAAAGTGATAGCATAGTGAACATGTTGCCACTTGTCCTTAAAGGGATAGTTCACACCAAAATTAACGTTAACAGAAGTAAAATAAAGAATATTGCAAAAAATAGTATTTTTTCTCCTTAACCTCATACTGTTCCTGATCTCGATGCATAGCCAACAATACGATACATTAAAGATACATATGAAGCAGTTACCTATGCAATACGATGCACCCCTATTACGATGCGTTGTGATTTGATTTTGATTCGATTCAACACAATACAGTACGATGCAATGGAAAAATATGATGCTATGCAATTCAATTTGTAGGGCTCTATGAAATACTTTATTTTTCATTTTATTTATTTATTTATTTTTACCAAATTCTGTTTTCTGTTTTAATTTTCCTGGATTCCATTTTAATGGCTTAATCAAAAACATGTCTGATTAATTGAATTAATAAAAAGCAACTTTAACATACAGTAAACTCCCACTGCTTACAGTAAACTAAACTTCTATGAAGTTTTTAAGTATAAATAGTGCAAGTAGTGTATTCACACTGAAAATTACAAAAAGAAAAACTGCACTTTTAAATACCCAGATGATGCACTAAATTAACGGAAAAACAGAAGTGTGGAATGTTGGACACTTCATGCACTCAACTGTCACAGCTTTAATTACATATTGGAGAGGAAGGGCTATCAGACTCCTATGTTAAATGACGAAATAACCTTATACAATCCACACACTACGGATGAGTACATAGTGTATAAGTGCATAGTGTATAGTGTGTAATTTGGGACGAACTTCCCATTTTTATGAATGGATTCCGCAATTCTGTCCGTGTTTTCTGCATCGTGGAAATCATAAGGCCCTAAATATGGCACCGATAGTTCGCTTTTATTTCTTTGGTTCAGACAGACAGCAACTTAATTGCCTTCTGACTTCCAACGCATGGCCCTTTCACAAACAGGCATTTGTAATTTAAATTTATGAAAAGATGGCGCCGTTGTGTGTGGCTTGCCGTCTGTTTCTTGGTTTTTATTTCAAGCTGTTTCACCGCTTATAGTATATGACCGTCAAACGCTTTTAAATTTGCAAATCTCTATGGATGCCTTGTTTAACCAAGTTCAGAGAGGCCCATATCATTCTCCCCTCCCTGGCTGGCGTCTCTACCTGCAAGTTTACGCTCCTTACTTCTGAAAAGACGCCAGAAAAGACGGGGAAGCGAGGAGGCGTAGCTGTCAAGATCAAACTCTTGCTGGTAGCGAAAAAGGAGTGCAGACCTTGTTTGGTCGTCCCAAATCATGATGTGGATCTTAGACATTTTGTCATATGGTGTCCATCAGACCGCCAACTGCCTTTGTTCAGCTACCCCAGCCCCGTTTGCCTCGTCCTCGTCGTGGTGGTGTGCGTGTGCTCGCTGTGTTGGACCACACAGGCAGGGGACAGCCCTGTGCGGGTAAGAATGGCTTTAGTCAATGGAAGATGAGCAGTGAATAAGACTTTTATCCTTAATGACTTCACTTCACGTTCTCTGGACTTTCTATTTGTTACAGAAACCTGGTTCACTGCTGGGGATGTGTGTCAGAATTGTTACCTGGCAACTGTACATTTTTAAATTCCCTGCGAACTGTGAGAAGGGGAGGAGGATTGGCAACTATTTTTAAAGAGAACGTCTCTCTTACAAAGGTAACCCTCGTTCCCTGAAGGAGGGAGTGGAGACGTCACGTTGGACAGACCGACAAATAGGAATCTCGCTAGAGAGGCCAATCTGCTTCGAGTGTAACTAAAGCGAGCCAATGCACATTGGCATGCAACCATATGCAGCAGCTACTGCCTGCGCCTTGCGGGTATATAATGAGCAGCAGGTGCGTTGCATCTTTAGGTTTTCGCTGAGGAGCCGAACAGGTTAGGCGGCAGACTCAGCGGGCTCCAGCGACTGTGGCGACAGTACATACATCTCCGTTCCCTCCTTCAGGGATTGAGGGTTACCTAACGAGACGTTCCCATTCAGTCGGTCATGTTCTGCGACGTCTGACAGACCGACGAATAGGAATCCCTACCAAAGCACCACAGGGGCTGCCCCTTCCAGCACTCTGTGCAAGCCTCCTGTACCCTCTTGCCTACGGACGGTGGGACAGGGCTAACACAGAGAGTGTCGATCACTGCTGTTCCCAAGAAACCCATTCAGTGAGACTATTGGATAACACTGGGAAAGCACACCCTTTCACTGAAAAGGAACGAAATATATATGGACTAACCCCGTGAGGGCTGTACTACATATGGAAGTACTGGGGTGACTCCAATCTGATGAGAGGTGGGTTCTCCCAGAAGAAAAGACACGGCCGTTTAGAAGCAACTGTGGAACTACACATATGGGATCCCTGTAGGGTCACACATATGGTACCCAGCCTAAATCCAGTTCTCAAGGATACAACGGAGTATAGGCCTGCCGAAGGGAGATTGGAGTACTCAACAGGGTCTGCCTTGTAGGGACTCTTGGGAGTAATAAAGCGCATGTAAGCGCAGAAAGCTGACATTAAGCCGAGGCTTAGTACACACGGGAGGAGACCGGCTCGACACGAGGGCTATAGAATCTAGCGAACATGTTAGGTGTCGCCCAGCCTGCAGCTCTACAAATATCTGTCAGCGAGGCACCATGAGCCAGCGCCCAGGAGGATGCAACACCTCTCGTAGAGTGAGCATGCAACCTGAGCAGGCAGGGTACGCCTTGAGCTTGGTAAGCCAAGGCGATGGCGTCCTGCCATATTCTGCTTGGAGACAGCCTTTCCCTTCTGCTGGCCTCCGTAACAGACAAAGAGCTGGTCTGAGGTCCTGAGGCTTTGAGTTCTGTCTATGTACAGTCGCAAAGCGCAAACTGGACAGAGCAAAGCCAGGGCTGGGTCTGCCTCCTCCGGGGCAGCGCTTGCAGGCTCACTACCTGGTCCCTAAAGGGAGTGGTAGGAACCTTGGGCACATAGCCAGGCCAGGGTCTCAGTACCACGTGGCCGTCGCCCGGCCCGAATTCTAGACACGATTCATTGACCGAAAATGCCTGCAGGTCCCCTACCCTCTTGATAGAGGCCAATGCAACCAACAGCAAAGTCTTCGTAGACAGAATCTTTAAGTCTGTTGACTGCAAGGGCTCAAAGGGAGCATTCTGGAGTTCTCGAAGCACCAGAGCAAGGTCCCAAGAGGGTATGGAGGGGGTCGAGGAGGATTTAACCGTCTCACCCCTAAGGAACCTGGCGACCAGGTCGTGCTTACCAACAGACTTGACATCGATGTGGTTGGGTATGCAGATATAGTGGCAGTATGAACTTTGAGGGTGGAGGGAGACAGCCTACGCTCCAACCCTCTGACCAAACATCTTCAGGGTCTTCTCGGTGAGAAGAGCACCACTGGACAAACAGGTTCCACTTCAAGGCGTAAGCACGCCTGCGTAGACAGTGCACGTGCCGAAGTCATGGTGTTAAGTACTTTGGGGGTTAAGTCACCTAGAACCTCCGTGCCCCATCCAGGGAACAGACATGGAGTTTCCAGAGGTCTGGATGCAGGTGCCAATGGGTGCCTCGTCTCTGAGAAAGAAGGTCCTTCCTCAGAGGAATGCACCAGGGAGGGCTGTCGTGAGGAGTGTGAGTTCGGAAACCAGGTCCGGTTGGGCCAATAGGCGCAACTAGCAGGACCTGCTCCTCATCCTCCTGACTTTGCACAAGGTCTGTGCAAGTAGGCTCACTGGAAACGCATGTTTGCGAAGGCCCTGGGGCCAGCTGTGTGCCAGAGCATCTGTACTGAGTGTTCCCTCGGACAGGGAGTAAAACAGCCGGCAGTGAGGTTTCTGGCAAGGCAAACAGGTCTACCTGAGCCTCTACTCCGAACTCTTTCCAAATCAGCTGGGCCACCTGGGGTGGAGTTGCCACTCTCCCGACAGTGCAGCTCATGAGAGCTCGTCGGCCACACGGTTGAGCACACCAGGAACATCAATCGCGCGGCGACCTCAGATGCTTCTGACTCCAAAGCAGGAGATGGCGGGCGAGTTGCGACATGCGACGGGAGCGTAGACCACCTTGACGGTTGATATGCGCAGCGGTCGCAGTGTTGTCCGTCGCGGACCAGCACATGCTTGCCCTGTAATGACCCTTTCAGGCGGCTCAGTGCAAGGCGTACTGCTAGCAACTCGAGGCAGTTGATGTGCCAATGCAGTTGGGGCCTGTCCACACCCCTGATACTGCATGCCCATTATGCGTGTCACCCTAGCCGGTGGCAGAGGCATCTGTGAACACCACAGCATGCCGGAACACCTGCTCTAGGGGCACTCCTGCCCAAAGAAACAAGGGGTCCGGCCATGGGCGGCATTCCAGAGTGATTGCCACCGGGCGTGCTGCATTGCCACGCCCATCTCGGGACTCGGGCATGAAGCCAGTGCTGAAGCGGTCTCATATGAAGCAACCTGAGCGGGGTTACTGCCGCTGCGGCTGCCATATGCCCCAGGAGCCTCTGAAAGAATTTCAGTGGCACCGCTGTCCTGCCTTTGAACATATTCAAGCAGTTCAACACTGACTGAGCACGTTCCTCTGTGAGGCATGCTGTCTGTTCGACCGAATCCACCTCCATACCGAAAAGAGATCCTCTGCACAGGGGAGAGTTTGCTCTTTTCCAAGTTGACCTGAAGGCCCAACTGGCTGAGGTGACTGAGCATCAGATTCCTGTGTTCAAGCACAACTGATCCCGAGACTGAGCTAGAATAAGCCAGTCATCGAGATAGTTGAGGATGCGATCACCCTGTTCTCTCATGGGAACAAGGGCTCCCTCCACGACTGCAACCCAATCTTGGGGACGGATGCACTCAAAAAGGCATTTCTGCATGAGCATTTTGAATGGTAGCTGGTGGAGGCTTCGATTAAAAACTCGCAGGTCTCCCACCGCTTTTCTTGGGTACAATGAAGTAGGGACTATAGAACCCTGACCTCATATCGGCTGAAGGGACCAGCTCTATCGCGTCCATCACCAGTAGGACCATGATCTCCACACGCAACACATTGGCATCGACAGCTTTCACTGCAGTGAAGTGGATTCTCCTGAACTTGGGGACGCCGGACGAACTAAATCGCATAGCCAAACCTGATGGTCGAATGTGTATATATATATATATATATATATTATACACACACACACTCAACAATACAATATCATGTTATTATTTAGATAGATATTTAAATTATTATTATCCTAATTACATATCTTTGCAACAAACACAGAAGCGACAAGCATTGTTTCTGGCCCGAATATCATTGCATGTCCTTTGCTTTGTATAATAATAATGTATGCAGCTACATTTGAAAGAAGAAAGAGAAAAACTCTTTACATGTGCTCTCGCCCATAACTGCTGAACATCTGAACACAAACAATGATCAAATGCACATTCACGGATCTTCTTCCATCTGTTCTCGAAATGTTATCAAATGTATATTTCTTCAGGTGCGTGTAAACTTGTTAACTGTGTCTACGCAAAGGCGTTAATTTTCAAGACGAACAGGTCATTTCATACTCTCTGAACAATGGTAGCTTATTTTATGGATAAATTAAGACAGAGGTCTTCAACCCTGCTCCTGGGGACCCACTGTCCTTGAAAGTTTATTTCCAACCTGCTTCAGCACACCTGCATGTGTAGTTTCAAGCCATCCTGAAGAGCTTGATTAGCTGCGTCAGGTGTGTTTGATTAGGGTTGGAGCTAAACTCTCCAGGATAGTGGGTCCCCAGGAGCAGGGTTGAAGACCTCTGAATTAAGATATATTTCCCAAAAGACGGTAAAGAAATGCTACATCTACTATTGTGGTGTAATGATCTATTTGGTTGTAAAATGTAGGCTATTGGCTGTATGAATTTAAATCAAATGAAATCCATAGGCTACCTGTGGAATTGTTCACAAACAGCATATGCAGTTCAACTAATAAAGATCTTCATCGCTGGCAAACAATAGGATGCATTTGCAGATTTGCTTTTAATTGACGTTGGTCCACTGCTACTTCATCCAATGCTCTGAGGGAGAAACCGCTTCAGATTATTCAGTGTGTGCAGGGAACTGAACAAATCATTCAAACTGATTTGCGAACCAATTTAGACAGTTTTGCCAACTTGTTTGTGTCAGGGTAAATGACTCGAGATTCAGTTGCAAGTGTACAAATATTTATTAAGGAAGATAACGTGAACAACAGCAGTGTAACAAAGGAGGTTGTGGGTGCTGATGGTGTCCTCGGTAGCGGAGGGACTACAATGGGTGGATGAATGAATTCCGAGACAGAAGTCCAGTGATAATGTGATCCACAAGCGACAGGCAGTAACATCCAGAGCCAATCTGGCCTTCCTCCAGGTGTGTTGACACCTCTGGACAAAAGCGTGAGCGGAGGGACCACGACCTTGGATTCCAGGTTCTGAAAAATTAGTGGTTGGTAACCTAGACTACCTTCAAATGGAGAGAGGCCCGTGGGCGATACTGGTAACGAGTTATGCGCATACTCAACCCATGAGAGCTGTTGGCTCCAGGAGAACGGATTCCGAGAGACCAAACATCGCAACACCCGTTCCAAGTCTTAGTTGGTCTTCTCAGTTTGACCGTTGCTCTGGGGATGAAACCCAGAAGAAAGGCTCACATTCGCCCGGCAACCCGACAAAATTGGGGTCCCCTGTCAGAGACCACGTCCATCGGGAGGTCATGAATGCGAAAAACATGGTCAATGACAGTAACCGCTGTCTCCCTGGCAGAAGGAAGTTTGGGTAGGGGTATGAAATGAGCCACCTTCGAGAACCGGTCCACCACGGTTAAAACTACCGTGTTGCCCTAAGAGGGTGGGAGGGCTGTAACGAAATCTAGCATAATATTGGACCAGGGTCTCGAAGGGACAGACAGTGGTTGAAGGAGGCCCACTGGGGTCGATTGGAACAGCCAACAGCGCGAACTGAACAGGCCAACACAAAACTACGAACGTCACGAGCCATAGATTGCCACCAGAATCGCTGCTTAACCAGAAAAATAGTACAATTCACTCCTGGATGACAGGCGATCTTGGAACAGTGACCCCAGTGGATAACATCGGACTGCAACCCCTCAGGCACAAATAAACGACTTGGTGGGCAATCAGGCGGAGGCGTTACCCTTGTAAGGCATTGCGAACCTTCGATTCGATCTCCCAAGTGACCGCAGAAATGACCAGTTTCTGTGGCACGATGGAATCGAGAGGATGGACGTTCAGAACGATCAAAAATGTGAGACAAAGCATCGGGCTTGATATTTTTGGAGCCCGGACGGTGCGAGATGGAAAAATCAAACCGACCAAAAAAAGAGCCCACCGAGCCTGCCTAGAGTTCAAGCGTTTGGTGGATCTAATGTACTCTAAGTTCTTGTGATCGGTCCAGACAATGAAAGGTACCCCGAGCCCTCCAACCAATGACGCCATTCCTCCAACGCCAGCTTGACGGCCAATAGCTCTCTGTTACCAATATCGTGAGTTACGTTCTGCGGGTGACAAGCGATGGGAGTAAAACTCGCAAGGATGCATCTTGGCGTCCGTGAGGGAATGCTGGGAAAGCACCGCCCCAGCCCCCACCTCCGACGCGTCGACCTCCACCACAAACTGACGTGAAGGATCAGGTGTCACAAGAATAGGAGCCGAAACAAAGTGACTTCTTAGGTTGGAAAATGCAACTTCAGCTGCACTAGACCACCTGAACATCACCTTGGTGGAGGTCAAGGCAGTCAGAGGGGCGATCAGTTGGCTGTGATTATGAATAAAGCGTCGACAGAAATTGGCAAAGCCCAGAAACCTCTGCAGGGCCTTGCAGGAATCTGGGGTTGGCCAATCAACCACAGCCTGAATCTTGTCTTGACTATTAAAACCAACAAATCGCTGCTTTCTACATCTAATAACAACAGCATTACAAATAACCGCTGCCTGTAGGGAATCAGAATTGTCAGGATTGGCCCTTCCTGGAAAAATCACACCTATCTGGCCGATGCATTCCTGTGGTTTTATTTTTCAATGTTTTTATTTTTTCAAAATTAAAAACAAAAAAAACAAATCTCTAATAACACTAATAATGCTCATAAATATTTGACAGTAAAGCGTTGGTTTTGAGTACAGTACAATTAACAACAAAATAAAACTAAAATGTTATTTCTTAATTTATGTAGGGTTATGTTTAATTCTGACAGATTGAGAGATATTGATCTTTCCTCAGGGTCTTTACTGCATTTGCTTATTTAATTTATTTTTAATTCAATAAAAGTTTATTTAAAAAAATAAGATATTTAAGATATTTGGCCAAATTATTTTTTCAAAAAACTTAAAAATAAATTTCTACAGTATTTCTAGTGTTAGAAACTGCCTTTACAGTTACAGTTGAATTCAGATGGGTGAACACTTCTCGTTGTGTTTATCAATGGTTAGAGCAGCCGACGTGATCAAGTTCATCATCACTGCACTGGAGGTCTGTCTCTCTCTGCTCTCGTGCTGCAGCTGCACGGTTTAATCACTGTTTGTCACACATTCTGAGTATGGTCGTGTTGAATCTCATGTATAACTATACCAGTGCTTAATATGGTGGAATTATCGGCCCATTGGAGAGGTCTTGTTGCTTATAATAAGAGGACGTGTAAACACTGCAGTGCACTCGTACTCTGAGCTCACCTGCTGCACACTGCCTACATGCTGCTTCTCTGCGCTCTCTTTTCACAAACAATGAAAATATTTTTAAAAATCAGGGTTACTATTAACAAGATTGGAAAAGTGTGCTCTCACTGATCAGTGCTGTGAAATTGTGGCATCAGTTCTACTATCATCAAACTCCCGTCTGATAGAGCTGGACATGAGTTGCAATGACCTGCAGGACTCAGAACCATATTCTCCTTTCAGCAGAACTAGTTTATGGCAGCTGTTCCTGGAGGCCCCGACACTGTACATTTTCCATGTCTCTTTTGTCTGACACACCCATTTCTGGTCTTGGAGTCTCTGCTAATTGGCTGATGACTTGATTCAGGTGTGCTTTATCAAGGACACATGCAAAATGTGCAGTGTTAGGGGGCCTGGAATTAGAGAGATTTTAGAGAGATTTAACACTTATCAGTTTATATTAAATGGATGTGTAATTATTAACAGATTTAACAAGTGTTTGTTGTGAGTTCTGATGTCACAGATATCTTCATTGTTTCTGTGTGTGTTTGTAGATTATCCGGCTGGTACATGACAGATGAAGGCTGTGGTTATCTGGCTTCAGCTCTGCGTTCAAACCCCTCACACCTGAGAGAGCTGGATCTGTCCGTCAATAACCTGGGAGAATCAGGACTCGAGATGTTATCTGATCTACTGAAGGATCCAATCTGCAGACTGAAAAAACTCAAGTATGTTGAGCAGTAAGATTCATCTCATCCTGTGAATGTCTGTATTTGTATTTCCAGTCTCTCCATCTACAAGTGTACAGTGGAGTGAAATGTGGAAAGGGTCTGTAGTAGAGCTGCGTGGAGGAAAAGATTACTGATTTACTTTGTTACAATATCAATCTTAATGAGTAGACCTTCTTAAAAGATAGTTCACCCAAACAATTAAAATCTGTCATTATTTACTCACCCTCACGTCATCCAAACCTGTATGCCTTTTTTTTTATTCCGTGGAGCACAAAAGAAAACATTTCCTTTTCAGTAAGAAAAGTCTCAGTGTTTCTCCCTTACACTGGAAGTACATTGGAAGTCACCAAAACTTCAAAATATCAACTTTTGTGTTCGGCAGAAGAAATCTATACAGGTTTGGAATAGGGATGGGCACAAGTACTCGAATAATCGGAGGTGACAGCAACAATTGATCATGAAAATGATAATCACCTTTTTTTGCTTTTTCTGATTGGTTATTCTAGCATTTTGGGCAGTATCTGAGGTCTGATTTGTTAACGTTAGACAGCACATCGTCCAGACCAGCGAAATAAAGTGAAACTGGATTTTAAATGCCACAGTGATGCCTGGAATTACTTTGATCATGAGATACAGTTAAGTGCAAGATGTTCAGCACCAGTCTGTCATAGGCCTATACATAACATTTTAATGAGAACATGATTGTAATAGAATGTTGTACATTTTCTGTGCTTTAGTTGGCCGTGTTTCAGTGAGCTGTTAAGGCAGTGCTTCTCAACCTGCGGCCCGTCACGAATGCAAATGCGGCCCACAATATGCCATTTAAATTACATTTTAGTTTTACAATTTATTTTTGTTTTTAAATTTAAATTAAAATGGATTAAACAAATATAAATTTGAGCTCTAATGTTTTGTCAGACATTGTTAGAAATTAGAAATAGACATTTATTTTTTTAGACACGCGCAGACCTATATGTACTGATGCAATTACGCAGTTAATGAACACTTACAAGTGCGCACTTTGGCAGAATTCCAACTGTAGGCATAATTTTTGTAAATATAGGGCTCAAAATTACCAAATTTGTTATTAGAGGAGAAAAACAAATTGAGGAACATACAATAAAGGAACACATGCAAACAAGAAGAGTCGTAGCATCAGCAGCAAAGGTAAAGAATGGAAGAATCAGTTTGCTGTTAATGAGCGAGATGGGCAGCCTTCCTGTTTGCTCTGTAGTAAAGTAGCCTACTTGACATTTGCAAAACCTACAATTTTAAAAGACATGTTAATTGTGAATTTGATGTGTTTGTTTGATGTACTTTTATTTTAAATCAATAAAAATAACCTCATCAGCGCACTGCGGCTGGAATGAGGTCAACTCGCCGCTACTCGCAGATCCGATGATTGCTCGACAGATTGTGATGTGACAGAATGCTTGATATCGTCAGAGATTGTAATTACAATCTCTATTATTTAAAGCCGTTTCTTGTTATGGCTTTGAAAGTGATGACTATAATCACTTTGATCATGAAAAATAAAATTAGGTGCAATATGTGCCGCTCCAATCTGCCATATAGCGTTATACTGAGAACATGATTGTAATAGAATTGTCAGGTTTCGCTGAAATGAAGGACCCAAATGCAGTTAGAAATGCAACAAAAGTTTTATTCAGTGATAATGGTATTGATAGCGAACTGCCAAATTCCAGATCCACAATCCAAGAACTCAATAGAAGAGATCAGAGTCCAAACAGATCAAATTCCAGGCGCGGTAGTCAGAAACAGGCGATGGTCATTAAAGATGATAGCCCAGGCAAATTCTGAGAGATCCACAAATCTAGATAGTAATCCAGAGCAAAAGTCCAAAAATCCAGATGAACAGACCACTGGCCAAGCAGCATAGGCAGTCCAGACATCAACTGGAATAACTGGGCAGAAAAAGGAAAAAAATGAAAAAACACAAAACCAATAACTGATGAATCAAAACAAGAAATGCGTGAAAAGCGTAAACGACAAAACACACTGGCAAAGACAAAGAGAAAACATGAGATTTAAATAAGGAGAAAATAGATAAGGAAATAACAAACAGCTGTGAACACGTACACAACCGCACTGATTGCGAAACGTGATCAGCTGAGTGCGGCTGGCACGCACAAATGAAAACAAAACAATTAGTCACCAACACGTGCACAACCATGCCGATCGCAAAACGCGAACAGCTGATCGTGGCCGGCACATGCAGACAAAAACAAAAACAAAGGCTCATGCAGGAAAAGAGACAGATCAAACCTGAGCCCTGACAAGAATGTTGTGAATTCTTTGTGCTTTAGTTTCCCGTGTATCAGCGTTGTCATGGGAAGAGTGCATTCACAACAGGCAAGTTCATCATCGCTGTGCTGGAGGCCTGTCGCTCTACTCTTGTGTTACTGCTGCGCAGTTTAATCTTTGTTTGTTACACATTTGGAGTATGGACATGTTGAATCTCATGCGCTGCATTATAGCTATACCAGTGCTTATTATGGTGGAATTATTGGCCCATTGGAGAGGTCTCATTGCTTATAATAAGAGGACATGTAAACACTGCAGTGCTCTCATACTCTGAGCTCACCCGCTGCACACTGCCTACATGCTGCTTCTCTGTGCTCTCTTTTCACAATGAAACCCTTTTTAAAAATCAGGGTAACTATTAACAAGAGGAGATTTGTCTGTATAAAAATAATTTGGCTTAAAAATGTTGCGAAGTCAAAGTTTCAATAAATTAAAATACTCAAAGCAAAAATGTTAAAAAAGCTGTTTAAGCACAGAAACAACGTATTTACATTTACATTTACATTTATTCATTTGGCAGACGCTTTTATCCAAAGCGACTTACAAGTGAGGAATACAGTAAGCGAGTCATCATGACGAGGCAAATAGGGACAAGAAGTGCTCACAATACAAGTTTTAGGCAGTGCTCAGAGTATCATAAGCTACAATAGAGAGAGATTAAAGGAAGTGAAGGAAGCAAAGAAAGGTAGGATAGAAAGGTATAGATTTTTTTTTTTTTTTTTTTTTTTTTTTAAGATGAGGATAAGTGCTCACGAAAGAGATGAGTTTTCAGCTGTCTTTTGAATATTGCCAGGGATTCTGCATTGCGGATGAAGGCAGGAAGATCATTCCACCAGCGAGGGACAGTGAGCGAGAATGTCCTGGAGAGTGATTTCGTGCCTCGCTGTGATGGTACCACGAGCCTTCGCTCCTTTAGTGAGCGTAGGCTTCTGGTCGGAGTGTAGACTCGTAAGAGTGAGTGGAAGTAGGAGGGTGCTGAGCCTGTGGTAGATCTGTAAGCAAGCGCCAACGCCTTGAATTTGATGCGAGCAGCAAGTGGCAGCCAGTGCAGAGAGATGAAGAGAGGCGTGGCGTGGGCTCTTTTGGGCTCGTTAAAGGCGAGGCGTGCTGCAGCGTTCTGAATCATTTGAAGAGGCTTGATTGTGCATGATGGCAGTCCAGCCAGAAGAGCATTGCAGTAATCAAGCCTAGAAATGACCAGGGCCTGGACAAGGAGTTGTGTTGCATGTTCTGTTAGAAAGGGCCTGATTTTCCTGATGTTGTATAGTGCAAATCTGCAGGACCGAGCTGTCTTTGCAATGTGGTCTTTGAAGGTCAGTTGGTCATCAGGATTACTCCAAGATTTCTGGCGAATTTGATGGGGTAATTGAGGATGTACCTAGCTGGATGCTGAAATCATGATTTAGAGTCGAATTGGCAGGGAAGACGAGAAGCTCAGTCTTAGCCAGGTTGAGCTGCAGATGATGTTCTTTCATCCATGCCGAGATGTCCGCCAGACAGCTTGAGATTCGTGTAGGTACTGTGGGATCATCTGGTTGGAATGAAAAGAAGAGTTGTGTGTCATCAGCATAGCAATGGTAGGAGAAACCATGTGCCTGTATGATGGGACCAAGTGATGTAGTGTAAATGGAGAAGAGGAGGGTCCAAGAACTGAACCCTGAGGAACCCCGTGGTCAGTTGATGAGCTTGGATACCTCCCTCTCCAGGCAACCCTGAAAGACCTTCCTGTGAGATAGGATTCAAACCATTGAAGCGGAGTACCTGTGATGCCCAGTGATGAGAGGGTGGACAGGAGGATCTGATGATTCACCGTGTCAAAGGCAGCAGATAGATCCAGCAGAATGAGAACTGATGATTTGGAATCAGCCTTTGCAATCCGCAAGGATTCAGTGACCGCCAGTAGTGCAGTCTCGGTTGAGTGGCCACTCTTGAAACCAGATTGATTGGCATCCAATTGATTGCTCTGTGAGAGGAAAGATGACACCTGGTTGAAAACAACTCGTTCAAGTGTTTTGCTATGAATGGTAGGAGAGAAACAGGTCTGTAGCTGTCTACAAGTGGCGTGTTTAATGTGGGTTTTTAAGCAGTGGGGTTACCGAGCCTGCTTGAATGTGGTAGGGAAAGTGCCAGTGTGGAGAGATGTGTTGATACTGTGTGTAAGTGCTGGTGCAATTGTAGGAGCGATGGCTTGTAGAAGGTGTGAGGGGATGGGATCAAGAGGGCAGGTGGTGGGATGGCTGGAGAGAAGGAGTTTGGATACTTCTGTCTCTGTGAGGAGAGAATGAAGAGAGGTGTGTGGCTGTGTATGTGGATGGTCTGAGTTCCTGTGTGTGTGGAGCGGAGAACTGACTGCTGATTGTAGTGGTTTTGGTGGTGAAAAAATTAGCAAATTTATCAGCAGTCAGGGAGGAGGTGGGTGGTGGTGGAGGGGGACAGAGGAGAGAGTTGAATGTTTTGAAAAGTGAGCGTGTGTTTGAAGCGTTGTTGATTTTGTTGTGGAAATAGGAAGATTTAGCAGCATGAATTTCAGCCGAAAAGGATGAGAGCAGGGATTGATAGCTACCTAGGTCAGATTGGTCTTTTGATTTGTGCCATTTCCTCTCTGCAACCCTGAGTTTGGTCCGGTGTTCACGAAGAACATCAGATAACCAGGGATTAGAGGGAGTGGCACGTGCAGGCCTGGATGACAGAGGACAAATGCTATCTAGAGATGAAGCTAAGGTGGAACATAGAGTGTCAGTTGCTGTATTCACATCCAGAGATGAGAATTGTGTGGGTGAGGAAGGGAGGATGATACAGCAGAGGAAAGATGAGAAGAAGAAAGAGAGCGCAGGTTTCGTCTAAAGGTAACTGGTAGAGGGGTTGGTGGTGAACAAATAGGGAGTTGTAGACTAAAAGTGATGAAGAAATGATCGGAAATGTGCAGAGGTTTTACCAAAATGTTGTCAGTGATGCAGTTGCGTGTGTAAATGAGGTCAAGTTGGTTGCCAGATTTGTGTGTACTTGTGGTGATAAGCCGATTGAGATCAAATGAGGCTATAAGAGAAAGGAAGTCTGAAGCATAAGGCTTCTCTAGATGAATGTTGAAATCGCCAAAAACTACAAGTGGGCTACCATCCTCTGGGAATGAGGACAGCAGCATGTCCAGTTCCTCTACAAAGGTACCCAGTTGGCCTGGAGGCGATAAATTACCACGATATGAATTTTGACAGGAATTGAGATTGTAATAGCATGAAACTCAAATGAATTGTAGTTGCAAAGAGAGGAATGAGTCGAGTATTTCCAATTGTTATTTGTATTTCATTACTTTACACCACTGTTAATGGATGTGTAATTATTCAGTTTTTATTATTCTGTTCAGATTGGATAGCTTTGAACTCACTGGTGAGTGCTGTGAAATTGTGGCATCAGTTCTACAATCACCAAACTCCCGTCTGATAGAGCTAGACATGAGTGACAATGAGCTGCAGGACTCAAGAGTGATGCTGCTCTCCAATGAACTGAAGAGCCCAAACTGTCAGCTGGAGATACTGAGGTTTGAGATTCATTAATTCATCACATGAAGCATTATAAATTATGACTATATTTATTTTTAGTAGATTTTTAATGCATGAATATGCATGTATATGTATAAGAATCACTCGCTCTAAAAGCGAAAGAAGAATATTATTGTGCAGGAGACAATGTTGAGTGTCAACAGCACAGTTTAAGACGCCTATGCAGCATTTCATTAACTCAGGGCCTAAAACCCAAACTTACTCGAACACGGCTGTTTCCTTCAGGAAATACAAAGTTTATGATCCTCAGTATCTGGTAGATGGCTGTATAGATTCTCCTTTGAGCAGAACTTATAGTTTATGAAATGAGAGAGATTTAACTTATCAGTTCATATTAAATGGATGTGTAATTATTAAAATTATTTAACAAGTGTTTGTTGTGAGTTCTGATGTCACAGATATCTTCATTGTTTCTGTGTGTGTTTGTAGATTATCTGACTGTGAGGTGACAGATAAAGGCTGTGGTTATCTGGCTTCAGCTCTGTGTTTAAACCCCTCACACCTGAGAGAGCTGGATCTGAGCAGCAATTACCTGAAAAAATCAGGACTCAAGATGCTCTCTGATCTACTGAAGGATCCGAACTGCACACTGAACACACTCAAGTATGTTGAGCAGTAAGATTCATCTCATCCTGTGAATGTCTGTATTTGTATTTCCAGTCTCACCATCTACAAGTGTACAGTGGAGTGAAATGTGGAAAGGGTCTGTAGTAGAGCTGCGTGGAGGAAAAGATTACTGATTTACTTTGTTACAATATCTCAATGAGTAGACCTTCTTAAAAAGATAGTTCACCCAAACAATTAAAATCTGTCATTATTTACTCACCCTCACGTCATCCAAAGCTGGATGCCTTTCTTTATACTGTGGAGCACAAAGAAGACATTTTCTTTTCAGTAAGAAAAGTCTCAGTGTTTCTCCCTTACATTAGAAGTCAGTGGTCACCAAAACTTCAAAATATCATCTTTTGTGTTCGGCAGAAGAAATGCATGCAGGTTTGGAATAGGGATGGGCACAAGTACCGGAGGTGACGCGACAATCAATCATGAAAATGATGATCACCCTGACTTTAACTTTTTATCTTTTTCTGATTGGTTATTCTGCCATTTTAGGCAGTATCTGAGGTCTGATTTGTTAATGTTAGACAGCACGTCTTCCAGACCAGTGAAATAAAGTGAGACTGGATTTTAAATGCCACAGTGATGCCTGGAATTACTTTGATCATGAGATACAGTTAAGTGCAAGATGTTCAGCACCAGTCTGTCATAGGCCTATACATAACATTTTAATGAGAACATGATTGTAATAGAATGTTGTACATTTTCTGTGCTTTAGTTGCCCGTTTTTCAGCGAGCTGTTCAGGGAAGAGTGCATTCACAACGAGTTACACATCAGACTATCACGGTCAAGTTCATGTGCGCATTTGTGTCCTTTTGTGCTGATATAAGTTGTAAAATTACTTTTATGTTGTCTATTTCTGATTAATCTCATATAGGACGCGTTTGGTTGAGTTTATTAACCCGCTATCAGAGTGCTGCAGTTTACCGACCGGTGTTCATTCACTCTTCAGTTTTAACTCAAATGCTCGACACCATTGACAGTGACTGGATTATTTGAGACAGTCATATTCCTTTTAGATATTTCTTTTTCAAAAATATTGATGATTTTAATAATGCAGCAGTGTTATTTTGTACTCATAATATGTTTTAACAGTAAACCTCTCTATTATTTAAAGTCGTTTCTCATTATGGTTTGAAAACCTGCAGTGATGACTGTAATGACTTTGATCATGAAAAATAAAATTAGGTGCAAGATGTGCAGCACCAATAAGCCATATTGCAATATACTGAGAACAGGATTGTAATAGAATGTTGTTAATTCTTTGTGCTTTAGTTGCCTGTGTATCAGCGTTGTTACAGGAAGAGTACATTCACAATGGGAGTTTCCCTTTCAAACTAGCACGATCAAGTTCACATATGCATTTGCATCCTTTTGTGCAGATGTAAGTCGTAATAGGTATATATTTGATTATTCTACCACCTGTCATTGTGTTTGTCACTGGTTAGAGCGGTCGGCTCGAGCAAGTTCATCATCACTGCACTGGAGGTCTGTCTCTCTCTGCTCTCGTGCTGCAGCTGTGTGGTTTAATCACTGTTTGTCACACATTTGGAGTATGGTTAGTGCTGTGAATCCGTGTTGTGGCATAATTTCTACAAACTCCCGTCTGATAGAGCTGGACATGAATCGCAATGACCTGCAGGACTCAGAACCATATTCTCCTTTCAGCAGAACTTATAGTTTATGAATGAGAGAGATTTAACTCTTATCAGTTTATATTAAATTCATGTGTAATTATTCAACGGATTAAACAAGCGTTTGTTGTGAGTTCTGATGTCACAGATATATTCATTGTTTCTGTGTGTGTTTGTAGATTATGTAGATGTGGGGTGACAGATAAAGGCTGTGGTTATCTGGCTTCAGCTCTGCGTTCAAACCCCTCACACCTGAGAGATCTGGATCTGAGCTTCAATAACCTGGGAGAATCAGGACTCAAGATCATCTCTGATGGACTGAAGGATCCAAACTGCAGATTGAACACACTCAAGTATGTTGAGCAGTAAGATTCATCTCATCCTGTGAATGTCTGTATTTGTATTTCAGTCTCACCATCTACAAGTGTACAGTGGAGTGAAATGTGGGTCTTTAGTAGAGCTGTGTGGAGGAAAAGATTACTGATTTATTTTGTTACAATATCAATCTCAATGAGTATGTCTTCTTAAAAAGATAGTTCACCCAAACATTTAAAATCTGTCATTATTTTCTCATCCTTACGTCATCCAAACCTGTATGCCTTTCTTTATTCTGTGGAGCACAAAGAAGACATTTTCAGTGTTTTTCCCTTTACATTGGAAGTCAGTCATAGGCGGAGTTTCACATTTGAGCTGGGGTTGTATTTGATGTTTTAAAGGAATTAAATAATTATTAAGTATTAAAAGGATTAAGGGAATAAATAAAAGTAAACATTGTAAAATACGTTCTACTGCAGTTATGAAGTAGGCACTTTATCACTATTTGCAAATAATATTTTGTTTGAAAATATGATAAATATTTGATAAAATGAGAAATTGTGAATTCTATAATTTATTTTTATTTTATTCATAGCTCCCAGAAAATCATAAACATCTCTGATCTGGGCAGTATCTGAGGTCTGATTTGTTAACGTTAGACAGCACGTCTTCCAGTCCAGTGAAATAAAGTGAAACTGGATTTGAAATGCCACATTGATGCCTGGAATTACTTTGATCATGAGGTACAGTTAAGTGCAAGATGTTCAGCACCAGTCTGTCATATGTCTATACGTAACATTTTAATGAGAACATAATTGTAATAGAATGTTGTACATTTTCTGTGCTTTAGTTGCCTGTTTTTCAGCGAGTTGTTAAGGAAGAATGCATTCACAACGAGTTACACATCAGACTGTCAAGGTCATGTGCGCATTTGTGTCCTTTTGTGTTGATATAAGTTGTAAGATTACTTTTATGTTGTCTATATCTGATTAATCTCATATAGGGCGTGTTTGGTTGAGTTTATTAACCCGCTAGCAGAGTGCTGCAGTTTACCGACCGGTGTTCATTCACCCTTCGGTTTTAGCTCAAATGCCCGACACCGTTGACAGTGACTGGGTTATTTGAGACGGTCATGAGACTGTGTGCGAGCCTTCAACCAGCTGTAGTTTAGCCTACAGGTAGGCACGGGTACCAAAACCTGGTAACGAGCCCAGCAGCTAAATTATTATACTAGCCTGCGTTGTATTGATGAGCTCTGACGTTATCAATTCTGTATCTATGCGTTACTGGAGAGGGCAGGGGAAAACAGACCATTTTGAAAGTGTAATTACGTTGTAGCCTACTAGAAGTGCAACACGTCATTTGCATGTGAAAGCAGAAACATGTTCAGTTCAGACGAAACTTCTGGCTAAAACGTGGATGTTAACTTTCCTCATTAAATGTGTCTGTGGGTCTGACATAGCCTTATTGGGCCAGTGCACTTTTATGCAGTTATGAGCAGCAGGCTGTGTAATATGGGTGAACTCTTTTATTTTTGTTATCACTTAGATTATGGCCATTTTACTTACAGTATAGAAGTGTCTGTAAACAAACATAAACCAAAATACTTTAGAATAGTTTTGAGAAGGTACTTAAAAAGTTGAGCCATGGAATATTACTTTGAATTAGGCTACTATTAAGTTTATTTGAAAGTCTAGATTTTTGATTACCTGTTTTCTGTCTATTATATTTAACGTATACATTATTTTTAGTGCACTAATTGGAGAGGCTTGTGTTGTTCAATAAATGTTTAATTTAAGCAATTTTCTGTATTACTTCTTATTACTTAACTATTAGATTTGAGATGAAGAGGGGAAAAGAAAATCAGCCAAACATATTGGCCAAAAAATCAGCATCATATATCAGCCATCGGCTGCCCTGATTTCTAATTATCGGCATCGGCCAGAGAAAAACCCATATCGGTGCGACCTCTAATTTTAAGTTGTTTTTCGTTATGTTTCAAAAACCTGCAGTGATGACTGTAATCACTTTGATCATGAAAAATAAAATTAGGTGCAAGATGTGCAGCACCAATCTGCCATATAGCGTTATACTGAGAACAGGATTGTAATAGAATGTTGTGAATTCATTGTGCTTTAGTTGCACGTGTATCAGCATTGTTACGGGAAGAGTGCATTCACAATGGGAGTTTGTGAGCAGGGTGGTTTTTATTTACAGCTCAGATGCAATGCCTGATATTGTTGACTATGACTGGATTAGCCTATTTGAGAAGGTCATATTGCTTTAAGATGTTTCTTTTTCAAAAAAATGTATATTAATGCAGCAGTTTTTCCCCATCTGATTTTTTTCAACAGTGCGCATATACATTATAACGAGAACACTGTAGGATGTTGTAAATTCTTTTTCACTCCTTGCCCGTGTTTCAGTGCACTGTTATGGGAAGAGTGCATCCATAACGGAGTTGCACTTTCTGGATATAGTACATAACTCAGCTGAAGTTCTCTTACATTTTCATCCTTTTGTGCAGACAGAAGTTTTTGTTACGTTTATGTTATGTAGTTTATCTAGGATATTTGATTAATCTCATAGGATGTCATAGAATGGGCTTCAGTTGACTGGAGCTTCACCCCATGCAGCTATTTCATTCCTCAGATGTTTTAATAACAATAGTGCATCATAATCTAGCAGTGTTATTTTTTCTAGTCATATGTTCATACGGAGCCCTGGACATGACATGCAGGAAAAAATAGTAGGCTAAATCATGCATACGATTTCTTAAATCAAGGAACGAATTAGTAAATCGTGTGCACGATTTAATTTTTTTTTCTTGCATGTCATGTGCGGGGCTCCGTATGTTCATGTTCTCTTGTCATATTTTTTTGTCAACATTAATTTTCGTGGGTATTTCAAAATCCTTAATGGGTTTAAATAATTTAACACAATTAACACAAATAAACTTAGCACACTGGATAAATAAGAAACTTTTCATAATCCTCCATTATAATGCATTTTAATTGCCCCAAATCATTGTTAATGTAGGCTACATAAAGACTTCATCTTAGTCTGTATTGTACATTTTACATCCTAGTCTGTGAGACTGTACGCCTACTACTTTTTAATATTAGTGCTAATAGTGACTTAATATAAATTGGATGCTAGATATAGGCTATTATATTTTCTTTTAAGATTAATGTATGACTGGATAATCTGTATTTTTTTTAAGAGATGGATAGAGATCACGGTTCTCCCATGATTCTGAAAACAAAACAGACAACCAAACAAAATAATGGGTTCTGACAAAATGTTCTTTTAATGTTATGAATCGATTTATAAATGACTATAAATGTTATAAATGAGTCTATTAAAAATATTTATAATTTAAATGAATTAGTTATGTAAAATCCTTTGAAATTAATGAATGAAGACTTGTTTCATTCAGAGTTTTTGAACGAATTTCATCATATAGTTATATTTCATCAATATACAATCTTTATCAAGCGTAAAACATTAGTTTCTATTAGCGGCTCTGACCGTAAATTTAGGTAGGGCAGATTCTGGGTCTTCTTAGCGCTAGTTTATGATAGCTTAAACAATTTTTGCAAGCTTTATATTCTAATCGCTGAACACACTCAGAACACTTTTGGCAGACGTTGCGTTATTCGGCCTGAGGGTGGCGCTGTAATGTTGATTGACACACACGACACACATTGTTTTAAAATATTACAAATTGTCAGTGTTTTATTTGTTACACAATACTGAGAACTACCCAAAAATGTTCCATCTCAAATGAGGAAACATGTTTCATTCAAATGAATACGACTTTTCCGAAAGAAAGATATATAGGCCTATTATCGATTTGTTTTTATTTGGAAAATTGTATATTCATCAAACAAAAACTCTAATCCCAATTTTGCAGCCTTTAAAGTTTATTTAGAATATATAAAGTTTTTAAATTTTAATTTTGTATATGTATAAGAGTCACTCTCTAAAAGAAGAAGAATATTGTTGTGCAGAAAACAATGTGTCGAGTGTCAACAGCACAGTTTAAGCGCGCTGATGCAGCATTTCATTTACTCAGAACCTCAAACCCAAACTTACTCGAACACGACTGTTTCCTTCAGGAGATACAAATCTATGAGTTTATAATCCTCAGTATCTGGTAGATGTCTGTATAGATCTGATCAGAACCATATTCTCCTTTCAGCAGAACTTATAGTTTATGAAATGAGAGAAATTTAACTCTTATCAGGTTATATTAAATGGATGTGTAATTATTAACAGATTTAACAAGTGTTTGTTGTGAGTTCTGATGTCACAGATATCTTCATTGTTTCTGTGTATGTTTGTAGATTATCTGGCTGTGAGGTGACAGATGAAGGCTGTGGTTATCTGGCTTCAGCTCTGCGTTCAAACCCCTCACACCTGAGAGAGCTGGATCTGAGCTGCAATAACCTGAGAGGACCAGGACTCAAGATCATCTCTGATCTACTGGAGGATCCAAACTTCACACTGAACAAACTCGAGTATGTTGAGCAGTAAGATTCATCTCATCCTGTGGATGTCTGTATTTGTATTTCAGTCTCTCCATCTACAAGTGTACAGTGGAGTGAAATGTGGAAAGGGTCTGTAGTAGAGCTGCGTGGAGGAAAAGATTACTGATTTACTTTGTTACAATATCAATCTCAATGAGTAGACCTTCTTAAAAGATAGTTCACCCAAACATTTAAAATCTGTCATTATTTACTCACCCTCACGTCATCCAAACTTGTATGCCTTTCTTTATTCTGTGGAGCACAAAAGAAGACATTTTCTTTTCAGTAAGAAAAGTCTCAGTGTTTCTCCCTTACAGTGGAAGTCAGTGGTCACCAAAACTTCAAAATATCATCTTTTGTGTTCGGCAGAAGAAATCTATGCAGGTTTGGAAACACATGAGAGTGAGTAAATGATGACAGAGTTTTAAGTTTTGTGTAAACTGTCCCTTTAAGAAAGGGTAGGTTATATTTGGCTCAGATTCACTGGATTTCTTCTTTGGTAAGAATATAACCATGTTGTGTTTGCACTGACAGGTTTGTCATATTTCCTCTTTGAGTGACTGCACATGATCTACTGTACAGGTTTATGGCATTTTTGATTGAGTTCCTTCATAGTGTTTAAAACCAAAATACTCCCATACAATTGAGGCTCTTCCATGTTTTGACACTGGATCTTCTTCTGCAGCTTCATTGTCTTCACCATCAAGGGATCATTTTGACAAGCTAACACACGTTTGAGGTCTTTCACACACGGTTCTTTCATCTGTCTTCACTATTTCTTATAAACAAGCATTAGACAGGCGTCTTTGACCGTTGTGATCCTCGCTGTTTTCACTCTTGCTCATGTGATTTTGCTTAGTTAGCTTTATCTACAAGACACAGATATCTGGTATGTCTTTATATATTATAATTAAACATTTATCATTTATTATAGTTAATATCCTCATTAAGTAAATTTGTTTTATGGTGTGTAACATGGAATATGACACAGGTATGTTCACACACATCTGTGGTCAATGTTGTTTTGTTTTCTCTGCTTGTCTTCAGACTCCAGTAATCTCACACTGGATCCAAACACAGCAGACACTCCCATTCTGTCTGAGGAGAACAGAAATATGACACACGTGTTTGAGGATCAGCGTATCCTGATCATCCAGAGAGATTTGATGAGTGTCGTCAGGTTCTGTGTAGAGAGAGTCTGACTGGACGCTGTTACTGGAGGATGAATGGAGTCGGTGAATGAATATCAGTGACATATAAAGGAATCAGCAGGAAAGGAAGGAGACGCTGTAAATTTGGATTCAACTAAATATCCTGGAGTCTGAACTGTTCTGGTTACAGATTCACTGTCCGTCACAATAATCAGAGAACATCATATCTGCCCCTTCATCTCCTCTAACAGAGCAGGAGTGTTTCTGGACTGACCGGCCGGTGCTTTGTTCTTCTTCTTTGTTCTTTTGTTCTACTTTGTACAGAATATCATCTGCTTTTGTGTTTAACCAGAAAGTCAAGATCACATTCATTCAAGAACTATGAGGATAATTTCTGCACATCTTTGTGTAGATAGATAGATCACAAACCACACTTTTTTATTTGTCATACAGATGTTCGTAATTGATGAGGAATTACATTGTTTTGATTCAGGTGAAATTTAAATAATGTTTATATACAGTGGCCCCTAAAAGTATTTAGACACTTAAGCTACAATGAATTTGCATTTATTTTTCAATACAAAATGAAAAAATTAAATAAGATTGTTTATGCACCCTTTTAGGGAAAAAAGGTACAAAATCTGTCACTGGGGCAGAACCCTTTCATAAGATACACCTTTATACCTTATTTACCTCTTAAAGGTACATATTAGTACTTTTGACAGCTTTTGTACATTTTTCTGTTTTCTATTAGGATAGGTTAGGCAATCCTATTGTTTAGGATATTGATATAGAAACTGCTGTTGTCAATAAAGTTTTATGATGTTTCTCCAATTAAACCTAAATAAAATTTCATAACAGAACAAAAGCAAAGTGACTGATCATAAAGCGCTTGTGACATGTGGAACAGTAAACCAGAGGTTTAGTAAAGCATATATTGAGTGTGTGAATAGATTTAAACTATTATAGTTAAGCAAACAGGAGGCCACTGCAGTGTATGTGTTTGGCTGCTAGGTGGCGTAATAGAATTGAGTTTTGTCCTGCTTTAAGTCTTTCACCATGAGAAAACTGGTGTACATAAATGTGCAATCACTGCTTTTCATACAGTGGGGTCTGAAATAAATATTATTATGGTATGCTAAGGTATGTGTGTTTGTTTGTACTTTTTACCAACATTGCTATGCAGTTTTGTATAATTCTAAGTGGTTGCCAGGGTGTTTCTAAGGTATTTTATGTGTTTTTTTTTTTAAATTACTTTTAACAATGTTGCTATGCAGTTTTTGTTTATTCTGGCAGGTTGCCAGGGTGTTGCTATGCAGTTTTAGATTATTCTGGGTGCTTGCTACCCAGGCTTCAGAACCATTGAAGAACCTTTAATTTTCAGTGAAGATGTCCTCAAATGGTTGTTGTGCTGAAAGTCTGTTTCATTTTAAACCAGCTTGAGTGAATGAGATGGACTGTGAAAGCAAGAGAGAAAGAGTTTTTCTTCTCTCTCATATGCACAGATTATTCATAGAGGATATTGTCTCGTTCTATCTGTAATCTTTAAACTGGATTCTTTTTCATTCAGAAAACAGGATGCACCCTGAATCCTGACCTGTTTTAAGTGTCATATATAATTACATTAATGATTCCAGTCGTACACAAGCTGGACTGTTTGCTTCAACACGAAGACTTCCGCAATGGCCCGTTGACTCGAGACACCTGGCTTTAGCGCATTAGAATATGTTTTATACACATCTGTCATAGTTTTAATGTATACACCACCAGAGGGGCTTTCGGCTCGTTTATATCTTTAAACAAATAATTACACGGATGCATCTGTGCAGAAAAGTAAGTGGATTAATCATGTTAGTAGAGTGAAAGAAGCCACGCTGATGGGAAGTTGGACTGAGACGGGGATTCAGGTGCATTTGTGATGTCATTTCCTTTCTGAACACCTGGGATGGATTTCATTAGAGTTGTTGATGCTTTACGACAGTTTGAAAATGGCTTACAGTGAAGAAAAACAGCCAGCAGTCACTAGAGTTGCACAGTGAATGTGCTCTTATTTGATTATTTATATTATTAGTATTTCCGTACAGACTAAAATTATTTTTAAACTTTTCAGGCACTGTCAATGCAATACTCACATACTGTATCACAACATACTGTTGTAGTTGTTTGCAGGTGTGTTGCTATGCAGTTGCCAAGGTATTGTTACGGTAGCTGCTGTAGAGACGAGGCGAATACGGAAATCCACAATCAAAAGGGCTTTATTTAATCCAAGGGGTAGAATGATCAGCAACACACAATTAGATAAACATAAGAACAGACAAGGAGTGCAGGGAAAGTGTCCATTATAAAGGGAGTGAAGATGATGAAGTCCAGGTGCAGGTGATGAGTGCTGATGGGGAGAAGACGAGGAAGTGAGTGCAGGTGTGGAGACAAGAGGATCCTGGGAAATGGAGTCCGGGGAACACGGGAACTGTGACAGGTATTTTAATGTGTTTGTTTTACTTTTTAGAATGTTGTGCAATTTCTGAGTGGTTAACAGGGTGTTAGTATTCAGTTGCTTTTGTTTTTGTTTTTCTACCTCATTGCTATGCAGTTTCTTCTGGGTGGTTGCTAGGGTGTTGCTATGCAGTTGCTAAGGTATTTCATGTGTGTTTACTTTTAACCACATTGGATGTAGTTTCTATGGTGTTCTGTTTTGTTGCCAGGGTGTTGCTATGTGGTTGCCAGTGTTTTTTTCATGTGGCTTTTACCTTTTACCACGTTGCGATGTAATTTATAGTTTATTTTTGGGGTGTTGCTATGCAGTTGCTTTGGGGTTTATAGGGTATTCTGGGTGGTTGCCAGGCTGTTGCTATGCAGTTGCTAAGGTGTTTTATAAGGTGTTTATTTTTTACCATGTTGCATGCAGTTTATAGGTTATTCCTGGTGTCTCGTAGCTGTATAAAAGAAACATAACATTTTAACTCGTTGTTTGACCAATCTTGCATTCTGCCAAAAATGTGTCTGGTTTTTAGGGGTTTTCTCAGCATTTCTAGTAAAGTCTGATCTTGATACAACCATGTTAGCGAACACCCGTGCTATACATTTCCCATTGCATTGAACTTTCACCCTGACATTTTAGAGTTCTGCAGGGGGTTCATTTGATAAGAACAGCGTAAGAGAGAGAAGGTCACTGTGGAGGAAACCATATTAAGAGCTTAATAAGGAGACTAAATCTATACCTTGAGCAGACTGATCTGAAGTCAGGGCTAAAGGGCAGAACTACAAACCCAGTCTAGCAGGAGCTCAAGGGACTAGTCAGTGAAGCTGATCAGGGCTTAACTGTGGGAATCAGAGGAGTAGAGCTGAACCAGTGACCTCTGATTAGACAGAAATCACTCCCTCCAGCGCTGACCAGTCATTGATTATAATGAACCTCTTCAGGCTGTTACCCACGGTTCCCTCTTCATGATGACAGTGATGTGTTCTGATATCACTGTTACTGAAGTGTCTCTTTATGATGTAATGCAGGAAACTCACGTCACAGGAAGTCTCAAAATGTCTCCCTCTGGAAGATTGAGGAGATTCAGAAGATTCAATATAGTGATTCTTTTGTTCACGATATTACATTGAAAGTTTAGATCCTTGTATCAATAGTTATATATTTGCATGGTTTATCAATTAGGGAAACTTTTCTGTCCCCTTTTCTGGTGTTTTTTAAAAGACAAAAACAAAGAATAGTTTCAAGTTTGAAGGATAGAATTGCTTTTTGTTATTCTATTTTTACTCAGACTTTTTAAATATAATGTTTTATGTTTTATTACGACATTTTTTGTGTTATTTTGAGCATTTTACCATGTTGCTATGCTGTTTCTAGAGGTTTGTGGTGGTTGCCAGGGTGTTGCTATGTAGTTTAAGCCATTTAATTTATTTTTTTATTTTTTTTACTTTTTACCTTGTTACTACTTATGAAGTTTCTTCAGTATTCTGGTGGTTGCCAGGGTGTTGCTATGTAGTTTTTGAAGGTGTTTTATTACTTTTTTTACCACATTACTATGCAGTTTCTAGGATGTCCTGTGTGGTTGCTAGGGCGTTGCTATGTGGATGCTAAGGTGTTTAATGTAAAAGCCACATTAAACACCTTAGCATCCACATAGCAATTTTTATGATGTGGCTTTGCAGTTTTTACTTCATAGAACTAAATTTGTATTTTTTTTGAAAATGGTGATTTTCTATGTGGCTGCTTTGGGTTTTTGTTATTTGTTTTTTTTACCATTTTGTTCTGCAGTTTCCTGGGTATTCTACGTGTTTTGTGGTTGTACACAAGATACAAGCATTTCAACAGTTTAACTTAGTGGTGTAAGCATTTTAAGAGTGTGGAAATGTTATTCTTTATTTCATTTTGTGCTTGTCCCTAATTTTAACTCTATTATAGATTTTTTTTTTCTTCTTAAAAACCTTTTAAAACCCCTATTTTCAATGCATTGGGGAATATGAACAATTTGTAATTTTATCTGAATTGTCCCCAACACTGCTGCCATTTCACCAAACATTATGGTATATAGTAGTGTACTGAACGAGCCGTTCTGTTGTAAATCATACCTGCAGTCTATTGAGATCACAGTACGACAAATAGAAAAACTTTATGGAAATATAATAAGTGAATGAAGACATGAAGTGTTTGAATGGGTGTTTGCTAATGCTTTCTTTGTGATGGAGAAAAGCAGCTTTTTTGTGGACCGTGTTTACATTTGCCTGTTCGGATGTTCAAGTAGAATTGACATAAACGGTGTGAACCGCTGTAGATTCTGTATTTCATCCGTTGTTCAGGTTTCGGCCCTTCTCACGGATGTACAAACACAAGCTGCTTGGCTTTACACAGTCTTGAGTTTGAAAAGACACGGACACGCAGCAGCTAAATAAACAGAGAGCTGCTGGATTTCTGAAAGTCTTCAAAGAGTCTTAAACCTGTGATACAAAAGGGACGTGTGACAAAAGCAGTGAATCGGCGAGAAACACGGTGCTGGTTTCCTGTGCGGGCCTGTGCATGTTTGAGCTTTGTGTTTGAGCTCTTCAGTGTCACTGCTGTGATCTTCAATGGACGCCGCAGATCTTACAGGTGTACCTGAACAGCTCAACGAGACATCTGAGCAGTTCAGACATACTCATGTATGCTGTTATTTGGGAAATTTGGGTTTATTAAAGCAGTATGATATGCACTCATATTTAGTTCATCTGCATGAGTGACTACGTTCACATGTGCACCAATAATGCGATCATTTCCAATTATCAGAGTAAAAACTTCACAGTCAAATCACAGTAAGATGTTTGCATGACACGAACAAAACTCTTCACTTCTGTTTACATGCAGCTTTTAATATTCTGATTATTTGCCATTATTCACATGCACAGCACAAATGATGAACTCACATACAGTAAATGTGTTTCTGGATACTGTTTTAGATCAAATACAAAACATTTCTATGGACGTATTGGATTTTTTCGGTGACGCGCTTAAAAAATGTCTTGATTTTGATGTTTTCAACCATCAAAACACTGTGTTATATTCATGTCATGCAATGTCGTTAACATGAACTCAGTTTGTCAGCTCTCCAACAATGTGATGCCTTCTTCACCGCTATGTTTATGCTATGTTTATGAAATAGATGCAGTTAAAGTGTTTACATGCCTGTTTATGGTCATTACAATCTGCATACGCCACATATTGTACTACAATTATGGTTACCACGATTCTGAGCTTCAGTTTGATCAAACTATTGTGTTTACATGAGGTAACAGTTAATCGCGGTATTGTCTAATCGCATTATGAGGATGCATGCAAATATAGTCAATGTAAAATCATATTGCTAGTTTTAAGTTTTAATTTAGGGTAACTTGCGGTGTTATACGGCCTGATCTTTTGTTTTATTTTTACTCGACCAAAAGAAGCCAGAACACCATCAAAAGTTACGCGTCACCAAGCAGAGTGTAAGTGTAGGATGTTAATCAATTTCGTCCAGTTCATAATTGTTTGTCATTTATATTTTTAGGTTATTTTATTATGGGTTTCCACAGTCTAGCCGATAACCGATTAATTGGCCAATAGTTTGGCAGTCAGTAATATCAATGAAAACCTCCAACTTTTAATGAAAATTTGTGCTGAAATTTATTACAAAATTACAGCAGCAGTGACCTGTTTAGTATAATTAAAATAAAATAAAAAATATCGGTTACACTTTATTTTAAGATGTCCTTGTTACAGTATAATTATATATTTAAGTACTGAGTAATATTATTTAATTACATTAACTTAGTATTGGGTTAGGTTTTGAAATATGGTTTGGTTTACATGTAATAATTATGCATAATTTATACAGTTATTATTATAGTAACTACATGTAATGTGTAATATATACATGCCATTTTCAAAAGGCATATATAAAATATCATTGATTCCAAAATCCATCCAGCAAAACTCCATATTCAACATTCAAATATCATCTGATTGACTGTGATTGTGTTTAAGATTCTCTTTTAGTGTTTATAGATAATATACTGTATGGAAATGTTATTAGTGGTTGAACAATATATCGGCCAATATTTGCCATTTTTTAAATGATCGATAAGTTTTCTGTTTGGCCGATAAGTGTGGGAAGCAGCAATGGGACTTTTATTTTGACAGTTTATTTTGTAAAATTAATCTAAATTTCATTGCCGCAATTGTCATGCATGCCCTTTAAATTAAATATTGTAATATATATCTGTTTAATATCGGCCACCCTGCTCTCTTAGGATATTGTTACCTACATCGGCCATCAAAAAAAATGTTGCCATTCTCCAAAAGTGAACATTACAAACATATGTGTTTTATGTTGTTTAATTATGTAAGTGTGCGTGTGTCTGAGCAGCTTTAGGTGGGTTTTTGAAGCAGCACAAATGCGTGACCCGGGTCTGTTTCTGCCACCTCAGAGAGGGTGGACGGGGTTCAGTCACGGTGTGTGGTACAACACTGCACCCTAATGCCACGTCTCCTGATCCACAAACAACAGCCACCATGTGTGGCATCGTTAGCGCTCAATCCTGCACGCTAATAGAGCGGCGAATATACTGTAGTTTTAGTTTAACTTTATGTACTACAATAACTAAAACTAAAACCATAAAAAAGTTTATTAAAAATAAAATGTAACTGGAATAAAATAAAATATAAACAAAACTTATTTCAAATAGTTTCCAAGGCAACATTTCTCATTTTTATTTAGTTTAACTTGAAGTACTAAAATAACTCAAATTAAAACTAAAACCATAAAAACATTTCCGTTACTTGAAATAAAATAATGTTAACTTGAATAAAACTTTTTTTATTTTAACATGTTGCCATGGCCACATTTCTAATTTTAATTTAGTTTAACCTGATGTACTAATACTGTATAACAAAAATGAAAAGAAAATTAAAGTTAGAAATGTTGCCATAGTTGAAGTAGTTTTTTTTATATTTATTTTATTTTATTTCAAGTAATGAAAATGTATTTTTTTTTTTATGGTTTTAGTTTAGTTTTAGTTATTTTAAGTTATTTTAGTAGGCTACATCAAGTTAAACTAAATTAAAATGAGAAATGTTGCCTTACTTGAAATTTTATTTTTATAATATTGGATTTTATTCCAGTTCCCATTATTTTATTTCAACTAACATTTTTTTGTTTTTAATGTTAGTTTGTAATAGCTGAATTCCACTGTGGCGTTTACGGAGAAAGCCGTGATGATTGAGTCATTCTGATACCAGCCTGGATCCTGTATGGAATGCCAGGATTCTGTAATTCCCAGAGGAGGTGGAGTGGAAAAGCGTGAGAGCGAAATTCCCAGTGATGGAGCGGAAGGCTGTGGGCAGTGAGCTGCGGAGACGCCCCGTCGGGTAAAAGAGTCATTTGCTGCTATAAACATACTGGCTGCTGTATTACCGCTGACAGAGTGAATGTCACAATCTGATTATTCCACTACACCGGATCTGTAAGTGGTTTATACACCACCTACTGTTAGCGCTAACTATCCACCACGGTTTAACAGAACAAATGAGCAAACTAGAGGAATGCTCATGCTAGTTAAACTCTTTATTTGAACAAACTCTTGGGTATGAATCTCACAAACACTGTACTTTCCTTTTTTTTTTTTTTTTCTCCAAGAATGTATCTTATAAAACAGCTAAAGAAAGTTGCATGCTCATGCTCACCCTTCGGTTTGTTAAAACATGTGCTAATCGCTGTAGTAAATTAGCCCCTGTGAGATGCTATAAGTAGAACATTTACAACTCTGGCTGTCAAAGATGGCGCAGCATGTGCTTTTCATCCTGAGAGTTCAGTATAATCCACATCCCTGTAATCTGCTCTTTCCTGACGTTCACGCTGGTGTGTTTGTTTGAGCTCGACCATGACACTTCCAGAGCCCAAAACTCAACTTTCTTTAGATGTACTCTTCAATTACCCAGCATAGCAATCTTCTCACTGCTGCAGAGATGCTGGTTTTGAAGTTTTAAAGCATTCAGCCTAATAATTTGGACGTATGCTTAGTGATCTCAAAACTTCAAGTTGTTATTCACTGAAAATCTTCCCTTCCGCCAAAGATCTCCAGTCTCAGTAATGATGGCAGAATCATTCGGACTGACATGAGGGTGAGTAAAAGATGTTTTAATCCAGTCATCGGATTTAATCCAGTTTTTAACCCAGACACAGAATCCAGTCATAAAAATGGAATTAACATGTCATGCAAATTAAAAAGTTAATTTGACCATTAAAATGGAATCCAGAACAATTTTAAACAGGATAAAATGGAATCCAGAAAAAAACAACAACTACAAATTTGGGAGAATTTGGGAAAAAATAAAACAGACTTAATAGGTTTTTTTTTTTGTTTTTTTTTTACTTTTAAGAAATATATTTTTTTTTTGTATAAGTTTCATTATTTCAATTAAATTTGATTTAAACATTAAAACGGAATCCAGAACAATTAAAACAAAAACGGAATGAAGGAAAGCAGATTTCATAGGGCCCTAATGACTTCAAATGATGAAATATCGATCGGATGACTGACACAGATGACATGAGGAAGACGAGCGGAGATAACGGGAGTCTCCAGACGGATCTCCATCTGCGCCCCGGGGCTGAAGGTCCCGCTGTTCATTGTTTCAGCGAGGGTGTGTAGATGTTATCCCACACACGTTTATTTGCTCGGTCCTGTCCGTTCCTGATCCACGAGCACAAGCGTGAGATGAGAGACAGATAAACAGGAAGACACACCTGAGGCTTTCACTGCTGACCCCAGACTATTTTTGGGCTTTTATGACACTTGCTGATTGTTGTGGATTTTGGATCTTCTTAGATCTTCAGCTGATCATCTCAGATAGTGTCCAGTTACACTTACAAAAACACAGTAGAATTGTTTTAAACATGGTACTTGAACACACCACTGTGGTTAGACTTTTTTTTTTTTTTTTTTGTAGTATTATTGCTCTTTGATGGTAATCAAGATGGTAAGGGTTGGATATTATATATTTAAGTGCCATGTTATTATCACAGAACTGTTTTTGTAAGAGTATTTAGTATTATTAGTCTGTCAATGGACTTTATTTTTGCTTGTGACAGATTAAATGCGTTTTGGTCTTTCAGAAGTAAATGCGTGTGACTCAGCGTCTGAATATGAGTTTTATATCAGTGATCTCTCTGTTCTGTGGCTCTTCCAGCTCAACACTCGCATTACAAAGTAAAGCGGTTGACCTTTGACCTCAACCCATGAGGTTAAGAGAGGTTCCACAGGTCATGTGTTAATGACACCTTTTAGAACATCAATAGAAATTACACTCTAACCTCCAGACGTGACTGCATGCTTGGCCTTGAGCGACATACACACACACAAACACAGGCTCTGTTCTAAAATCTAGTGAACTGCCTACATAGACAGCATTTTAAGGCATCATATGTGCTGCAAGATTTGGGGAATCAAACTAATTGCGGTTTTTCTGTTTAAAATGGAGTATTTTCCTAAATTGTTTGGTTGGACAATTTGGCCAAAATTTTGGTGATTATATGTCAGTATGACTACAAAAGAAAAGGGCTTGAGCACCCACAGAAAAACATTCTCTATTAATTTTAACCAATCAAAAAAATCGATTGAGATTCGGGAACCTTTCAGATTGGTGGATCTCACTTCGTGTCCAGGCGGTTCGTAATACACACAATTCTACTGTTATATTTAGCATTACAACATAACCTGACTCAAAAGCTTGTGCTGTCTGTTTTTCGCACGATGATAAATTGCATTTAACTCCAAAATCATTAGCAAGAGAGTGACTCGTGACAACACTCATGGAAAGAATATGTGAATGAAGATTAAGTTTGGTCGGTAATGTATTTGCAGTCTGTGTGTTTCTCTTCACATGGCACGAATACCTTTTGAGTAATGAATCATCAAGCGCACCATCACATGGGGAATAAGACAAATTAACACTAAGTATAATTAAGTATTGAGTAATGATACAATGTTTTAATGGGCATTTGTTACGTCGCTGTTGGACAGAAAACTTGTATCTCCATATTTTGTCTTTTTTTCATTAATCATTACTGTTGGTCACCCTTTACATCTATCTGTGGGTTTTGCAAATATTTAACCAATGAAAAGTATAAAAAAAAGAGCTTGTGACTAAACCTTGATCCTCAAATTGTCAGTGAAACCTCATCAATCGTAAATGAAGTATCGCACGCATTTGGACCGTTTCTGCTTGTTTGCAATTTAATGGTAAATAAAGAACTGGTTGACTGAACAAGTACAGCATTTTCTTCACTCAAGAAACTCTACATATGCATGCAAATGCACGTTATTAGCGACACAAAAAAAGCTGCAAACACATGTTCTTTTGTCTAAATTCTAAGGCAGCATCACATGTATCCTTCACAGAGAATACGGTCCCAGAATGCATTGCAACAAGCACTGTAGAAGTCCATCAGGTTGGCAAATGAATTGAGAGAAGAGATGATTATTAATATATTTCTTTCACTAATGGAAAAGATCAGTTAAAAGGGTTGAATCTCATTTTAAATGGACTATTTTACCCTATATTTATGTGTTTGATCACATGATAAAGAACATGCTAACATCTAACAGAAAGCAATTTGAGTCACTTGTGCACTTTGCATGATGTTGTCATACTTCTGATCACTCACTTCTGAGGCTCACGGTGTTTCCTTAGCAGGTAGTTCCCTATGTAGACAGCAGACATTTCACTAGGTTTAGGAACAGATCCACACACACACACACACTCAATAAATGCATCTGAGGTGTTTCTGTGATGTTCTGTCATAAAGCTACCGCTCCAGATGATCTCTGCTGTCTGTCTTTGTTCCTCGACTGGATTACTAACTTTGGCTCGGTTTCATTGTTTTTCCAATGGAATAAGTGACGTCATCCCATCCAGAGACGACGGGAATGTCCGTGCATCCCTGATGGAGATCTTAAACCACTTTCCACTTTATCTTGTAATTCATCACTTTATGGAATTCCCCCGTTTAGATTCGGTAATTAAAATCAGTGGATATCAAAGCAGCCTCCCACCCTCTCTGCCTCTCTCTATTTTATTGTTCTTTGTTCTTTGAATAAAGTTTCATGTTGTCAACACAAATAGAAAACAGATCCCACGGATTCGGAAATCGGACACTATCTGGATATTTGCACAAAGTGGCGTCTCGACATGTACACACATACGCACTTTGTTCCTCAGCGGTGTAATTTTGAAATCATTCATCAAGTGTTTCTACATTGCTGAAATATGTAAGATATATATTTCTGTGGTTTGTCTTGATGTAGGCTAGTAACACGCCAGATCTGATGGCTTTCGTTAATTGAAATTATCATGTGTGAATGAACAACTTGTGATTTCTATGTATATAGGCTACGTTTGTGCTGTGAAAACTTAAAAGTCTGTTTAGATGTAAAATTAGAAGAATTTGCATTCATGTACTTGCGTATTTTATGGCCAAATTAATGGATTTTTTGAGCCCTTTGATATGTCCTCCCTGTTTCAACAGGAAAGGCGTCAACAAAATTCCGTCACTGAGATGAAGCTGAATGAATCTTCTTTTTTCTCACTGCTAGAAAAGTCACAGCAATAATCCACAAGCTCACTGGGAATCAGAGGCTCCTTGTTTCTTGAGTTTGGTAGTAAATGAAAGCACTGATGCAGATAAGCAGCCTAACAACTGAAATGAGTCGCTGAAGGGAGAGAAACACTGAACACAAGCCCAAATCTCTCCGTCAATAGACTCACACCAATTATCAGTGGCTAATTAGTGCTGTGGCTTAAACTGTGAATGACGTCTCCGCAGGGAGACACCTCATATATTGTGCTGCGATGCGTCATATTTTATTCAAAGCCTTTAATTAGTGGTGTTTGCTAGAGTCAAGCCTCACGTTTACTATTTCTAATAGTTAAGGTTTGTGATTTGAATGAACTCCTCACCTTGCAAAGATGCAGTTCTTTCTTTGTATTTCTCTCTCTTTTTCTTTGCAGTGAGAAGGACAAAGGGTCATTAAACTGCTATCTGAGCTGAGAAAAACAAAGACTTTAAGGGCTAATGGGGAAGTTCTTTGTAAGTTGTGAGATCTTTCAGATAAGACAGGCTTTTGTCTCAGTATTTTGGGACTGTAGAGACACAAACAGCACTCCCTGTCCTGCTGGGTGACAGCATGCGTTCTGTCCTCAATCTGCATCAACAAAGTCTATGCGGTCGATGAAGTTGCTTTGTTGCAGTGTTGAAGTTTTGTGGCGGTTTCTTGAAATTAGGACAACATTACTAATCATAGTTGAGGCATTCTAGTGCTGTTGCATTGAATTCTTTGCTTGCAGTAAAAAAGATTTAGTAAACTTAAAGGCACACTATGTAAGTTTTTGCCACCAGAGGTCGCATTTTCAAGCGAAGCTAGATGACGCTGTGAAGGAGAGTGGAAAGATGGGAGATGTCGTTTTCACCATGCAGAGAAGTATGAAATTCACGAATCATGTTCACGGATGAGGTAATAAATTAGTTTTTGTATTATCTGTATGTTGATCACACTATTTTATGTCATCGTAATGAATTCACTGCAAGGAACGTGAAATTTAATGCTACATTAGCCTGTTACTGATATGTGACTATTTGTCAAATGATTTGGTGGGTTATTGCTGCGCAGTTTTACGTGTTTAAAACAATCGTACTAAAAGTAAATTTGAATGAACCCGCAGTATTTGCAAGTAACACATATTGTTATTCATTTCACGGCCATAGACTTGATAAAAAGCGTTACTGAAGTACAAACAAAGTGTAATTTCATCAGAATAACCCACAGAATTATGTAATTACAAACACTTGATAGTTTTTTTAAGTGAATCTACCTATGCATTATCAGCTGTCACATCATATCTGTATCTCGCATTGTTTATATGTGCTATTATTGACATTCATATCTATTCAAATCATCTGTACATGACTATTATTTGTACAATAAATTATATATATATTTGCTTACCTGTCTGTTAAAACAAGTCCAAGTTTGTCACAAAGCTATCTTGAAAACGCCACGCCAATATTGATCCTTGTTTTATTTCTCCATTTGTCCCAAAGCCTGCTTGCCTCAGTTGATCTACAATTATGTTTATTGTATTGTTTTATTTTGGGATTTTCTGTACTCGCCAATGAATAATCATGATCCATTATGACTGAACAACACATGGGTGTATAACCGACACTTTAGCATTTTGTCCACGTGAGTTGCCATAGTTTCTACAAGTGGAAACCAGAGATGGCGCGGATATTACGTAATTGATAGGTGACAATGACAAGGGACGAGCCATTATTTAAAATTGGAATTTACAAATACTTGGGAACTTTTGGGATAATGTTAGTACACAGCTGTATGAAATATATCAAACTGTGCAAGTGGTTTTTGGATATTTTATTACAAAAATCTTACATATTGTGTCTTTAAAGGACATTTATTAGTTTTTAGTCTTGCTACAGTAGGTCAGAAACACAATCACACAAACACTTATTATTGGGCGTTAATGCATCGGAAGCCTGTTATTTATATAATTAGGATTTTCAATACTCTCTCTATAGCAGATCACGTATCATGCATGAAAGGACTCATTGTTGGTGTGTTGCATCGCATGCGGTAACCGACATGGGACAAATATAGAAGCAGCTCGCTGTTCCCACGTGGAGCTTCAAGGAATAAAATGCCCCGGCTAACCTCCAGAACCCTGCAGTAGCAAGAACAGAATTACCACGTCACTGCAATAGTGCGTTATGCAACAGTTCAGCTGACTATCGGCTGTCCCAAACCTGACGCCTCCGACCCCCGCGGGGCCTTTGGAATGCTGCCGGAGCCCATCTGCACCTCCTTCACCTTCCCGGACTTACAGCGGTTCAGAAGTCTGAAGGTGAGAATGTAGATGGTTTCCATGCATTTCTGTCTTTATTTACTCACCCTCACATTGTTTAAAAACCCATATGCTTTTATTTTTTAGCATTTCAGTAGGTCAAGCAGTAGAGCATGGCGTTGACGTAAGTTTTGATTCCTGGGAATGAATGAACTAATAAAGTGTATATCTTGATTGAAGTGTATGGATAAAAGCATCTACTAAATGCATGAATGTAAATCTGCATGCGGCTCTTTTCCTGAACTGTTTGACAGTCATGGTCACTATGAGCAACTTCTTGGGTGAACTATTCCTTTAAGTGCACACACTCCTCCCAAAGCAAGATTGTCAAACCCTATCTTTTTAATTCCCTTCTCCCTGTCTTTTTCCTCCCTGACCTCATCGGGTTATTGCAGTCCTGGGAAGCCGAGCATGTGAGCTTCCCCAGGTCATTAAGAGCAGGCCTGAAAAGACTCTCTGCGGGCCGGAGATAAACCAGCCAGCGGACGCGCAATAAGCTCCGAATAAAGACAGCTCTGTGGAGGGCCTAGCTGGACACTGAGGCCGGGATTAAAAACGCTCTGAAAGGAGGAGAAAGTCAATGGAAAATATGAAGTGAAAGAGAGGTGTGGGGCGGCAAGGGGGGAAGACGAGATGAATGGGAAACTTATCAGCATTCGGAGCGCATGCGAGGACCCACCGCGACTGGGTCAGGGAGTTCTCCCGGGAGGAAAGGTGCACTCAAGAGACGCTTATCTGCTGTTTGTTGAGGCACCTCATGGATAAAGCGACAGGAGGAAGGGAGGAAACTTTGGCCGGTGCATTACAAGCGCTTGCACAGCTTGAAGCATTGGCGTACAGTGTTTGGAACCTAAAGACAAAGTTATTTTCATTCTTTGCTTAGTTTGAAATACCTGAGCAGTGATATATCATTATGGTGTGTGCACAACAAAAGCGAAGCTTACTCACTCTAGATTACTTGTTTTCGCTTCACTCATGCGAATAAAAACATTGCACAATGAGGAGTGTCTTCACGCACATCATCAACAACAACAACAACATTTCTTTCAAACTGTGGCTAATGCCAATGCTAACCAGTTCATAGTAATGTAAAACTCATAGCTAGAATCAAGTAACAGACGCATATTTTTATCACTTACCAGTGAGTCCAACTTCCTTGCTTGCTTTTTTCCAAGCTACTATCATTTTTTGTCCGATCTCTGTATGAAGTTGTGTCATAAATTTCGGGGTGTCTGCAAATGCCTACAATAATGCTCTCCTCCATTTTCTGATACAACCGGACATGTCAATAAGCACTTTGCTGGTTGGCTTGCTCGACAATGTGTCATGCGAACTTCCCACTCGAGTTGAATTTTTCAACTTGCGTGGAAGATGCAATTGAGGCGAATTGTGTGTATTCGCGTTTTTGCATTGACTTTGTATGTAATCTACTTGCACAAAAAAAAAAAAAAAAAAATTATTTGCTTTTGGTGTGCACAGATGTTCATTTATATATCACTTTAGACAACAGCTTTAAAGCAAGCATCTTTACGTTACTTTACTGAACAGAAGAAATGAACCGGAGAGATGTCCACAGCAAAGAAGGCGGAGCCTCAGAGCCACACCGACTTATTACACAATCACCATGGACCAATGATAGTTCGAAGGTGTTTACCAGCCAGAAAGTTAGTTTTTGCAAACTGTTTTGAAATCCCCAAATGAACTTCATTTTGGCCTGATTTTGTTCAAAATTACATCATGCCAGATCGTTCTTTGATTTTGCTTGAAGTATGTCATGGCCTTAAGAGTGTTCCCAGAGTTCTTAGACTTGAAGCCCACACAAAGGCAGTTTTCATGCCATGTATTACTTTTTACAAGCAAGAGGTTCACCCGTTTTAGGCAGCTGTTGGCAGGGACGCCACATATGGAAAGGAGGGCTATCAAACCTAGAATGAGAACAGCGAGTGAGTGTGTGTCCGTCTTTGTTCCTTCCTGTGGGTTCCTTTAGATAACATCAGCTTCAGCCATTAAAGCCTGCTATCTGGGAGAAGGGGCTCTTTCAACTGTCCCCAGGGTCAGGATACAGCACTGATCCTTTCATTAAGCCCACCTGATAAAACGGCATTAGGGATCATTTCGGAAATCTGAAGGGCACACACAGAATTCCCAACGTCACACACTCCAGTTGAACAGGCAAATTACGCAAATTGCATCAGATTTCATTAAGATTGGAAGTGCTCTTGACGTTGAAATCACACTGCACTTGGGTCATTTGACTCATTGACTTCATTTAGAGATTCCTCTGCATTATTGCAATGTTTATTTAAAGTAATTTTATGTACATTTACGTTATTTAAGATTTCAATTGATTGTTGTTGTAATCGACTGTTAGCGATATTACTATAGACCACAACAATGATGCTGTTTCATTTTCTAATTGAAACGCTATCTATCTATCTATCTATCTATCTATCCACCCACCCATCCATCTACCCACCCGTCCGTCCATCCATCCATCCATCCATCCATCCATCCATCCACCCATTCACCCTTTCACCCATTCACCTATCTATCCATCCATCCATCCGTCCGTCCATACATCCATACATCTGTTTACTATAAGCTTACAATAGAGGTCTAGCAGGCAAAAGTGCAGCTGAAGTGGAGAAAGAAAAATGTGTATCAAATGGTATAATCGTGTTTAAAATCAATCTTTGACCCAGTAAACCAAGTAAAACCAGATTTACCATGAATTTCATTCCAGCACACTCAAAAACTCAATCAATGTGCCTGTGGTCACGTCAAATATACTACAGAAATGTTAATTTGCACAGATGAGTAAGAGAGAGTGTGTGTGTGGGTGGGTGTGTGATGGCGAGTCAAGGGGCGTCTTGAACAAACACAGGGGAGGCGTCTGTGGTTGCGGGGAGTTTGTGGGATGTCATTGGTCAAGCCTTCGTAACTGAAGAATTGTCGGGTAATTAGATCATCCTGCGCAGAATAGGAATCAATTTCCGACCGGGCAGCGCCATGGCTTTTCCTAATGTGATCCACATTGGGACCTGTGATCCACGGCAGTAATTCAAACCAGATGTGATGTCCCGCTCAGGTGGGCCGAGAGGCTGTGCGGCCACCGTGACCGTGAGAGTTTCTCGGGGTGAAGCTGTTTGCAGTTTTCTAGCCCCTGGTTGAAGGTAAAAGATCTAATTCTAATTATTTCTCTTCATTGACATATTTGTATTGTCTCAGCACTCAGTCGGCTATAAATAGTTCACAGCCTGACTGATTGTATTGTATTATTATTGATTACAACAATAATCAATTCTCTATTTCTTTACAGGAGGTCTGGACAACCGGAGATTGAAGTAACGTGTACATGTGATTGCGGCACTAAGGGATTTGAGCGCTTTTTATGGTCATTGGTTTTGGTTGAAGGTGTCAACATTACATACGTATAATTCTACTTTAATAAAGGTGAAGGGTTTTCTCTGGAATTGCAAATATAATGATTTTGTCCAAACATGTTTCCTAAGCACAGCTCTGCCAACCCAGCTGCCTAGTGGTATTAAGCAATTTTCTCCTTTGATGGCCATTCAAAATTAGCAGCGTATTTAGGCGTATAAACATATGAATCACAGTTTTTATGCATGTCAAGTACTTTGAGAGGTCCGGCACCAACTCAACAACTGCCATTGAGATGAATGGGAATGCTAACAGTGCACAGATTCTTTTTAAGGTACAGCTGAACAAATTTTAGTATAATTTAATAACCCACAAGCTGAACTCAAAAATAAGTTGAGGTCCTGTTTGTCATTCAGAGCAAATAATTTGGTCAGTGACCTCATTCTCATCCATCCCAGATTATTTGCAGCTTTTACAACCCAGCAACACAGGTGAGGATATAAGATAAATCAATAAGAAGGTGTCCTGCTCCGCCAGGCGACCACCGGCTAGATTGAAGAAAGGAAAGAAGGATGAAGAGTGAGAGAGGGAAGTCTGGATGCAGGAGCACGTATTCTCCAGATGAGGGTGAAAATGAAAACCACCTGTGCCAAATTCCCACGTGACCTGAAGAGGCTTTTAGCCCTCAGAGTTGCAATACTGGATGGTGAATTTTGCTCCTCCTTAAAAAAAATGTGGAAAGCATCCAGATTGTAGAGCCTCAGAAGATCGCTAATGTTCGTAACACTCATAATTGTCTTGGCACAGCGCATTTAGCATTAGACAACATGTGTTCAGCACTTAAACTCAATTGTTTAATTTGCTCAACACAAACATTGAATGCAAATACACCTCATTTCATGGTTAAAGTGTTTAAACTAGTTCTAAACCATTTACACTTGATGTTTTCGCAGTGTAAGGATAGTCATGTTTGTGCATTAATGCTTGCACTCAAGCAGGTCATGAAAAACATGCTTTTATTTTGTTACAAGTATGCCGAAACCGAATTTAACACAGATATTTAGGCTGATACAGAGCCACGGCTCGACTGAGTGAGTCAAGCTGGTCACAACGCTGATGATAATATCAAGTTTGCTCTTGGCTTGCTTTCATCAGGTCCTAAATCACACACATATGTGGCACACTCATAGATCTATGAACTTGAGCACTAACACACATGAGTGCAGATGCTATAATCAAATACTCAGAGCAGACCTGGTTGGTAATGTATCGTACTGCCCGCAGAGATCGTAAAAAACACAACAGGTTGCAGTTTCCATCCCTAAGAGCAGTTCAGGAACTGGATTGAAGGACATCGGACAGAAAGGATATTTTTCCCTAAGCATGTGGAAAATCAGTTTTCTGTGGCTTTGGGTTCCTGGAAGCTGTCCAATAGTGATAGGCCTGTCTTACACATATTACACATTCAATACTATGATGCATATTCATATTGGGGTTCATATTAACAGTATTCACACTGGTGGCATAAGCAGAAAATGTGTTTAAAATGCACTCTAGACTTATCAACATAAAGACTAGAAGAACTCCAAATCAGCATCAGCAATGCTACTTTTTATAACAATGCTTTTAAATTGATAGATATCGTCTTACTTTTGAGTATTGTATGCACCAAAGTTCATCAGACATTGCAAGTTGCAACACCAGTGAAATCCCAAATTGGTTTACCCCAGCACGTATTGTGGTTTTCTTTGTAAACGTTACATTATGTGCTTCACGTTTAAGGTCTGCATCAGCAGATACTCAGTGCAAATGCAGGCAGACACCTGTAAAACACTCAAGCTGAAGGAGACGGGGGAGGGCGGGCCAACACTTCTCCAAGGATTAGTTGAGTAATCCTGCTTTAAACTGGCAGCCAAGGTTGGGTTGGGTTTGTTCTCCAACAATAAGAGAGAGACTCATTAAAGATAGTGGCTGGGCTATTGGCCCATTCACTGCTTAAATATGTGGTTTGATCCTGATTTCGATGCATATTAGATGTCTCCACCAAAGTGCTTAATTTCCCGAGGGGAGCTTTTGCTGGATCAGCAAACTGTCTTTGACCAGTAAGCAGGGTTGTCATGTGCATTAATGTTGTTTGCTGGTCCAACCTCAAGTCTTTAGATTTGGCTCAGGCTTCTTCTTCAGTGTGCATCTATGGGATTTTTTTTCACCTGTAACTGCACATGTTTCCTCAACAAGATGCATGATTTAAGAAATCATTCATGTCACAAACTCTGTAGGACGATGCATACACTAAACTTTAAAACTTGAGGCCACAATAGCAAAATTTTGCATGCAAAAAGGTCTAGTCTCAGTAGCATAGAGATGTATGTAGTGTTTCTTTTCGAACCGCCTGCTTTAAGTGGTACTCGAACCCAGGTCCGCAGGCATGAGAGTCGGGCGCTCTAACAAGGAGGCTAAAGACCGCAGTCTCTAGAGATCAGGGGAGTGAGGTTTACACACATGGCTCTTACCAGCCTACATCCGTTACACTCACCCCCTAAACCTCGCTCCCATCCAGGTCACGGCACCAATGGGACCCCTCTTGTTCGATACGCCCACTCTAAGTGGGACTCGAACCCAGGTCCGCTGGCATGGGAGGCGGGTGCTCTAACAAGGAGGTTAAAGACCACAGTCTCTAGCGTCAGTTGCTAGAGATCAGTGGAGTGAGGTGTACACCCACAGCTCTTACCGGCCTATATCCATTACAGTAGCACAGCTCAGACAGGAGTCATTTAAAAACCAAGCAGCTTTCTGTTGCTCAGCATGGCAAATTCGCTAACCAGCTTGAACATGAGCAAAAACTGATCTCCCATTTGTGCAGATTCCCATTGGAATGACTGGATTTTGCCCGTGAAATTTTGCTGAGTAATGGTAAATGTGACCGCACCTTTAGTCCTAGAGGTTGCCTTAGCAAACACCAATAAATGAAAAGTTTGCAGACAAATATATTCGAGATGACAAGGCACCATAGGTGGCCAAATACAATGGAGAATTCTTAGCACGACACAGTCTTAAGCTTTGACTTGTGTAGTTTACGTGGTTTGGCTCGTGTTTCTGGATGTCTTTCAGCATACAGGGTCTCCAAGTCCAGACAAATGGATACAGACTTTTCTTTGATTTGGTGAAGTAGTCTAAATGGCCTATGTAAGCAGATACCGGAGCCCTAACCATAATTTTCAGTCCCACAAAGCGGTTCAGGTGAGGTGCACCAGAAATTACTGCAATGAAAGAGTTTGGCTCCACGCTCTCTAAACATGCAGTCATGTACATCCATTATTGATATGTACACATCAACTTATAAAATGTAAATACTGAGTTCATCACCCGTTTTGCAGCCTTTGATATCCAAAGCAAGACCACAAGAGGATAAATATGCTTAATTCCCCTAAACAGCCGAGGTTTGGTCTTCCTGACAACCTGGGGATTTATGTTTGTGGGTCAGATGGGTTTAAAAGGTTTCCTTCAGAGAAAATCTCCTGGGTTTTTTCCCTTTAACACAGATTCTGCATTTAAATTGGGATTGTCTGTATTTGTACACATACCACCAAAGCCTTGCGAAGGAATTTCTGAAACTTAAGCAGCTTTTTGCTTTCCAAGATTTTTTAAGATGTTTTTTGGCCAAATTCTAAGGCAGCATGTAATGTAATTCAATGCAATTCATCAGTGAAGTGTTCATTAGAATAATACATAAGTCGAGTGTTTCAAATCAGTTGCCATTTCAGTTAAGGTGCGGTCACATTAGCGATATTTCAGCTAAATTTTGCTGGCAAAAAGAGGTCCATTTGTCTCTTGTCAATAGTGTGGTTATGTATGAAGCTCACACAAAACTCAAACCGTGCAGCTTTCTTTTGGTCAGCATGGTGATTTCAATTGACAAACCTGAAAATGAGCAAAATCTGCTTGGGGAACTTTTTCACCCTAACGCGAATCTCCTGATTGCGTGAAATTCCTATTTTACCAAGCAATGGTACTTGTAACCGCAGCTTTAGTAAGATGCTGCCTATGTAGGGCAGCTTGCTAGGTTTGGAAACAGAGCCAATGATTTTGTCCATCATGACAGGAAAATACATTCAAAATCTGTCAAAAGAACCAGTTTAGTGCATTTAATGAACATTAATTTTCATAGGAAAGGGCTTAGTTTGAAATTGGACCTTCGGTGATGTGTTTTTTGGTGAGTAAGGTACCAGGTATGGAGGGATTACAGCTGAACATCTGCGCTGAACATCTGCGCTCCATCATGGATGTAATCGTTGATGCTGAAAGGTAAATCATAATAATAGCAGGCAGAACAGCTTTTCAGACATGGCTAATTAAAACAATGAATCTCAAGAGATGCAGATTGGGATGCTTTAATCACAATTCTGCCCTCTTTTAGCTATCTGAGAGACAATCCTCCTCTCTAAATAAGTTTTCTCTAACACCATCAGGGCCAGATCAGATTGTCCGAGACGGCCCATGTTTAGCCAGCCCTGAGGTCCTGCGCTTGCATTAGCGATACTTAGACCGTTCTAATGGATGCTGACCCCTGTTCTAGCCACTGATTGGCCACTTGGGTCCAATCCCACCCAATACACTAACCTGTTATTTTGGTTGCAGTTCACAAATAGAGCAGCAGTTGTCTCGGCTGTTGCCTCCAGGGAATGAAGCAACATTCCTTCTCTTTCCAATCTGCACTGCGTGAAACACTCCAGTCAGCAGGAGAAGTGCCATTATGAAGGAAACAGCTCTGCCTCTGTGGAAATCACATTATTAGATATAATTTTAGTGCCCTTAGTGAGTTAGTGTTGAACAGCATGCTTTTCTGCTGCTACTCCAGTGGTTTGGCGCAGTTACAGGTTAGGGATCAAATGCTAGTCATGCTCATTTCTATGTGGTCACAGACGGCTGAAAACCTTTTAACCACTCTGACCCACTGTGAGAAAGTTTTTTTTTTATATGTTAGCTTTTATGCATTTAGCAAGACGCTTTTACCTAAAAGTAGAACAAAAGTAAAGAGCCAACAATATTCATAATATTTAGACAATGAATAAACCTACTCTACTCTAAAATGATCCTGCGAATATTTCTTTTTTCACCATTTTCTTAAAATCAGGAGGCTGTTTAAAGATGTTGGCTATTTGTAAAGATGTCATTGGTTTTCAGATTATCTTGTGCATTGCTGTAGACCCATGAAACCCTGCCGACCCCTATAAAACTGTCATTTGCATCCCATGAATCACATGGGCTAAAGTTTACAGTTTTCAGCTGTAAGTAAGCAAAACAGAGCACTATCAGAGTAACATCCAATTAAGTCATTGTCTAAACATGGCCAAGGAAACCTGGAAAGAATTGGCATTTTAGTCACCCTAAATGACTTTTTTGGAGAACTACTCTTTCCGTATTGGTTTTGAGGTACCAGTAACAATGTTTTTTTCTGGACACGTACTGTGGTTATTTAGACATCCCCCTACTATTTGGCATTCTTGAAGTACCATTGTAATATCATGGTGAATGAATATGACCACACCTACTGCACTAGTACTTGTATGTAAAGGTTCAGCAACACCCTTACCCAACCCTCCAGATGCAGCTGAAATGCATTAGTTTGATAGTATCTTCTCAAAACTGATCTCAAGCCAGTTTAACTTCATCTGTCCTAACAGGGTCACTATGTGAGCTAGAAGTACTGACTCTAGATCAGCAGTGGGCGACATCTAGCTCTCCCGCATGAGGAGTTTGAAGGCCACTGCATTAGAATAGGGCAGCTGCTGGTCAGACTGAAACCTGAGAGCGCAGACGCATTGTGTGATGTCAGAGTCTGAAGCCTGCGGGGTGGCGACGCCTGCAGTATATCCGGGGCCCCAGCGGCCATGCCTTCACATGCTACCACTTCTGATTGAATCCACACACACATACATAAAGCATTCTAACATAGCCGGTAGGATTTGCATGTAAATGCTATCTATGATATATCTATCGCAGTACAAACACATTTCTACCATTGCATGATATATAACATCCTACTGCCCAACTCCACTTTAGTTTTTCAGATAAGTTAAAGGGAACAATGTTGCCAAAATGGAAAATGTTGCCAATTTAAGCTGGCTGTTTTGTCTAGGTCAAGTTTGTGGAAATTGTCTGCACACATGGAAAAACTGACACATGATTGAATGAAGAAAAGATGGTGACATGAAAACGTACTCAACCAAATCAAGACACTTTCTGCATGTTTTGTACTTGTTTGCCTTTGAAAGAAGCAAAATGTTGCACTCTTGGATTGCCAAGAGTTCCCTAGAAAGTTACTCTAATCGGATGTTTTCCGACACAGGTCAGCTATACTGACCAATTAAGTTAAATTGTTAACTGTTGTAAACAGTAAAACTGTTAATTGTAAAACTGTTTCACTAGCTTTGTACAAGTGCCCTCGACCTCTTCAGAGTGTCCAGAGCTTGTAAACTGACTCAAGAGAAGTTCATGTAAAGTTTAAAATTAGCTTCAGCAAGTGCCTGACAGAACTGACGCATGATTATGTTTTTACACTGATGGCTCTTTCAACAAGTCGTTGCCTGAAAGTACAATGGCAAACAATCTTTATTTAGCCACATCTAGGTTGTTTAACACACTCTCCGAGAGTAAATATGACGAACAGATCTACAAACAGCAAGATTGATTGACTGATACTTCTTTTCGCTCTTTACGTTTTGTGTGTTTCTTTCACAGATGCGAAGGACCATCAGGATAGAGGGCCAGGAGAGCCGTACTGTCAACAAATCCACTTTCAGGAATCTTTCTCACCCTTCTTAAACCCATACGTTGAGTAAGACCACAGGGGTGGGAAGTTTAGATCTCAGGATTGTTGTTTTGACAGCGTCTCAAATCTGTCTTCAGGGCTAAGCCTGGGAACTCACCTCTGAAAGGATAGGAAGAGAATTGACAGGCATTCCGAGGGCCGTGGAATTTACGGCTTATGCTACGGAGAATCGGAATTGGGATGGAAGACGAAGGGGGACTTAATCTGAAGAGAAACGCAGGTTTCAGGTGGCTGAACCTCTTGATCTCCAACCATGAGAACACCTGTATGAAGGTTGGGCCATAAACAGTTTGAAAGGGTCATAAATTATGTCTTTTTTGTCATTGCTTGAAATTGTCAGATGAATAGAACACCAGAGAAACCCTCGGTCACGTCAGAATCTCATTCCATTAGCTTGTGCGGAGTGACGTAATTACATTATAGGCCTCGGAAAGTGATTGATTTCCTTGCTGGCTCAGCTCGGAGAGGCCGTTCAGTATCTGACTAACTGGCTAAATCTTTCACTTGACCCTGAGGCTCAGCATTTTTCACTTTAAATTAAGTGCATCCAAAGCCCATCCATCCTAAACACTTAATCTCAAGAACTCCTCTCTCTCGGATCTCCTGCGTTCCTGAACAGTAAAAAAGGATGAATATGGTGTCAAGCCTGGCGCCCGCTTCAAGACTTATATACTTATGCAAAAAATGATGTTCTTCCTCAGCATTTTTGTCTTGTTTTCCAGCTCAAATATCTAAACGTTCTTAAATCAAGATACTTTTACTTCAGAAGCAAAATGACATCAGATATAAAGTCTTCTATGTATCTTGATTTAAGAATGTTTAGATATTTGTTTAAAAGCATCTTCATCAGGCATGTCGTTTGAGTCGCTCTTGCAGTTTCAGTGTTTGTGTGAACGTCATGATATAGTTTATTTCCCTCTTAAGGTCTACATCACTCTTACGACTGCAGCTTCAAACCCTGTGACCCGCGTTCAGGAGCCACTGGAGTCCTGCGGGTGACGGAGGGGTCAGAGGACGGATATGGAGTCAGTTCTGTGGCCGGTAAATCACAGGAAACGCTCCCAGCCTTCGGTTACGCTGTACAGTAGTAAAGGCTCCATTGATGTACGTCAGACGCATATGGACGCTGCTTCTGCTGGTCTGCATGTGATCGCAGTGCAGTAAAGACAGACTAGAGATACTTCTAATTGAATTATGTTGGACTTTAAAGGTGTTACATTGAAATGGGTGGAGTCTTGTATGTGTGTGTATATATATATATATATATATATATATAATCACTTAAAATATTTAATAATTTAATGATAGGTAAAGCATTGACACAATTTCTGAATTTAAATTAACTGCTACTTAACGCAAAATTTACTTAAAATTAAATTTTGAAAAATTAAAAATGAAATTGCACAGAGATGGCTTTTTACTTTATTTTGTCAATAATATGATGTATGATGTTAAAGCTGCCTTGCATCGTTGCACAATCAGTGTCCGAAGGATTTAACAGAGTCAATCATTAACACAAGCTTAAATACCGAACACACAAAAGCAGGAAGGTGTGTCGGTAATGTTAACAACGCATATTTACTGTGGCCATTGAGCTCGGGGTCAAAGCCTTCGATATGTAAACGAGCGCAGACAGCTTTAAACATCCAGCCAGCCGTGACTTTGAGCAGATCGCTGGAGCGTTTCAGCTGGAAGAGCTCTTGAAGAAGACGATCTACGTTTCAGGAGATGAGAAAGGGCCGTGACAGAAAACAAAACATCCACAAAACGTCTTAAGTTCAAATAGCAGAAAAAATATATTTGTATAAAGTGGTGTTAGCAGTTTCACGTGTTCCAGGTGGCTGATAGATGGATGTTGGGTGAACTGATTTAAGAATGTTTGGATATTTGTACTGGAAAACAAGACAAAAATACAGAGTACATGCTCGTTTACACCAAGTATGATAACTATAACAATAAAGATTCTAAAAAATCTAAAAAATTCTAAAAATCATTCTAAATGTAAAAGAATAGCAGAGTCCGCACAACTATAACGATATTGATACAGAGAAACAATATCATTGGAATCACTTTAGAACGAACTTTCCCAACTGATGAATAATAAAAACACTGACAGCCAATCAGAATCCATCCTGCTTTAAGGAGCTCGAGCATTTAAAGTGACATGACAAAACTCCAGCGCTTATAATAAACAGAATGACATCGTACACTGTTGTGGACGATTATATAGTTATCGTTATAGTTACCTTTCTTGGTGTGAATGGACCTTATGAAAATCATTTTTTGCAGTGCACACACACACACACACACACACACTGACATGCACTAAACACTTGGCAGGATTGTGTTCTTCTGGCACGCTGTTAAACAAAGCTGCCTTAACAAATTTACACAATAAATCTCATCTTCAACATGTTACTGATATATAGTGTGTTTGGACAGCAAAGTGCATGTGTAAGATGATCTTTTTGGCTACTGAATGCAATTTTTCAAATTCCTTGTGGGCATAAACACTCTAACATTTCTTTCTTAGAATTATGAAGAAGAAACATTCACATCTAGAAAGCGTTGACCTCCGAACTTCAATGAATTGCTCCTTCATGTAACTTTCTTTAATATTTCAGGCTGAATTGCAGTTTTTAACTTGAACCCTAACGCACCCACAAACAGTTTCCCAGGGTCCTGCTGGGGGTTACCCACAGGTCACTCAGGGGGTCAAAGGTCAAGTGAGAGGGTCGGAAGCTTGTGAGTGTCCCAGCGTCCCACAATATGAATCCCAACATGTGAGCTGATGGATACAGAGCGGCGCTGGACGAAAGGCCATTGTGTCACAGTCAGTCAACCAGAGACTTCAGACGACAGACACAATGAACCCTAAACATCAGATCAAATCCACCGACACCGTCCACTCAATAACCATTAGCGAGTGCTTCTTCTATAGGACTGACAGATCACATGATGCCAGAATGATCGTATATACGGCCATGAACATCTGGATGCAAGATCATAATTACATCTCTCTAATGAGCATCTTCACATGTGTTGCATTAGGAACTTTTACAGGCCGTTCGCAGGGTGAGATGTTGTTTTTAAAACCAGCAGGAAACCAAGTGCACGTTTAATGCACACTAATAAGTGTCCTGAGGGACTGACGCACATGTGAACACAAATACTGTACATCTCCAGGGATCTGAGAATATTTTGAAGGAATATTCATGTGAATCGTTTGTTAGTAGTCAAAAGCAAATGTGTTTATGTAGTTGTTAGGATGTGGATCTTAGCTAAATTTTGCATATCCCTCCTCAAGGACAGCAGTAACAACCTTCCCAGTGTCTCATATCTCATAACTCATATCTCTTTCCTGTCATAAAATGCATTTACTGCTCAAAAGAATGAAGGTTCTGGACTCTTTACAACTTTTAACTGTAACATTAAGTTATTAAGTTCACAGGAACAAGATAAAACAATCCTCATAATTTTACTGCGCTAACATGAATCATACTGACAGAATTGATTGATTAATTAATGATGAATTCAAGTGATTACATCTTAACCTACATGGCAAATGATTTTCCCTCAGTTTTGACTTATGAGTATCTAAACAGTCATGTTGTGTTTTTGATTAGTATATTTAACAGGGAACATGTATTCACTGGTCATCTGTTGGATTGATGTAAGACTAACAAATAGATTAGAGAAAGACGTTGTCAGCTAATTGTAAGTCTATAAACACGCATGCAACAGTTTTACATGCAACAGTAAAGCGTCTTATGTAAACTTTTCTCTGATTACAAACAAATGTGGGAAAGTGAGTTTTCCTCATTCTTTCAGAGCATCAGGTTTCTCTCTGACAGATTCACTCGTCTGAATGACATGCATGAACTGCACTGATGTCAGACACTGATGGAGGAACGTGACGGTCGTGATGCATTCAGAGCCAGAAAACGCTCAGAGAGTCACATCTATCTATCTATCTATCTGTCTGTCTGTCTGTCTGTCTATCTATCATCTATCTATCTGTCTGTCTTTCTCTCTACTAACTTGTGCATTTGATAAAATTAGTTTGATTTGATTGATTTACTAACATGTAAAGCAGTGCAGCTTTTAATTTTAACACCTAATTGTGTTGATCGTTATTGTGTGTTTTATTGACGGGTCATTGTCAGCGTTCACTGCTGCAGGTTTTATTATGTCTCAGTTACAGTTTTTCTCAGTTGCTTTGGCACATTTCTCGAATCATCCTTAAAATTTGCAAAACAGTGTGTTCATTTCTCGAAACAATTCATACAAACAGCACAACATGCTGGATTACCTGCAAAAGCCTGTAACTTGCTCAAAATCCTTGGTTCATCTCTCAAAAGCAAGTATTTATGTCAATGAACATATCAGTGCCATCAGAATGACAAGTCCTTGTGTCACTGTTCTCGAACAAGATAGTCAAAATGCTTAGCCATGTTGTCAATATAACAGAATATTTCAGATGTAAACTATGTCTATGGTTTTTATGACAGTGATTGAAACTGCACAAGACTGCACTTTGTCTGTATGGCATATCAATTTTAACTGTACAAATGCACTGTATATGGGAGACTGATTGCAAAAGACTGAACAGGATTCACAATTTTGTATTTACTGTTGGTCTGTCAACAAATTACTGTAAAATGTCCTTGTGATAAATGAAAAAGACAAGACTATATATACATACACTGTATACATGTGTATGTGTGTGATATAGTGTGTATCTGTATAAAGTTCATTTAGCCAACTATACTACTGCAAATGCAATGCAAGTGTAATATGCTACTGTAAGTGTAAAAATGCTACTGTAATATTAAGATTATAGCATATATACCATATTAGAGTGCATTGCACATTGCTGAAATACCTGTTATGTCTACGAAATGCTTGAATGATTGAGGAAAATGTTTTTCTTCAAATGTTCAGCTGCACCTTTAGACCTGCATAAGCCATTGTAAGGTCATGACTGAGAGCATAGTTCACAATAGTGGTCTTTATTTCACTAGAAACGTGCCTGCGCCCTTTGCCTTATCTACCTCTTCTTCTGTTTTGCCTCCCTATTCTTCTACCACACATCCTTACTCCTCTTCTTCTTCCCAGCTGTTGACCCTGTTTGTTTCCATGATGTTCTTCCATTATCAGAAATTGTAACTCTTGTGTTGTGCTCTGTCTATATATGCTTTTCAGTTGAAGATTCATGACATGCATCTTTTAGGTTCTTTAGAGAACTGGTTGTGTCATTGGTTGATCTAATGCTTTACATTCCCCTGAATACATTAGTGAAATTCAGGATTCACCTGCAAAATTAATCAATTCAGGACATATTTACAAAAGTCTAAAAGAAATGTATAGATAATATACTTGACACATTATGATAACTAGGTCAACCATTTTGCATTTAATTACTTATGCGATGAACTAATGACTAGATGTTTTGAGGGGTAAGACTATTCAACAGAGAACCATATTACACATTTTGAGCAACATGACATTAGCAATTGATAATGTAGAAAAATAACAGACAATTGTACATAATCAATTGCCTGAATGTACTAAAGCATTTGCAATTTGTTCAAAAGAATGAGAAACTGCTTTTATGATGTGCACAAGTGACTAGATGATGTGGAGGTTGAACAAGTAGTTTTGAGGATTTCAGTTCTGGTCTGAGAAATGTGCCAAAGCGACTGAGAAAAACTGTAAATGAACTCTGACATGATTTGATGTGATTCAGTGGTCGAGGGTAGAGTCTGCAGTAGAGCAGGGGGGCGTGACAAGAGCCTCAGTGTGTGTGTGTGTGTTTAGGGGGGTGTCCTATGGAGAGCTAGAGAGCAAAAAAAAAAAAAAAAAAAAAAAGCCCGCTGGCACCGATCCGTGCGGCGCGCGCACATTGAGCTCAGAGCCGCGGGTCCGTGAGCGAGATGAGCGGATCCGAGCGGATGCGGGTGTTTTAACGGCATGACGGCGGATCGGACGTGCTTCAGCTGAAGGAGGAGAGCCGGTAGAGACGCTCTAGCCCCGGAGAACCGAAGAGAGGAGCGGCGGAGAGAGAGAGGCAGAGCGCCGGGGAATCATGCGGGGTCCTGCGCTCCGGCTGCTGGGACTCGTGTGGCACCTCTCCGCGCTTTTACGCACCGCGCACACGTACAAACTCCACCAAAAACAAGGTAAGACAATCACAAAATCCACCACAAACCAGAGCAAACACGCGACAGTCTGATCTACAGTATAACGACTAGCTTATATACACACTTCTAGAAGTTTGCTCTGGTTTCTATGACATTGAAGAAGAATTTTGTTGCAAAATGTAAACAGATTTTTGCATGTAAACAGATGTGTGATGTTTAAACGAGTTAAACATTGTGTAATTGTGTATGTTTTGCATTCTGTATATTGTCAGTATAAACTGGAAACTGTGTGCACTGTATTATACATCTCTAAAGTGCAAACAAAGTATCTAGACACTTAAATTACACTTAATGCCTGCATGTCATTGCATTAGATAAGAAAATATCAAAGCAAGTGCAGTGTATCAAAAAGAAAGATGTACAAACACACATCTCAACATCTGACAGAGAGAAGTTTGACATGCTAAATCAATAGATGTAGATTTGAATAGTATTGTGTTAGTTTCTCTACACCTGTGGCTCCTCTGCTAGGACACCTGTGTGAACTTGACTTCATACATCCACTAAACACCAGCTGATTCAAACACACTTGATCTGATGGATCACATTCACACATCTAAAAGACTCAAGTGTCCAAAAATTTAAAAAATAAAAGGGCGTTTTCGCAGCATAGAAAAACGATTTTTGGTTCCCCAGAGAACCTTTCATCAACCAGTTCTTAAAAAAATCATTTTTACTTAAAGTTAAGAACATTTTAAAAATCTTTTTCCACTATAAAAGCATGCAATGGAAAGGTTCTATGGATGTTAAAGGTTCTTCATGGAACCATCAATGCCAATAAAGAACCTTCATGAACTGATTTGACATGAAATATCTTGAGATCTCCTAACTCTGATTCGTTGTGCGTTTCAGAGAGCTTCATCAGACAGCTATCCTCGTACGAGATCGTCACCCCTGTGCGCTTGAATGATTTCGGAGAGTCGTTCCCGCACCGGCTGCATTACCGCAGGAGGAGGCGCAGCGCTGACGCGGAGATCTCTGCTTCCAGGGCTCATTACCGGATCGAGGCGTTCGGTCAGGCCTTTCACCTGAACCTCACCGCTGATTCTGGATTCATCGCTCCGTCCTACACGGTGCTTCATCTGGGAGAGGAGGAGAGGCACGGAGACGCCGCAGATCTGCGCCACTGTTTCTTCAGAGGACACGTCAACGCTCGCAGGGAACACCACGCTGTCTTCAGCCTCTGCACTGGACTGGTGAGTATGTTAGAGATCTGGACTGGTAACCTGTAGAGGTTGTTAACTGCTGACACTGCTCCATTGTGGTAGCTTTATGGGAAGGCAGAGCATTTTCAATTTGTAGTTACGAGTTCATCAAAGGCATGAAATCTATAATACTACTAGGCTAATTACTAGAATGATTGATTAAACTACTAGTAATTCCGACATGAACGCAGGATTAGTTCTTTCTGTGAAGATTAGGCTTTGGTTTAGTTGAGTTGTTCTCTCTTCTACTCTAATGTGCTGGACTAGTTAAAGGATTAGTTCACTTCAGAATTCAAATTTCCTGATAATTTACTCACCCCTATGTCATCCAAGATGTTTCAATCGAAAAGAAATGAAGGTTTTTGAGAAAAACAGGTGGACTTCACTGGGGTTCAACGGGTTGAAGGTCCAAATGTCAGTTTCTGTGCAGCTTCAAGTTTGAACCCCAGTGAAGTCCACTATATGGAGAAAAATCCTGGAATGTTTTCCTCAAAAACTTTGATTTCTTTTTTACTGAAGAAAGAAAGACGTGAACATCTTAGATGACATGGTCCTTTAGTGTAAAACAGGTAACTTTTAGTGTTTGATAACTTTTTCATTTTTAGTTGGTTTAGTTGAGTTATTCTTCTCTATTCTTGACGGGAAACATGCCTGAGGCATGAGCGGATGTTTAAACTTAATGCTAGTTATTTTAGATAAGAGAAATGACATGGGTGGACTGGAATAGTTATTATAAACACAGAGTTAGTGGTTAAAGATCTCTGCTGGTAACTAGTAATGTCTAGTGTTTGCTAACTGTTTAGTTTTGGTTATTTTTTGTGATATCGCAGAAGTTAACAGGGATTAGTCAGAGTGTTTCCAACTTGTAATTGCGAGTTAAACAAAGACGTGTTTTTTACTTGCACAAAACTCATAACTATGGTAATTCTGGACTAGTTCTTTCTGTGAAGACCAGGCTTTGGTTTAGTTGACCTGTTCTCTAGGTTGATGGGAAACATGAGGTGTGAGTGGATGTTTAAACTGATAGTTATTTTAGATGTGAGATGACTTGCATAGACTGGACCAGTGAGTATAAACTCAGGGTACAGCGGTTAGAGATCTAGGTTGGTAACTAATATCATGTTGCCTAGAGGTTGCTAAATGCTCCATTGTGGGTGTTTTGTGTGATGTCACAGCAGATAGTTAAAAATCAGAGTGTTTCCAACATGTAATTACGAGTTTTTACTAGCAGGAAACTCATAATGATGGTAATTACGACATGAATTCAGGATTAGTTCTATCTGTGAAGATTAGGCTTTGTTTTAGTTGAGTTTGGATGGGACACAAGGTGTGTTTAAACTGCCCTGCTAGTTATTTTAGAGAAATGACTCGTGTGGTTTAGAATGAATGGATTTGATTCGGTTCATATGACACCCAGCTGTCTAGTCTTTCAAATATAGTCCATTTGCTCAGCTTCCTATGCGGTTTAACCCTCCCGTGGCTCTTGCCAACTGACCTCAGGCCGTTTTTGAGGATGTGCTCCTGACCCATTTGCATACGGTCATCTGTTAATTAGTTATCTCAGGTGGTAGGAGGTGATTAGTCCCGGCTGTAAACGCAGCTGCAGGGCGGCGGGCCGCTGAAAGAGTCGCTCCTCGTGACGCCGCTCGTTTAGGCTCTGATGAGGTCACGAGGTCGTCATCGAGTCGTTCGTCAGTCTCAGAGCTCAGAGGACGACAGGAGCCAGTCAGACATGTCTTGTTTTGTCCCGCTCGTGTCGTAAACAGCCAGAGGAAGGTTCACAACATGCACATGTTTAGAAGTTCAGTTAAAAGACTTAAAGTTTTTTTTATATATATATATATATATATTTTTAGAACCATTTTATTTTATTTATTTATTTTTCACAGATAGTGAAAATGAAATAGAGAGACTTTAGTAGTTAGAAGCATTGCATTATGGGATGAGAGAAAAACCATGGTCCTCTGACAGTGAGGTTACTGACCGACCCATAATCCTTCTTTGCACAGAAACCGTCTGTTAAAGTATAAGATATGAACGTCTCGTCCGTCAGGTGCGCTGATCTTCTCTCTCGCTCTGGTCATGATGTCAGATTGTCGACAGCGTCTGTCCGCACCTGAGCGTAATAACCTTCAGGACAGATGTTCATGGCCTCTCATCTGAACGTCTCTGTGAGAATGACCTCGAATGACCTCTGATGCCCACAGCTGGCATGAGCCAATGGATTTACACCGGAAAACTGAAGCCTTAATCTGGAGTCGCTCCAGCACCAACAATCTTCCAAAAAGTACTGTTGTAAAATGATGGTCTTTTGGACATGTACCATGGTAAACTTACATTTAACATATGTATATATATATATATATATATATATATATATTATTTAATTCAATGTTTATTTATTTATATTTATTAATGTTTTTTTTATATTTATTGTATTTACTTACATTAATTCAATATTTTTATTTATATAATAATATTTAACCATAATTATATTTTGCTGAATTAAGAAAAAGAAAATTAAGCCTCTTTTTTTTTGCTTAATACTTTTTGCTTAATGTTTTTTTTATATATTTATTGATATTTATTCAATATTTATATTTATATAAATATATTTAACCATAATTATATTTTGCAAAATTAAGAAAAAGAAAATTAAGCCTATTGTAGTAAAAATACTTTTTGCTTCATTTAAATCATATCATTTAAATTAAGTATACATACTTTACAGTTATAATACAACATTTTATGTTCCTGACAATCTGGAAAGCAAATGTTTCAAGATAAATCACAATGCAAAAAATCTCAGTGGACCTAAAAATAAACTTTATTTTCTTTTTGCAAAATGAAATTGATTTATTAATCCTTCTATTATTACTACTTCCTTTTGATTTAGCGATCAAATATAAGCCAGACTTGGTCTTGCCCAGTTCGTGAGATGAACTCATAAATCAATCAATATCTGATTTTATCAGTTTACCAAATAGCTTTTCCTTTATTGTAAGGGCTGAGTCGTGTCTGAGCGTGTGTGTGTGTTTACAGTGTGTGTTTCTGTCCATCAGTACTGTGTTCTTAGGGATTTGTGGGATTTGATTTCCAAGTGCATGTGTGAAGGGAAAGTTGTCATCTTTCCATCCCCAAGGCTGCGAGCGAGTGTTTACCTGTCAGAAACGTTTCTCCCGCCGCCGACGGAAATATTCATGCTTACATCCCAAATATCCTGCGGAATCGGGCCTAATGAACGCTGCGTGTTGAGCGACATCATCTTAATGCTGCGCTTTTACACGTTTCTGCTGTCACTCAAAACTACACACTATATTCAACTCTGTTCCTCACACAAATCTGACATCTGACATCAGAGGATATAGTGCATTAATCATAGACAACTATTATAATACTTTTTGTAGTGATTTTGGCCTTTTTAGGTGTCATTTGTGGGTGATCTGTTCCTTTAATTTATTATGATTTGATTTAGCAGTCAATATTTGGTGTAATAGCAACACACAGTGTGTATTTGTGGAAAAGGCTCCTCATGTGTGAAGGTCACACCGTGGGATGAGACAGAAGTGAAATTTTCTCACGTGTTTCTAAGGGAAGATGAATACCAGGCCAGTGACGTGGATGTGATTGACAGAGATTGTGATCTGGAGAAGAGCAGATCCTCACATCCGTCACGTTTATTCACAGTGAGAGTGTAATGTCAGTCTTCATGGGGAATCGCTCTGTGACAGGACAGACACGCGGTGGAAAACTAATTGAGTTCATGTCAAACATGTTTCCATTCGTTCAAGCAAACCCAAGCGTTTTTCCACTTCATTATTTGCTGGTATGTTTCTGTTTTCCATACAGTATCATCAAACTCGCAGCTCTTCTGTTCGTACTGTATGTACCAGCTCCCGTTCGGAATGTATGCAGGACTTTGGAATTCTGTATTTGAACGTGTTGCCATAGTGATAAATCAAGATTCCAGGGGGGCTTCAGGAATCATTAGAAATGTCAATCATTATGCCTCAGTATTTAATATTTTTCTACTTTTTTTATGTATTTAACATTAATTTGCATTCATTTTGATTGTTTTTATTTATTTTATTTTACTATTTATTTATTTACTACCCATTTTTATTTATTTTGTTTACTATTTGTGTATATTTATATTTTACCATTCATTTTTATACATTTTATTTTACTATAATTTGTACATTTATTTTTATTTATTATTTATTTTATTATTTTAATTATTTTTAATTATTTCGTTTTATTTATTTATTTTATTTATTAACTATACATTGTTATTTATTTTATTTTACTATTCATTTTATTTATTTGTTTTAATATTTATATTATTTATTTACTATTCATTTTTATGTATTTTTATTTTACTGTTCATTTATTTTGTATTATTATTTATTTATTTATTTTATTACATTTGTAATTAGATTACTATTATTAAATCTGAAATTTGCTTGATTTTTCTTTGTTTCTCTGCAAATATTACCCAAGAATTAAAGCAATATGCCACTTGACAAGAGGTGTTGTTAGCATAAAGGCATCCATCTTAAAATCACTGAAACATGGCCTTTAGTTTATAAATAGTTTTATAAAACAGAAGGAACATCCCATTTAATACTGATGTGAAATGAATCTTTTGATCTGTAGATGTTGCTCTGGTTCCTCCTTTGATTTTTCCACCTATTCTTTGGTCCGGCAGGAGAATATTGAGAGTATTGTTTGATCACATAAGTTAGAGCATGACGGTCAGGACTCGTTCAATCATCATGTGACTCATTCTGGTGTTTTTGCTTGTTTTTTCAGATCGGCACGTTCACGACACACAGCGGTCAGTTCTTCCTGGAGCCCCTGTTGAGTGCTGATGGAGAAGAGTATGAGGAAGAGCATAACAAACCTCACCTCGTCTACAGACACGACGCAGACAGGAAGTCACCTGACACGCAGCCGTGCACCACCTCAGGTAACAGCTTCAGGCTTTCGTTAGCAATTGCTGGAGCAGAAAGGAGGAATACCGGCGTGGAAATGCATTTCAGAGCTCTAACATGACGAATATGAATGTTTAGGATCTGTTTTGAGCGTGTGGAAAATCAGCTTTAAGCATGCTGCGCTTTACATGCTGGCATGTGGTTATTGTGAGGATTAGCGTCTTCATTATGAGCTGGTTATTGGAATTCTTCATCTAATGAAAGTAAATCTATTCCAGTCGCTCCAGACACTTTGCAGAAATCTCCTACTCACACAAATACTGGTGATCCTTCAGTTCAAAAGCTCTGTCATCTTTTACATGTTATTCAAACCTGTATGACTTTTGATGAAGCATCATAAAATAGTTTATATGATGCTGCTATATTCTACAATGCTGTAAGTGCTTAACCCTGACGTGTGAAATAATAGTTTTTGAAATTAAACACTTTAGACAAAAGAGCCTTTGCACATGAGGATGTGCAAGTGATGATTTTTCAGGTGAAGTCTTCATCGACACACCTTCGCATCTCTATTGTGAAGATGTGACGTTGGATAGGGGTTGTGCATCAAAGAGATTGATGAGGATGAAAAGAGCTCAGCTGAAGGTGTCCTGGCCTTTGGTTCAATCTGATAACTGAGTCTGATGCTCAGATACCGAACGCTTTGAAGAAGATGATTCAGTGTCAGCGCTTCTGTAACAACTGTCTGAGTATTACCGTCGGCATTAAAGGGAAGTTGCACTAGTCTTTTCTTCTCTATCGTGTCGTATATCTGAGTGAAATGGCTTCTGGAACAAGAACAAATGTAGGGCGGGGCTTGATTTTGTCTGTGGGGAATTGATTGGATGGTTGTGGTTTGCTATTGGTGGATCTCATGTGAGTGACAGGTTGCCCCGCCCTCGTCATCAGAGAAGAGAAGAGATGCTGCAAGAGGGAGGAGAAGATATTCTGATCCAAGATTACGAGACACATGAATTTAAAAAAATAATAATGTGCACCGATAAATCATTTATCATCCATCCATCCATCACGATTACTTCAAACCTTCAGGCTAGGCTTTCTCAAACCAACATCAAAGTTTGTTTACGAACTTTACTCATCTAGTTGCAGTTGCTACAGTGTTCTGGATTGTTTCTAGGTGGTTTCTTTCTTCCTCAAGTCTCTAAATATGATTCAGACGAGCAGGACGATACACGTGCTGAACTTTATTACTTGTTAGAGATCTGATCACTGTGAGCACGAGTAGTGATGATTGACTCGACAAACACACTAATGTAGGCTGAAATGATGAGTTATTGTTTCAATAAGTGTGCCATTATAAAGCGATTAGAAATGCAAAGATCTAAGAGTGTATTAGATTGCAGGGTGTTGCTGGAAAGTATTGCAAAAGCTTTGCATGTTACAGCCAGACAAATGAGTCACTCTATCTGTTCTCCGACGCTTCTGCTGTTCAACACCTTGCTTTCTCAGCGTCTGTCCTGAAATAGACACTGATAACTGATGTTTAGGAGTCTCAGATGTTGCTTGTTCATTGTATAGGACACTTAATTGAGATCTCAGTTGTGTATCAACTTTGCCTCAGATTTTTCTTCTAAAATTATTGAAGAGAAGCAAAAACAGACCCAGTCACTAGTTGTCATCCAGTAAGAATATAGAACAGTGTTGTTATTCACTGTAAACCCAACCTAACTCAAAAAATGTGAGGTAATCAGTTACATAATTTTTTTTAGGTTATGATGTTCCCAATTTGAAGTAAGCAGAACTATCAAGTTTTGAGTTTGTGGTACTCATGCATGTTAATTCCTCCTAACTTGAAGTAATGAGTTAGCTAACTCATACATTTTGATAACAATTAACATAAAATATTTAGTTAATTAACTTTTTTTTTTTTGAGTTCTTGCAAATCAAATGAGTTATTTACTTTACTGTAAACTCTAAGAAAATACAGAAAATGCCAACTTGCTAATTTGCTAACATGTTAATAGCATGGTACAGCACTTACTGAATAAGTACAGCAACTTAAAACATGTAAGTTACCTGCTCTCAAATCAAGCCGCATGCGCTACTTGTCACCATGATGGTAACTCTCCAAAAACCCACATTAACAGAAACTCTTCTAAATTAGCATAACAAAACATTCATCACTACTAAATCTCCCTTACCATTAATCTTGCACAAAAACATTATATAACACTTTATTTTAGCATTTACTCTCCCTTTCGAGTGCCATGGGCAAAGCATGCTGGGAAATAGAAATCCCAGCCCAGTTTCAGTTAAACTTAAGTTAGTCTAAATTAAAAGAAATGTGTTCATACAATGTGTTCATACAATGTGTTCATTTCATTGTTCAAAACAATGAAACAGTTCAGTTTACTTGAAATATGTCAGTGCTGTGAACTCAAAAGAAACTCAGTTCTAAATACTTCCTAATTTAACTGAACTAATTTGTTCAATTTAAGTTTGTCCTACTCAAACCAATTAAGTATTTTGAGCGTTCGGATTTACAGTGTTGTTAACTAAAACTGAACCTATAACTTGTTACTTAGATTAAAGCTGAAGTTATTAATATTAAATAGAATATAAAATATGAAATATGTATTATATAAATATTAGATGATAAACTTAAACTGAAATGAAAATAGACATGTTGCATTTACATGGTTTAAAATTACTAAAACTAAAGCTAAAATAAAATAAATTACACCAAATAGTAATATATATATATATATATATATAAACGAATAAAAATGACATAGTGAAATGACTAAAATTCACAAAAATATAATGAAAATATAAAAATAAAAGCCATTTAAAATATTAATAAATTATATAATAGTATGTAAAGATTAAAATAACACTGGAATTGAGATATGAAATGAATTAGAAGCAGCTCAGATCATTTGATGAGGAATATTTCAGCTGATCAATGTAAATGTTTGACTTTTGATTTGGGGTACACGATATATCAGCCACCATATCAGTATTGGCCAATATATGTTCATTTTTAATGTTATCGGTCCGATAAGAAAATTTGTTTGATGTTTTTGAATTGCTTGAAATATAATTGGAAAGGAAAAATAGTACCTCAGAATAATATATCGGTTATCACCTTTCAAATATCGGTTAACGTATTGCCCGAAATTTTCATATTGCTGTATCCCTACTTTTGATTGTGTCTGCAACAGGGTTTATCATTAACTAAAATTGAAATCATTAAAAAAAAATTTTTTTTACTGGAAATAAAATGGATGTTAACTGAAATTCAGTTAGTTTAACTTGAAGTACTAAATTAACTAAAAGTGAAATGAAAATGAATGAAAACTGTATAGACATATTTTAACAAAACAACAACTTAAAACTAACAAAAACACACAGTCAGTGAAACGTGTCTGTGTTTAATCAAAGACTTTAGATATATAAAGATGGTGCACTCATATTAATATAAACATGAGAAAGTGCAACACACAATATGGCGGAATAAGCCCCTCCTTCTAAATAAAAGAGCTAATTGCTGATTGGTAAAGTCATTGTGTCACTGCAGCTGCCGTTAGAAGCTGGTGTTTCAAAGATGATTGCTACTGAAATTACTTGCTTTAAAGGGACTTTGGTGAGGTTGATCACCTGTGCACTCGTGCACCTGCTGCCCACCGTCTCTCCTTCCGCCAGTGCCAGAGATCCAAGACTCTTTAAGCGAGGTTCGCTCGCAGCACGCACATGCCCGAGCCCATGCCGCATAAGTATGGAAGCGTTTAGTGTCTGGACTTAATCTGGCATAGTTAGTACATTCGCTGGCCTCAGAGCGCCGGCGCTGCCAGGACAGCTCAGTTTCAGAGTGGCTCTGTTTGCCAGAATTCCAGATGAATGCTGCAAAGGCAGACAGATTAACCAGGATCTTCAGGGTTTTATGGGGGAAACGCTTGATGTAGTTTGGTAATTGTTTTTGTGCATGACACACAGCTGGCAGAAACAAGCTTGGCTGGATCCGTGTGTTCAATGATCTGAGCCTGAAGACACTAATCGAACCTGCTTAAAGGGCTTTAGTGAACACTGAATCATAAGTAATGCACTGCAGCAATGATGCTTTTTCAGCACAAATATCTAAACATTCTGAAATCAAGATACATTTTCTGGAGAAGCAAAATGACTGAAGATATTAGGTCTTGTTTTCTGACAAAATCATCAAAATTAAGTTGCAATATAAGTCTCTGGTGTCTCCAGAATGTGTCTGTGAAGTTTCAGCTCAAAATACCCCACAGATCATTTATTATAGCTTGTCAAATTTGCCCCTATCTGGGTGTGAGCAAAAACACGCCGTTTTTGTGTGTGTCCCTTTAAATGCAAATGAGCTCCGCTTTCCAGAAGAGGGCAGAGCTTTAACAGCTCACGTTTCGGTTGCTCAACAACAACAAAGCTGTAGAATCTCACGCAGCCAAAATGAGGATTGTCAGTAACGGTGTTCAGCCTTACATTGTTCAAACCGGAGTCGACACTGATGGAGAGACTCAGGAAGAAGTTACAACTTTTAGAATGAAACTGGACGTTTCTGAATGGTTAGTGGATAAATTTATGTAGTTGCTGTGGAGTTGATTCAACTCATCCACTAGCATGTGTCATCATGTTAATCTTTTGTGCAAATCCAGTGTTGAATGGACCCTCTTTTGTGAAGCAGTCCGGCGCAAAATGACGGCATGACGTTGGCGCCGATAGCCTAGTGGTTAGTGTGCCGAATTATGGCGCAAATGCGTTCACGGCGACCGGAGTTTGATTCCCGTCTCGAGGTCCTCTGCTGATCCTGCCCCCCTCTCTCTGCCCAGTGCTTTCCTGTCTGCTCTCTACTGTCCTCTCCAAATAAAGGCACAAAAAGCCCATAAATATAACTTAAAAAAAAAAAAAAAAAATGACGGCATGTCAACAACACTCTACTACAACAACTCTTCCTCTTCTCTAAAGCAGACCAACATGGCCCCGCCCCCTTTGTTGCGTATCCTAACCACTAACCTCGGAAGAAGCTCATTGTAGTCTCTATACCAGCCATTTGTAGTGAATTCATCTCGTTTCAAGATTTTTTATATATATTTACTGAAAAACAAGTCAAAAAAGACTATTTAAAAACTGTCTCAGATCACATGACCTTCTGTAACGCCCATATTTGGACAATAAACACTCCCATATTTATTACAACTACAGTAATACTGTAACTCATACCTTGGTTAGAAAACTAATGACTGATTTCTTATGATTATATGTTAACAATTAGAATTTCAACTCCAACTATCATTTAGGCGTTTTTTATAAGACTAATAGAGTCCAGTTAGAGCTTGAGTTGCTGTATTGAGATTCTCCACAGCAGTTCAGGATGGTTTAGGAGGGATTCTTTCTCTTCAACCGTCCTCAGCAGGTTGTGCGGCCACATAAAGGCCGTCTTTGTGAGGGTCAGTGATGCCACGGCCCCTGCCTGCACTTCTTTATGTCTGGCTTGAAAGAGGAGTCTTGTGTTAAATCAGAGCTGCGATTGGACGGAGAGAGAGACAGAGGAGGATGAAAGGGAAGATGGGACGTGTTCGGATCGTGCCAACTGTCCCAGTTTGTTGGAAAATACCAAGCGGATGGCCGGTGACGTTATGCTTCCCTGAATGTTTATTGCTCATAGGTTGCTCTTTCATGGCTCATTCCTCTATGAGTTCATTTAAGGTGTGTTTAGTTTATAAATCAACTTTGATGTCTCAGATTTTTCTGCTCAAATAGACCCAAATGAGTCTCTAGTCATCATCCAGTAAGAGTCTAGATATATAAAATGAATGTGAAGATCATTTAATGAGAAATGTTTGAGATCTCTGAGCACAGCTTGAGATATTAATGTGATTTCTCTTCCCTGCATGAACAAGTTTTGGTGTGTTTGTGTCTGTTCTGCTGAATCGAGAGGATGAGGGTGTTTTTGCCTTCGTCATCTCCTCTTTTGAAACAGACAACGGCGGAGAACAAATGCAGCGTGTTTATCTCTGAAGCGATTGTTGTCAGGAGATACGGGTGAATGTATGTCGCAGGTCTTGCATCACTCCGCAGATCTCTTGATTGTGACCAACAGGCAGATCGTCCTCCAATCGTCTCCAGAAACGCAGCGCAGTCGCCAACGACATCTCAGTTTGACGTCTAGTGCTGTTTGTTATTAGTTTGAGAGATTCGATATGAGAATCTGTGTAATATAATGAATATTGTCATTGTTGAGGTTTTCTCCTTCTAAATGAATGTGAATGTATGATTTTAGCATGTCGTGAGCTTTTGAGATATATATATATATGTATATATTTAATAATATAAAATAATATATAAAATAAGCAAGTAAACAAGTTCAAAATATTAATAAAATAAATTATAATAGTACCTAAGTGATACTAAAATAACACTGGTGATTTTCTGTGGTTTTACTCTGTCAGTGCTGATCTCACGTCTGGCTTGTCTCGAGATGTGTTGAGAGATGCGTTTCCATAATAAGGGCTGTTAAAGTGGTTCATCTTGACACCTGGATGTGGATCCATTTACTCTCTCTGTCATCAGAGAAGCTCAAAACCACACTGAGTTTATGTAGAGTCAGAGTCAGATGTGGAGCTGCGCGAATGTCATCGTGTGAACATCTTAAAGGGGGGGTATATGTAAGAATTTTCATGTATTAATCACATTTTATTGCAAACGTGAACAGCTTGTAACGAAAGTTAAAAAAATGAGACCTTCCCAGACTTCCTAGGATGTTTATGAAAGCCTGTAGACTGATTTTTATGTGAAGGACTCTTGCTGGGAAAATTAAAAGGAGGACGTTTACTCTCCGTTTAATGACACATGAAATGAATGCTTATACAATGTTCAGGATAATGCTGAAAGAGCCGTTCTGTACCTTAATGTCAATGTGTCATACAAAGAGAAGGGATTAATTCAAACTATAGTCTCACAGAGCCAGATCTATATATTCTATAGTCTCAAATATAGCCTACTTTATAATCAAACTATCATAACAGCGTAATTTTAACGACCTCATCTGTCGACATGATGCCGGAGAGCTGGTGCAAAGATATCAACATCACTATGATCAGATGCTTTCTGAACTGCTGTTTTCTCACTGCTGTCATTTTTGTGTGTTTATTTTGTTATTGAGAGGAAAGTGTGCCGCACATATTTACATATTCTAAATGTCGGGACAGCGTCAGGATGTTCATTAACAGTATATCACTGCAAAGGGAACTTTTTTTTAACTTCTGAGTGAAGAACGAAAAACATCTTCGACTTGAGTTTATCAGTGCATTGAATCACGTTCAGTCTCTTGTACGCTATGTGAGTATGAGCAATAAGTTGCTGCTGCAGTTCACTTAATGGCCACCGGTGTCGCTAATAACAAGGGTTTCTGCATTCTACGTACAGCCTATTTAACCTCACATTCATCTGGATTTTTGAAGGTTTGTGACTAAAATTAGATGCGAACTGAAAAATTTATTTAGGATTATGTGTGCAAATATAAAAAAGTCTTAAAAAGTCCTAAAAATCAGTTTCAGTAAAAATCACGCAACAGAGGGGGCGGGGCCATGTTGGGCTGCTTTAGAGAAGAGGAAGAGTTGTTGTAGTCGAGTGTTGTTGTCATGCCGTCATTTTACACCAGACTGCTTCACAAACGAGGATCAATTCAACACAAAATATTAACATGACGGCACATGCTAGTGGATGAGTTGAATCAACTCCACAGCAACTACATAAATTTATCCACTAACCATTCAGAAACGTCCAGTTTCATTCTAAAAGTTGTAACTTCTTCCTGAGTCTCTCCATCAGTGTCGACTCCGGTTTGAACAATGTAAGGCTGAACACCGTTACTGACAATCCTCATTTTGGCTGCGTGAGATTCTCCAGCTTTGTTGTTTTTGAGCTGTTAAAGCTCCGCCCTCTTCTGGAAAGGGGGCGGGATCAGCAGCTCATTTGCATTTAAAGGGACACACAAAAACGGCGTGTTTTTGCTCACACCCAAATAGAGGCAAATTTGACAAGCTATAATAAATGATCTGTGGGGGATTTTGAGCTGAAACTTCACAGACACATTCTGGGGACACCAGAGACTGATATTACATCTTGTGAAAGGGGCATTATAGGTCCCCTTTAATTGTTATTATTATAAGAGTTCTTAAATTTGGGGACCGAAAAACAAAAATTGCAATAACGGCCTAATGTGAATATTATACCTCAAAAGATGATTATTTAATTCATTAAATGAAATAAATGTGATCAAATAATCTGATTAATTGTTTTAGCAGCCTAATGTGCTCCTAAACTTGGGAAACAATGAAGCGTCAGGTGATGCTTTGAGATGTTCAGATCCGAGCTGCTGATGAAGATACTGGCTTTTATCTGGCTCTTCAGGTCATGTGACTGGCATTGCTGCGCTGGTGGGCAGATGGAAAGAGATGAGGGTTGAGGGCGATACGGGTCGATTCATCTCGTCTGTCTGACGTTCAGAAGTCGAGTGTGTGTTTCTCTCTTATGAATGCACTGCTTTGGTTGGTGTCAGTTTTTGACATTTTTCTGTTAAGCAGTGTCAAGTTTCATGATTTTCACCTGATGGATGATAAAACAAGTGGAAGAATCCCACGGACTGAAAAGCGTCCAGAGGAGTCAGACTTTTGGGCTTTTGTCCAAACTATGATGAAAGTTGACAGACAGATGGTCACAGGTGAAGCTCGTGGAGACGTTGCATCAGTCTCTAAACACTGAGAAACGTCTGGATCTTCACATGACCTTCACCATCATCTCCTGTGATGTTCTCTGTCTCGCGAGCGATAGATTGCTCTTAATTACTAGTCTGCGTGTTTTCAGACATTACCTGATGAAGAAGCACGTCTGCTCGCATCGCAACCGCTCAAGAATGTTAATGAGTTTGATGATGAATCGCTTGTTTCTCTACAGACATTTATGATGAATTGTGTTGCTGAACGTTTGTGAAGCAGACCTGAAAAACTCTTCATCTGGTTTCAAGTAAAAATACTGAAACATCCTGAAATTGTGTATATAAGTGTATTTGTTTACTTGTTTTAAGCAATTGCTACTAAATATATTTAAAAATTTATTTAATTTAAATATTTAAGTATATAATCGAATTATTAATTTATTTTATATTTGCCAAATATATTTTAGAATGTATTTAAATATTTATTTTTATTATTTATTTATTGTAATCTATTTTTGCTTAATATATTTTACAATTTATTTTGTTTATAAATTTATTTAATTTTATTCATTCATTTATTTTTGCAAAATATATTTCAAAATGTATTTAAAATATCTATTTATTTTATTTATTTATTGTTTTTTATTTTTGCTAAATATATTTTAAAATGTATTTAAAATATTTTTTAAATATTTATATTTATTTTTAAATTTATTTTAAATAAATGATATTTATTTGCTAAATCAATTTTTAAATACATTTTAAATATTAATTTTATTGATTGATATATTTATTTGTCTTGCTAAATGTTTAAAAATATATTTATTTATTATTTAATATTATTTATTTTTATGTATTAATTTATACATTTACTTTTTCATTTATTTATTTTGCTAAATATATTTTAACATATCTAACTAAATATATATATATATATATATATATATATATATGTGCTATTTTTTGTTGTATTATATTTTTGTAAAATATATTTTCAAATATATTTTAATTCTTATTATAAAATAGATCAACCCTATTCTGGTCTCTGATTGAATGAGCCTCTAAGTGTCCATGTTTACAGTATGACCTACAGTTCAGTGAATGTGATGTTTTACTGTCCTGCTGACTTTAGCTAGAGTTCAAGTCTCATCCTGATGATTTATTAGTTTCCATCAATGATCTCAGTGTTTAGACAGCATCAAACTTTGTGAAGAAGTCCAGGCTCGTGTCAAAGGTCACGTCAACAACAGCTGTCATGATCGCCCCGCTGCTCTTGTTGTCTTCACTCAAACCGCGAGTATGTGAGGGTAGTTTACACCAGTGTGCTGGTTAGAGTGGAGTTGTGTGCCGTCCGGTCTGTGTGAATAAACACATGGCAGATGTCCTCGTGAAGCACGTGTGTCTGGAGGACCTGCTCTTCAGACTGTGTCGTTTTCATTTGCGTCAGGCAATGGAGTTTGTTCAAAGCGTTCGGTTCGCACAGTGATGATGGTGATGATGCCGATGATGATGGGAACTGGCCTAAACCGATGCTGAGTAAACCATGCTGTACTCAGATCAGTGTTTACTCTCATTGAGATACTTTTATAGAGTTTTTAATTAATCATTTTTAATTAATCATTTGAATCAGTTTTTATTTTCTGTTTTATCAAATTTTTTTGTCATTTTTATTAGTTTTTTATAAAAAAAATAGAGAGAGTTTTTATTAATAAATAATAATAATAAGTAGTAGTATTATTACCATAGTTATTTTTATTATTATTATATATTGTAATATTTATAATATTATGATGTTTGTTTTTTTGTCATTTTATTAGTTTGTTAAATATATCTATATACAGGTATAGTGTTATAATAATAATAATAATAATAATTAGTTGTAGTAGTATTACCATTTTTATGTATTATGGTTATAGTTGTAGTGAACTCATGTCACAGATGCGTGTGAACGCTGCTCGTCCAGTTCATTGATCTGCCGTTCATTCATTCAGAGGAAGCAGACAGTGTGGGGCTGATGGGACAGGAAGTGGCTCTGCCGCCTCAAACACAGCAGTGCCTCTTACGGGCGTCAGTCCAAAACGTCCTGCAAAGCTCTTTCTCTGCTCCTCTTTCTGTGTTTTTTCCCCTGGCCCGTTCACAGTTTTCTCAGTTGAGTGAACGCTTGTGTTTGGTGTGTGTGTTTGGCAGCGCTCTCGAGATCAGAGCTGGAGAATCAAGTCCTCTGTTCGTGTACTTGATCCAGATCTGAAGAAACGTGTTTTATATCTCAGAGTACCGTGGTAATGCCATCAGTGCTGCAGTAGTTTTTGTCAGGGTTTCGGCCGTCATCGTCTCAGCTGATCTGGAATCAGCTGCTGCCGTCAGACGTGGCTGTTTTCCAGCATGTGCCGCTCTGACATAATCCCACATGCGCTCATATATCAGCTGCGGTTCAGCGTCTACATTAGTTCGCTCCACTCCTGCTGCTGTAGTGCAGATGCAGAAACACTCCTTCAGTCTGTCAGTCAACTGTTGCTTTTATTCATGTTTGATTTATTAAAACAAATCTGTTTCATTATAATATTATAACTATAGTTACAATATATATATATATAGTATATATAGTTATTATTATTATTATTATTGTTATGTTGTAATATGTATAGTACTAATAATGAAACTGAAATATTCAATATAATATTCAAATATTCATATCAAATATTAATTATTTATATTTATTTTTGTATATAAATATATTTAGAAAAATTATTATTATTATTATTATTATTAATATATTGTAATATTTAAAATGTTAAAATGAAACTGAAACTGACATTTTTTTTGTATTTGTATATATTTAACCAATTTTCAGAAATAAAATTATTATATTATATTATATTATATTGCAATATGTATTATTAATCATGAAACTCTGAAATATTAAATTGTAATGTTTAAATTAAATTTAAGGAAATTAAATTAAATGTTAATTATTTATTTATTTTTGTATATAAATATATTTAGAAATACATAATAATAATTATTATTAATAATATTTTAATGTTTTATTTCTAAATACATAAGTTAAATATTACAAAATATAAATATACATTTAAATCATTGTAGCAATGATACTCAATTTAAATATATATTAATTTAATATATTAATTTAATTTTACTGTAATGCAGAAAAAGAGGTTATGACGAATTGTAATAATTGTAAAGTATTTTATTATTAAATTGTATATTGAAAATTTACAGTATTAATAATGTAACTTTGAAATATTAAATTGTTCATATTAAATATTAATTATATTTATTATGCATATAAATATATTTAGAAATAAATTATTAGTATTTATTTTATTATTTTAATGTTTTATTTCTAAACATATTAGTTAAATATTTAAAAATATAAATAAAAGGTACATATTTAAATTTTTGTACTGCCTTTAAATATACATTAGTTTAATATATTAATTACATTTTTTACTGTAATACAGTAAAAGGGTTTATGAAGATTTGTTTATTTTCCTACAGAACATCTCAAGAACAATCACATCAGTCTCCATAGCAACAGAACTCTGGAAGAGGAAGTGATGTCAATACAGGAAACGATGCAGAAGCGTGCGGCTCATTCCAAAGATGATTCCAGCGGCTCTCATTCACGCAAGAGACGCTTCCTGTCGTACCCGCGCTTCGTTGAGCTCATGGTGACGGCCGACACCAAGATGGTTCGACATCACGGACGAAACCTGGAGCACTACATACTTACAATCATGTCAGTAGTAAGTAAATGAACATTTTATTAATTTCTCTCAGTCATAAATGAAGTATGGAATTGTCCTCCATGGGATTGTGTTATTGTTAGAGAAACTGGTCTGTAGTTTCTCTTGTTTTTGAGCTCATAACTCTGCTGTTGGTCTCATGAGCGTTCAGTCTGTTTGAAGTCTATTAAATAGTTTTAATCAATAATTGATCCCATACCACATGTGTGTGTGATATTGATTTACTCCAAAATAACTTGGCTGGACTTTTTACCCACAAGGCCGTGCTTTGATATGAACCATCAGGGGGTCTTCTGCCCACCCTCAATGCTTCGGTCCATATATTTTGAGTTGATGGGCCAGTTTTGGGTTTAAATCCAGATATAAATGAGCAAAACCTGTTCAAAACCTCATATGGACAATATTTACACTTAATAATGCTGGTGAATACTACAGTGATGATACTTTGGTATATACCATAGTACTGCACGATAATCATGGTCATATACCAAGATATTTACATGATACCCCAAGGTCCTTCAGAGAATACCATGGTACTTTATGGTACTTTAGTACCATAAAAAGTATCATTAGTGCATTAGTGCTTCTGACATTAGTGCATCTGACATAGTGATATACATTAAAGATGTCAAGAATTAATGAATAAAATGTTGATCTGATGTCATAGTGGTGTGGGCGTGTTCTTTCGGCCAATCAGAAGACTCCATTAGTGCGTCTGACAGTGATTCATAGTGGAGATGTTCCCCTCTGTCTGTCTCTCTGTGTAATTGTAGCCGTCTGTTTGAGGTTTCCCCTTTGGCTTCTTCTAAACACTCAGTGTTTATGGTGAACTAATGACTTCCTGTTGGATCGCCTCAGAGTTACGACAGGATTTGACCTGGAATTTTGCTCTTTTTAAACTGGTTTAGGAGATCTAGAGCAGGACAGTCATTTGAGTTTTGGGCAGGAAATATCCTCAAACATGAGTCATTAGATGAAGGTCAACATCTTATGTATCAAAGTGGTTTATCAGTATATTTGGAAGAGCAGTGGTTTATGGGTATTTTTGACTAAAAGCCTCTGTCGTTTCAGGTTGCTGCGATCTACAGAGACCCCAGTGTAGGAAACCTGATCAACATCATGATTGTCAAACTCATCGTCATACATAATGAACAGGTACATCAGAAAACGTCCTTTTGGAAAGACGAATGACAAATGAGATCTCTTTAAGTTCTGATTTGTTTCTCCTAGACAGCAATGAGATTAAGCGGTGACTTTTACTGAAAAAGACTCCAATCTCTAATCTCACACGTCTCTTCTACAGTTTCAAAAAAGATCTCAACAATGTCTCAAACTGTGCTCAGATTTGCTAAGACTCCAAAGTCTGTCTTCGAAAGTCAGAAATCTCAATATGATCTCATCATTTCTCATCAAATGATCTGAGCTGACTCATTTATGTGTAAGTCTAGGGAAAACATCTGAGACCAGGTTGATACTTCAGTGAAAGAATGCATTAAGTGTCCTGAGACGTAAACGAGCAACATGAGATCTCTTCAAGTTCTCATTTGTTTCTCTTAGACAGCAGTGAGATTAAATGAAGACTTTTGCTGAATTCTCAGATGTTTCTCCAAAGAAAAAGACTTCAATAATCTCACGTCTCTTCTACAGTTTCAGAGTAGATCTCAAAAAAATGACTCAAGCTGTGCTCAGATTTGCTAAAGACCCCAAAGTCTGTCATCGAAAGTCAGAGATCTCAATATGATCTCAATCATTTCTCATCAAATGATCTGAGCTGACTCATTTATGTGTAAGTCTAGGGGAAACATCTGAAACAAAGCTGATATTTTAGTGAAATAATGCATTAAGTGTCCTGAGACATAAACAAGCAAAATGAGATCTTGTTAAGTTCTCATCTGTTTCTCCTAGATAGCAGTGAGATTAAATGAAGACTTTTGCTGAAGTCTCAGATGTTTCTCCAGTAATCTCACACGTCTCTTCTAAAGTTTCAAAAGAGATCTCAATAATGTCTCAAGTTGTGCTCAGATTTGCTAAAGACCCCCAAGTCTGTTATTGAAAGTCAAAGATCTCAATATGATCTCAGTCATTTCTCATCAAATGATCTGAGCTGACTCATTTGTGTGGAAGTTTAGAAGAAACAGAGATCAGTGAGATTAAATGGAGACTTTTGCTGAAGTCTCCTGTGTCTCAGAAGTTTCTCCAGAGAAAAAGACAGCAATAATTTCACGTGTCTCTTCTACATTTTCAAAAGAAATCTCAAAAATGTCTCAAACTGTGCACAGATTTGCTCAAGACCCCAAAGTCTGCCATCAAAACTCAAGAGATCTCAATATGATCTCAATTATTTCTCATCAAATGATCTGAGCCGACTCATTTGTGTGGAAGTTTTGGAGAAACAGGCTTGATACTTCAGTAAAATAATAGTCTCCTGAGACAAAAACGAGCAACCTCTGAGCCGTTATTCCTCTCCGATTTGTTTTGTACTGTATATTAAAGCGTGTTTTTTTTCTCAGGAAGGACCGAATATAAATTTCTATGCCACTGCGACGCTTCATAACTTCTGCATGTGGCAACAAAGTCACAATGTTTTGGACGACAGTCACCCGAGTCATCATGACACGGCCCTTCTCATAACCAGGTGACCTTAACTTGACCTCATAACCTTTTGCTTTCCTAAGTCACACCTTTTTCATTACAACAGTCGATTGAACTTGATTAAAGCATAAACACTTGCGTAGTGTGTGTGTGTGTTGTATTATGAGTGTGTTTGTTTCTCAGGGAGGACATCTGCCGAGCAAAAGACAAGTGTGACACGTTAGGTAAAGATCTTCTTTGTGTTTCATCACATCACACTGGTTATGTTCAGACTAGCATACTACTGTCCTGATGTATTATTTCTGCAAGATGCAGTATGAATAAACAGATGACCCATTGCGTTCACTTAAACCTGTAGCGTACAGCTAGGTAATGCACTCGAAATGCTTTGAAAAAATAATAGTTTGCTCTCTCTCCTTTTTGACTCATTATTTTGACTTATCAAACTGGCACTATCACAAAACATTGGTTTAAAAAACGCGGCATAGCAGGGTTTTTTCCTTAATTGAATCACATTTTTTTGTAGTCCTGTAGGTCATGTGACAGCAACTCTCGCATATTGCATATTTTTTCACATATGTTTTTGTTTTTAATAATAGTAGGCTGTATAAAGGACATTTTCATTAGTGTGTTCATTAGTGTGTCACTTAATCTGGTTCCTGAAGCAGAAACAGACCCTACAGGAAGTCTGTCAGCTGAGCTTCATTTGACTGTCATCAGCGTGTCGTACAGGACCAGCTGTGGGTCATGAATGAGTCCTGGACGTCAGCACAGACCCAGTGACCTGTGCAGGGCCCCAGCAGGTGTTTAGGGCCTGTAATCTCATTCAAGCTGCGCAGCGATCATTCAAATGGAAAAGCAGTGAATAATGTCATATTTTCTTTTTCCGTGTGTGTAAACCTGAAGGTTTGGCAGAGCTGGGAACCATGTGCGACCCGTACCGGAGCTGCTCCATCAGCGAGGAGAACGGCCTGAGCGCTTCCTTTACCATCGCTCACGAGCTGGGACACGTGTAAGTTTCTCTGAAAGACCCTCACAAAAGCACCTCTCAGAGAGCGCAGGTGCAGAACGCAATAAAGACCTGGCGCTTTCATAACAGACAGACCGACAGCCGCTGTTTACACTGCATTAAATGATGTTCTTCCTCTGTACTTTTGTCTTGTTTTCCAGTGCAAATATCTAAACTTTCTTAAAACAAGAACAAATATCTGCCAATGGAGTCAGAAAAATAATCTTGTTTTACTTGTTTTAAACACAAACTCACTTCATTTTGATGATTTTGTCAGTAAACAAGACTTAATATCTTCAGTCATTTTTCTTCTCCAGTAAATGTATCTTGATTTAAGAATGTTTAGATATTTGTGCTGGAAAACAAGACAGAAACACTGAGGAAGAACATCATTTTTTTGCAGTAGATGATGAAGAGAAGCCTGTGTCTTCATCAGTGTCATATTAGTGATGTTCCATGATCTCAGAACATCGAACTCTCTGTATAAATGAATCCAGTGTGCATCCGTGTGTGTGTAAGAATGATAGCCATGCGACCGTCGGAGGGAATTCCATGCGCTGCAGTGGGACGATGAGGTCAAACCGCCTTCCAAATCAACTTTTCCAAAAGCAAAGCCAACGTCCAAAGGAAGCCCTTCACAGCACAATACAGTAACATTTACAATCTGTCCTCCAGATGAAACACACATGCACAAAATATTTTTCAGTGTTGTCAGTGAAACAGATTATTGGCGTACGTTTTACTATTTCAGTTGTCCTACTTCAAAATGTCACCTTTAATTCAATGTGTTACTCTTAGAAGAGAATGTTCTATAGAACCTTATAGAGTTCCATCAGGTGCTTCATCTACAGAACCTTTTATGGGTTAATCATTTTAATTAAATCATTTTGTTTTAATTAATTTGTTATTTTAATTCAATTTTAGGAATTAAACAGCTCGTAAACATACTTTATCACTAGAAAATGGTTCTTTAAAATTGGGTCAAGAACCCTAGAATTATATATAGAACCTTTTTGGCATAACAGGTTCTTTAAAATTGAGTCAAGAACCCTAGAGTTCTATATCGAACTCTTTTTTTTCTAAGGGTGTCCTTGTCATTTCTTGTAATAATTGTGAAGTTTACTAGTGATTACTAGACAGAAATACTGAGGAAGAACATCATGTTTTGCCGTCTAATGGTGTCTGGACCGGTGGACGTCGTATAAACGATGGACAGACACAGTTATCTGAGCGAGTCAAACCCAGCACAGATGTTCTTGAAATGAAACTGATTCAGACAGTTAAAGTATTTTGTGAATGTAACATATGAAATATATATAATGTGCATATGAAGCCTCACAGATGGAGTCTGGAGGAACTCCGTAAACACAGCTGTTTGTGTCTGATTTCACAGCTGTTTCTGGACTCTGACATCACTGCATTTCTATTTCAGACGTCAGATTCATCTCAATACAGCTTTTATTTAAGGATTTTATTGCTTTTCCTTTCTGCCACAAAAATAGGTTTTGTTTTTTTGTTGACAGTCACACACATCAAGGCACTAACAGAAATATCACGGTATGAATATGGTTTTTTGGATATAAGAATTTTAGAAGATAAGAATTTTTTGAAGTATTATGTTCTTCCTCAGTATTTCTGTCTTGTTTTCCAGCACAAATATCAAAAAATTCTTAAATCAAGAGATTTGTTCTTGTTTTCAGCATAAACTCACTTCATTTTGATGGGGGGTTTTTTTCAGTCATTTTGCTTCTCCAGTAAATGTATCTTGATTTAAGAATGTTTACATATTTGTACTGGAAAACAAGATAAAAATACTGAGAAAGAACATCATTTTTTGCAGTGTAATGTTGGTATTGATCCAGTACCGTCACAGTTCTTGTATCCTCCTCGTATCTGGAAGTTCATGAACTCTCTGCTGTGAATTGTGTGTGTGTCGCAGGTTCAACATGCCACATGATGACAGTCCGAAGTGCCGAGAGGCCGGAGTCAAGCATCAGTACCACGTCATGGCTCCAACCCTCAACTATGACACCAGCCCCTGGTCCTGGTCCAAATGCAGCCGCAAATACGTCACAGATTTCTTGGAGTAGGTGCATCTCTGGTTTCATCTTATATATGGGTCACTGATGTGACGGGTCATTTTTTTGTCCAAAGGCCTTAATAATAATAAAAAATACAGATATGACATCCAAAGTATGTAAGGTAGTACAACTAGATCTCTTTTATTGAATCCTAAAGGTTTTAATTGTATTTTTCTACATATAAAGGTATTTTAAAGATTTTGAAGTGTCAAAAGGTCATTTGGTTTAACCGTCCAAAGGCCAATACAGCCATTTCATTTGTGATTAAAATATCTTAAAGTGTAATAAATGTATATATTTTTTATTCTGGCATGATTTTATAACATCATATATCAAAATAGTACAAAATTGTGTTAAAATTATGTGTAGAAGTCGTTGCTTTGTTATGAGAAAGAATGTCCGGAAAAATGAATTTCATTGATGTCATTCGGAGTAACCAATATAAAGGGACCATTTTGGATCAAGTCATGCGGTCAGTATCATGTGACAGGATGTGACATCATTCAGACACCTGCAAAGGGCCACATGGTCATGAAGCAAAGTAACTAACTCTCTTTTAACTATTTGAAAAATTCATGTTTTCACTTGTTCATACGCATGTCCCGAAACATCAGGTCATTCGGTACAACCGCTATAAAACATGGAAAATGTTGTAATATTTTAAAAACTTGTACTAAACATAACATTTTTGATTGTCCTTTTGCTAGCTAGCTAGATATCAGCCTGTTAGCATTGTTTGAAAATATCGTCATTTGGTAAAACCAAAATTTTGGTTACACTGAATGATTTTTTTGGTGACAAATTGTCTAAAAAATGACAAAAGCAGTGTTAATTGATTATAAAAACCACATAATCTCATTGTTAACACTTCATAAAACTTCAAAATTAATTATATCTCCATTATGTTTTTTTTACACTTTTAAAAACCTTATTCATCAATGACCCATATATATATATATATATAAATGTTTATTTTATTTCATTTAATGATTTTTTTTATGGTTTTAGTTTTAGTTAACGATAATAACTCTGGTTTCTAGTTGATTGGAGATTTGCTGGTTTAGATAATTGGAGTCTGAATCATTTGGTCAGCAGGTTAGAGTTGGTAGACCACCTTGGCTAAGCTGGTGGGGAACTAGTTTATCTGGTTAAGCATGTCCTTGAACACAACCATTTTCCCAGCAGGCTGTGTCTAATATCAGATGTCAGGTTTTAAAGTTAAAATGACCTTTGAGCAAATCCTCACCAGGTCACGCTCTTTAGAGCTCAAAATTGCTCTTCCTGTCTCACTCTCGTCTGAGTCTGTCTGCTTTCTCTCGAGGTGCCGGACAAACAGTCATTTAGTCGCCGGCGTTCTTGGCCCCTCGGCAACCGTAACTCAGGGCAACGGCTCATTGAGGCCGTCCAGAGTGGAGGGAGACGCAGCAGCTTCCCTTTAAGACAGGAAGTGTCAGTTATAATTAGATTTTCCCTGAACGCGACCCTTTGATCTGCTCTGCGCTCCAGTGACTCCGTCAGTGAGAGGCCTGTTGATCAGGGTTAGTATCATGACCAGGTTACGTGCTCTTGTTTTCCAGTACGAGTATCTAAACATTCATAAATCAAGATACATTTACTGGAGAGGCAAGTCTTGTTTTCTGAATAATGCATCACAATTAAGTGAGGTTTTGCTTAAAACAAGAAAACCCATTGGCAGATACTTTTTTTCTTGTTTTAAGCATAAACTCCCTTAATTTTGATGCATTATTCAGAAAATAAGAAAAAACACAGATCAGGCATAACATCATGAGCACTGACAGGTGAAGTGAATAACACTGATTATCTCTTCATCACGGCACCTGTTAGTGGTTGGTTTATATACGGCAGCAATTGAACATTTTGTCCACAAGAAGTTAATGCTGGTTCTGATAGAAAGGTGTCAGAATACACAGTTCATCACAGTTTGTTGCGTATGGAGCTGCATATCTGCAGACCAGTCAGGAGCCCATGCTGACCCCTGTCCACCGCCGAAAGAGCCAACAGTGGACACGTGAGGATCAGAACTGGACCACGGAGCAATGGAAGAAGGTGGCCTGGTCTGATGAATCAACACAATATTAGGAAGGTGGCCATAATGTTATGCCTGATATTAGTTTACTAGTTTAACACTGGTTGAACTTGTGAATGTGTTGTTAAATTCAAAATATTACCTAAAGTAAATGATTTTACTAATAGTCATAGAGTAATTAAAAGCTTTTTTTAGACTACATTTGTGGGTAAAATCTTATCTTTTACTCAATCCTTCTGTTTCACTCAAATGTATAAGTAAAATGGTTTATGAACATGTTTATGTTGACCTTAAGACCTTTGGTTGACAGTTTTGGTCATTTCTTCTGTAGGAGGACCGTTTTATTGCTCAAATGTTGCTCTTTCATAGCTAAGGAGACTTCTTGGAGTTAGATATTGTTGAGATGTTTGAGAAAATACTGAGATTTCTTCTTATCTTGGTCTTTTTCTCACGAGAAACATCTGAGACTTTAGCAAAAGTCTCTGTTTGCTCTGCTTTCTATCTCATGGCTTTATATGAGAAAATGTTTAAAATCAGTTTTCTTGATAGAGATATGTTGATGAGAGGAAAGCAAATGCATTCTCCCAGCGATGTGAAGCATTGAAAGTCATCCAGAGCAGCAGAAACCTCAAGTGCATCTGTGTTTTGACTGTCCGTTCAACCTCAAAAGCTCTTCAAGACACAACACTCTCCTGTGAGGAGATTAAACTGAACACACACACTGAAACACTGCATGCAAACACAATCATACGTTATTGTTACACTGCAAAAAATGATGTTCTTCCTCAGTGTTTCTGTCTTGTTTTTCAGCACAAATATCTAAACATTCTTAAATCAAGATACATTTACTGGAGAAGAGAAATGACATGACTTAAGATATTAAGTCTTGTTTACTGACAAATGCATCAAACTGAAGTGAGTTTGTGCTTAAAACAAGAGCAGATATCTGCCAATGGGATCAGAAAAATTATCTGAATTCAAAAGAAAAACAAGATTATTTTTCTGACCCCTTTGGCAGATATTTCTTGTTTTAAGCACTAAATTTTGATGTTTTTTTCAGTAAACAAGACTTTATATCTTCAGTCATTTTGCATCTCCAGTAAATGTATCTTGATTTAAGAACATTTAGATATTTGTACTGGAAAACAAGACAGAAATACTGAGGAAGAACATCATTTTTGGTTTGCAGCGTAGTGTTTATCATCATATGGCAATGGTTTGTCAAGTTACAGTCTAGCTGCATTTTAAAGCATAAAATGTTGCTCAGATACTCCTTTTTCTAATCGTTTAATGACTTCTCAGAATCCCAAGGCAGTTTAAGTTAGTGTGTTTGATTATTAACTCAGTTCACTCGGCTGTTAAGTTGTTGATGTTACAGTGATGGAGTATTTTGTCATGCAAAAATCGATTTCTTACTGGAAAAGCTGCGATTTTGAAGACAAAAACAAACATTTACTGAAAAGTGCAGTTGAGTTAGTAGCGTAAAAGCTCGCTTTTCTACGCACACCTTAAATGTTGGCAAAGCCTGTTATTTTCCATGGCGTGACCTACAGCACCAACGAGAGAAGCTTCTCTTACATTAAACCTCAATTAGCTCAGACGTTCATTGAGTCTTTTAGAAGCAGCTGCTGAATGTCTGAGAAATGAGGAACGTCTTGTTTTGTTCTCGCTCTGTTCAAGGACGAATCAACTTGATTCTCATGCTAAAACTCTCAATATATCAAGTCCCTCTGCACCAAAACGCCACTTTACTAATGAAGATGAGGCCGGTTGATCCGTCGGTTACTGTTGCTCGCTCAGACAAGCTTTACAGAACGCCCCATAGAAGTTAAATGTGAAGTGGTGAAAATATATGGATGTTCTTAAATGGGCTAGAATGACGTTTGATGCCGAAAAGCCTTTAATCTGTCAAATGAACAGAGAAAACCATGGTGTCAGATGATAGTAATACTAGGGTACTGAATGATTACTGTATTTATGTACCATGATATTTACTTGTTTTTTCAAGGTACCATGGTACATGTCCAAAAAACCTTCAGTAATAATAACTGTGAGTCATTTTCTTTAATAAACTCACTTTACCAACCCGCCCAAATGATCTCCAGGTGTGAACTTCATGTCTGTGCCAGAAGGGCGCAGCCTGACCTGAACTCAAAGAAACCTGCTAACTGATGAACCACAACATTTCATAAACCCAAATGTTCCTACAGCACTTTTGCAAGAAAGTACATTGGTATTATTGTGTTTTTCGCAATGCGGTATTCTTCAAAGCTCCTCAGAGTACCACAGTAATTACAATGATTTATAAATAACCTCTCTTAAAGGGATAAATTCTCCAAACATTACAAGTACTGCATCATTTACTCACCCTTATGTCATTCCAAGACTTTCTTTTTGTGTGTGGAACACAAAAATAAGATATTTTGTCTTTTTGTCTATATAATGAAAGCGTCTAAAATTGTCCTTCAAAATATCTCCTTCTGCACTCTAGTGTTAGGATGCAAATCCAGTATTCATTGGTTGCAGTTCTAATCATGTGAAAGAGCCTGAATTCACACACTCACACTCACTTGAGCGTAGCTGAGAGATACTTAGAGATCTGATGGTCTCAGTTTACTGTAATCTTATCGCTCTTTAAGAGCTTTGCACTAACATACTCCTGTGAAAGGTTTTGTCAGCCTCAGTCTTGCCGATTTTATGAACAAACTCATAACTCGAATGTGCTGATGACGAGGTGCAGAGAGACGAGAGTGTACGCCGCTTCTCTGCGCTGTCATCCTAACTCTGATGGATAAATGAGTCCCACAGAAGGACACATGCCCCTCGAGTAGTGTTCGTTTTTCCCCTCATAAAGACAAAGATGTCTTGTACCCTACAACTCTGGAGTGGGAGTAAAGGGTGAGCGAGGTAATGAGAGGACAAAATCAGCTGACACAGGTGTTTAGTCTCAAAGCCAAGGACAAATTGAACCAGCAACTCACATAATTGCATCACACGGCTATTCTGAGCTTCAGTTTCCGTTCTCCCTTGCAGAAAGGTGAGCATGCAGAAGGCAAACGGAGAAAGGACTTTGTCAAGGAGGTTTGCTTTGTTCCCTCTCTGCTGAAAGAGCCATTCAGAGACGTTAAGCCCAACAATTCAATGAGCTTCAATGTACAGCTGCTCTTTTGTAGCTCCTTTATGTTTCAAAGGAAGGGTGTGGTGGGACATATATGTCATGATGTAGCCGGAGCTGAAGGCATGTTGGACTGATGTGCTGAAACGTTGGTTTTGGCACCGTTGTGTTGATTCTTGGAGACCCACCATTGTTAGAGAACACCGTCTTTTCCCACATTGAAATGCAGCCTTTGTGTTGTCTACCTAAGTCCATTCAATCAGTTATCAGCAGGTAACAAAGCAGACCACCCACCGCTGCCTCCATCGTACACTTGGCCTTCAGATGCCTGGTGAAATCAGAAAGACTGCATTTGTATTATCCATTGACAACTGATGCAAAATAACAACAAATGCTTAATAATAGTACTTACTCCAGGATTCTGAGGGCAGAAACCAAGAAATGTGTTGATATCTGTATGTTTTTTTTCTTCTCAGCACTGGTTATGGTGAATGTCTCCTGGACGAGCCCTCGGGCAGGACGTATAACCTTCCCAACCAGCTGCCAGGTCAACTCTACAACGCCAACCGACAGTGTGAACTCATGTTCGGTCCCGGCTCCCAAGTCTGTCCGTTCATGGTACGACATCTAAATTTACTTCAACAATGGATCCCAAATGTATCAGTGACACCTTAACTCAGTGACCACCCTGTTAGTGAGAGATCCTGAAACAGTGTTGCTTTGTGCATTGGTCTGCCATCCTTTTGGGAGGCTGTTTAGTCATTTAACGACCAGGGACTGTCTTTAGGGAACCCAACTGTGTCTTTAACCTCCTCTTAAGTTCTCCCATTGTTCCTCATTTCTTCTGGTCATTGGGTTCTTGTTGTCTCAAAGCTCATTAAACGAACCATCTGAATCCATTGTCTATACTAGTGACTAGGGTTGTCAAAAGTACCAACTTTGGTACCAAGTCGGTACTGAAATTTTAAAAACGTGCCAATACCAGCAAATAGACATCTTTGAAGCTCATCACCGAGTGCTTACACAGATACACACGGGAGCGTTTGAAAGCAGGCTATATATTATATATTAGGGATCTGCTGATAGACGCCTGCTTTCAAACACTCAAAAGCGTTGATCATTGTAGCCAATCACAGACATATCTGTTGAGCATGTGAACACAATGGCCAATCAGAGGCACTCAAAATGCTAAGGGGAAATGCTGCTATCATCACATTTTTAAAGTATCAGTACCGACTTTGTACCGAAGTTGCCATTTTTGACAACCCTACTCGTGACCCAACTGTATTTAGGTTTGTACCCAAGTCAAGGGAACTCTCAAATACTTGAGAAGGGTTTGATTTACCAATAGTCATTATTTCTTCAGTTCTTCTGTTGTTCATTATTTCTTCTGGTCATTGGGTTCTTGTAGTCTCAAAGCTCATTTAACTAACCATCTGAATCCATTGTCTATACTAGTCACTAGGGTTGTTAAAAGTACCAACTTACAGAAACCTTACGGTACCAACTTTGGTACTGAATTTTAAAAATGTGACGATACCAGCATTTCCCCCTAACATTTTGAGCACTGTTGAGTGGATTCTTAAACACCTCTGATTGGCCATTGTGTTCATACGTTCAACAGATACGTCTGTGATTGGCTACAAAGATCTACGCTTCAAAAACGTTGTAAATAGACATCTTTGATGCTCATCACCGAGTGCTTACACAGATACACATGGGAGCATTTCAAACGCTCAAAAGCGTTGATCATTGTAGCCAATCACAGACATATCTGTTGAGCGCGTGAACATAATGGCCAATCAGAGGTGTTTAAGAATCCACTCAACAGTGCTCAAAACGCTAGGGGGAATTGCTGGTATCGTCACATTTTTAAAGTTTCTGTACCAATTTGGTACCGAAGTGTCCATTTTTGACAACCTTACTAGTGACGTAAATGTATTTAGGTTTGTACCCAATCAAGAGAACTCTCAAATACTTGAGAAGGGTTTGATTTACCAATATTCAAGTCATTATTTCTTCAGTTCTTCTGTTGTTCATAATTTCTTCTGGTTGTTGGGTTCTTGTAGTCTCAAAGCTCATTTAACTAACCATCTGAATCCATTGTCTATACCAGTGCCCCAACTGAATTTAGGCATGTACCCAAGTCAAGGGAACTCTCGGGTACGTGGGAAGGGTTTGATTTACCAATGTTCAAGTCATTGTTTCTCCAGTTTTGACTGAAGTGACTCTTGCCGATTGCAGAAACAGTGCAAGCGCCTCTGGTGCACCAGTGCTGAGGGCGACCATAAAGGATGTCGTACGCAGCACATGCCTCTCGCTGATGGGACCGAGTGTGGCTATGGCATGGTAAGACACTTTCCCTATGCTTTCATCCCTGTGTTTTTGTCTGGTGGTCAGTCGTGCATTAAACTGAAATGTCAAAGCTGATGAGGATGGTAATGTGAGCTTGCATAGCTGGTTTACTTCGAGAACTCATTCTTGTCTGTGACATTAGCTGCCTAAACACTGAGTCAGATTCATTTAGGGGTATTTGTTTAATCCTACATCTAACAAACTGGAACACCAAGAGCTACAAGATAATCTGTAAAAGAAAATCAGTTGGCAGAATATAGTGGGTGTACATAAACAGGAGAGTCTGTCCTGTAAGTATTGTGAAGTTAAGGTTAGCCCTTCTCTTGTTTTCTCTCACCTCTCGATTGCAATGCTAATTAGCCACATTTAGTTCATTGCTGCTGGATCTTTGAGAGCTGAAAACCGAGGTGAAGTATCAAGCCTTTGAAACCGAATGCCACCCGCAGATCACCTTGTTGTGAACCCGTGACCCCCAAACCTCTTTACGATGTGGGTGAGTGGGTCAGCGGTCAGAGGAGTTTTAGAGAGTCTTGGGTTTAGAGCAACACAAAAGACGCTACTTTCAGAGAAGAGAGCTGCAGAAGGAGGGGGTCCGTTTTTCCTTCCTTTTAACCCTTTAACTGCAGGGAAACTACAGGAACAAGCCTTTCTGAGTGAATCAAATGTTAACTGAGGTAGGCAGTATCTTAATCCAAGCAAAACAACCTCAATCAGGCTAGTGGATGGGAAAGCTGAAACCTTTCCCATTCTCATTAACCGTGGGACTGCCGTGCAGTACGTGAAGCCCTGTGGAGGAAGGAGAGTGAGGAGCGTTTGTTGGTTGTTCTCGCTGTCGTCTGATTAAAGCCAGAAGGGCATGAAAGAGCTCATGTCAGTGTTAAACTTATAATCATTGCTCATTAGCAAAACAGACCTCCCATTTTGACAAGAGCATCAATAGATGTGATAAAGCACTAGTGTTTTGGTGACTGGAATGGTTTATTAAAGCAGTGTTAGCTCAAAGTAACATCCCTACACCAACAACATGAAAAGATTTATGTGAAAAGATTAATTTGGGGAGGAATTCTTGAGGTTTTCTTAGATGGCAATTCAAAATTAGAGCCAAACTTGCATATCATACAAAAAGTAAATATATATATATATATATATATATATATATATATATATATATATATATATATATATTATATGTATACATATATTTGTTTATGCCTCTTGAATTCCACTGCTTTCATACTCTTGGCTACCAATACTAGTATTAATAAATGGCAATAATAATATATTCATTTCAACTCATAGTTAATGCCATCTGGGTTACATTTCCTATTACTTTATATTTATTCATGGTCAGCTAGTGCATGTTGATATCTATTTAATTTGACAAGCTTCTACCAAGTGAGAGATGAATTTAAGCTAAAACACTGATCAGATGCATGACTTTTCAACAGAATAGATGAGAAGTGATTCTTACTGCATTTTTTATATAAATTTTGTTGCCCAAACTTATATAATTGGTTGAGTGAGAACTGAATCATGACCCACCAGTCTAGGAGTGTTGTTATATATCATGCCAAGCGGAATAGTTACTGCGTGACTCTTTACAAAAACAGGGACACAAAGGGTCTTTTTTCTTGGGCTTCTACCCCTCGTGGCCCCTGCACCTTTGTTTGTGGTGCTGAGTGCCTGGTGTCACCTCCTCATGGGGCCGTTTGAAGTGGCAGAAGTTGAAAGAAAAGTGCCTCTCGGTCTCGGCTCACCTGCCTGTCTCGAGCTCTTTAATGTGGGAAGGTCCTCAAGAAGGCTTGTTCAAAATATCTTTCTTTCTCTGTCTCTCTTCTCTCTCATTTATCTCCAAACATCGGTCGTTTGATCCCGTTTAAGCTGGTAAATGGACCACTATGTACATAAATGCCGGCCGCTGGTACTCGCATGAGTTCTAGCTGAGATGCAGAAGAGCGACATGATGAAGTTGAAGTGAGGATCACGGCTGTAATTGCTTTGATTCTTTGTGGTCCCCTAAACTTTCCCCCTCGTCCCTCTGCCTCTCTCTGTCCTCGATTCCCTCTCCTCCAGTTTCCCTCCTGTTCATCCTCTGTCTCTTAGAGCACTGGAGTGAGTAATGTGGTCACATGACCCCAGCGGCCTGTCTGTCATCTGGCTCAGTGAGCCTTGTGCTAACAAGGGCATCCCATCACTTGCCATCTATAAATACCAACACCTCCCTCCCTCCCTCCCTCCGCAGTGAGAGAGTGCAGGCATGAGCCGCAGTCAATCCGGCTCCTGTCATCTCCAGGGCGAGCCGGCCTGCCATCCAGAGGCTCCTTTGAAGAGCCCAGCCGGCATGAATACGTGCTCCTGGGAGGGTTTCAAAAGCACAAGAACTGGGGGCGCACGGGGGGCTTGAAGACCCTGTTGAGAAGACCACCAGGATGGTTTTGTGTTTTAGATCCTGGCATCCCAGTCAGCCTCTACAATGCGAGTAAATCACTCATGTATGCGACCAAATTTCACAAGAGGCGACTAAAAAATGCCTTTAATTAGCCAATGGCTAGTAAATTGTATGATTACAGTTGCCTGTAATTGAGTTAGAGGCCAAAAATAAGTTTAGCGCAGATAAAATTTCATTGCTTGCTGAGTTTCACGCACCATTGCTTGGCTGAGAGCGCCCTCTATTGCTTTCCCTCGCACACGCGCACTCACCGTGAGAGAAAGAGAGAGCGCATGCAGGGCTCATTGACAGGACTGTCCTGTCCTGATCGGACCAGTCCTGTGTCATCATGAAAGTGTATAATTCGCACACATTTTTATGCTTTGCCAATTTAAACATTCAAGCACAAGAAGGCACGAAAGATAACTTGGTTGCGCTGTGTGAGAAGTTTTGTGCGCATAAACTGCACATCCGAAGCATACTGAGCTTTCTTTCACATCTTCTTGTGCTTGAATGGACAATTTCACACAAACTTGTGTCAAAATGCCCCGTGGTGAGTATCCTAGTCAGTTATGTGTTAAGTGAACGTAAACAGTCGAGAAATAAAACACACGTGTACAGTAGGGCTGGGACAATACATCAATTCTCGATTCGCAAAAAGGTTGAAGCTAATTACAAGGGTATTCGCCGAATGCACGATCACTCTCCAGCACTCTTCTTCATGAGCGTTTAAGTGTGTGGTTAAAAACTAGCCTAGAGCGCCATCTGCTGTTAAAACTAAGCTCAGAATCGATTCAAGAGAGAAAATATCAGGATCGATCCAGATTCATTGTATCAAGAATCGATGTATTGTCCTAGCCATAGTGTACAGTATCAGTATATTGGATTCATGCATTATATCTTAAAGTGACAGCAGCCTAATATTCCTGCTGCTGTTTTTAATGTTAATGAAATAACAAAGGACAAGGAAAAATCATGCACCGCTCTTGACTGAATATTTTTTGTAACTTTAATAAGGATTCATCTCAAACTTGGTCTTTAATTTAATTGTCTAAATTGTTCTTTTCAGCAGGAGACCTGTAGGTAAAGTTAGCAGGGGGCTGGTGGAGACTATGTGCGTTAAAACGTAAACATTTGGTTAATGGAGTTTGTTTATTGGCACAGAATGGTAGTATCCCTATAAATCTACTAGTAAATGAAGACGAATCATAATTGTGCTTGTATTTGTATCCTCTTCCAATAAGGTTAATGACTGGAGGTACAATAGACACTCTTGTGTATCTAACAGTGTATCTAACCTGTCCTCATTTCAGGCGGTTAGAGAAAGAGACTACTCTTGTAAACCTCTGGCAATGGAGAACTTGCTAAATTAGCAAACCTCAAACTTGGTCTTTAATTGAACTGTCTAAACTGTTCTTTTCAGTAGAGGAACTCAGTGACATTTAGAAGGGGGTTGGTGGAAACTATGTGGGTTAAAATGTAAACTAGCTGGTTAATGGAGTCCGTTTATTGGCGCAGAATGGTAGTATCCCTATAAAGATGCTTGTAAATGAAGTGCTTGTATTTGTTTCCTCTTCCAACAAGGTTTTATGACTGGAGGTACAGTAGACGCTATTGTGTATCTAGCAGTGTATCTTGTCTCAGGCTGTTAGAGAAAGATAGTGAAGTCTTGTAAATGTCTGGCATTGGGGAATTTGTTTTGGATCCCAGGGTCCCAGTCAGGCTTCTTAACTTGCTTAACTAGCGAACCTCAAACTTGGTCTTTAATTGAATTGTCTGAACTGTTCTTTTCAACAGAGGAACTGCAAGGAAAGTTAGCAGCATGGCAACTATGCATTAAAATGTGAACTAGCTGGTTAATGCAGTCCATTTATTGGTGCAGAAGGGTATATCCCCATAAAGACGCTTGTAAATGAAGTCAAATCATAATTGTGCTTGTATTCGGTTCCTCTTCCAATAAGGTTTTGTGTCTGGAGGTACAATAGACTCTATTGTGTATCTAACCAGCTTGGGCTCAGCAGAACCTTCAACCTGTCCTCGTCTCAGGCAGTTAGAGAAAGAGACTGAAGTCTTGTAAACGCCTGGCGTTGGAGAATTTGTTGGCCGTGGCTCTTCGGGTTGGCTGGTGTTCCTGGCAGCTCGTTCTGGGATCGTTCCTCCTCCGTGTGGATCACTTGTCACTTCTCCTGCTAATCTGCACGTGTTTCCAGCTAGACGTCCCGTATCGGCGGCCCAGGATCTGATTTTCACGAATGAGTTGCTGTTGTGGTTGCCAAGTAACCGAGGTAAAGGTGCGTTCATGCTGATTGTTGCTTGTCGAATTGCTCACGTATTTTGTTTCACATTTATTTAACCAGGCAAGTCGATTAAGAACAGGTTAGTGAAGTGTTGTAGTGAAAGCTAATGCCTGGTTTGGCTCTACATGTGTTTGGTAGTGCTTCAGAAAGACATAGATGAGCCTTTGTATGAGAAGTTATAGTTTATTAAAAACCAAAGAAGCAGATTTGAAAGGTAGGATGTGTTGTTGTCATATTTTGAAGGATTCTCCAAGGAAACCTTCTGAAGATGCCGTACAAACCTCAACATGTGGTTTACGGTGTGACATCTGTGTGCTTGTATGTGTTTTGAGGATAAAAGTATGTTTTTGCCCAAACGTTGTTCGATCAGTGATGGTGTGTGTATGTTGTGTACGTGTGCACCTCCTGTTCTGTGGGTTTGTTGTAGTCGCTGAAGTCTGTCATTAAGATCTAAAGGGATTTACTTCAGCAGATCAGCTGTTCAGTTCACATGTCACACTGTACATGTCATTTATCAACAGTGAAGGAACATACAGCAGTCATCATGTGCTGTTTTGTCTCATTTGTTAGTTTTTTGGATCCTGATTGTACTTCTTTTAAAACGCCTTACATCGGGCTCTTATGAATCAATGTTTTTGACAGAAGAATTATCCTTAGACCGGAAGTATGCAAATGTGTGTTCAAGAGGGTGATTCAAATATCTGCCATTAAACAAGATTTACATTATTATTCAGTTAGCTCCTATAATCTTATCAACAGTTTAACTAACTTGAACTAACATGCTTAGCAAGCTTCTTCTCAAACTGTTGTTCTGCCGTGGCAATAGTTGCCCTGAAACAGAAAACTGACCATAGAAGAAGACTAATGATGCCATAGTGCCTCTTGTGGCAACACTGAGAAATCACTTCTGACACATTTCAAAAAGGCGTGACATGAAATCTAGAAGTGAAGAATGTTTCCGATGCATGGTATTTCTGTCTGTCAATCCATTGTTCTATCCATCCATCCATCCAACGTTCAAGCCATCCATTCATCCATCCATCCATGCATTGTTCTAGCCATCCATCCATCCATCCATCGTTCTATCCATCCATCCATCGTTCTATCCATCCATCCATCCATCCATCATTTTATCCATTCATACATTGTTCCGTCCATCCATCTGTTCATCCATCCATCCATTTATCATTCATCCATCCATCCATTCATTGTTCCATCCATCATCCATCCATCCATCATTTTATCTATCCATCCATCCATTGTTTTATCCATTCATCCATTGTTCCATCCATCCATCCATCCATTCATCCATCCACCCATCCATCCATTTATCATCCATCCATCCATCATTTTATCTATCCATCCATCCATCGTTTTATCCATCAATCCATTGTTCCATCCATCCATCCATCCATCCATCCATCCATCTATCCATCCATCGTTCTATTTATACATCCATCCATTGTTCTATCATCCATCTATCCATCATTCTATCCATCCATTCATCATTATATCCATCATTCTATCCATCCATCCGTCTATCTATCCATCATTCTATCCATCCATTCATCATTATATCCATCATTCTATCCATCCATCCGTCTATCTATCCATTTATCATCCATTCAACCATCCATCCAACCATCCATCCATCCATCCATCCATCTATCTATCCATTTATCATCCATCCATCCATCCAATAAAATTTTACTTGTGCAAGACAATATTTGGTGAGAAATTATGTAAGGCTGGACTTTATTTTCTCCATCAAGATTTGATTGGATCATGAACAGTGCGCTGTGATATTATTGCCAAGTAAGAACCTATAATTGGATTATATTAATATTAGTTGTTGTAGAAGCGAAGAAAGTTATGTTAATGACAGATAAAGAAAATAAACTCCATGCTCAGTAAGACCCAGAACATGAATTCGGAAAGTTAATAGAGTCAGTTTTGATGTAAATCATGTGCGTGTGCTATCTGAAGCCTCCTGTGAGTGCCGTGACCTTTAACCCTGAGCTGTGAGAAGTTCTGTGTGTAAGATGATGTGTTTTGCAAATGAGCGTGTCGAAATGAGAGAGGTCGAGAGCGAGAGGTGTTTTTCCTCTGTCATTTCCGTGCTGATGGATGCGTGTTCTCCACAGCGTTCGCACAATTACAGGGCACGTTTAACCATACAGCAGATGGACCGGCGTTTCTGACGCTTCTGACAGGTTTATATTTCTGTAGGGCCTTATCATTTCCACAAAGACAAAAATTTTAATTACCAAAATTTAATTTAACTATTAAAAGTCAATCCATAAAAATTAAAACACACACACACACGCAAAAAAAAATAAAGCCCTAAAAATGTAATATTTGTTAAACTCACAAGTCACAAATTTAAAACATGTGTTGGCAGCAGCTGGGCTGGTTTTTCTCACTCGACCTTCAAATATCTCACTGCATTCTCAATTAAGAGCAAATCTTGACAAGCTCACAGACACCTCAGCCCGTGTCTCTCTCTCTGTCTCTCTCCGTCTGTCTCGCTCTCACCTCAGGCCGTTTCCACACCTTCAAGAGTCTAATTGAAGGTCACGACGGGCCCAGATGCTTCTATTGGCAGAACAAACAGCCCATACATATGGCAAGTGTGTGTGCGTACCTCCTTTAGTCTTTCTTTTTTTCCTCGGAGCCTCTTTCAAGCTGTGATTTTCTCCCACAGCACCTTTTCAAGCTAAACAAAGGCGCTGTAAACATGAAAATGGCAGCGGGGAGTGGAATGCCTTTAAGGCTTCAGACTTTAGACTTTGACGGCTCTCATGTGCGGCACTCGGGTCTCCCGGTGGTCCGGGTCTATTCTACTGTGCCAGCGCACACACACTTCGCCATTTACAATCAGTCTAACACACACATACACACACACATTGGGTTTCCTTGTTTTATGCTGACTTTCCATAGACATAGTGGTTTTTATACTGTACAAACTGTATATTCTATCCCCATACACTAACCCTACCCCTAAACCTACCCATCACAGGAAACATTCAGCATTTTTACATTTTCAGACAACATCACATATGATTTATAAGCTAATTTCCTCATGGGGACCAAAAAATGTCCCTACAAGGACAAGGATTTTGGATATTGCCATCTTTGTGGGGACATTTTGTCCTCATAACATTGGGAATACCAGGACCACACACACACACTCATATCACACATCGGATCCGTGTGGCCGTGATTGCGCATACGTGTCTCCATCATGCCAGCAGCGTGTCGAGTTGCACAGTGTGTGATTTGCAACATAAGTGTGAATGTGTTTTTGTGAGGTCGCTCCAGAGAAGCATTTGCATTTGTTTAGCTGCGGCTTGGAGCACAAAACACCTGTGTGTGATGCGGTAAAGCAGTTCGGTCCATATTTAGCTCGTTCTCAGAAACATCCCGTCAGACAAAACCACAATCGCACCAGACCTGCGATATTCACATCCACCCACACAGACTTCTCCCTAAAATCACTGTACTCACCCTCTCCTCTTTCTTCTCTGTCTGACATCTTACAGCGAACCTTTGAGAAACACACTGCAGATATTCCAGATGAAACAGAGCTCATGAAAAGACCGACATGTGCAAATAGATTCAGGTTTGCAGGGTCAGAATATGAACTCAGTTATGCAGCGGCACACACCAGCTAACCGCTTAGTTAACCTGTGTTTATAGAGCTCTTTTAGTGTGCTAGGGGTCATTTCTCTGACAATACACTGAAAACATGGACGTCTGTTCAGGTGCAACACAGCCTTGCATGCAGCTCCAAGATGAAGTTGTAGCATTTGTAGCACAGTTGTAGCATTTATTTATTTATTAAATTATTTTCCACACAACTAACAATTTTACTGTTTTTCAAAAGATGGCACACTTGTTTTTTATTTATTTTATTTTTTTTTTATTATTTTTTTTTTTTTAACAACTGTTTTAACATTGAGTTGGCATTATTTATTTATTTATTTTTTTTAACAATTGTCCCACAGTTGTAGCATTTATTTATTTATTTATTTCCACACAACCAACAATTTTGCTGTTAATAACTTTTTTCAAAAGTTTGTGCACTTGTTTACCAAGGTCGTTTTCCTTAAACATAATAATTAATTTAAAGTCAGGCTGTAATTTTGTCAAATAATTGTTTTTAGTTGTGTGTATTTAGGATGCATAAAATGCTCGCTTTGAAACTAGCCATGTAATTCAATGTTTGAAATGTGGTGAAAATTAAATTTTTCGTGATGCTTCTGAAAAGAAAATGACATTAACTATTACATTCACTATTAAGCATTCTTAATTTAATTTAATTTTGTTTTATGGCCGTAGTCTTTGTTTAATCTTTTCTTTCCTTCTTCTCCCAAAGCGAGGAGTATCGCGTATCCCGGCTTTAGAATAATCCCCGAGCGCTTCATCCGCAGGAACATTTGTGTGGTCATTAGCAGCGAGTCTCGTTTCTGAACGGACGCTCCTGACTGTGTAATGACTGTAATTGTAAATTCCAGCAGAACGCTGTTGTGTAACGTTTTTTTATTGTATCAGGTGAAAGAGAAGCCTGTAGTCAGAGATGTATATCACACGTAGAGTTATGAATGAAGCAGTCATGAGGAGCGACACCGGATCTCACGCTCGCTCTGTCCGTTTCTTTTATTCTCCTGTATAATTATTTTTCCTGTTTGGAGGGAGATTGTGTTTCTGAGACATCAAATACTGTGATGCTACAGTTTCTGATGGTAGTACTGTGGGACTTGTTACAATCACGTTTTTGGTACAAAACGTGTCATTGTAGTACCATGGTAAATCTGAAATAAATAAAGTAAATGAATTTCAGTACCATGGTTAATATTTAAGTACCACAGTATCTTCATCTGATATCATCACTTGAGGTCAATAAATGCAAGAAGAGGTTTGACAGAAAAGATAGCAATGTTCCAGATGTGAATATCGGAAGAGAGGAAGAAGCGGCGTGAGCGACACGGAGAGAGAGGGAGACTGTAATGAGTTCTGTCGCTCTTATCTGCCCGCTTGGGTTTCCTTATCGCGGCAGCAGCTCGGTGCGTCCGTCTCCACCGCATGTGTGCCAGCGACAGGCCAGCGTAACGCAGCGAGACGGACGCCAGCCTGTCCTGCATTCCAGCTCCACAGCCATTCGAGCGACGGCTTCAGTTACCGCGCACGAACAGAGCTCGAGCGCTGCCAGCAGGTCTGTCTGTCTGGACCGAGGGTTGGACACGTTCACGCCGGTGACGGCAAACACAGATGAGTCACGAGAGCATGTGCTGTCAGAGACTACATGATGTCCATGATGCAGTTCTGCAGCGTTCAGAGTCACTGATCTTGAGAGGACTGTAGATCTGACGGAGCTTCAGTTCCACATTTCTGATGTATTGTGTGTGTGTGTGTGTGTGTGTGTGTTTGCAGCACTGCAGGCACGGCATGTGTGTGAATAAGGAGATGGACATGAAGCCGGTTCATGGTGAGTGGGGCCCCTGGGGACCGTACAGTGTGTGTTCCAGAACCTGTGGAGGAGGGACACGCAGCACAACCAGAGACTGCAATAAACCTGAGTGAGCACACACACACACACACACACACACACACACACACCTCACACTCCAAACAACAATAAAAAATAAAACCATCTCAAGATTAAAATCATTATAATGCAGAGAATAAACTCATTAAATTAAAAGAATTTTGAGAAAAAAGTCCAAATAAAATGTTGAGAATTAACTCATTACATTTTTGTGAATAAAATCATGTTTCAAGAAAAAACTTAAATTTTGAGAAAAAAAGTCGAAATAAAATGTGGAAACACAATGACTTTATTCTCAAAATTTAGTGAGTTTATTGTCCACATTTTATTTTGACTTTTTTTCTCAAAATTTAACAAGTTTTTTTCTTGCAACACAATGACTTTTTTCTCAAAATTTAGTGTTTATTGTCGACATTTTATTTAGACTTTTTTCTCGAAATTTTATGAGTTTTTTTCTCAAAACACAATTTTATTCTCAAAATTTAGTGAGTTTATTGCCGACATTTTACTTCGACTTTTTTTTCTTGAAATTTAACAAGTTTTTTCTCGAAACACAATTTTTTTCTCAATTTAGTGAGTTTATATACATTTTATTTAGACTTTTTTTCTCAAAATTTAATGAGTTTTTTCTCGCAACACAACGACTTTATTCTCAAAATTTAGTGAGTTTATCCTCAACATATTATTTCAACTTTAAAAAAAAAAAAAATCAACGACTTTTTTCTCGAAACATGACTTTATTCTCAAAATTTTGTGAGTTTATTGATGACATTTTACTTCGACTTTTTTCTCAAAATTTAACAAGTTTTTTTTCTTAAAACAACTTTATTCTTGAAATTTAATCTCTCATTATAATGACTTTAATCTCGAGATGGTTTTATTTTTTTGTTATTGCTTGGCCCTAATCCTCTTCTGTAATTTACTTATTATCCAATATGATCTTTATTCACCCCAATATGTCATTAAAAGTATATAAAAAATGCCTTTACATTTCTTTAGGCAAATTATCAAATCTTTCCTTAAACTTTAGAGTGAAATATAATCTTAATGGTCCTAAAAAATAGGATTAATGTCATTTTACAAAATAATTCTGGTATTTCTGTTTAATTAAGAAGTTTGTGCACATCTACAAATGTAATTGATTTTTTTTCATATTAAATAATTTCTTCCTGTCAAAAGACTCTCATTATAGGCTGATCAAACACACAAGTTGTAATTGCACAAAACTCTTTATCGTTCTCAGGCCGAGGAACGGAGGGCGTTTTTGTGTCGGCCGCAGAATGAAGTTCCGCTCGTGTAACACGGATCCGTGTCCCCGCGGCCGGAGGGATTTCAGGGAAGAGCAGTGCGCACAGTTCGACGGGAAGCACTTCAACATCAATGGACTGCCGCCCACCGTCCGCTGGGTGCCGAAGTACAGCGGCAGTGAGTGTGTTTGACCTCTGACCTGTCAGAACACACACACAGCTGGTCCTGCTTTCAGAGAGGAGTGTCAGATCAAACCTGCAGCTATTATTCTAATGGTTTTATTCAGGCAGACAGACACACCCACAGACAGTCGTCAGGACTGATGAAGGAGCCTTACAGCGGCGCCTCACAATACAAATCTGCTGAGCTCGTCAAACACTGTTGAATAGCACACATTCAATGTCCCGGCTGCATTCATGAATTTGGCAGATGCTTTTATCTGAAGTGAATGCTGTACAGTTACTCTCTGACAGATGAAATGGAGAAATCACATTGGTCTCTGTCAAAGAAAAACACTTCAGAACAAGCAGGCCGCACTTCATTAGCCAATCAGAAACACTCTCTGCTGCTCTGACATGTTTTTGGAGGGCAGAGAGTGAGTATCCTAAAGCTACTAACATGTTTCAGAGCTGTGAGAGCAGCTGAACTGTTTTCAAGTGCTGCAGTTTTGCCAAAGAACTAAATAATCTACATAACCAGCTAAAAATGCAAGTCCAGCTCTGCTGTAGTTTTAGCTGTTTCACATTTTGTGGAAAACTGGGAACTCATCTCTTTCTCATCTCTCTCTCTGGTGTTTCTCATCTCGTTCTCATCATTTTTTGGTGTTCCTCTTATTGTTCTCATCTCTCTCTAGTGTTTCTCATCTCTTATCACTCTCTGTTGTTTCGTTTCTCTTTCTCATTACTGTCTGGTGTTCTTTATCTCATTCTCATAATTTTTTGGTGTTTCTCATATTGTTCTAATCTCTTTGATGTTTCTCATTTCTTTCTCATTGCTCTCTGGTGTTTCTCATCTCTTTCTCATTGCTCTCTGATGTTTCTCATTTCTTTCTCATTACTGTTTGGTGTTTCTCATCTCTTTCTCATCTCTCTCTGGTGTTTCTCATTGCTCTCTGATGTTTCTCATTTCTTTCTCATTACTGTTTGGTGTTTCTCTTCTCTTTCTCATTGCTCTCTGGTGTTTCTCATCTCTCTCTCATTACTGTCTGGTTTTTCTCATGTCTTTCTCATCTCTCTCTGGTGTTTCTCATCTCTCTCTGGTGTTTCTCATCTATTTCTCATCTCTCTCTGGTGTTTCTCATCTATTTCTCATCTCTCTCTGGTGTTTCTCATCTATTTCTCATTGCTCTCTGATGTTTCTCATTTCTTTCTCATTACTGTTTGGTGTTTCTCATCTCTTTCTCATCACTCTCTGGTGTTTCTCATATTTTTCTCATCCCTATATGGTGTTTCTCTTCTCTTTCTCATTGCTCTCTGGTGTTTCTCATCTCTCTCTCATTACTGTCTGGTTTTTCTCATCTCTTTCTCATCACTCTCTGGTGTTTCTCATCTATTTGAATGTCTTCACTGTCACTTTTGATCAATTTAATGCATTCTTGCTGAGTAAATGTATTGATTTCTTAAAAAAAACTCATTGGTAATGTACAGAAATGGCAGAATAATACTGAAATATCACAGTGGTTTCACGTCTCACACACGTCTCTCTTGTTTCTCAGTTCTGATGAAAGATCGCTGTAAACTCTTCTGTCGTGTCACGGGGACGATGGCGTACTATCAGCTGAGGGATCGAGTCGTCGACGGAACCCCATGTGGACCAGACACGTATGACATCTGTGTACAAGGCCTCTGCCGGGTATGAAAGAAGATCTAAAAATTGCTAATACTACGGTACTTTAATATTTACCATGGTGCTGCATGATTACTATATTCATATACCATAATATTTATAAGGTAATTCAAAGAATATCATGGTACAACTATGGCATTTATCCAAAAACCATCATGTTACCACAGTACATGTCTGAAATAAGCATGGTAAATATATGGTATGTGCATATGGTACATCTGTGTGATGCAAATAGAAACTGACAATCTTAGTGTGTATGTTTGTGTGTGTGTATCTTAGCAAGCAGGTTGTGACCATGTTTTGAACTCGAAGGCAAGAAATGATAAGTGTGGTGTCTGTGGAGGAGACAACTCATCATGTAAGACCCTCGCTGGAACCTTCAACAATGCACAATATGGTGAGATTTACATGTCAGGTGTTTCTCATCTCTTTCTCATCACTCTCTGGTTTTTCTTATCTCATTCTCATTACTTTCTGGTGTTTCTCATATCATTCTCATTGCTCTCTGTTGTTTCCTTATCTTTTTCTGATCAATCTCTGTTGTTTCTCATATCTTTCTCATCTCTCTCTGGTGTTTCTCATCTCATTCCTTTCACTCTCTGTTGTTTCTAATCTCGTTTTCATCGGTCTCTGGTGTTTCTCATCTCTTTCTCATCATTCCCTGGTGTTTCTTATTGCTCTCTCATTGCTCTCTGGTGCTTCTAATCTCGTCCTCATTGCTCTGTTGTTTCTCACCTCTTTCTCATCGCTCTGTGGTGTTTCTCATCTCTTTCTCATCTCTCTCTTGTGTTTCTCATCACTCTCTGGTGTTTTAGGATATAACGTTGTGGTTCGGATTCCTGCTGGTGCGACCAACATAGATATAAAGCAGGTCAGCTACTCAGGATCACCAGAAGATGATAACTACCTCTGTGAGTTCAGTACATACATTACCAGACCAGATTACCCTAGTGTTACAGTGATGGTATCAGATGATAACACCATGGTGCTCTATACATTCTGAATGTTTTTCATATTCACATGCCATGATATTTACATGGTACTTCAGTGAAGAATGCACACACAAACACATTCAGAAAAACCATAAATCAGTAAATCAGTGACATTGATCTGTCCAGTTCTGATCCTTCTCGTTCTCTGATCTGCAGCTCTGTCTGACAGTCAGTCCAACTTCCTCCTGAACGGGAACTTCGTGGTGTCCATGTTTAAAAGGGAAATCACCTTTAAGGGAGCAGAGATTGAGTACAGTGGATCCAACACTACAGTGGAACGGATCAACTGCACGCAACGGATAGAGGAGGAGCTTGTGTTGCAGGCAAGTCGAACAACATAAACGCAGCCATTCTAAAAGTGCAGTGTGACACGATTCAGCATCAACAGAAGTTTTTAAACCAATAAGATTTCACTGTGGCCGGGGCCACCCAGCATGACAAGATAAGAACAGAAACCATCTAAATATCTTGTTGTGCATCAGCTTTTGTTTTTGTCTGATTAGGACCACACTGCAAAAAAAAACAAAAACAAAAACAAACATTTTTTATCAGTATTTTTGTTTTAAGTAAAAAAGAGAGAAATATTGATCATAAAAAGATTCTGCAGTGTAATACCACTGATTTACAAGCTTTGTGAACTTCCTGTCATCTCAGGTTTTGTGCGTGGGAAACCTGTATAATCCTGACGTCAGATATTCCTTCAGTATTCCCATCGAGGAGCAGCGGGAGCAGTTTGTGTGGGATCCGACGGGCTCGTGGCAGGAGTGCAGTCGCATGTGTCAAGGTGGTGCTTTCTTTCTGGGTTTTTTGCCTGCGCCTATTTTTGGTTTTCTTTCCTTAAACACCTTCTAATCTCTCTCTGGTGTTTCTCATCTCTTTCTCATCACTCTCTGGTGTCTCTCATTTCTTTCTCATCACTTTCTGGTATTTCTCATTTCTTTCTCATCACTTTCTGGCGTTTCTCATTTCTCTCTCATCACTTTCTGGTGTTTCTTATCTCTTTCTCATTACTCTCTGGTGTTTCTCATCTCTTTCTCATCACTTTCTGACATTTCTCATTTGTTTCTCATCACTCTCTGGTGTTTCTCATCTCTCTCTCATTACTGTTTTCATCTCTTTCTCATTGCTCTCTGTTTTTTCTCATCTCTTACTTATTACTATCTGGTGTTTCTCATCTCTTTCTCATCTCTCCCTGGTGATTCTCATCTGTCTTTCATTATTCTCTGGTGTTTCTCATCTCTTTCTCATCTCTCTGGTGTTTCTCATTTCTTTCTCATCTCTCTCTGGTGTTTCTCATCTCTTTCTTATCTCTCTCTGGTGTTTCTCATCTCTCTCTGGTGTTTCTCATCTCTTTCTCATCTCTCTCTCTGGTGTTTCTCATTTCTTTCTCATCACTTTCTGGTGTTTTTTATCTCTTTTTCATTACTCTCTGGTGTTTCTCATCTCTTTCTCATCTCTCTCTCTGGTGTTTCTCATTTCTTTCTCATCACTTTCTGGTGTTTTTTATCTCTTTTTCATTACTCTCTGGTGTTTCTCATCTCTTTCTCATCTCTCTCTCTCTCTGGTGTTTCTCATTTCTTTCTCATCACTTCCTGGTGTTTCTTATTTCTTTCTCATCACTTACTGGTGTTTCTTATTTCTTTCTCATCACTCTCTGGTGTTTCTCATCTCTCTCTCTCTCTCTCTGGTGTTTCTTATTTCTTTCTCATCACTTACTGGTGTTTCTTATTTCTTTCTCATCACTCTCTGGTGTTTCTCATCTCATTCTCATTACTGTGTGGTGTTTTTCATTTCTTTCTCATTGCTCTCTGGTTTTTCTCATCTCTCTCTCATTAGTCTGATGTTTCTCATCTCTTCCTCATCACCCTCTAGTGTTTCTCATCTCATTTTTTAGTTTTCTGTCTCTAAACACCTCTGTAGTTGAAAGGCAGTCACTTACGCTTCACATGTGTGTGTTCGTCTGCAGGTGAGCGGCGACGGAAGTCCGTGTGTGTTCGTAAGAGCGATCACTTGGTGGTTTCGGAGCAGAGATGTGAGTACCTACCTCGACCCAGAGGCGCGACGGAGCCTTGCAATAGCGACTGTGAACTCAGGTACCTGCACACAAACAGCTCTTGTGTCTTATTCTAGTGATGCACCAAAAGGAAAACTGAAAGACTTGAAAAACTCCTCAGGTGGCACGTGGCGGGCAGGAGTGACTGCTCCAGTAAGTGCGGTCCGGGTTACCGTACGCTGGACGTGCTGTGCATGCGCTACAGCCAGAGCAACAGGCTGAGTGAACGTGTGGAGAGCCGCGCCTGCGCAGACCTGCCCAAACCGCAGACGCGAGAAGCCTGTCATGGTGACTGTCTGCTCAAGAGCTGGCAGTACAGCGCCTGGTCTCAGGTGACCCACACTACAGCTCATATCCTCACTTATTAAAGTACCTCTATTATGCTGTCTTAAAGGTTGCTAATTTTGTTTTGTTTTGGAGTCTCATACAGTAGGGTTAAATGCATTCAAGGTCAAAAAACACTTTAATTTTCTCAAAATATCCTCTGCAGCATCAGCTCTTTTCTTACAGTGTATGAAACGCTTCGATCAAGGATTCGGTCTCTCTAAACCCCGCCCTTCCGAGAGCCTGCTCTGCTCTGATTGGTCAGATGGCCCAGTCTGTTGTAAACCAAACGCTCATTAGCATATCTGAACACACTACATGAAAGGTCATATCCAAAAAGCATAATAGGGCACTTTAATAATAATAATAACATAAAAGCAGTCCAAAACCCTCCTATTGTCAATTTGACACCATTTGATTTCAAACAGCTTGAAACACTGGTTAAACTGTATATTTCTTCCTGAAATTTGGTGACTATTTTTCTTTTAGGGTCATGAATGTGCATGCAAAGTTTCGACACATAGATGTGTTGTGAAAAGGCTGCACACATTTTGTTACAGCTTTTGTGTTGGGGTCAAATTGACCCTCCGTTTGTTTCCATGCAGTTCAATCAACACTTTGAAAAAGTCAGAAAACACAAAACAAAAACCTCACTGTATGAAATTCATGAGAACTGAAATTTAAGACTCAAAATTGAAGACTCGTCTTCTGTATCATCCAAGGAAAGTTCACCCTGAAATTTGACCCTGATACAAATGTATTTTAACACAAAGATCTGTAGATTTGTGTGTAATCTTTAACGTTGTTTCTCATGATTCAATGCTGTTGTGGTTGCAGTGCTCAAAGAGCTGCGGACGAGGCGTCCGGACGCGACAGGCGTACTGTATGAACAATCTGGGCCGCAGGCTGGTGGAGCGAGAGTGTGACGAGCAGCAGAGAGTCCTGAGCGAACCCTGCAGTGACGTGCCCTGTCCCGACTGGACGGCCAGCCAGTGGAGCGAGGTACTGACACCAAACACTCATCATACTGTACGACACCTAAAGTCAGCATGAAAGGGAAGTAGCGCTGGTCTTTTCTTCTCTCTTGTGACGTATATCTGAGTGAACCACTCCTGGAACAAGAACAAATGTGGGGCAGGGCTTGATTTTGTCTGTGGGGAATTGATTGGATGCTTGAATCGTTAATCAAATTGTATCTGAACTGAATCATTCTGAATCCTATAAATGCATTTTTAAAATATGAAATTGAATCGTTACTTACTTAAAATTCTTGAAATAATCTCTGTCTCTGTTCAGTGTCTGGCGACGTGCGGTAAGGGCGTACGACACAGGCAGGTGCTTTGCATTCTGGGAGATGAGCAGCTGAGCGAGCAGCGCTGTGACCCGAACACCAAACCCTCAGCGGTGGGCAGCTGTGAGCTTCCCGAATGTGCATCCTGGCAGATCGGAGGCTGGAGTCCGGTGAGGAACACAGCTTGGCTTGCTCCGTCTCGTCGGTTTGTTCCGAGGTTGTGAGTCTCTGATGATGTTGGTGTTTTGCAGTGTACGGTGAGCTGCGGTCAGGGCTATCAGATGCGTGCGGTCAGGTGTGTGTCGGGAGCGTACGGTGAGACGCTGGATGACAGGGAGTGTAACGCAGCCGCCAGACCTCGAGACAGTCAGGTGAACACATCTGATCAACCACTCCAACGTTTGGAATAATTACGATTTGTTAATGTTTTTGAATGAATTATCTACTGTTCACCATAAATACAGTGTGTGTGTGTGTGTGTGTGTGTGTGTGTGTGTGTGTGTGTAGGACTGTGAGTTGTCAGTTTGTCCTCGCACAGCATCAGTGTTTAACACACCAAGACCAGCAGAACCGGGTCAACGACACACACAGTGGAGATACGGCTCATGGACGACTGTGAGTAACACACACACCAGAATCTTACATTTGTCCATATAAATATCAGAATCTGCACCAAATTACATATTTTTGCTCATTTTGGGCTGTTTTTTCCTCCATATTCTCACTAAATGAGCCATAAAAGCCATGTATCAAATCTGTTACAAAGATATAAAACACAAACTATTCCATTAAAAGGCAGATCTTTTGGATTGTTATTTTCAGTGCTCGGTGTCGTGCGGTGAGGGTCGGCGGGAGCGTTACGTCAGCTGTAGAGACGCTCAGGGCGGTGTGGCTGAAGAGTCGTCCTGCGCTCACCTGCAGCGTCCCGCTGACTCTTCTGTGTGTTTCAGTCCCTGCGGTCAGTGGAGGGAGGGAGAGTGGACGCCGGTGAGTCCGTCCATCCATCATTCAATTCAATTCATTCGTCCATCCATCCATCCATCATTCAATTCATTCGTCCGTCCATCCATCCATCCATCATTCAATCAATCCATCCATCCATCCATCATTCAGTTCATTTGTCCGTCCATCCATCCATCCATCCATCCATCATTCAGTTCATTTGTCCGTCCATCCATCCATCCATCCATCCATCATTCAGTTCATTTGTCCGTCCATCCATCCATCCATCATTCAATCCATCCATCCATCCATCATTCAATTCATTCATCCATCCATCCATCTATCCATCCATCCATCCATCCATCATTCAATTCATCCATCTATCCATCCATCATTCAATGCATCCATCCACCCATCATTTCATCCATCCATCCATCCATCCATCATTCAATTCATTCAATCCATCCATCCATCCATCCATCCATCCATTCATCAATCCATTCATCATTCCATCCATCCATCCATCCATCCACCCATCCATCGTTCAATTCATCCATTGTTCAATTCATCCATCCATCTATCCATCCATCCATCCATCCATCATTCAATTCAGTCATCCATCCATCAATCATTCAATTCAATTCAATTCATCCATCCATCTATCCATCATTCAATCCATCCATCCATCATCCATCCATCATCCATCATCCAATTCATCCATCCATCATCCATCCATCATCCATCATCCAATTCATTCATCCATCCATCCATCCATCAATCATTCAATTCAATTCCATTCAATTCATCCATCCATCCATCCATCCATCCATCCATCATCCATCATCCAATTCATTCATCCATCCATCCATCCATCCATCCATCAATCATTCAATTCAATTCAATTCATCCATCCATCTATCCATCCATCTATCCATCATTCAATCCATCCATCCATCCATCAATCATTCAATTCAATTCAATTCAATTCAATTCATCCATCCATCCATCCATCCATCATCCATCATCCAATTCATCCATCCATCCATCCATCCATCCATCATCCATCATCCAATTCATCCATCCATCATCCATCCATCATCCATCATCCAATTCATCCATCCATCCATCCATCCATCCATCAATCATTCAATTCATCCATCCATCCATCCATCCATCCATCCATCCATCCATTCATCCATCATCCATCATCCATCATCCAATTCATTCATCCATCCATCCATCCATCATTATTGTAGTGTCAGTTATATAACACAGGTGTTGTACCTGAAGATGTTGTGTATGTTCTGAACTCAACTCCACGCTGCTGCTGTGTTTGCTCTCCAGTGTTCGGTGTCGTGTGGAGTGGGTCGATCCACGCGGCGGGTCGTGTGCATGAACTACCACCATCAGGTGGACGAGTCGTTCTGCCACCCGGACGAGCGGCCCAGCACTGAGCAGGAGTGTGCGGCCGCGCCCTGCCAATCCTCCTACCACTGGCCCAACAACCAGCCCTACTTCCCCTACGACCCCGGCAACCACCCCGGACACCACAGCTGGAACGTCCCGTCCGCAGACAACCAGTGGAGGACGGGGCCGTGGGGAGCGGTGAGAGCAAACATCAACACACACACACACATAAATAAATGAACAGACGTGTCATGCGTGTGTAGATCCTCTTACAGAATCACTGTTTGTTTGCGTTAGTAATTCACGCTCCCCGTGAGAGTTTCTGTCATCTGACTGCAGTTTACTTCATTAGCACATGTGCTCATTAGCTTTGATCCACTGCAAAAGCAGAGATGCATGCTGGGACTGAATGAGTTCCAGTGTGTGTGTGAGGGTTTTTCATAAAGGGTCTTATTAGTGTCGTTTTTTTATGAACTTATGAAGATAATGCAGTGTAATACAGGCTGTACAAAGACGGTATATTGCTGTAGGAACATGAATTTATGCAGAAACATATGTGACGCTGGCATTGATGAGAAAATGAGCTGATTAGAGTTGTTTAACAGGCGATACTAAATCAGTACGTTTACAGATACAGATTGATTCAGACTTATTACACAATCAATGATGCATCACTGAAAGTGTGTTTTTTTTTGTGTGTTACATTAATGAGAATTAGAGGGTAAATGTGTTGAATTGGCATTAAAATAGTCACTATGCAACAAGTCATAAAGGTCTTTAATATAGGCGTCTCTTTGATTCAGTGTGCATGTGCTCAGATTGGTGTGTTTGTTCAGTGTTCCAGCACATGTGAAGGAGGCTTTCAGCGCAGGGTTGTGGTCTGTCAGGACGCAGACGGCCGCGGCACCAATCACTGCGACGAGAGAGTCAAACCCGACGAATCAAAGAGCTGCGACTCGGGACCCTGTCCTCACTGGAACTACGGCATCTGGGGAGAGGTGAGACTGATGATGATGATGATGAGCTCAAATTAACATCATATTAATGTAAGAGTAATAAACATTAAATTAACATAATGTAAACTTAAATAAAATGCCGCCCAGCTAGCTAGTGGGGTAAAAAAAAAAAAAATTAATAATAATAATAATAATTATTATTATTATTACATGTTTGATGATGATGATGGTGATTATTATTATATTTATATTAAATAATAATTATAATTTTAAAATAATTATATTGAATAATAATATTTAAAATACAATATTTATTTTATTCCTTATTAAAATAACTAAGTCAAGAGAAATATTAGTTGTGAATATTAAATATTATTATTTCACTAGTAAAAAAGAGTCAGTATGGACTAGTAATAATTGTTATTATATTTAAATATTTATATTTTTATGTTTATTATTTTTATTGAAATGTTGTGTTTATTTAATAATTATTATTTTTACATTGTTATTTTGCCTGATAATATAACATTTGAAATAATATTATTTTCTTCATTATTAAAATAATTTTTCTAAAAAAGTCTCAATAAGGACTAGTAATAATTATTATATTTATAATTAATTTTGACTAATTGTTTTTAATTATAATATTCATAATATAATTATTATTTTATTGTTTATTAAATGATTACTTTTAATGATAATATTATAATTATGTAATAATAATATATTTTAAATAATATTATTTTTCAAAAAAGCAACAAGAGCTATTAATAATTATAATAATTATTATTCTATTTTTATTTTTATATATTATATGTATTTATATTTAAATTATTTACTTTTATTATATTATATTATAAATTACTTTTATATATTAATAATATATTTTAAATAATGTTAATTTATTTATTATAATATATATTTATATTTATTACTATAAATATATATTATAATATTTTTATTATTTTTAATACTAGTAATTTTTATATTTTATATTTGATTTGTTTATATTTAATAAATTATTTTTAAATAATTATGTTGCATGATATTTATAATAATAATAACAATAATGTATTTTAAATATTTTTATTCATTATTAAAATATATTAAGATAATTATATTTTTTTAATATTTATTTTGAATAACAATAAAAAAATTGTATTTATTATTAATAAATTATATATTATTTTATAACATCAGTACAGTATTGTGCGACATCATGAGTCAGACACTCTCCATCTCTCTCTGTCCTCCAGTGCACGCGGTCATGTGGCGGCGGTCAGCGGACGAGGTTGGTGGTTTGTCAGCGTCCAAACGGTCAGCGGCTAAATGAGTACAACTGCGACATGCTGGACAAACCGCCCGATATGGAGCAGTGTAACGCCCAGCCCTGCCCTGGCTCCGCTTCCTGGCACAGACGACCATGGAAGCCGGTACGATAGCAGCTCTCTCTGTCTCTGTCTGTCCCGCGTCCCATCAGACACTCGTGTCCCAAAGCCAGATGGTGTTTTCATGATTGGTGAAGGTTTGTGTTCACGCCGATTTGTTTGGGCATCATTCAGAAAGGGCAAAGTTCAGCCGTTCTGTTTATAATGAAAGTCAGTATGAATCTTTAGGCCCCACAGGCAGATTTCACAGGAAGTCATTTAAAAAAAATCCACAACCGATTTACAGGTTAAAGCATGTTATAAAATACATTGCAAAAAAAAAAAAAAAAATGGTGTTCTTCCTCAGTATTGATATTTGTACCAGAAAACAAGACAAAAATACTGAGGAAGAACATCATTTTTTGACTGTGTTGTCTGAAAAACACAAATCATTTGTGCAATTTTATTCGTACGTGAACTCGAGTTTGAGTTAGTCTTAGGCTCTGTAATCTAAAAACACAAGTGTATATTTGTGTATAAGAGTTTAATATTTTAATTATTATTATGACAATTACCCAGCAGCCATTTATTGTATATTATATTTGTATCTTTGTACAGAATGAGTATTTTTAAGTTCAATTATATATCTATATTATTTAATAATTTCAAACTGGTGCTCGTGGTCTGATGTCAACTTGTACAGAGGAAAATAATTTTTGTTAGCGTTTTTTGTTTTGTTTTTAGTTTGTGATGTGAAATTAGTTTTTATAATATTAATTCAACACAACCTGCAGTTCATTTTCCAAATAGCTTGCTATTTTTGCAGTGGATATAAACATATCAATGTTTAGATAATGATTTGACGTTGTGATAATACGACGTGGGCTGAAACACTCAAGGAAAGCTTGACAAATGAAAGAAATACCTCATCGTTCAGTCTTCGTCACAAAATGCACTTGCAAAAAATGTAAAACACTAAGCAGAAATGTACAGAGCCCTGCACGTGACATACGGGCAAAAATATTTACTAATTAGTTCCCGCATTTTAAGTAAATTGTGCACACATTATAATAATTCAATCCTTCATTTTAAGTAAATCGTGCACACGTTAAAACGATTTACTTAAAACGAGCGATCGAATTATTATATCGTGTGCATGATTTACTTATAACGAACGATATAATTATTATATCGTGTGCACGATTTACTTAAAATGAGTGATCGAATTATATTGTGCGTACGATTTACTTAAAACGAGCGATCAAATTATTATATCGTGCACAAGATTTACTTATAACGAACGATTTAATTATTATATCGTCCACACAATTTACTTAAAATGAGCGATCGAATTATATTGTGCACACAATTCACTTAAAAGGGGGATCAAATTATTATATCGTGCATGATTTAGGTAAAACAAGGGAATAAATTATTACATTGTGCGCACAATTTATTTAAAACATGGGAACAAATTTGTAAAATGTGCTGACATATTAGTACGTCGTAGGAACTGTTTGTTAATTTTTGGCCACGGTGTACATATTTATTTCACGTATGTCATGTGTGGGGCTCCGTAGAAATGTAATAAAATCAAACAACCAAAGATTTCAGCCTCATTCTGTGAAGTAACACTGTACGTTTGTTCGGTTCAGTGTACTAGTTTATTTCGACCTGCTCGTCATCAGGTATCAACACTGAGATGTGGTGCTAATAAGGATTCAATCACTAATCACTGTCTGTTTTGTCTAAAGTAGCGTTTTAACATATTATATTTGGTAACGCTTTACAGTAAGTTTCATTTTTATAATTAGTTATCGTGAACTAACAATGAACAATACTTCTACGGCATTTAGTAATCTTAACTAATGGTGCTCTTTTTCTGGTGCGAATTGGGGAAACTAATTTCATCTAGTGGAAGCGTTCGGTACTGCGCCCAAACAAAATCTTACTGAAAGCTCATTTTTTGAGATATCAACCTCAAATTTGGAACACAACTTCTGTTTTAATGCATTAACTAATATAAACAAATGAGACCTTAATGTAAAGTGTTACCCGTTATTTTTGTATCAATGTTCTTGTACTCAACATATGACTTAATGCGTCGTAAACGTCTGTTAAGGTTGCAGTCGGTTTCTGCAAACTAAACCTTGAGAGCATTTTAGCTCTTATTTAATCAACTACAATGATAAATCTGGAAACCACAACCTATTTTCAGAACACAAATACCTCTTTCATGCCAAATGTTTGGCCGTTCATCTGCTCGCTGGCCATTTCTAAATAAGTTTGAAGGATTTCTGTTGGTTTAATTTATTTGTTTACAGCAGGAGATTCAGTGCTGCAGCTTTTACAGGAGAATATGTCTTATTTTGTTTTGCACCGTGAAATAATTGCATATTTGTCTGCATTTTTATTGTGAAGCCCGAGCGATTCGTTTCTACTCCGATCCACTGATTTCTCTCCAGCGTTCGTCTCTTATTCTTTTTCTTTGTTTCGGTTCATTTTCTTCTCATTTCTGTCTCTCAGCTTATAAATCTTCTGTCCGCCCTCATCATAGCTCATATTGTGTGTTTTTGTTTTTCCCACAAATATGTTCCCGCTCAGTTTGTTCCAGAACTATTTCACACTGTAAACATGATTAAAATACATAAAGGTTGTGAATGCTTGTGTTGTTTCTTAGTCTGTTCACATCTGAAGGTGTTTTTCTATGTTCATTGAGTTTTTATCAACAGATTTTTGGTTAATATGTGTATGAATATATAACTGCTCTCAACTGATATGAAGTCATTCACCAGTTTTAATCAAATTGTTGCCTTCCAGTTTATTATAAGTAAATAATCATTCTGTGGTCAATCTCTCAATTAATATAAGCTCATTAAAGCTGCATAAAATGATTTGAAAATGAATGATCAAAATGCTGTTTAGATGGAGTTTATAGCAAATATGTTTGATAATAGTACATTTCCAACAATCACATCATTTTTAACATTTAAATATATAAACATATAATAAATATCAGGGTTATTATAGTTAACTAAAACTAAAAGCCTAAAAAATATTTTTGCTCTAAACTTTACGATAATTATGGAAAATAGAAGAGGACCTAAAACAGAACCTTTGTTTACTTCAAGGAAGGGTGAAATATGATTTTCCAAAAAAAAAAGTAAAATTACTAAAACTTTAACTAAAATTAACATGAAAAGGGAAAATATAAAAATAAAAACCCATTCAAAATATTAATAAAAATCTGAATATTAAAATAACATTGATAAATATTTATGTAATATATAATGCAAGCTTATTCAAATCAAGCATGTTTGATCTTTCATAGCATGTACATGGAAACTATTAAAGATAATTATTCATAAACATCTTTATGTGCAGAAATATAGCTGCAAATGAGCCATCTTATAGAAATAAAATCAGACTTTATTTTAGACACTTTCTGCTGTTTCTTCTTGAAGTGCTTTAGATTGAATGACCTTATTCACGTACAGAGATGGTGTACTTTATGAAATCCTGCCTTGCTCTTGTAACTTTCATGATGTTTTCTTTAAAGTTTATATAGTGAACTCCCAAGAGCAAACGGAGCGAGTCCAAATCAGTCCGGGTGCATCTGGGAATCATTTGGCTAATGGCTCGGCTGTAATGCATTTGGCCGGAGACGCGGCGCGCTTTGCTTTTACAGCAGCGCTGGCTGATATTAATCAGAGCTGGCGAGAGTCCCTCATCTGAGAGTTAAAACAGTGTTTATGGGTCTGAAAAACCCAAGAACAGCCTCGTAATCAGAAAAGATTGCACTTAAAAGCATCTTCATATTTCACTCTTGCTGCAAAAGTATCTCAGTTGTGAAATGACAAATAAACATCCATAATTGTATTGCGTCAAGTTTGACTCGAAATGAAGTCCTGAAAACTAATTAAAATCCATGTGTTTTAATGTTGAGCTCATTTCACTGCAAATTACACAGTATTTCTGTCTTGTTTTCCAGTACAAACATCTAAACATTCTTAAATCAAGATACATTTACTGGAGAAGCAAAATGGCTGAAGATATTTAATATTAATAATCAAAATTAAGTGAGTTTATGATTAAAACAAGAACAAATATCTGCCAATGGGGTCAGGAAAAATACACTTAATTCAAAGGGAACTGAATTAAGCAGATATTGGCAGATAAAACTGAAATGAAATCTGAAACGTTCTGTGTTCAGCAGAACAGCGTTAACGCTGCAGATCCATTGATTTCAGCCAGGATGGTGCAAAACGGGTTTCTTCAATGAGCCCAAAATGTACTTTCATGGACATTTTTAAAAAGATTTTTCCTTTTTAGATGAATTTTAGATGTTCTATCATATAGTGAAAAAGCTCATATATTTACTAGATGTTTTTATACCGTCAAATCAAGTCATTTTTATTTGTAGCGTTTTTCACACTGTAAAACTAATGCTATGATCAGTACAGTTTTTACATTACTTTAACTCATCAAAATTAAGTTAAGCAAGCTATACGAGATTCATTTTCTTAAAAATCAGTTTAATGTAATGTAACGCTTTACAATAAGGTCTGATTTGTTGGAATTTTTTACAGTAAAAGCAGCTTTACAGAAATTATCAAACAATATTTTTCTTGTTGTTGCAAACGATTGCATACAATTTTCTTTCTTTATTGAAGTTTTATTGTTATTATGATTATTTTAATTTCTAAAACTCTTAGTTTGCCTTGAAAAAAGCCTTTGCTGCTGGTGTTAAATGATAAATTAATAAATGAGATGGACATTCGTTGACCAATCAGAATCTCCGGTCCACTTGTGCTTTAGAAACTCAGATCTTACACACACAGTGATCCGTCGAATGTTCTCTAAACACCCTTAAACACCTGTTTCAGCTTTCTGATTATTGCTAATATTCTCTCTGAGCCATTATTCAGTCATTTGGGTTCATTTGCCGAAGGAAAGTTGTAGCACGTCCCTCATAAATCATCACGTCATCGCTCTGTAATAATGCGGCGATTCTCTGAAACCTGTCGCCTTGAGGCTGCAGATATTTACCCAGCATGCATGTGAAAACAAACCTCGCTCACGTCCTGTTTGAAGGCCTCATGTTTACTGGAGATTAATGGAGTGTCTGGGAGCACAGGAAGTCATGTGACTGTGACAATTAGTAGCATTTTAGATGATGTCGTGTGGACGTTTTGCTAAGGAAATGATGTTCAGATGATGCTTTGCAGTGAGATTTATTTTAGTGCGTGATTCTCTTATGATTATGATTCGAAGTTCGAAGAAATTCGAAGTGCACCACAAAACTAGCCGTATGTTTGTGTTTATAAGCTCTAGTAATGTTATTTAGATTGCAGTGTTATGATGTAGTTTCTTATTATGGTAAAAACATGGTAACTTACCTCATGAAATACAATTAATGATGATAAACTTTACATTTATTCATTTGTTAACACTTTAGTTTAGGGTTAAATTCTCACTATTAACTAGTTGCTTATTAGCATGCATATTACTAGCATTTTGGCTGCTTATTAGTAATTATAAAGCACATATTAATGCCTTATTGTCACATCTTTTAATCCTACCCTATACCTAAACTTAACATCTGCCTTACTAACTATTAACAAGCAGTAAATTCATAGTTTATTGAGGCAAAAGTTTATTGTGAAATGTGTTCCCCAAACTAAAATGTGACCAAGGGAGAATTGTAATTATAAGTAAATAATCTACAATATGAAAGATAAACAACTTCTTTGCGTTGTATTTTTAGTATAAACACTTACCAGAAAGTACGTCTGGTTTCTGTTGCCTTCTTGATGAGGATCCAATGTTGCCAATTTTATTTTCCCAGTAAAAACCCACATAACATTGAGCAAAAGGCAAATGAAGTCAATTTTATTCACCCGAAAACTAATTAAAGTCCAATCTTGAAGTCATTAAGGGAAGTTAATACAGAAACACATGTGTGTTCTTATGCAGTTTGCCTTTAATTTGTGTCAATTTGGCCATAATTTAATGTTTATTTATTTTAATAATCCCTTTATTTAACCAGGAAGATCCCAGTGAGATATTACAATCTCTTCTTCCTGGTCAAGACGACAGCACTTAAAGCTTCACGAGATAACAATACTAAAAAATACACACATACAATCAATAAGTAAAGACAAATAAAGAAAAACATTTACAGGTCTCCTTTAAGACAGTTTGCAGAAGACATTTGAAAGTGCTCAAAGTGGGAAGTTTAACTAGACTGAGTATATTTTGCAGTTTATCCCAAACCCAAGGAGCATGAAAAGAAAAGAAAAGAAAAGATATTCCTCTGGACTTTCAGTCGAGTTTGAGTTGCAGATCTAGTGCAATAACTATTTGTGTAAGAGGTTAAAAGATTTAAAATATAAGTATCTAATTTACCTAAAAGTGCATTCGGAATAAATAAAAGCTTATGCAATTTTCTCCTGTGATGTAGAGATGACCAAGCTAAAGATTCGTATAAAATACAGTGATGCGTACGTGACTCTTCAAAGCTTGAATCTTCATGATAAACAGAGTCTAATTTCCTGAGATGCAGCTGAATGCACAAATAAAAGATCACCATAATCAAATATAGATAGAAAGGTACTTCCGAGACCTAAATCACTGATAATGATGGAGAATAAAAGAGGTCCTAAAACACATCCTTGAGGTACACCTTTGTTTACTATAAAGAAGGGTGAACTATAATATTTGTTTGTTCAGAATGATAGTTTTCAAACCATTTTAGAGCACAACTTGATAGAAACTGAGACTAAGAGAGGCAGTATTTCTGTGTGTGTGTGATTTTAACATGATGCAGTACTCTGAACATAATGAAGTGATTGTAATGGGATCCGCATGGAGAAATAGGACCCTGAAACAATTCGCCGACCTGTCACCGTGAGGTCACATGACTCTGACATCATTTCCCTTGTGTTTCCTGTTTCTGTCGGAGTGTCAAAAAAAGTTTTCAATCAGCATAAATTACCCTCAATTGTTGTTGTTGTGTGTGTGTGTGTGTGTGTGTGTGTGTGTGTGAGGTCAGTTAAAATCCTGATTGATTGAAGGTGGTTTCGATCTGAAGGCTTTGTAATCACTGACACAAACTCTGAATGTGGGTTCGAAGAGCAATAGAGTGAGAAGAGACGAGAGTTTTTCTTTCCCACATGTTGCACCTGGGAGTGTTTGGAATGAGGGAGGAATCTGGAAGCGTTTAGGTCGGATTCTCCTCAAGCGTTACAGTGAATCCTCAGTCTGAGAAGTCGACTCTAATGGATCAGCAATAGTTTCTGATGGACAGACTCTGATAATGTCAAGATATCCTGAAGGTGAAAGATCAGACCAATGGTCTTAAACTCTAACTTTGAATCTGTGACTAGTTTCTCAGGTTTAGTCTGGATTAGTACTGGTGTGCAGCTCAAATAAGTCAAAGTTCATGTAGTAGAGCACAGTGACTGAATAACAGTGGTGTAGGTCAACTGGTTCCACTTAATGAATCCAGATTTTACACCAGAATGTTGTTAATATTGTACTGTTTGGTCCATGTTCGCGTCTCGACCCACCAGTTGAAATCATGTTGGAATATACCAGTTTAAGTGGTTAACAACTGTAAACCAGTCTAGAACTGAAGAATTCAGTCTCCACGTATCGACGTGGTTTAGTACCGGTCCAGTCCTGCTCACGTCTGGATCCCAGATGGGAGAGAAAACGGCAACGGATCTGTCCGGATCAATAGTTCACACTCATCTGAGTCAGTGATTCATCTGCAGCTGTGTGGAATAATTCAACCACACCATCAGATTCAATTATACGAAATGAATCAAAGACCGCAGATGGAAATATTTCAATAGTATGAAAATATTTGTTGGCTTTTTGTTTAGTAATCAGTTGATCATTTTAATATGGGAATATAAACTTGGCAAGCTATATAAAACTGCACGTCTATATATATATATTTTATGTTACATATAATGGACAGAAAGGAAGATCTCACCCGGGGCTCATTTCGTAGTATCCTTGAACCATAAACTATTCCAGTCTGGACTTTAAATATGTGATGAGCTCAAGATACACAGATTCACTCCAGGGCCAAATATGGTTGAACAAACGCAGCACTTCATGTCTGAAAGAGTAAACGGAGAACTGCTGATGGAGAAATGAGTTCATGACACACTAAAGCCACGAGTGTTTGACTTCCTGAATGACACAGCTCATCTATACATATATATATATTATTTCAATTAAAATATATCATATAACTTTTGTGACATTCTTTTCAAAATGGCACATTTACCAGTATGTTAGGTTACTGTATGTTTTTAACCGCGGTATGTTCGTCGTCCTCGTCTGTTTATGTGTTTGGTGATTTATTGACATGCAGATCTTACCAGCTGTCGTCCGTTCAGCGTCTGTCGTCTAACGTTCATTCCTGCAAAAGACCTTCACAAAGACACAGTGTATGTTTATGACGATCAGTGTAGCTGATAGTGATTCTGCCGATGTTCCTCATGGATTCGGCTCAGTCTGTCCCGGCCTTTAATGGGCGCCGTGACGTTTTCCGGCCCGTTTGAGGTTCTGCCAGGGTTCGTGAGTGACGGCTTCAGATTTACTGCGATCTTTGAAGAGTCTGATCCTCTCATGTGGTTTTCATATGCAGACACTTGATCTTCTTGTGCTGTGTAATGGGAATGGTATTCAGCTATGAGAAGTGTACTTAAATATCAGCTTTTATATCCATTTATATTCTTTTGATAGATTTTGTTGAACATGATTTGTTGATTGTAATGTACTGTTGTGCCTCATTTATTCTGCATGCATTCATTCAGTTGTTTTGAGGCGTGTGTCATGAGATGTTCATTGAACTTACCGTGACATCAGTACTTCACACCTGAACCAGTCACGTTTGATGAAGACGTCTGTCCACTGAGACTCCATGAACCGCATTTATTTACATGTCAAGGGCTTTCGTTCATACTGCATTTGTTTGTATTTATGTTATTCTATATTAGCATTTATGTTATTCTGCAAGTAATGAAATTGCATCCAATTGTTCATTTAGTGTCGTCTCTATCTGCGTTATCTTACATGAGTCAATTTAATAATGACATGATGCCGTTTCTGCTGATTTGGTTTCTGCTCACTTGATGTCTATATGGAAGAGGATCAATTATTCAAGTATTAATTAATATATATATTTTATTATATATATATATATATATATATATATATATATATATAAATAACTTTATATATATAAAGTATTATATGCTTATTAATTTAATTAATTTAATCTGTTATATACTTATTAATTAATAAATTTAATTATTTTATATTAATAATTATTATTAAATATTTTATCATAATTTATTTATATAATTTAAATGAAATAAATGTGTCATATATAATGATGAATATGAATAAATGTAAATATGTGTAAAATATTTAATTTGTTTTATATATAATTTTATATACCTATTAATTAAAAAATAACTAATAAACAAATTTAAAAAAATAAAATTAAAAAAATAAAATTATAAATAAAATTATATATTAAATTAAAATAATAAATAAAATAAAAATAAATAAAAGTATAAACCAAATGATGTATAATAAATAAATAAATAAATAAAAAACATATATATATATATATATATATATATAGAGTTTGATTTAACACTGATATATAATTTTCTTTCTTGAAAATTTGTATATTGTATAAACTTTAGAGACATATTCCTTTAACAACAGTTGATAATCAATAACTGAGGAAACTCTTGAGACAGACGAGTTTCTCTAAGGAGAAACAATGAGCAAAACTGATGTTACATTGACAGAAAACACTTGAGACAGAAATGCATTTCCATAAATCTGATCTCAAACACACATGGATCTGGTTATAGACTTCATGCATTTTTTGGTGTTCGACCAATAAACAGTCTAACATATTTCAGTCGATAGCCTGACGAGCTCATTTTTGTTGCCTCTCTGAACAAATGAACTGATTCAGTGTTCATAAAGAGTAAACAGTATTTTTGTAATTATTTAACTTAAAATCTTTGTGCTAAATTATGACCTGAACATGTTCTTGCCCTGTTTCGTGAGATTCACTCATGTTTCATTGTATTATCCGTCTCAGAAATAAACAGAAATGAATTGAAGCTCAGAAATGAATCGAAGCTCAGTAAAGTCAGATTATGAGAATCAAACACACATTCATGCATTAGATGTGATTGTAGCAGCTCGGCGTCTGTATCATGCAGCGTTTATAAACACCTTCATCTTTCTGTCCCATCAGACCCACCTCAGTTTCTCCTCTCCTGGTTTCTCCTCTCTTCAGTCCTCAGATGAAGATGAAGTCGTCCTTCAGTTGTGTGTTCTAGTAAAGCTGACTAACTAACTACCTTCAGACGTGAGCGTTCACAGCCGTCTCTCCTCGTCCTTGTTTCTCCTCCTCTTTTCCTTTAGGAGTTTTGAGGAGTGGTTTGTCCGACCCCATTAGTGTGTGTGTGTGTGTGTGTGTGTGTATCTGATGGTCGCTCACTTATCTGTGTGTTCTTTGATGTGTTGAACTGCTGGCAGACTGCAGCCCTGTGTTTAAAATACCTCTGTAATGACCTTGTTTATGATGTGTGTGTGTGTGTGTGTGTGTGTGTGGATGCTCTTTAGTGCTGCTCAAACCTTTTTCTTTTATTCTCCATGAAGATCAAATGTAGAAACAGATACTGGATCTACTGATCCTTTATCGAAGTCCAAACAGGAAGCTGAAGAAGATCCAGCTTATATTTCACAAGCTTATCAAGCTTAAATCAGACAGAAATTATATTCTTCTATGGTATTCTGCACAATGAGAAACACTATTAGCATTGCATTATAAATATAATCTATTATTATGAAAATACACGCACAGATAAATCATGTATCATCTCAATCGTGTATTTATGGTCTTCAAAAGTGTGCATGTTATAGCGTCTCTCACTGTGTCTGAAATCGAATACTTCTCTACTATAAAAACAGTATGCGAACAGAGTAGTATGTCCGAATTCATAGTATTCGAAAAACAGTTGGTGAAAAGTACCCGGATGACTTACTACTTCTGAAGTGCGGGAGAGGATTTGTGAATGGAGGTTTGTGAACTGACGCTTGTAGGTCATGTGACAGTAACAACATAGCCGAATTCATTCATACTACACGCTTTTGTACTATATAGAACGTACTTTTTCAATGGTTGTGAAGTAAATTTAAATTCAAATGTAGTAGCTACTCAACAGTACGCGGTTTCGGACGCAGCTTCTGTTATTTCCTGGAGTGTCACATGGTATGCCTGTTCTTCACAAGTGCCATTTGTGGACAAAACGTGCACAGAGCGCCCTCAGGCTGAAAACACAGTAGATCAGAGTATCCAGCGCTCATAATGATGACAACGGCACGTTTTGACTAAAAATTAAAATAAATATTACTCCTCTGTATAGAAATTTGACATAAACGTATGAGAATCCATCAGTATTTCTCCAAATGTGCATGCTTTTGAGCTGAGGGATGTTGTTTTGTCAAGCGTTTTCATGACGAACATACAGACGTTTTTTCTCAATGGATGTGACTGACGCTCATATTTCAAAGAAAAGGTATCGACTCCGTTTTCATATTCATAACTCCTGACGCATATTAACAAATTACGGTTACTATAAGATTCTGTCTAGTTTGTCAAGGTTAATTATATAACAGTAAATTTGAGCTAATTTAAACAAAGAAGCTTCAGTGCGTCAATGTCCTTAAAATTAAAAAAATTGTATTATGTTATAACATTATTATTGATGATTGCATTTTTTAAATTGTGAAGTATGAATGGCTTAGCTCTAGTGGCCTATGACGACGTGTGCCTGGGCTACCGTGACGAATGATTGGAAATAAATGAACGTGTAATTAGAGTTATGTGGCTAACATGATAACCCAGTTCACAGCACGAATGCTTATTTCACTTTAACCTTTAACCCTATATAGATACAAATGTATTCGCTGCCAAATTGAGTTAAGGACCTGTCAGCCTGTGCCCTCTAGAGCTTCATGACAGAACTAGGTGTGTAGATACATGTCATTTTTTATTTAACTTATTTAAAATGTTTTTATTTTATTTTATTTTATTTTACAGATTTATCAGTCCCCTCGTGAAGGGGACAGATGTAATCATGTACTGTCTCATGACCAGATGTGGACGTCTCTCCTCTGTTTCTCCGGAGAATGTTCTGCATTATTGGTTCCAGATGATTGTCGATGGTTTTCTCTCGGCTTTGTCCGTTCTGGTTTGAATTTAAGCCCACCGCTTGCAGAACACAGTGGCTTGTGGTTTGCATCCTTTGAAAAAAATAATAAATAGCTCTGGAAAGACATGAATTAATGAAATATGAACTGCGGCACGCCGCTAGCGCTGTTGTTGGAGTGTTGATGTGACACGTTCTCATCCCGCATCTCTCTCTGTGTGTCTGCAGTGTTCGGTGTCCTGTGGGAAGGGAATCAAAGAGCGACAGATCGTGTGTGTCGACCAGAATCAGACCCAGATCGAGGACGAGAGCTGTGCTCATCTGAACCCGCCCAGAACACAGAAGGCCTGTAGGGCGGGACCCTGCCCCGGCTGGAGAGCCAATCAGTGGAGAGCGGTGCGTGAGCTCACTTCCTGTCATTCAGAGAATTATATTTTATTATTTTTTCTTTTCTTTTTCTTTTTATTTTAATTTTATTATTTTATTTGTAGTAAATGAACACACGGTACTCCTACATAAGATACTTTAATATGAAAAATGCCAATAATAAGTCATAAATTATCGTATATAATTCTTAAGTATTATAATTCATGCCTGTACTGTAAGTAATACAAACAAATATTTTATAAATAACATATTTTTTTCCAGTAAAATACTCGAAACAATATGTGGCTATTCTAAGTAATGTAGTAAATCCACCCAGTGTTCTGATTGGCTGTGGTGTGTTGGGTCACGTGGGACGTCCAGGTCTTTCCATCTCTTGCCCCAGTTTATCCTCCAAACCGCGTCACGATCCCCCATCATTCCCCTCGGGTCTGGAAGCAATCATCTCCTCTCACATGCCTGCCCAGAGCGTGAAATCAGCAGAAAGACATGTTTTATATCTGAACAGGGGCACGTATGACACCCTCTCTGCACCAGAGCTTTAATACAGACGTCCCGCTCCGCTCCAGCCGCTGCTCACACACTGACTGTAATAATCAGCTCTTGTACTGTGTGTGTGTGTGTGTGTGTGTGCAGTGTTCGGTGAGCTGCGGCGCTGGCGTTCAGTCCCGTGAGGTCTTCTGCAGGTTAAAGGGCAGAGGTCGCGTCAGGGACGACATGTGTGACATGCGTGTGCGTCCCGTCCCGCTCCGGTCCTGCTTCCACGGCGGATGTCAGACGCACAGCTGGACGGCACACGGGTGGCAGGACGTGAGTAAAACATGGAGAAACGTGTTTGCTGCTCGGTCACGGGTTACACACACCTTACACTCGTGATGGGCTGATTTAGAGCTGAACGTGCAGGAGAAACAGACACAAACCGCCTGACCAGCTAAAAGAAGGGTTATTTTGTTTCATTTTATTTATTTTTAATATATATATATATTTTATAGTAAATATTTATTATTAATAAATAAACAAGTAGTACTTATACTTAAAAAAGCTAATAATAAGTCATACATCACAATCAGAGAAATCTGTAGTCTCTTTATTCTAATTTATTTTGTTTAATTTAATTTAATTTAATTTTTATGAGAGTTAATTAACTGTTTTTTTCTGTACATGAGATACTTTTATACAAAAATGCTAATATGTCATAAGTCAGAGCTAATTCAAGCTATAGTCTATTTTATTTTATTAATAATAAATGAACACAGTTCTTATTTCATATACAAAAGTATATGTTCATATTAGTTCATATTTGAATACAAAAAATTAAATTTAAATTAAAAAAATTTAAAAAATTAAATATGTATTATACATAAGATACTTTTATACAAAATAATTAAATACATACATTTTAATACTATTTTTAATATATTATTATTTAATTATATATATATATTATTAATAAATAAACATGAAATTTTATTTTATTTTATTTTTAATAGTATATATATATATATTGTTATTAATGTTATCAATAAATAAACATGTAGTAAAAAAAAATGCCAATAAGTCATACATCACAATCAGAGAAAGCTGTAATCTATTAATTTTTGATTTTTTTATTAGTAGGAAATTAATTGTACTTTTACTGTACATAAGATAATTTTATACAGAAAATGCTAATAAGTCATAATCTATAATCTAATTTAATTGTATTAATGATGAATGAACACAGTTCTAATACATAAGATAATTTTAAGTAGAAAGACTGAAATAGTATTTTCTTACTCCAATAATCTTTGTTTTATTTCATTGATTCGTTAAATATTTAAATATTAGATCATTAAATGAGGAGAAATATATACAAATATACAGAATACACTTTTTTAGAGTTGTGAATAAAACAAAGATTATTAGAGTATGTTATACAAGAAAATACCAATAATAAAATATTATTTTATAAAAACGCCTATAAGAAGTCACAAGTTATTGTATTTTATTTTATTATTTTAAACACATTATACCCATATAAAAGATACTTTTCTTTAAAAAACGATCCCTCCTCCCCTTTAAAAACAGGAATAAAGTAAAGTAAGATAAACCTGAAATTTGAGAACTTAATAACATTTTAACTTTTTTTCAGTAAAATACTAGAAACAATATATGAATATATTGATATAAGAAAATACTATTTGAGTTTTTCTAGTTCAGAATTCAATGAATGAAAATGTCAGTGTAGAGAAGATGAAGAATATCAAGAATCGTCCCACTTCAACCCAAAATCAGAAGAAACATATTTTAAAAATTAGCATAAAGAAAACAAAGCCTGTCTGTAGGAGCTTTAGGATTTTTGCATAATCTTGCTGGTCTTTGTTTCGATGTTGGGCTGAAGGTGATGGTGAGGGTTTGTGTGATGATAAGATCATCTCCAGATGATAGATGGCAGAACAACAGCTCAGACTTCAGAGGAAAAGCACGTCACCACGTCTTTCATCGCTCCTCTAAAGCTCCAGATATCAAACACACGCTCTGATGTTTCTGCTGTTTATGCTTTCTGTCATCTCAAATGTAATCTGTTTGATTTGTGTCCTCTGTCTCTCCAAACCTTTGACCTTAAACATGCTTCCTGAACATGAGCTGTAATGGTGCAGCAGCGCCCTCGTCTGGAGGATCCCGCAACTCCATCCTTCCTGATATACCAGCAGATTTATATGGGAATTTTTCAGAAAAGGATGTTCAAATAGTTTGTGCTGTCAGTTTAATGTTCTGACCAATCACAGGAGTTGTGGGCGGGACTATCTGTTTGACTGACAGATGATTTCCCCACCCACACAGCCCTGGTTACAGCAGAAATACAAAGTCATTTGATTAAATGTTTATTAAATGTGTACAATAAGAACATTTAGAAATGAGTGTGAGTTGAGTTGATTTCCTGTGTGTAACGTGTGTGTGTGTGTGTGTCCAGTGTAACGCCACCTGTGGACGGGGCGTGAGGACCCGGTCGGTGTTTTGTCTGGACGGAGGGATGAACGTGGTTTCTGAGCGCATGTGTGACGCCTCTACCAAACCCCCCACGCACGAGCCGTGTCACAGCGCCACCTGTCGGTACGTCTGGGTCACTGCAGCATGGAGTCAGGTACGCCTGTCAATCACAGCACCAGTCTGACGTTTGGACACTCCTCCTCGTGCTTTAGGAAGACTGATTTTGACATACAATCATGAACTATGAAAGGGAAGTGTGGAAATTTATGTAGTGACCAAAAATATTGATGCATGATGGACACTTCACTTTCTGCTGCAATTCACATTAAATAAATTCATGAAAATAAGTACAATAAATAAATTCCTTCACTTTCTGTTCAAATTTCTATAAAAATGTAAAACAAAAATATGAATTTCTTCACTTGCTGCTTCAATTCACATAAGAACAAATAAATTACATAATAAATAAAAGTTATAATAACAAATAATAATTAATAATAATTAAATCCCTTCAATTGCTGTTCAAATTCATATAAATTCATATATAAAAATAAAATACATACATAAATGAATTAATTTACTTATGCCAGTTCACATAAATATGAATAAATAATGCATATAAACAGTAAACAAATAATGAAATTCCTTCACTTGTTGCTTCAATTTACATAAAAAACAAATAAATAAAATAATGAATAAATGTTAAAATAACAAAATTTCTTCACTTCACAATAAAAAAATAAAAATTCCTTCACTTGCTGTTCAGATTCATATAAAAATAATAAATAAAAAATTCATAAATGAATTAATTTACTTATACCAATTGACATACAATATAAATAAATAATACGTAAATAAATATTTATTAAAATAATGAAATTTCTTCACATGTGCCTCCAATAAATAAATAAATATAAAATATTAATAAATAAATAATAATAAATAAATATTTGTAACAATAATGATTTTTTTTCACGTGTCTCTGATAAATAAATAGCTTCACTTGCTGTTCAAATTCCTATTAATATATATATATATATATATATATATATATATATATATAATTTATATAATATATGTAAAGTAAATAAATAAAATGATGCTCCAATTCACATAAATAAATAAATAAATAAATAAATAATGAAATCCCTTCACTTGCTGCTGCAATTTAAAAAAAAAAAAATTAATTACTAAATTAATAAAATTGTCTAAAAGAGTAATAGTAATACAAATAATTATAAAAACATTAGTGTTGTAAAACATTCACACATATACATATTATAATTGTCTCCAGATGTCATGTTCAGAAGCTTTAGATGATGAGGAATATACTCATGAGGTGATTGGTGTGTTCAGTGTTCGGTGAGCTGCGGTTCTGGACTCCAGCGGCGGGCGGTTCGCTGCTCTGCCGTGACCTCTGACCTGCAGCTGCAGTCGTATTCTCACACGGCGTCGCCCTCCGAATGCAGCGAGCGCCCGCCGGCCGACAGCAGGCCCTGCCGACTCTCTGCCTGCCCGTCTCCTGCGGCCTGGAGCGTGGGTCCGTGGAGCGAGGTGCGTGTGATTGTGAGACGGGCGTCTGTTCTCTCTGTAATGACGGGCTGACGTGGATTGTTCTGTGCTCTGGTCCTTCAGTGCTCTCAGACGTGCGGCGCTGGAGTCATGCAGAGGACGGTGGAGTGTCCCCCGTCTGAGACCTGCTCGCCGTCCAGCCGGCCGGAGTCCAGCGCCACCTGCAGACAGACGGACTGTGAGTGTGAGCCAGAGCCGACAGGCTTCGCGCGCGCGCCGACACGTTGAGCTCATGTGTGTGTTTCCTGATCAGGTGAGCTCCACACCAGCTGCCGGCAGCTCCAGGTGAAGGGAGGCGTCAGGACGGACGGAGAACATCACATCAGAGTCCGCGCCAAGATCCTCCGCGTTTACTGTGCCGAGATGCAGAGCAGTTTCCCCAGAGAGTACGTGACGCTGCGCAGCGGACAGACGGAGAACTACTCCGAGGTGTACGGATACAGGTAAACACACCGGAGAAATCCTGAGGGAAGCACAAAATACACACCAATACTGAGTCAAACACTCCTTTTAATGGAAACTTTCAGGGCTGAATGAAATATAAATATATACTGTACACTATCTGTCAAAAGTTTGGAATCATTACGGTTTTCTGATGTTTTTGAAATTATTGAATAAATTAAATATAATTTATTATTGTTATAATTATAATTAATTCATACGTGGGAAACTCACATCATTCCACATTTATTTCCAGGCTCCAGAACCCCTTTGAATGTCCGTATAACGGCAGTCGGCGGCAGGACTGTGCGTGCAGGAACGATTACGCCGCGGCCGGTTACACCGTCTTCCAGCGAGTGCGGCTCGATCTTTCCACGATGCGCATCATCAGTGAGTCCTCATCATTGATTAAAAAATATGCAATATATATTTACAGCATTATGAATCTGTGCTAATGTTAGCTGATATAAATACACTTGTTTATGTTAGTTCGCTGTGCATTAACTAATATTAACTAATACATGTGGAAATGAACATTAAGATTAATTAATGCTGTTGTTCATTGTTAACAAATGAAACCGTAATGTAAACAACATGTCAACTTTCATCTGATTGTCATGGGATTGTGTTTAATGGTGTTTCAGCGACTGATGTGAAGTTCAGTCAGACTCTGTTTGGTCGCTCCGTCCCGTTTGCGTCCGCAGGAGACTGTTACAGCGCCGCTAAATGTCCTCAGGTACGTCATCACACGACCGAGACCACTAGATGTTCAGACAAATCAGAAATCAAGAGCTAAAGTGTGGAAGTGGAAGTACACTAATGTTCGAAAGTATGATTTTTAATGTTTTTGAAAGAAGTCTCTTCTGCTCACCAGGGCTGCTTTTATTTCAATTTATTTAAAAAATACAGTCAATGTAAATCAGCTGTTTTCTATGTGAATATTTAATAAAGTGTAATTTATTCCTGTGATCAAAGCTGAATTTTCAGCATCATTACTCCAGTCTTCAGTGTCACATGATCCTTCAGAAATCATTCTAATATGATGATCTGCTGCTCAAGAATCATTTATGATTATTATCAGTGTTGAAAACAGTTGTTTTATCAATATTATCAATGTTTAAACTGTGATACATTTTATTTTTCAGGATTCTTTGATAAATAGAAAGTTCAAAAGATCAACGTTTATTTGAAATAGAATTTAAATGTCTTTACTATCACTTTTGGTCAATTTAATGCATCCTTGCTGAATAAACCCTCCTGGGGGAAGAAAAAGCTAAAGCCAGTCTAAGCTTGTTGGGCTGGTTTTAGATGGAAAGCATTAAATAATTAATTATTCTTAAATTGAACGGTAGTGTATGTCACATTACGGAAAAGAAATGGTCTGCGAAAGCAGAGTTTCAGGTTTGTTTTGATTGTTTCTCTTTCTCTGATCAGGGTCAGTTTAGTATAAATCTCAGTGGAACTGGACTGAAGGTCGCGGAATCCACAAAATGGGTTTCTCAAGGCAACTACGTCACGCTCAAAGTTCACCGCTCAGAGGTGAGGACGCCTCCTGCCATCATTATTAGGGGTCAAGCACAGCAGGTTCATAGACACCGTTTGTTATTGTTTGTGTTCTTATTATTATTCTTCTTTCTTCTTCTTCATGGCACCCCACAGATCCGCTGGTGGGAAAATAATGAAATTTGGCACACAGATAGAGGACAATCCCAACATTAACCACAGCAAATTTGGAGTCTCTAACTCAATCGCTCTAGTGCCACCAACTGTCTGAAGTTGCACTTACTTTTATGCCACTAATTTTGACATCATTTTTTTTTTCGCCATTTTGAATTTTCCAAAAAAAACTACTTTTTCAAGCTCCTTCTAGACAGTTTGTCCGATTTTCACCAAAATTGGCTCAGATCATCGTCAGACCATGCTGGCAAAAATTTATTAATAGATTCTTGATAAACCAAACCGTTCTTGAAAAACACGCAAACGAATTCAATGAAGAGCACATCAAAATGGATGAAAGGCTGTATCTCTGCAACGCTTCAGCATATTGAGATGAACATTGGTACATGTCATCACAATCATGACCTGAGGCAACGTGCAGAGTTTCAGCACAGTGCCACCTACTGGTCAGGAGATATGAAAAATTTCTATTTTTGCTTATAACTTCTGAACAGTTTGCCCAAAAACCATAAAACCGGACACTTTTGATTCAGTGCAATACACCAAGTCGAATGATACCCAATTATTCCAAATCGGCCACTTTGCACATTGACCATTTCGAATTTTGTCATAAAATGACTGTTACATGTTTGTCCGATTTCCACCAAACTCGTCTTAGATCATCTCCAGACAATGCCAGCAAAAAATTATTAAAAGCTTCTTGATTGACCAAACTGTTCTCAAATAACACATAAACAAATTTGATGGCATGGTGCCAAGCTGATTTACAACATCAGTATGGTAATGGAGCCACCTATTGGTCAAAAGTGAAACACAATTTAATAATATTACAATATGTTGCAGTTGCTCTGAAGCTCCCAGCCATGCTTGCATAATCATCATGCCTTTTTGTGCTTGGCCCCGTAATTGCTTCTTGCAGCTATTTTTATTTTTATTGTACACATTGATTTAATAATCTTTATTTTTATTGTTTCTTTCCCTCGTCTTTGCGAAGGACGGCACCAGAATCTACGGCCGCTGTGGCGGTTTCTGTGGGAAGTGTCTTCCTCACCCTCATACAGGCCTTTTTGTCAAAATCCAGTAAGAAAAACGTCCATGACTTTGAACAGAACGCTTCAGAAAGTCTCTGATTTGTGTCTCTCTTTAATGCCTGGCAGCTACGGTAAGCCATCAGAAACCTTTTCGACGTCCCGCTTCTGCGCTTTCTCTTAACGAAAGTGACGAGAACCAAATAAGTGAGTCTCTCCAAGAATCAGGAAGCAGAATGGATTTGTTTTTTAATGGACACGTGGGTGAAATGCATGATTGATTTTGTCAGTCAAGATCCTGTTGAACCAAATGAAATTGTGATTATTTGGTTGCAACAACAGTGTATGAGGGTGTATTTTTATTTTTAGTTGTAGCAAACGGTCAAATCCCTCATTTGGGCAGTGTTTTGACGTAAAAGGATTTATTTAACAATTTCAAAATATTTCATAATGCAGAATATCTGCTGTTTGTCCAGATGGACATGAAATACTGCATGTAAAAAACACCGTTAACGAGTTTTAGATGTCTAAGCGCAAAAGACCCTGACGACAGCAAAGAGCTTGATATGAAAACATAAATAATTGAATGTTTTGTATATTTGAATGTTTATGATTGGTCATGACAATCTAGAAAAGGACAGAAAACGCTGCAGACTAGCGCTACTGAAATCTCTTTATCTTGACGATTGTCTTTAATGTAAAATGTCTGAAAATGTAAACGATTGTCCTTGCAAACTAGTCTGGTTAATATATGATAGTTTTTAATAATATTTAATATTATACTGACATCATTTACGGTGCTAAAGGCAGTTTGATCAAGCGTGTGCTTTGCTTTTTATACGGTTACTAATCAGATTAAAACAGAACAATATGAAGCAATAATTAAAATTCATGCTGAAATAAAACCAGCCTTCGGTGGTTCGCTGGGCTAGCTGACTGACAAGAGACCAGCTAAACTGTAAAACAGATATCATGTCACAAAATTCAATTATTTGACACATAAAATGGATTTAAACAGACTAGATTAAGTTCTTCGTTCAGCATCACTCCAGTTTTATTAGAAGGGAAGATTCAAGTAGATCAAATTAAAATGGCATAACCCTACCTCTCATAATCACGTGTTTGTACATTATTTATGTTTGACAATATTTATTCTGTAATTAAATGTACATACGTCATATTCTTATGACAGGAAATCGTATTATAAATATTGATCATTTTCTTCTGTCATTAACAAGAGGTTTACAGTGTAATGGTGCTGATTTTACTACTGAAACGACTTTTAACCACACCGGCAGGATGGTTAGTTTTAGAGATATTTTAACCTGGACGCTTCACTAACTCGTCCTTTAATGAATGTAAATATTTTAAATGCTTAGTCGCAGTAGAATAAATCATTTGAACTAATCAGATCTTTCTTAAAGAGACTTTCCGCTTTCAACCAAAGTCTGCTTGATTACGCTTAATGTATGATTATATATAACTTGAAGGATATTGAGTTTGAAGATTATTGAGCCTGTTTTAGGTTACCTACAGTATAACGGATCATCTACGAGCAGCTAACGAATCTTTGACTATCATTGTGTTGATAGACAACTGAACTATATAAGGTCTGTATCAGAAATTAAAGGACTATATATGATGCACTATGTGCCGAGAGTCGTGTCGACATTTACACCTGTATATTAACAGTTCAGCTTTGTGAAATGTGTATTTTTAATATTCATACTTGAAGTGTGAACATCAGACGTTTTGCATCTTGGTGGAATGAAAAACGAGGCTTGTTTTCCACTTGTTGCCCAAAGAGTTTAATACAGTATCCAGTGTTTTTATAATGAAATCATCATCTTTGGTGCTACAGTAAAAATTTAATTGAGATTGTATTGATGTAATGGATTCACAGCACTGTACTAATGCTGATCGTCATAATAAAAGGAAATGTGTTCATTTTTGGTTGGTTTGGATGTTTTTTATTGGAAAATTGTTGCATAAGATTGTATCTAAAAGTATGAAAAATGTCATTTGGCAATTTAATCTGCAGTTGCTCAGTGTTTATGTTCACCTTTTCAGTGTCTACAGATGTTCACCAGCAAAGGTAAAAATCACTTTTTGCATCTGAGTAGATACTACATTTGATGAGAAACCAGTGGTCTTCTGTAAGTATATGGACATTTTATACTTTTATTGCGTCTGTCATTCAACAAAATGAAACAAGAATTTTAAATACAAGACTATTTTGATAATAATTTCTCATGCAGTAACGCCAGCGGCCAGCAGAGGTCGGTGTTGCTGTAATAAACCGCGCGCTCTTCACCTCACATGATGATGTGAATTAATTTTTCTCATTCTCACTCCAGAGAGAGGGAGTGAATGAATCTCAGCAGCACAAAACATGAGAACATGTCCAGACTCTGGTGCCTCGCGGTACATACGGAAATAATTTACGGCTGTTTGCCGCGATCCGTAACCCTTCCTTTGACAAGGTGAAGCGTCATCAATCACGCGCGGGAAAACTCACGTCTGGAGTCGAACTCGCTCGACAGGCAGAAGTTCTTCATGTCAGCAGCGGCTGTTAGTCACAAGTTTATTTTCTTTCCATACACAATATTTTAATACTCTCCCAAGAAGCCTCGAGATATTTCAATAAAATGAATGTATGTTCTGTACAGATACTTAATGATGTGTCACAGCCGTGCTCAGGTAGACTGACTGACGCTTTCAAATAAAACCGTTTGTTTTGGCGGCCAGTCGGAATCAACCAATCACTTGAGTTTGGGGGCGGGACTATCTGTTAAATTTTTTTTTTTTTTTTTTAATGTTAAAAAGTTTTGCTTTTTTTTTCAACCTTTTCAACACTGCAAAAAAAAAAAAGATGTTCTTCCTCAGTATTTTGATCTTGTTTTCCAGTACTTGATGAGACCACACAGACATGATGGGATTAATGTGCTGATGTTTCTGTTCAGATAATCGTCCTCTAGCCAAAGCAACAGCTTTTTTCTTCCCTCATCTTCACCCTGATGTACCACAGCTCTCAGCGCTCGACAAACGGCCTTTAAACTCACACAAAAGATCCAAACTATCATAATGATCTTCAAAAGCTTTCAAAGCCATAGCTGGAGTGAAGGTCAAAGCACCATTTCTACTCTGTGCGGTGAATCGAGACACTCCTGAGAAACACTGAAGCACCAGAGGAACTCAAAGACCACAGATGGGAAAAATAAGTCAGTTTTGAGCTTTTAAGAGCCATTAATGCTGGAATTGTTGTTATTGTGAATGAAATAATGTCCATGTTTATGTATTTTTCCTTGACATATAGGAGCAGCAGGGGCTGATGGAAATTTCACCTGGAATTTTGGGTCAGCAGGCCAAATTAGTACCTTCAGATTTTGCACCTGGACAGCAAAGGATGATGGGAATGCAGAGTGGAGAGTGACGAGTTCATGCATGAGAGCAGCAGCAAACGTGACAAACTCCTAAACTGGTACAAAATAAAGGGTTTGTGTGTCATTATAATGTGCTTCATATAAAATAAACAGAAGTTTCTTGCTCTCGTCTATTTTTGCTTAGTTTGAAGATCAGACACAAAGCAGCAATAGCCTTCTGTCTCCTCCTTAACTTTGTTTTATTAGCCTCTGTTGTTTTCACGGGCCAGATTCTCCCCCTCCAAACAGCTGTGGACCGACTCAAATTGAATTATGGGAATATTTGTTCAGCTCACTGTCGATAAGGCGGACGCATTGATTCGGTCCATCCCTCCTTCCTGTCCAGCCTCTGATTTTAATTTCCTGAACACATGATACGGTATCAAAGCCTCTTACATGCATTCTTCCTCATGGAGTCGTGTCGGACGCTCAGAGGTGTCCGAGGATCAGAACATCTGTGGAAGTGAGACACAGATAATACAAACAACTGTTTTATCGCAGTTAACTTTGTGTTGAACACCCGATCTTCTCAAACTGTATGTAAATGTATGTAAATGAGGAGGCGGAGCATCACACTCTGCCCTGTGTGGAATGTATGTTTACTAGTGCTTTCAAATTGATTAATCACATCATAAAGTTTTTACTTTAGTGAACTCAGCACAGCTTTACAGCATCGCTGATTGATTGACAGTTGAGGATAGAACACAACAGACCAATCAGAACACAGCTTTCTTTGTTCTGAAGTAATTTAACAAGATGTTTTCATATTTGTGTTAAAACTTCTCAATGCAAAGGATGTTTCCAAACATTTACATTTATGCATTTGGCAGACGCTTTTATCCAAAGCGACTTACATTGCATTATACTATACATTTGTATCTGAGTATGTGCAATCCCTGGGATCGAACCCATGACCTTGGCACTGCTAGTGCCATGCTCTAACCACTGAGCTACAGGAATACACTTTTGTAGCCCTTCTGTTTAATGCTCACCGGTTAGTGCTGCGTGTCCGAATAGTTTTCAAACTAAACAAAAGCACACTGGCATAATGTATCCTGATGTTTTAAACTCGCCGTTCTCAGATCTGACAGATGAATGAGCGCATGTGCATTAATGTACATAAGACATAAACCTGAGCAGGAATATTTACTCTGCCTGGATAATTTATCTGAACTGTGCTAAACACGGAGCTGGAGAACATATCTAACACACGTCCAGACCTGTGCCAGCTTTAAACACTCTGAACGGATCCTCAATCTTAAAAGCATCATATATCGTCCAGAGCGGCGAGCGTTCGACTCTCATCTGCACATTCCTCCTGTTCACACAGAACATATTTAACCGCAGGAGTTTTGATAAGGATGTACAAATCCTTCACTTTTCAAGACAAATAGGTGGTTTTGGTGCAGAGGAGCTTCACCCACACATCCCTCAACCTACGGCTGGATTCAGAGACACGGATTTGTTTAGTTTCAGCACGATGGAGCTCCATTATACTGCTGTCACACAGCGTTAGACGGGAACATCGGACACTTTCATGTGTGGATTAACTGCTGCCCGGAGCTCGCCTCCACTAATCCATTTCTCTCTCTAATAGCCACTAGCAGGAGGAAGAATGCTGACGCTCGAGGAATCCAGACCAAGACCTCGACTGGACCTTCAGAAATCTGATCATCAGGTTATTAAGGAAATGTGAGTGGTTGCTATAGTGTATTTTGGGTGGTTGCTAGGGAGTTGCCTTGCAGTTACTATGGTGATCTAAGTGGTCACTTGGGTATTCTGAATGGTTGTTAGGGAGTTGCTATGCAGTTACTATGGTGTTCTAAGTGGTCACTTGGGTATTCTGAATGGTTTGCTAGGGAGTTGCTATGCAGTTACTATGGTGATCTAAGTGGTCACTTGGGTATTCTGAATGGTTGCTAGGGAGTTGCTATGCAGTTACTATGGTGATCTAAGTGGTCACTTGGGTATTCTGAATGGTTGCTAGGGAGTTGCTATGCAGTTACTATGGTGATCTAAGTGGTCACTTGGGTATTCTGAATGGTTGCTAGGGAGTTGCTATGCAGTTACTATGGTGTTCTAAATGGTCACTTGGGTATTTTGAGTCGTTGGTAGGGAGTTATGCAGTTGCATTGCTATGATCTAGGTGGTTACTAGGGTTATTTTGGTGGTTGCTATGCAGTTACTATGGTGTTCTAGGTGTCCACTAGGGTATTTGGGGTGATTGCAAGGGAGTTGCTATGCAGTTACTATGGTGGTCTAGGTGTTCACTGGGGTATTTTGAGTGGTTGCTAGGGAGTAATGCAGTTGCATTGCTAAGATGTTCTAGGTGTTACTGTGGTGTTCTAAGTGTTCACTAGGGTATTTTGGGTGGTTGCTATAGGGCGTTATGCAGTTGCATTGCTACGATGTTCTAGGTGGTTACAAGGGTTTTTGGGTGGTTGCTAGGGAGTTGCTATGCACTTTTAGTGTTTGATATAAGGAGTTACGCTGTTGCATTGCTACGATGTTCTAGGTGGTTACTAGGGTTTTTGGGTGGTTGCTAGTGAGTTGCTATGCACTTTTAGTGGTGTTATATGTGTTCACTAGGGTATTTTTGATGGTTGCTAGGGACTTACCCTGCAGTTGCATTGCTATGGTGTGTTCTAGGTGGTTGCTAGGTTATTATGGGTGCTTGCTATTATGGGTGGTTGTTAGGGAGTTGCTATGCAGTTACTATGGTGTTCCAGGTGGCCACAAGGGTATTTTGGTTGGTTGCTTGGGAGTAGCTATGCAGTTGCTAATATGTTCTAGGTAGTCATTGGGGTATTTTGGGTGGTTGCTAGGGAGTTGCTATGTAGTTAATATAGTGTTCCAGGGGCTTGCTAGAATGTTTTGCATAGTTGCTAGGGAGTTGCAATGCAATGCAGTTGATTTGCTATGGTGATCTAGGTGTTTACTATTTTGTGTGGTTGCTAAGGAGTTGCTATGTAGTTGCATGGGTGTTTCTAGGCGTTTTATTCCAGTCTGGCATGAAAAGAGTTCCCTTAATCTAGTTTTATAGGTGTGAACACATCACTAACCCCCAAAATGAACACTAGTAATAGTAATGCAATGTAAATATTTGTAAGTTTTGTAGAAAGAGTGATTTTTCTAACATTTAAAGTCAGAAAAATACTTGAATCAGATCAACGTGAGCATAAAACGGGCCAAATCAAATAACAGAGCTCATGTGAGGAAGAGAACAGCTGAGGCTGATGTGAATCTTTGTCTTAAAGCCCATATAAACAGTCCATGAGGCCTGTGAAAAATAGTGTTAGTTTTGATGTTGTGATTGAAGAGCAGCTGTTTCGTTGTTTTCGCCTGAAGCACTTCTGACTGAACAGATCATTTTAGCAGTAAGATACAGATGTGAGCAGTGAAATCTGCATCCAAAAACACTGAGCAAATTAGATGTTGACAAATTATGCTTGGAAAAAAAATGCTGTGTGTGTATGTAGTGGACAGTTGGTTTCTCTGATATGACTTGAAACAATAGAAAGCATTGGATCAGACACTGGGCTCAGGGCTCGTTTACTGACCGCATGGCTCTTTTCACGGTCAAAGAGACGCAGCGGGGTCAGAGAGTGTGTGAAAGACTTTCAACGCCAGGGCACATTAGTGCCACCTGCTGCCCTCTTCATGCCAGCCGTGCCACAGATTAAAGGGCATTACGACCGCTTGCACGCTAGCTTTCTTCACTATTAACACTATAGCAACAAACCTTTTTACAAATACTTATGGACATGTGCTTGAATGTTTGATTATATTAATATCAACATTTGAGAGGACTTTATTTTAGGTCCCGTGTCATTTTTATTTTCAAACTTTCTTTCTATTAAATTTTTTCAAACTATCTTTTGAATGTTCAGGTGTTCTTTTGAGCTTTTCACGTTTTCAAACACTGTTTTGAACGTTCAAATTTGTAAACGTTATGAAATGTAGAACTTTTAAATTTTCAAACATTGTTTTGAACTTTCACATTTTCAAACATTATGAAATTTAGACCTTTTGAACTTTTAAACTTTTAAACGTTTTGAAATTTAGAACTTTAGAACTTTCAAATTATCAAACATTGTTTTGAATGTTTAAATTTTGAATGTTATGAAATTTAGAACTTTTGAACTTTCAAATAAAAACTTATTTAACTAACTTTTAACTTTCAATAAAATTTTATTTTTTCTTACAGATTAATATACTTTTCAGGGTTACAGGGTTATAGATTAATATGGTTTTCTCTATTAATATGAGCTGATGAAACCTGCGTGCAATATGATGATAAAAGAATTAGTAAATGCTGTTATAACTACTTGTAGTATAGCATGCCCAAATTTCATGTCAACTAACCACATACATGTGAATGAGAGCACAGACCTTACAGTAAAAACATTAATAAACCCTGCAGGTCGGGCACGCTGCCCTGATGGCATGCTGCTCCAGTGATCCCGCAGACGGAGAGTTTAATCCCTGGCCCCCATTCTGTCGCTGGCGTGACCCGCTGTTGTTAGGGGTTCCCTGATCTGCCGGCCGGTGATGTCATCATTCCGGTACGTGAGACGGAAGCTCCGCTGAGCGTCTGTAAACGTCTGACGTGAAACTGATGTGTCAGCAGTATGTAGAGCCCTACATTCTGCTGACACATGAGTTTCACCTCAGACCCTGCTGAATCAGAGCCAGAGCAGATTGTGCCACATAATACCTGCCTTTTTTTTTTTTTTTTTTTTTTGTGCTGATTTGCAAAAATATATTTTATAATATTACCCAATTAGATGATGCTGAGTTGAAAATTATCAATAAAACTTTCCGTCACAGTTCTTTCACAAAATAAGAATGAAGACAAGACAGTTCATAGTGTCCACGAGCATCACAAAGTATCATAACTGTAGTCCATATGACTTGTGTTTTATAATCCAGGTCTTCTGAAGTCATGTGACGCTTTAAACAGACGGTAATTTCATCTGTTAATCATCTTCACTGGTATCTGCTGAAGCTCTCAAATCTCATGTTTAGGTTCATTAATGTCTTGTTTGATTTTATCTTAATAACCGTAATGGTACATATTTTTCTAAGGTAAACAGAATCCATCAGGATTTGGTTGCATCATTAAAATTGTTTTGTTATACAGTATCTCACAGAAGTGAGTACACCCCTCACACTTTTGTAAATATTTTATCTTTTCATGTGACAACACTGAAGAAATGACACTTTGCTACAATGTAAAGCAGTGAGTGTACAGCTTGTATAACAGAGTGTAAATTTGCTGTCCCCTCAAAATAACTCAACACACAACCATTGATGTCTAAACCGCTGGCCACAAAAGTGAATACACCCTTAAGTGAAAATGTCCAAATTGGGCCCAATTAGCCATTTTCTCTTCCCGGTGTCATGTGACTTGTTAGTGTTACAAGGTCTCAGGTGTGAATGTGGAACAGGAGTGTTAAATTTGGTGTTATCGCTCTCACTCTCTCATACTGGTCACTGGAAGTTCAACATGGCTCCTCATGGCAAAGAACACTCTGAGGATCTGAACAAAGTAATTGCTCTACATAAAGATGGCATAGGCTAAAAGAAGATTGCCAAGACCCTGAAACTGAGCTGCAGCACGGTGGCCAAGACCATACAGCGGTTTAACAGGACAGGTTCCACTCAGAACAGGCCTCGCCATGGTCGACCAAAGAAGTTGAGTGCACGTGCTCAGCGTCATATCCAGAGGTTGTGTTTGGGAAATAGACGTATGAGTGCTGCCAGCATTGCTGCAGAGGTTGAAGGGGTGGAGGGTCAGCCTGTCAGTGCTCAGACCATACGCCGCATACTGCATCAAATTGGTCTGCATGGCTGTTGTCCCAGAAGGAAGCCTCTTATAAAGATGATGCACAAGAAAGCCTGCAAACAGTTTGCTGAAGACAAGCAGACTAAGGACATGGATTACTGGAAGCATGTCCTGTGGTCTGATGAGACCAATATAAACTTATTTGGTTCAAGCGTGTGTTGCGGCAACCAGGTGAGGAGTACAAAGACAAGTGTGTCTTGCTTACAGTCAAGCATGGTGGTGGGAGTGTCATGGTCTGGGGCTGCATGAGTGCTGCCGGCACTGGGGAGCTACAGTTCATTGAGGGAACCATGAATGAGCAGAGCATGATCCCCTCCCTTCGGAGACTGGGCCGCAGGGCAGTATTCCAACATGATAACGACCCTAAACACACCTCCAAGATGACCACTGCCTTGCTAAAGGAGCTGAGGGTAAAGGTGATGGACTGGCCAAGCATGTCTCCAGACCTAAACCCTATTGAGCATCTGTGGGGCATCCGCAAACGGAAGGTGGAGGAGCGCAAGGTCTCTAACAGCCACCAGCTCCGTGATGTCGTCATGGAGGAGTGGAAGAGGACTCCAGTGGCAACCTGTGAAGCTCTGGTGAACTCCATGCCCAAGAGGGTTAAGGCAGTGCTGGAAAATAATGGTGGCCACACAAAATATTGACACTTTGGGCCCAATTTGGACATTTTCACTTAGGGGTGTATTCACTTTTATGGCCAGCGGTTTAGACATTAATGGCTGTGTGTTGAGTTATTCTGAGGGGACAGCAAATGTACACTGTTATACAAGCTGTACACTCACTACTTTACATTGTAGCAAAGTGTCATTTCTTCAGTGTTGTCACATGAAAAGATAAAATAAAATATTTACAAAACTGTGAGGGGTGTACTCACTTCTGTGAGATACTGTATTATTGCTTAATATTTTTCTCTGCTCATGTGGCATCAGTAGAAAATCCATTCAGAAGTGGAGAAAATCATGTGTGTGTGTGTGTGTGTGTGTGTGTCTTTGTCTCTCGCTGTGAACCTCAGGAAATAACACTCGTCTGTTTCAGTTGTTTTTCCCACCCTGGTTTCCTGAGCTTGAATAATGTTGTGTATCTATGCAAGACATATATGTATATATACAGATCATAATGATTTCATGGCAGAAATTGAGTTTCAGATCTCATCCCTCATCAAACATGTTGGGTTTGATTTGTGATCGCATGCTGAAGCCCATCTGCTGTCTGATGGTCAGTCTCAGAGATCCGTCTGATCCGTTCGTCCTGAAGCGTCACAGTAACACTGACCCAAAAGCCTCAGGACCATCAGAACACCTCAGATCCTGCTGAAGTTCAGCACTGACGTGTGTCGCTCTCCGGCGCTCTGTGACTCTTGGCTTCAGACTCGTGCTGTCGTAATATTTTCCAGATGAGCTCTGAAACAAACTTCATGCTCATGTTTTCACGAGCGCCGCTGCCAAACACTCAGAATAACAACAAACACCGTTATTAGATGAACAGCCACAGATTCTCCTGTTTGTTTTCCTTATTTTCCCTGTCTTTCCTCATTTTTCTACAGTTGTCTGTTTGTAAGTTTCTCAAGGAAAGGAAAACACTGGAGCAGTGCATTAAACAGGAATAGTAATTTAACACACACACATTTAATATTATTTTTTTTCAGCATATGTTCTCGTTTTTGAAATATTTCCAGCAGTCATCAGTGATTGATCACAAGAGTGTTATCTGGTGTTTTATGATGGTTTTGTGTCGTAGTGTATGAGGCTGAGATGAATTGACATTGGGTTCATTTATTTGTCTTTAGGCTGAGCAAATATTATTTCTTTGGGCTCTGATGTTGCAAACATCAATTCACCAGGACGACTTCTAAAAATATCTTTTATAAAATATCCTTTTGTGTATATCACATCAATTTTAAAAGTAAGCTTCTAGGATTTGACAAGGGAGCCTTCTTAGGACAGAATGAGTCTTTGCATTGAAATGGAAAGTTTTCTGTTGCTTTATTGTGCATTAGATGAAAGATCTCAGATTAAGGAACAAATGATGTTCTTCCCATGAAATACAGAAATATGGAAATGTTCTTGGCAGGAGCGCAGCAGTCAAATCCAGAGTTTAATCTCATTAAAGATAAAACCCGTGACAGATATAACAACACCAGCTGAACTCTTTGTAAATGTTGGAGGAAAGTCATATTAAAATGAATGTTATTCTTGGTTTAAGATGTTTGTGATTGTAATTACCAGTCAATCTTTATGCGTCAGAGCCACTAGAAGCACAAAAACACTCAGCTTTAAAGTCGGCATGAAAGTGAAGTTGCACTAGTCTTTTCTTCTCTATCGTGTAGTATATCTGAGTGAAATGTAGAACAAATGTAGGGCGGGTCTCATCATCAGAGAAGAGAAGAGATGCTGCAAGAGGGAGGAGAAGATATTCTGATTCAAGATTACCAGGAACATGAATTTAAAAAGACAATGATGGGCATCTATAAATAATTTTTAATAAATACTACAATTTTGCATTAAAAGCAAGTGTGAATTTAGATTTCAAGGTGACTTTTAGATTCACACACTGCTCCTCTATCAGCACACATGATTCACTCTCACCTCGTCAACACTAACTGGGTTAGAGGAGAAACGGTTCATTCCACGGATAGTTTTGCTCTTTGTAGTCGCTCGGAGCGTCTCATTGAGAGACTTTAATGAGCACAAATTACAGACGGGGAGGAAACAGAACAAGGTTCGGCCAGTTTGAAACTGCTGGAGCTTTTAAAATACACTCTTAAAAATAAAGCTTCCAAAAGAGAGTTTTTGGAGCAGAAGAAACATTTTCGGTTCCCCAAAGAACCTTTCAGTGATCAGTCCTTAAGAACCTTTTTTTTCTTAATGTGAAGAAGATTTTAATCATCTAGAGGCTTTCTCCACTATACTATCACTTTTGTGCAACAAAAAGGTTCAGTGGATGTTCTTCATGGAACCATCAATGCTAATGAAGAATCTTTATTTTTAATACTGTATATACAGAAGATTTGGTTGAATGTCATTGGTGTGTTTCTCATATAAAAAAGTAATTTTCAGACCATCAATTTTCCCAGCTAGTCATCATCTGGGTGAATTTATAGCGAACAATGTTACTGACTTGCAAGTTCCCAGCATGCATTTTCTGTTTTTGTCATCACTGTTAGTTTCTTGTCGTGTGATGATGTTCACAGCTCATCTTTTACCTCATTATTCATATAAAAATGTAAATTCATGAATTGAATTCTTGTTGAATAAGAAATCTATAAATGCCTAGACAAAGATTTATTGGCTCAAAGAAACATTTTGCATTTAGTGAACAAACAAATTCAGTTTGAGTTGTGAGACTCAAATTTCCCTATTTTTTATTTTATTTTATTATAATTTTATTGCACTGCATTGCATTTCATTGCATATTTTACTTTATTTTATATAAAAAACTTTGATTTAAGTCATTTTGAAGAGCTGTTTTCAGTACCATGTAGAAGAATGTTTGATCGTAAAAATACATTTTTATATTATGATAATGGTATGCAAAAGCTTTCCAATACTTTGCCTACATCGCCTCTTATGTCCAGAAGAACATAAAAGCCTCGACAATCCCCAGAATTTATTGCAAATTTTATTGCGGCAGAATTTCTGTGGTAATTATTATTAGAGGCTATAACAGAAGAACCATAAAACTGTTTGGACTCCGGACGTGTCCAAGAGAAGAAGATCAAGACTCGTCTGAGCAGTTCAACAGGATTCTAGTGAACACTGCGTCCTCTAGGGAACGTAAGTTAGAGAATCTTCTGGTTTCTCAGAGTCAGGCGAGGAGGAGTCTCTGTGAACTCTGAGTGTTTTTATGGTGCTCTTTAAACTGACGGAGCACATATCAGTAATGTGGTAATAATACACTGTTTCAAGAGCCTCCCCTGAGACTCAACACTGTTACACTGAAAGAAAATCACAGCGACAGCCACCAACGTTCATGATTTTAAGTAGTGTCACATTGCTCTCATAATCCCTGTGTATGAGACTCTCTGTGGACTGTATGAAACCCGTCCGTCAGTTCTGTGCGTGAGAGATACACATCGCTCTGACAAACACTGGAAAGGCTGCAGATTGTGACGTGTTAAAGGCCCAGAGCCAGAATAAAGCTTTGGGAACTCGCTAAACTTCTGCTGATCCCACCAAATCAAATCACACAGATGGAGAGAGAGTTATCACTGAATGTGTGGCCGAATCCAGAGTTCAGCTCAAGGCCGCGAACGCAACGAGAATCTGATTATTCCAGAAATGAGCTCTGACTGTTATTAGTACTGTTCCCACACTGAGTGACTTCATCTTACTGCTTGACTTTCTACTGATCATAATACTTATATTTAATCGCTTTGCATATTTTATTTTATTTTATTGCATTGAATTAATGCAAGCACTTGTATGGCTTCATCTTAGTGCTTGACTTTCTACTTTTAAATGTAATATTTTTATTTTATTTAAAAAAATTGCGTGCAATGCAAAACTTTTATTACATTTTATGGCTTTGCATTACATATTATTCTTTATTTTATTGTTTTGCATTGAATTAATGGAAGCACATGTATGACTTTCTATTTTCTACCTTATTTTATTTTATTATTTTATTTCATTACTTTTCATTTCCTTGAATGGCTTATATTTGACTTTTGACCTAAATTTATTATTTTATTTTTATTATATTACTTTATTTTATTATATCTTTGTGTTTCAGCGGCCTGACATGTCACCTTCTGACTTCTGACGTGAGTTTGGGGCAGGACTATCTGTTTGACTGACCAATGGCAGACGTCATTTTTACAAATCCATTTGGTTTCACAGAAATGACACAGTGCAGCTTAACTTTCTCCTGTTAGCAGATGAAAATGTTCAGTTCTGTGTTGTTTTAGGTGGAGTTCGTCTCATCGTGAACAGTGTGAAGGGCCTCTCAGATCCTCCATGTGTGCCGAGAGCTGAATATAGAGCAGAATCACCACACGGTCTGGATTTGTCCAGCGGTTCACAGCCGCAGGTGAAGCCGAGGTCAGGGATTATTATGGGACATTTGGAGGCTTACATTCAAACCGCTTGTTCAAATCCACCGTCAGCTGTGTTTACCAGAAATCACATCTGTAATGAAGTCCTGTGCTGGATTTCCCTTCTTAAAGGGACAGTTCACCCAGAAAATGGTCATGATTGTTTCCTCTAAAGAGAATAAGTGCTGATGATAATTAATATTATTACATGTCTCTTAATAACAGTTAGTAATGCTTGATTATGTCTGATCAGTGGAGTCTTTAAATGATCTGGTTATTTTTTATTTTATTCATTGAATTAATGCAGGCATTTGAATAGCTTTATTTAAGTGCTTGACTTTCCTCTTTTGAACTGATATGATGTTGTAATGTAATGCTTTAATGTAAGTCAGATGGTCATTATTGCAAAATAATGCAGTAAAACTTCTCCAGATTTATTTAGCAATAATGACCGCCTGACAAATGCAAGTGTAAAATCAGATCATCACAGTGGCTCAGTCCCGTTTTATGAGTTTTGAGGCGGTTTCGTGTGTTTTGGAGGGAAATGAGGGCGACCCTGTGACCTCTGCACCCGCTCCAGAGTAAACACTGCCTCACTGTCCGCTGTCATCTTATCTGTGAACATCCGCACATCCCTTCGGCTCCGTGACCGTCCGGTAACCTCGTCTGTAACTCATACCAGGACAGCGAGGATCAGGGAGGTCAGAGGTCAAGCTCCTGATTTCACTCGCTAATTTCGATTGTCGTTTGCTGATTAGACATGAATAGATGCGGACAGATAACTCTGCTGTGATGGATTTAATGGAGTAAATATGGTACAGAGATAGAACTTCAATTATATGACGAATAGTTTTGGTTATTATTATTTTTATTATTATTGAACTTTATTTATTATTATAAATTAAACGTTATTTCTATTTATTTCTATTTATCCTAATTTTTTATTATTATTATTTATTTGTTTTATGTGTTTATTTTAACCAGTTAAACCAGCCATGGCTTGTGAGGCTCATCCTGGTTATCCTGGTTTGTTTTGTATTTTGGGAGTCCAGTGTTACTGTGGTTCAGGTTGTGTTTTCTCCAGCAGGGAGTAGTTTGCTGTGATCTGGAGATGCTCTTTTGTTTACTGCGTGCCTGAGATGCTATTCCTGTGCCGCTGATTGGAGTTATGTGTTGGCTTTAATCGGGAACAGTTATCCCGGCTCTGCCTCAGGAATGCGCCTCAGGAGACGGCAGAAAATAGCTCGGCGAGGACACCAGATAAAATCTGTTTGGTGGAACTGATCTGACTTCTCTTTTTATAGAGCTGCAGCAGCGCCCAGCCCCGCTTGACCCGGGCCACCCGCGAGTCTTCCTGTGGGGAACCGGAGCCGGAGTGAGTCACGGAAACAAGCCGGATCACCCGACCACACACCTATCACATACTGAGTCGTAATTATGAGCCAGAAAGTCAAAATTATGTCAGAAATAAAGGTCAAAATTATGGCTTTCTGTCATGATTATGCCTTTTTATGTCAATAACGACTCATCTCATAATTGACTTTTTAAGTCATAATTTCAACTTTTGTCATAATTGACTTTTAAGTCATAATTTCAACTTTTTGTCATAATTAACTTTTTAAGTCATAATTTCAACTTTTTTGAGTCGTAATTGACTGTCATTTTCAACTTTTTGTCATAATTAACTTTTTGTCATAATTTCAACTTTTTGTCATAATTAACTTTTTAAGTCATAATTTCAACTTTTGACATCATAATTGACTTGTCATAATTTAATTTTTTTGTCAATTGACTTTGAGTCAGAATTTCAACTTTTGATGTCACAATTGACTTTTTAAGTCATAATTTCAACTTTTTTGAGTCGTAATTGACTAAGTCAGTTTAAACTTTTTGTCATAATTGACTGTCATAATTGACTTTTTGTCATAATTGACTTTTTAAGTCATAATTTAAACTTTTGACATCATAATTGACTGAAGTCATAATTTCAACCTTTTGTCATAATTGACTTTTTAAGTCATAATTTCAACTTTTTTGAGTCGTAATTGACTTTTTATGTCAGTTTCAACTTTTTGTCATAATTGACTTTTTAAGTCATAATTTCAACTTTTTGTCATAATTGAATTTTTAAGTCATATTTTGACATTTCATCTCATAATTATGACTTAGTATGTCATAATTTTGACTTTGCATTGTCATAATGATTTCCCAAAGCATTATTTTTTTTCTTATGTGGTAGAAACTGGCTTCCATATCCACCCAAATAAGTGCTTCAATAATTTCATAAACGTCAGTCATAAGTTTCATAACGTCAAACTCAAGGCATGGGCTTGATCTCTAGTTCCCGGCAGGACAGTATTAGACGGACAGAAGCATCGGTCAGGATGAGGACGAGGCAGAGAGTTTATGTTTCTCTGAATTATTAATGCGTTTCATTACAGGCTATATTAAGACACTGCATCTTAGAGATGAGAAACATTAGCACGTATGGATAATGTTCCTCGTCCTTAAGTAATGTTGGAGAAGCTTCTTTTAAACTGTGGTAGTTCAAATACAGATTTAAATACGGATTGTCAAATCAGCATTTGCAAATCGATGTATAATTGCATATGATTCTTCAAGTCTCCTGAAATCAGATGATTACCTTTTTATTGTTTATTTCTTCCATAATAAATCATTTTTTGCAGTGTATAGTCTTCGCGCCAATGGTACTTTCAAGTCTGTCTGGAAAAGCGTATTTTAGCTTTAAATTATGAATATCATGCGTTAAACTTGCATACTTCAGCAGTACTTTACATATATGTTCCTCCTGTGAGTTTCCTCTTTATTCGATAAGATCATTGGCTCTTTCTGAACAAATAACCAGATGGATTGGAGTACGCTGGACCAGGTGATTCAGTACATACGGCAAGAGCAATGAAAGCTTTTCATTCAAACACACGTCCAGTATGAATGAAGATGAAATGGAGAACACATGATCTACGAGTGAAACTGAGCAAACACGTGCTGAGGAGAGAATGGCAGTAAGTACAGTAAAACACTGTTCGCTGAAGGACTTTCCAAACACCAACACCTGCTTCTACTTACAGGACACACCAGAATCCACTTACCAAAGCCAATAAACGCTCGAATGCTGCAGAAATACAGGAATCAGCATTCCACACCGAGGAACGGCTTCCCACTTTCCTTTAAGAGCAATTACAGAACGACACGTCAGAAGACGCTTGAAACAGGCCAGTAAAGCTCAACAGACCCATGATTATTACATAAAACCAGGTCCTGTTTATTATGAAGGAGTCATACAGAGCAAAAAAATTATGTTCTTCTTCAGTATTTTTGTCTTGTTTTCCAGTTAACATATCTAAACATTCTTAAATCAAGATACAGATGACAGAAATGTGTGTATCAAACATTATATAGCAGGCTTTATGGGTTAAAGTCAGTTTGGGGTCATAAGGGTTCCTGTAAAGATGTTATAAAAAGATGATTCCTCCAAAGATCTGAGAGTTTGCCTTCAGGCACTAAACAGCAGCTTTTAAAAGGGCGTTTTTTTGGTTTTAAGAGGCCGTATGTTGTGTAAATAGAGAGCAGGCCGAGCGTCGCTGGCATTGGGTTAATCTGATGGGGATTAAGAGCCCCAGTCCTGAGGGAGGCCCGGCTACTCTCGGCTTCGAGGGCCAGCTGTCACGGAGCCGCTCCGGGACGCGTCTGATTGAAGCCTGTGGGCCCCGAACACAGCGGGACCTGCTGCGCTTCATGATGCACAGATGAGGGCAGGGCTGTTACACTTAACACACACTAAAACCATACAAATGAGCATTTCTGTTAAATAAAGATTAATAATAAAGAATAATAAAAATAACAACAAAAATATAATAAAATAATATTAAATAATAATAATAAACATTACTCCAGTCTTCAGTATCACATGATCCTTCAGAAATCATTCTAATATGATGATTTGATGCTCAAGAAACATTTCTGATTATTATCAATGTTGAAAACAGTTCATATTTTAAGTTGAAAAGAACAGCATTTATTTGACCATTATAAATGTCACTTTTGATAAGTTTAATGTGTCCTTGCTGAATAAAAGTATTTTCTTCTTTAAAAAATATTATTATTATTATATGAAAAATAATAATAATAATAATAATAGAGATGCACTATTACGTTTTTAGTTTTAGTTTGTTTTTTTTTGCTTTGTTCTTGGTTTGAATAGACCTTTTGTCTGCTTCTTCATTTGATGTGACCTTTATTTTCCCAGCAGTCCCAGCTGATGCTCCTCAGCTCCGTCTCAGACACATCAGACTGTCTCTGCACCTCAGATGTGTGAAGATATTGTGAAGTTTCAGCACATCTGTAGCTCATTTTCTGTCATTTTGATGCGATCAGGACTACAGCGTGAACGGTTCTGCTGTGGTGTGCAAAATATGTCCAAACAAGCACATAAATTATGTGGATTGTTGAGTGGAGGCTTATTAAGTCAAAGACGAGATTAAATCAAGAACCGGTACAGCAGCTGATCAAGTTAAAGATGAGAAGTGAAGCTCCAGGTTTGCACTTTATCTGTGTGAGTGTCTGTTACACAGTCTGTATGTTTACAGCATCAAAACATTTATTTCTGGGTGGTTACTAGAAGGTTGTTAGGGTATTGTTATGTGTTTGCTAGGATATTCCGAGTGGTTGCTAGGGTATTCTGGGTGTTTGCTAGGGTGTTGAACAGTCTGGATGCTTACAGCATCAAAACATTCATTTCTGGGTGGTTACTAGGAGGTTGTTAGGGTGTTGCTATGTGGTTGCTAGGGTATTCTGGGTGGTTGCTAGGGCGTTACTAGGGTATTCTGGGTGTTTGCCAGGGTGTTAAACAGTCTGGATGTTTACAGCATCAATACATTCATTTATGGGTACTAGGCAGTTGCTAGGGTGTTGCTATGTGGTTTCTAGGGTGTTGCTAGGGTATTCTGGGTGTTTGGTAGGGTGTTAAACAGTCTGGATGTTTACAGCATTAAATATTTACACTGAGAACTAACCAGCTACAGGGCTAAAGCAAATAGCAACTAGATGAAAAACTGTATGTTGGCTTGAGAAAGCCTAGCCACAAAGTTTGAAATAGTTTTCGGTTTGAAGTAGCTTTAAAAGCTCAAAGTTTGAAGGGCATACAGTCTCTCAGACAGATAGATCAATTGCTGTGTGGTTGTTGGGGTATTCTGGGTGGTTGCTAGGAGGTTGTTAAGGTGTTGCTATGTGGTTGCTAAGGTATTCTGAGTGGCTGCTCGGGTGTCATACCTAACCATGTAACATTGAACACTACACATTTTTCAATCAAGACAGGAAATGCACTTGTCATGTGTTTCTCGTCCTGATTTAATGTTAGTGTCTTCTGAGCATTATTGGGGTTGGAGGACCACCTGTCTCTCTCTCTCTCTCTCTCTGCTCCAGGGTTCCAGTCTCCGCTGATGTCTGCAGTACTCTTTGACCTGGAAGTGAGACGTGCTGTCGACAGTTTGCAGGACGGACAGATGCCATCCTTTCATCTTGTGGGAAAGAATCGTACAGTTTTCTGAAAGTTCTTCATGATCCTCTCTTGGTCTTCTGTTCAGCCGGAGCCAGATTGCAGCTTGACTGGACTCTGTAAATAAGATTATACATCATCAATTACAACAGCAATTAATCATTCTTTTTTTTTTTTGAAGAAATCTCATCATTTTGTTGCAAAGGCGTTTTAACTTGCTTTTTGGCGTTTTGGTTACTAGGGTGTTGCTATGTGGTTGCTAGGGTGTTCTGGTAGTTGCAAAGTTGTTCTGACTGGTTGCTAGGTGTTGGCATGTGGTTGCTGGGGTGTTCTGGTAGTTGTAAAGCTTTTCTGATTGGTTACTAGGGTGTTGCTATGTGGTTGATAGGGTGTTCTGGTTGCAAAGATGTTTTGACGGGTTGCTAGGGTGTTCTGGTGGTTGCAACAGTATTTTGACTGGTTTCTAGGATGTTGCTATGTGGTTGAAAGGGTCTTCTGTTGGTTGTAAATGTGTTACCTGGTTGCTAGGGTGTTGCTATGTGCTGTGTGTTCTGCTGGTTAAAGGTATTTTGACTGAATCATTCACGTCTGGAGCACAAACACCTAACTTAAAGGGGTAGTGTTTGTCTAGTCTGTAGAGTGTAGGTCAGACTCTGTTTCTCTCTCCTTCTTCTTCCTTCTCCTGGTTAGTTCACGATTAGCGACTGTTTTCCATTTGCTGCTGTAGATCAGATATCCACAGGTCCACATCACCCGAGTCCATATAAGGCCAGAGAGCAGAACACAGGAGGACACATTTGACTGCTTATCTACTGCTGTATTTACATATTGTGTGTGTGTGTGTGTGTGTGCGTGCTTCCCAGATGAGCATTTCGTTGCTCAGAGGTTGCTCCTTTATTGCTCAGGACTTCTTATGTTACATATCTTTATTTCTCCTAAAATTCCTCATAAAAATAAAACAGGCCCAAATAAGTCACTAGTCATCATCCATTAAGAATATAGAGCTATCAAATGACTGTGGAGAAGATCATTTGATGATAAAGGTTTGATTTCATATTGATAGAGGAGACACAGGTGAGATTTCTGAGGTCTTTATCTCAGAAGAAACATCTGAGACTCTGTTTCTCCATTCAGTCTCATTGCTGTCTAGGATAAACAACTGAAAAGAAGTCTCGTTTGTGAAAATCAATCCATGTCTGAACATACAGGAAAGTGACTCAATAACACACTTTATTATACACACTAGAGTTTAAATAAGCATCTAGTGTACTAGTTTGCAGTCTAGACTCCTGTATGCTGTACGACATGATGAATCGAGGCAATAATCTCGCCGTATGCGTCCACTTCCATTCCTGCAGTGCTTTTACATCAGTTCTCTCCCCACGGTCACATATACATTTGATTGGTCATGAAGTTGTTGACCTACAGTTTTAAGGTTAATCAGTCTGGAAGAGGTGTCGTGTTTCTTTTCTTTCCTTCCTCAAAGAAAATAAATAATAAATAAACCTTCATAAATCCTTGAGTCGCCTTGTGTAAACGTTTATTCTAGTGGAACAGGGCGCTCATTCAACACGCATTCACTGCTCTCGCTGACCTGGACGTGACGCTGAACTCATATAGACCCCGTACAGAAGACAGTTGGGTTATTATTTCCAGCAAGGTGATTGATATTTATATTTTAACAGTGAAAAGGAGACTGGGAAAACCAGAAAGATAAAGTCAGCTATTGCCTTCTACGTTCAGATCCAAACTTTAGTTTGTTGAAAAATTCTTATGAATGGTTGCTAAAGTGTTTCTGTCTTGTTGCTAGGGTGTTCTGGTGGTTGCAACAGTGTTTTGACTGGTTGCTAGGGTGTTGCTATGTGGTTATTTGGGTGTTCCGGTGGTTGCAAAGGTGTTCTGACTGGTTGCCAGGGTGTTGCTATGTGGCTGCAAATGTGTTTTGACTGGCTGCTAGGGTGTTGCTATGTGGTTATTAGGGTGTTCTGGTGGTTGCAAGAGAGTTTTGACTAGTTGCTAGGGTGTTGCTATGTTGTTTGCTACTGTGTTCTGGTGTCTGCGAAGGTGTTTTGACCGGTTGCTAGGGTTTTGCTATGTGGCTGCTAAGGTGTTGTGACTGGTTGCTAGGGTGTTGCTATGTGGTTATTAGGGTGTTCTGGTGGTTGCAAGAGAGTTTTGACTAGTTGCTAGGGTGTTGCTATGTTGTTTGCTACTGTGTTCTGGTGTCTGCGAAGGTGTTTTGACCGGTTGCTAGGGTTTTGCTATGTGGCTGCTAAGGTGTTGTGACTGGTTGCTAGGGTGTTGCTATGTGGTTATTAGGGTGTTCTGGTGGTTGCAAAGGTGTTTTGACTGGTTGCTAAGGTGCTGGTATGTGGCTGCAAAGGTGTTTTGACCGGTTGCTAGGGTGTTGCTATGTGGTTGCAAAAGTGTTTTGACTTGTTTCTAGGGTCTTCTGAACCGAAAGAACAGCCAACTGTTGCATTTTACATTCAACTTTAGTTTGTTGAAAATGTCTTATGCATGTTATTTATATGCTAAAGTTAAGCACAACTTCCTTTATACTAAGTGTGAGTACGTTTTTTGTGCTGGTTAAGACCCGGTTGTGTCTGATTATTTCATTAGTACCGGCTAATTGACCCTCAGCAGTAACTAAAGAGTGGCTGTGTTTCCCAGAAGCGGTTCGTTTGTGGGGCTTTTAGCGTTTAATTGTCGGCAGTCAAAGTCTCGGCGGACTCTATTACAGTGATGTATGGAGTAATTCTTCCAGGAGACGGAGGGCCGTCAGAACACACATCCATCAAGTCATGTGGCCATTAAAGCCTTCCCAGAATGCCCTCAGTGAACACTGAAGGAAGGAAATATGGCAGTGTGAGAAACAGAGCACAGTACCAGTGAGATCTCATCAATGTCTCAAATGATTCTGCAGTGACACCGAGTACAGATTGAAAGTCTGCAGTCAGAGATTTCAATATGAGTTCACATATTTCTCATCAAATGATTAATTTTACTGGACGATAACTAGTGACTGTTTTGAATTTTAGGAGAAACATCTGAAACAAAGTTGATGCTGCAATGAAACAACTGAGAACTCAACCGAGTTTTGTGAGGTCTGAAAAAGCAATAACATGTTCATCTGGGACTGTTTGCATCTGAATAAGTCTGTTAGTTGTGTTGATAAGCGAGCAGTGAGTGTGAAATGTCTTGAACACACTCTGTGAGCTGAGTAAAGTGTGTTTTGTGGGTTTAATTGTTTACTTGTTTGATCAGTAAAGTCGGCAGAATAGTGGGAGAAATAACCGCAGCTCCTCTCTGACTCTAGTTCATTTTTGATTTTTGACTAAAGCTTTTTTGTGCTCAGTTTGCTTTTCTATATATTTTTCTGTTCTCTAGATTCAGCTCCTTCAATGTACAGTAAGTCTGTGAGATTTTGTGGCATGTGAGTGAGGAACAACATTCTTCACATTTAGAGTTCAAAATGTCAGGATTTAAAGGTAGAGCATGTTCAGAATGACGCTTTGTCTCTGCTGTAAAATGTGTTTGTGTTGAGTTCAGAGAAAATGTTCAACCTTTAACACTGAGAGAATTTGTTTCTGAAAACATAAATCAAAGCTTCAGTATGTCGAACATCTTAAAACTGTGTTCGTTTGGTTTTCCTGAGGTTTTTCTTCAGATGATGCGTGTGCCCCAGGGGTGACTGGGTAATTACTCGCGACTCATAAATTACGCTGCAGAACTTGCATTGAGATCATTCTGTTTCGGTTGTCATCATTTAAATGCCAAGTACTCTTTTTGTGACGTGTTTATGCACAACATTCATCATAGATCTTCAGTATTCATATACCAAAGTAATTTTGAACTACGTTGGAGTACAGCGTAAAGGCATGAATATGGTAATAATTCAGCATCACGGTAACATTGTATTTACCATCTAATACCGTCACAGTAATTTGTAATCTCTGTTGAGTCTCGCTCTCTGATTGAGCTGTTAAACGTCTCTGGATTCTGCTGCCCTGTGGAGCGTGACCTTTGACCCCGCCGGGCCCAAGGTTCACGTGGCTTTGAACCCACAGGCGATCGGGTGAGGGGAATCCTGGGAATAAAATGGAGGGTTAAAGGTTCAAGTGCTCTAGAAAACACTCTCTAAAGTGGCTCTTAAACATCTGAGGTTAAAGCCCTCCGGTGTTTCACATGATAGTTATGAATTTTACTACAGTACTGTGCAGGGTTATTATTGTTAACTAAAACCATTAAAAAACATTAAAAATGTTACATGAAATAAAATTGAATATATAAATAAAACTTGATAAACTAAAACTAATAAATAAAAATTATTAAATAGTATGTAGATAAAATTATTCAAACTTTACCTAAAATGAAAGAGAAAACAAAACATAAAAATAAAATCTAAATCAAATTCAAAATATGAATTAGAATGAATCCAAGCAAAAGTCTTCTTCTGCTTCTGAGGTTAGTGCCACTAGCAAACAGTCTTTTCCTAATGTTTATTAGCATGACATTTATATAGTTAATTTGATATGGATATGGATAATCTTTGATAAAAAAACAAAAAAACAACTAGATTCTTATAGTTTCTAAAGAAAATATGCCTGCATTCTAGGCTGTTCTGATTGGTTGCTAGGGTGTTACTATGTGGTTCCTAGATTATTCTGGGAGGTAGCTTAGGTGTTCTGAGCTGTTGCCAGGATGTTGCTAAGCAGTTTCTAGGGTCATTGGTTGCTAGGGTGTTGCTAGAGTGTTTTGGGAGGTAACTTGGGTGTTCTTAGTTGTTGCTAGGGTGTTGCTATATAGTTCCTAGAGTGTTTTGGGAGGTTGCGTGGGTGTTCTGAGTTGTAGCCAGGATGTTGCTAAGCAGTTTCTAGGGTCATTGGTTGCTAGGGTATTGCTAGAGTGTTTTGGGAGGTAGCTTGGGTGTTCTTAGCTGTTGCCAGGATGTTGCTAAGCAGTTTCTAGGGTCATTGGTTGCTAGGGTGTTGCTAGAGTGTTTTGGGAGGTAACTTGGGTGTTCTTAGTTGTTGCCAGGATGTTGCTAAGCAGTTTCTAGGGCCATTGGTTGCTAGGGTGTTGCTAGAGTGTTTTGGGAGGTAGCTTAGGTGTTCTGAGCTGTTGCCAGGATGTTGCTAAGCAGTTTCTAGGGTCATTGGTTGCTAGGGTATTGCTAGAGTGTTTTGGGAGGTAGCTTGGGTGTTTTTAGTTGTTGCCAGGATGTTGCTAAGCAGTTTCTAGGGCCACTGGTTGCTAGGGTGTTGCTATGTGGTTCCTAGAGTGTTCTGTGAGGTTGCTTGGGTGTTCTGAGTTGTTGCCAGGATGTTGCTAAGCAGTTTCTAGGGCCACTGGTTGCTAGGGTGTTGTTATGTGGTTCCTAGAGTGTTCTGGGAGATTGCTTGGGTGTTCTGAGTTGTAGCCAGGATGTTGCTAAGCAGTTTCTATGTTCATTGGTTGCTAGGGCATTGTTACGCTGTTCCTAGAGTGTTCTGGGAGATTGCTTGGGTGTTCTGAGTTGTAGCCAGGATGTTTCTTAGCACTTCCTAACGTGTTCTGGGTGATTGTTTTGACAGATTTAGGGCATTTGTAGCACATTTCTTCTCACTGGCACGCCTCAAACTTTCTACACAGAGCTCGTGCTTTTGCTCTTCTAAAAAAAGTAACATTTAAAATGAGGAACAGACATCAGATGTGGGTCAGATGGCAAGGAGGGAGTAGCTGTCAGTCAAGCACTCCTGCACTCATATCCACGGAGAACCAAAACTCCAGGATGACTTCTTGACTTTTCAGGTGATGTCATACATTTTCATGAGTGTTAGTCACCGATGATCTGTGAGGGAATCATCTCCATAAACTAGAAAAATATGGGCTGACAGGAAAGATCCAATGATTGTGTTTGTGTGAGAGATCTGAGTTTGCTCATACACGTTTCTCTCTGAATGCCGTTTTTGTTGAGTGTCTCTGAGTAATGTGAGCCGCTCAGAGAGATTGACGGAGGGATGGAGGTGCTTCCTTCCACAACAAAGCGCCGGTGCCTCCATTGTCAATCCGTTACACCCAGAGCTGTGAATGATATCAAGATCTGCCCACAGAGTTTCCATCCGTCGTGGATTATGTCATTATTTATTTTCCCTCATGTCCATCTGAACTTGTCTGCTGTTTTTGTCTGTGAAACATTCAGCACACTGAAGCATCTTCATGAATCTCTGTTGAGTCGTCTAACCTGTAGATCAGGTCTGAGCTAACACACATGTTCAATTAACTCTGTTTGCTCATTTCTCCTTGTGTAAATTTATCATTGTCTTCATAATGCTTGAGTGACGGGCCACATTTCAGTGAATCCACAGCCGCTGTCCAGGTGTGTGTTTTTTTGGCCTGTTTCTGCTTGGAACAAATGGAACAAATGGAACAAATACTGGGATTTATGTTAAATTATGTTTTTGGGTAAAAACAACATAAAACACTGAGACATTTCACAAAATATCTTTTCCGTTCCACAGGCGATAGATGGTCATGCAAGTTTGGAGCGACTAATGCGATGTGACGCGGCGTGTGGAGGTCGTAAAGCCGTTCAGCGTCTCGCCTCGATACTCGCGGATCTGTTCTGACCTAAATACACAACCGCACCCACCGGCTCCAGAAACAAGAGCCGCACAGAGAGACTGAACAGAGTCTGAGTGGAACCATGTGAGAATCACACACACGTCCAACACACACACACACACAGAGCTGTGCTGAAGATTACACACGTCTAGGCATTTGGAATATTTAAGATGTTTTAATGTTTTTAAAAGAGTCTCTTCTGCTCACCACAGCTGCATTTATTTACATTAAAATGCATTAAAAAAATGTTTTTCCAATTTAAAACAGCTGTTTTCTATGTGAATATATAGTAAAGTGTAATTTATATCCAGTAATCAAAGCTGAATTTTCAGCATCATTACTCCAGTCTTCAGTGTCACATGATCCTTCAGAAATCATTCTAATATGATGATCTGCTGCTCAAGAAACATTTATGATTATTATCAATGTTGAAAACAGCTCATATTTTGGTGGAAACATTTTATTTTTCAGGATTCTTTGTTGAATAAAGTTCAAAAGAACAGCATTTATTTGAAATAGAATCTTTTGTGACATTATAAATGTCTTTACTGTCACTTCTGATCGATTTAATGCATCCTTGATGAATAAAAGTATTATTTTAAATTGATTTAAATTCTTACCCCAGACCTTTAAATAGTAGTGAATCATGATTTCCACATAATTATTAAGCAGCAAAAACCTTCAATATTGGTAATAATAAGAAATAATAGACATGTTAGAGATATTAATTCAATTCAAATGTAGTTTTATTAAAAGAAAATATATATATATAATATAAAATATAAAAATAATATAGTAACAAAAACATTTTAAATGTATATGCAGAAATATAATAAAATATTCAATTTAAATTCAGTTGTTTATTAAAATAAAAAACATATCATTTTAATATATGCAGAATTATTACAAAATATTACACTTAAATTTAATTTGTATACAGAATGAATAATTTATATATTTTATAACAAAAAATTAAAATAAATATTTTATTTTATAAATTTATTTTATTTTTAATATATTTTTATATATTTATTTTAATAAACAACTAATTCTAATTTCTGCATATACAATAAAAGTGTATATATTCTTAGATTATTTTTTATATTTTTATATTATATTGTTTATCTTATAATATTATTTTATAGTTTATTTTAAATAATATATATTTTTATTTTAGTAGACAACTACATTTAATTTGTTTATCGTATGCCTGTATGCGTTTGAATTATTATTTATTTATTTTTTTCAGATTTATGTTGTAATCCTTTTTTCCTCTCTTTCTCTCTCTCTCCCTCATCAGGTTCCGCTTCGTTCCCGTGTTGACCGTGATGTGGGTTTGTAAGCGTGTTTCACCCTTTACGTCTGTGTGACGACTCATTTCTCATAGATGACATGTCATTCTTCATGCTGTATTCTCATCCAGCTGTTGTCCTCGTCTCCGTCTGATAAGCCATTTGGTGTTTCTCTTCTCCTGCTATGAGGACATTTGTTCAGTGTTTTGTCTTTACCCAGAGGGACACGAACACAAACATCAGATCTTCACACTTCAGCTCGCTTTACTCTGAAAACACACACCTCAGAGTTCACATGCTCACACCGGTCGAGAGCAGAAACTCGCTGAAGCGACTGACATACCCAGAGTTTTCAGTAGCGTGTCTGTGATGGACGATTCACCTCTGATTTAAAGCTCAACCTAATAACAGCGAGTCCTTTCCTTCAGGACAGAGAAGATTTTCAAGCTCAATGTCCTCTGAAAACACATGCTTCTCTGATTTCACTGTTTCTGTTTCAGATCCAGAATGATTTTCTTCACCCAATGTCCTGATGGAGTCAGAAATTAACATTAAAAATGCATGTGACATCACTCCCCTGGTCACCTTTGACCCTTAATTCATGCATTATGCTTTTTGTCGCCATCCATTTCCGTCTCGTGCCCACCGGTGAAACACGCGACTGTATTAAAGCGTGAAAACAGGTTTTATTTGTGCCGCCAACCGGCACAGGCGTAATTTTAATCGCCGCCCCATTATGCTGCTGACAGACTCTGTCCTCCATGATGGACGGCCCTGTGTGAGGAAGAGTCCGTCGGGACGGTCGCTTACAGCTGAATGTCGCCGCGGTCCTTCCTCCATCAATCCTCCATCCATCACAGCAGGTGTTTGGACGCTCAGTCCACAGTAATGGAGAGGAATAAAGCAGGGAGGACTATGATGATGGACGCAGACTTTAAGAGCGTTACACTACAGCAGCTTCTGTGGCCAGTGTCGATCTCAGATGTGATGGAACACTAGCGCTCTGTGAGCTGCCTGCCTATACAGAGTTATAAGTTCTGTTATAAGAGACAAAACTGGCCACATTTTAAGGCATTTTTTTTATTTTAACTTTAATATAATTCATTTATGATATTTTTAATAATTATATATATATATATATATATATATATATATATATACTACCAGTCAAAAGTTTGGAAACGGTAAGATTTTTAATGTTTTTAAAAGAAGTTTGGTCTGCTCACCAAGGCTGCATTTATTTAATTAAAAATACAGTAAAAACAGTAATATTGTGAAATATTATTACAATTTAAAATAACTGTTTTCTGTTTGAATATATTTTATAAAGTAATTTATTCCTGTGATCAAAGCTGAATTTTCAGCATCATTACTCCAGTCTTCAGTGTCACATGATCCTTCAGAAATCATTCTAATATGATGATTTGACACTCAGTTATTATCAATGTTGAAAACAGTTGTGTTGCTTAATATTTTTTTGGAACCTGTGATACTTTTTTCAGGATTCATTGATGAATAAAAGGTTAAAAAGAACAGCATTTATTCAAAATATAAATCGTTTCTAACAATATAAATCTTTACTATCACTTTTTTATCAATTTAACACATCCGTGTGGAATAAAAGTATTAGTTTCTTTCAAAAAAAAAAAGAAAGAAAAAAAATTACTGACCCCAAACTTTTGAACAGTACTGTATATTGTTACAAAAGATTTCTATTTTAAATAAATGCTGATATTTTTTAACTTTTTATTCATCAAAGAATCCTGAAAAAGTATCACAGGTTATAAAATAATATTAAGCAGCACAACTGTTTTCAACATTGATAATAAATCATCATATTAGAATGATTTCTGAAGGATCATGTGACACTGAAGACTGGAGTAATGATGCTGAAAATTCAGCTTTGATCACAGGAATAAATTACTTTATAAAATATATTCAAACAGAAAACAGTTATTTTAAATTGTAATAATATTTCACAATATTACTGTTTTTACTGTATTTTTAATTAAATAAATGCAGCCTTGGTGAGCAGACCAAACTTCTTTTAAAAACATTAAAAATCTTACAGTTTCCAAACTTTTGACTGGTAGTGTATATATATGTATATATATATATATATATGTGTGTGTGTGTGTGTGTGTGTGTGTATATATGTGTATGTATATATATATATATATATATATATATATATATATATATAGTGGATTAATATTTAATAAAATAATTAAATACATTTTTAATTGAAAGAATCATTTTAATTTTAAATACTTTTAACTAAGTTTAATAATAATATTTATAATAAAATATTTATATTTATACAAATATTTAATATTTACAATAAAATATTATTTTTAATTAATTAATATTTTAATAATTATATATAGTTATTGATTAATTTATATTTAATACATTGTAATAACATTTTAATGAATTAAAATTAAATAATTACAAGTTTTTTATACTTTATTTTAAAACAAGCTATATTTTAATAATATTTAATAATATTTTTATTAAATTTATTTAATTTTTGTTTTTATTAATATTTAATATTTTGAAAATAATATGTATATATATATATATATATATAATTAGTGGTGGATTTAAATGTAATACATGTTAAAATAATTAAATAATTAAAATATTAAGTAAAATAATTAAATTATCTTGAATTGTAATTAAAAATAGTAATAATTTTAATTTAAATTTTTTAATAAAAATGTAATTTTAATGAATGAATGAATTAAAATTAAATAACAAAGTAAAATAAATTAAATTTAAAAAATAATATTCAATATTAATATTTTATTTAACATCTCAAATTAAATATTTTTATGTATGTGTATATATATATATATATATATATATATATATATATATATATATATACACCCAAATCATTATGAGATTGGTATGACTGTTTCACTGAGTGTATAATAAACAGCATCACAGGATCCTCCACTGGGCCTGAAACTACGCAGAGAATTTCACTCTTCCTCATGTTTGTATCTCAGCTGTTTAAAGCACAAATGCGTGTGGTTTACAGTCGTCTGCACTATCATTACTGACGGAGGACTGACCTGACGCTCCTGTCATGAAATGAATGCCATAAACAACGCTGTTAAATATACGAGAGGGCACATGGTTCCCCTGTGAGAGCGAGACCCGACCTGCCCAGATCTGCGGCTCCTGCTGCGATGAGTGGAAAGTATGTCAGTGACACATAAAACACGTCGACGGAGTTCCTGTCGGCCACAGGGTCACGTTACACACGCTCACACCATCAGTTCTGCTCCACAAAACATTCAAAAACTGAGATATGGTATGCTCATATTATGTTATAGAGGTAGAGGTCATGCTAATGGTTTACAATTTGACGTTTTGTCCTGACAAACACATTTAGCATCTCAAAATAATGAGCAAGGAACCGTCTGACCTCAGCATGTCTCATTACAGACTCAGTCTGATCAATATCCTGATGAACAGTTGCGGTGCATGATCTGATTCTTCTGCCATGTGTGTGTGTGTGTGTGTCTCCCCGAGGTCCCGCCGCTCTGTATTAACATGCTAATGTACAGACTTGTTTTGCTGCGGTTGATTTCTCTCATTGTCCAAATAACAGGCAGAAGGGCGAATTCTACCCAGCATGCCCCTGGCCAGAGCCGCATGGGTGTCATTAGCATATTCATGAATCATGCGGAGCAGAAAAGTTGATGCAACATGACATCTGGGATCAGACGCATCTCTGAAGAGCTGAGATGATGATTCAATGAAACATAAAGCGTTTGTCATAGAATGAACTTTACAAACATCACTGTAATTTTATTTAGAGCTTCAGAGTAACTCAGTCATTCTCATAACCCATCAGTTGATTTTGCAACTATATGTCATTTTGCGCATCCCTAAAAATCACTAGAGAAACTGTACAGGAATCTGCTGATGTAAAAGTGGCGTTCCTGATGCATCATGGGTAGACAGACTGTTTGCTTCTCCGATGACAGTTTATTGATTTCATGTAAATCATGAATATAAACAGGCTAAATAATTTGCCCGGTTTTTCACACTGTGATCCATAATCAATACTTTTGATCACATTATTGACATGAACTCCCTCAGGAGTGTTTTGAGTTCAGCGTCTCGCTCGGCTGATTAGCTTTTAAATTGCTTTGTGTGTAAATTTACATTTACAAAGCAGATGCTTTCTGACCACAGTGACATATGTGTGCAGGAGTATGAACCAATGAATCTGATCATACATATGTATATATGCATATGTATATGTATGTATATATGTAGGCCTACAACCTGAATTCCGGAAATGTTGGGACGTTTTTTAAATTTGAATAAAATAAAGACTTTCAAATCACATGAGCCAATATTTTATTCACAATAGAACATAGATAACATAACAAATGTTTAAACTGAGAAATTTTACACTTTTATCCACTAAATGAGCTCATTTCAAATTTTATGCCTGCTACAGGTGTCCAAAAAGTTGGCACGGGGGCAACAAATGGCAGAAAAAGTACGAAATTTTGAAAAGATTCAGATGGGAGAACATATAGCAACTAATTAGGTTGATAACTAACTAACTTAATAATAATTGATATCAGGTCTGTAACATGATTAGCTATAAAAGGGATGTCTTAGAGAGGCAGTGTCTCTCAGAAGTAAAGATGGGCAGAGCTGTGAAAGAGTGCGTAAAAAGATTGTGGAATTCTTTAAAAACAATGTTCTTCAAAGTCAAATTGCAAAGGCTTTGCAAATCTCATCATCTACAGTGCATAACATCATCAAAAGATTCAGAGAAACTGGAGAAATCTCTGTGCGTAAGGGACAAGGCCGAAGACCTTTATTGGATGCCACTCATCAGCATGATTGTGTCAATGATATTACTAAAGGGGAATACTTCCAGAAACCACTGTCGGTAAACACAATCCGCCGTGCCATCTGCAGATGCCAACTAAACCTCTATCATGCAAAAAGGAAGCCATATGTGAACATGGTCCAGAAGCGCCGTCGTGTCCTGTGGGCCAAGGCTCATTTAAAATGGACTGTTTCAAAGTGGAAAAGTGTTCTATGGTCAGACGAGTCCAAATTTGACATTCTTGTTGGAAATCACGGACGCCGTGTCCTCCGGGCTAAAGAGGAGGGAGACCTTCCACTAAGCGTTCAGTTCAAAAGCCAGCATCTCTGATGGTATGGGGGTGCATAAGTGCATACAGTATGGGCAGGTTGCATGTTTTGGAAGGCACTATGAATGCTGAAAGATATATAAAAGTTTTAGAGCAACATATGCTCCCCTCCAGACGACATCTATTTCAGGGAAAGCCTTGTGTATTTCAGCAGGACAATGCAAAACCACATACTGCAGCTATTACAACAGCAAGGCTTCATCGTAGAAGAGTCCGGCCTGCAGTCCAGATCTTTCACCTATAGAGAAAAATACGTCAAAGACGACCACAGACTCTTGTGCAGATAGAAACATATATCAGGCAAGACCAAATTCCGACACCAAAACTCCAGAAACTCATAACATCGATGCCCAGATGTCTTCACACTGTTTTGAAAAGAAGAGGATATTATATGTTAAACATATGTGGAATTTCTTCTTCTTCTTCTGCCCTCATCATTCAGGTCCATCAGGAGCTGATCTTCCCAACCTCCGCTCCGCTCCGGACACAAGGTGTATCTCGGCACACAGCCGATCAGATGAAGCTTTGGCTCAGACAGACACTCCGAGACCTTGTTTCATGGCCTCAGACTCACAGCTCACAGTCTCAGAATAATTCACAAGCCACACGCAGAGGCTTCCTGCTTCAGTAAATCCAGTTATTTGGCTTTACGGCGCAGCGGGAGAATGCAGCGCTGCAACCGTCCCTGTTTCAGAGGAATCCTCACACCGGAACGAAGCTGTTTTCTGCTGCTCTTCCACCCAGAGCTGAATTTCCATTAAATTACAGCCCAGAATGTACTCAACATTCACACACAGTCTAACAAGAGAAGCTCAGAATCGACTGGGAAATGTTTATTTGTGGACGTCAAGGCCTGAAAAATGTTTGAAAGAAGCATTTCAGCAATTCCAGCTTTACCATTCATCATATAAACCAGAGCAGATTTATCAAGCCTGACACATTCAGAGCATTAAACACACACACACACACACACACACACACGCCTCACATCTGTCTTCAACAATAAACACCCACTTTCAAAATACAGTTATGACACCGTTTTACAGCTTGCCACATATTTCCAGTCATTATGGGATGGATATTCCAGCTCGTGTGACATTTTAACTCGCATCAAGAGATCTGAATTATTGTTTTAATCTTTTCTCTTCATCTTTTAGGCCGTAGAATGAGAAGAAACGACACACTGCATGTGTTTTAGAATACATTAATGAAGTGATTTCATGTTGACTTTAAAAGAAAGAGACAATCGCAGTAACACGAGGAAGCCCAACGGCCTGCTGGGATTGTGTGTCGGGGACGAGGCTTCGCTCCAGCGCTCTGAATTAATGGCAGAAACACCAGAAGGGTCTGAGAAAGACAGCAGAGATACACAGAAACACCAGCTGATGACCAGATGAGTTTGTCTTGTTTTCCAGCACAAATATCTAAACATTCTTAAATCAAGATATATTTACTGGAGAAACAAAATAACTGAAGATATTAAGTCTTGTTTAATTAAAAAATCATCAAAATGAAGAGAGTTTGTGCTTAAAACAAGAATAAATATTTGAAAATCGAGGAAAAACGATTATTTTTCTGACCCCATTGGCAGATATTTGTTCACTTCATTTTGATACAGTTTTTGAACAATATCTTAAGCCTTTTGCTTCCCAAGTTAATATATCTTGATGGTGCTCGTCTGTCATTTCTGACCGAAAATTTGACGTTTTGGCTTGTTTTTTTAGAATGTTTTACTTCACCAGAATGGTCTGAAACTTGGTAAAGGTTTTGGCACTTGCTATGTAAACACACAAAAAAAAATCTTGGACATGATTGGAAAAGATTAAATGATCCTGAAAAAGTAGTCACACTTGTGCTCCTTGTGGTTAAAAATGAGCACATTGGAAACAAATGGGAAGCGTTTGGTACTGCACCCAAACAAAATCTTACTGAAAGCTCATTTTTTGAGATGTCAACCTCAAATTTGGAGCAAAACTTGTTTAGGTTAATGGCTTTGATTTTCTCTGAGATTTAGAACAAAACATGTTTTGGAAAATATGTATTTCATATAAATATTGAAAATAGTATTTTTGTGTATTTTTCATAACAGTAAACATTCAATTCTATAACTATTTTTAAGTTCACTTTTTTGAGCTTTTAACAATAAACTGCCAAGTGTCTTCTTTAAAGAGACCAAACTTCAGTTTATGCTCCAAACAATTCAAGATTTAAGAGTTTAAGTTGCTCAAAAAAAATGTGCTCAAAAAGTGATTAAATGGATTATAACTACTGCATAAATATAATTTAGTACCATAAAATCCTTTAAAAATACAAAATATTAAATAAAAAAACATCATCCAACTAAAATATAGTACATTTATTTCATTGAAATTAAAACACAACTGGCCTGTTTTGACGGAGTCAGACTCATATGAGTCTCGCGCTCCTCATGTAGAAGCACAGGCGCAGTATTGTGTCCTCCGTCCCTCCCCCTCCTCGGATCGCTCTCCACACGCCAGGAATCTGCCAGGGACTTCGGGATCAAAGCGGGGAATGCAGAAACAGAACCAGAGCGATTGTGGAAATTTGTCCAGTAGAATTGACCTTCAGCTGATGAAATGAGGAAATCATGGCTGTGAGGAGTTGGTATCTTCTGAGAGAACATTTAGGCCTGAAATATTAGGTGTTTGAATTGTGTATAAAATCCCCATCCATTTGTAAAGTGATTACTAAACCATGTAAAGTCAAGTAAACCACTTAAACTGTTTTCTTATAGGGAAACATCAAATGCAGTTTCCTGAATAAATGCATACAGGTAACTAGTCATATTCTGAAACATCTGTGCATTTAAACATTGACCTTTTCATGCATTTCCCTGTTTCTGACAGATTTCAGCCGGTCTGAAACGAGCTCTGATTGAGTATAAAACACGGATGCAGATCCTTGATGTTGAGCTTGAATCCTGGAGGAGAGACGTCACATCAAAACCGTCTTGTTCAGGAACAGTTATATTACTGCTCAAGAGTTTGTATCCCATTTCCTTCCTACCGAACGTAAAGGTTTGTTTTAACCTCATTTTATATCTCACTGATTTAATACTTTCATTTGTTCATTTGTAATACTTTTCATTGTTTCTCTCTTCATTCAGGGTCCAGACAGAAAATGACATTTGACAGTCACAACAACACGCTCCTCACGGCCTGATGTCCTTAAATAGAGGTTTTAAATGCTGCGGGACTGTATAAAGACCATCTCCAACTCACAGGGAACGTTCTGAACAAACGTTCTTCCAGTAACGTTAATAGAACATTCGTTCAAAGTTATCTGGTCTTTAATTATGTTTTCAAAACATCATTCATGGAACATTTGTTTCTGAAACTTTTTAAAGTTTTTTAAATGTTGCTGTTTCAGAACATATATAATGTTTGAATGATACAATGGAATGTTTCACTAACGTTCACATAACCAAGAAAAAACATTTTTAAAACGCTTTAAAAACTGGATTCAGAGAACATTCGTTTTCATAACCTAATGGAAACACTAGTAAAACGTTCTTAGAACATATTTTACAAGGATTGTTGGGTTAATCTCAGGAAACCTGTTGAGTGCATGAGAATTTGGAAGGCAATATGGATAAATGTCATGAAAATATGCCCAAAACTCTTTTTCAAATGCAAAAATGTGATTTTGAAATGTGACCCAGACATGTTTTCCTGAGACTGACTAACCCGCTGAAGCATAAAATGCGAGACCAAAGTCAGTTTGAGGGAAACTGCAATGAAACGCACCAGTTCATGAGCTAATATTGAATTAAAGCTTGCAGGGATTCATGGTGGTAAAGCTAAGTAGCGTCTGCATTAGCATGTTTGCTTTAGTAATGCAAACTCGTTCATCAATCGGCGACGCTGTACGGATTCAGCTCGAGCAAACAAGCGTCCAGGACTGTCAGGCTTCAGGTTTGAGGTCTGATTGGCTGATGGACTGGCGTATGTGTTCGGTTCCTTCTGTTTGTTTGCTTTACTTCCTTTGTTTATTCTAGAGATTTCCTGAGTAAACTCAGCGCAGCAGGATCGCTCTATTTTGGTGGAGAATTCGGTTAATTACATCAAATAATAGTGACCAGTTTATTTAATGGCCCTGGATGAGCGAGGGTGTGTTTTTCTGCTGTACGCTAAATCAAAGTGACCTTCTGTTGTTTTCATTTTTGGGAGGACAAGAAACTTTTTTGCATTAAAGTTTATATGGAATAAGCAGTGTGACCAAGCAAATTACAATGCCATTATCCTTCAGCCAAGAGCCAGTTTCACACCGGAAACCTCTCAATTAATTATTGGAGGGGATAAAAAAAGGGTAAAACAGCTTTAGATTTCCATTCAAAGAGCAAAATCCATCTGGAGATGAAGGGGGAGGAAAGAGGAGGAGAATCCCGGCAGGAGATGAAGAACTTGTGCTGGTTCTCCGGTGGGACGTTGGGAAGTGGTCCATGGTAAAACGGCATCTTTGCCTAATTAGCAAGAGTTTGTTGGAGCGCTTACCCTGCGGGAGACGCACTGAGCTCTCAATCTTATTTAAAGGATTAAACCTTCGGTCCACACGTCCTGAATCCAGGGTGGCGGAAGTTCTCGCTCACGCTTTCACAATCCAGTGTGTCATTAGTGAAAATGTGTTCGACAGTTTCACGCTCCCGCTGACCGACCCATACTAATCCTGACCGGCTAATTGAGAAGACTGAAAATGAATTACTCTTCCATGTAAATAAAATACTGTGGAAGGATAGCTTAGCTTAGCTTATGGTTATATGAATAAAACCTAAAAATAACCATTAGAGAACATATTATATATGCTCTTAATTAGTACATCAAAACCTTGCTGGAAAGTTCTGAGAATGTTAGTTTATGTAAATTAAACTAAAACGAACATTCCTAGAGCATTCACCGCAAGGACGATAACTATAACGATAAAGATATCGCTTTAAAAATCGTTCTAAATATAAAAGATTTGCAGAGTCCACAACACAACTTTAACGATACAGAGAAATTATATCACTGGAATCACTTTCAGAACGATTTTCTCCAGCTGATTAATGATAAAAACATTGACAACCAATCAGAATCCTTCCTGCTTTAAAGTGACAGACGACAAAACTGCAGCGTTTATAACAAACAGAACAATATCATGTGCTGTTGTGGACGATAATATAGTTAACATTATAGTTAACGTCCGTTGGTGTGAACACTAATATAGTTATTGTTATAGTTACCATCCGTTGGTGTGGATGCTAATGTAATTATCGTTATTTTTATCGTCCGATGGCATGGACAATAATATAGTTATTGTCATAGTTATCGTCCATTGATGTGGACGCTAATATAGTTATCGTTTTAGTTATCATGATAGTTATCGTTATAATTATAGCTATTATTTTAGTTATAGTTACCGTTATAGTTATCATTATAGTTATAATTTTAGTTATATTTATAGTTATCTTTATAGATATCGTTATAGTTATATTTATAGTTATTGTTATAGTTATCTTTATAGTTATAGTTCTTGGTGTGAACAGGTCTTAAGAGTTGGTTCCCCAAAAAGCAAAAATGGAACCATAAACTAACGTTAAGGGAACATTCTGTGTTTGGTTGTTGTTATTAATGTTGTGGTTTATGTATAAATTTGTTGCTAGACCTTCTCTTAAAGCCTCTAAATCTGAAGATAAATCACACAGTACAAGGAAAGTCCATTACAAAGCGGTGTAAGTGGAGGCCACTGCTAGTTTACAACTCAGTCATGTTGTTGAAAGCATTTTTACGAGCCTCTGCCATAAATATTGGGGCAGATAAAGCATAGATAAGCCCAGATAAGAGTGAGTGCGAGAGGACTAATGGTTCAGCATGTCTTCAGGCACGTAAATCAGGTCTGAAGATATGATATCTGTGAGCAGAATGACTGACAAAACACCTTTAAGAGCTCCTGCTGCTTATTTACTGCAAGCTTTCAGATGATGCAGGAATAACTCGTGTTTCCAAACCACAAACACAACAGTGGAACTGTTGATTCTGTGTATCTTGTTATTTACAAAATGTTAATGTTTCAGTTTGTCTCCATGTTCCCCGAGTGTAGAAGACACTGACATTTAAGCTGAAGTCATTTAACATCCAGCTGGTCCAGATGAAGCTGATTTAAAACGATCACGTCTGTTGAGGAGCCACAAACTTCAGATCAAGCAGCGTTTGATTGACAGGCTGAACCTGGTTTCACTTGACCAGTGCTGACTAGAGAACTGGTCAACAGGTCACAACCTCCACTCGACCCCTCATACACTGAACAAAACAAGTTTATTAGTATCTAAACATTCTTAAATCAAGATACATTTACTGGAGAAGAGAAATGACTGAAGATATTAAATCTGCCTGTGGGGCCAGAAAAATAAACATAAAGCAAATTTATGTTTCTGACCATGTTTTAACCATAAACTCACTTCATTTTTTCAGAAAACAAGACTTAATATATTCAGTCATTTTGCTTCTCCAGTAAATGTAAGTTTATTTAAGAATATTTAAATATTTGTACTGGAAAACAAGACAAAAATACTAAGTAAGAAAGATTTTTTTTTGCAGTGTAGAACTTTGCCTGCTTCGGAAATTGCACGCGTATTACGTCGCGTCTGTGCGGGCGTTGCGGCTCACGTGACGCACGCGGACGCGCACCGGTGTGATTACGCGCAGGAGGTACGCGAACCTCCCCAACATACACACACACACACACACACAGCTCTCACACAAACACGCTCGTCCCCCTCATCTATGTGTGTTTCACCTCAGATATGCAGTTTAAAGCTCCGGATCAGCAGTGACCGACGCTCGCGGATATTTTACCGACGTCAATGAGCGCGAGCGCGGATCTGCTCTGCGAATAAAGAGGATCTGTGCTGGATTTTGGGGTCGCTACAGGAGAAGTTATTCGGGTAAGTTCTGATGTTTAGCGTTTCATACGTGTGCGAAAGACTTCTGCTCAGTTATAATGAATACAATATAACTGAATCTCTTTTCCTTTTTGCATTATTTGCATTCAGAGACAAGCTCAGACTGATGTCTGATGTTATTAGGGGCGTTTAGTTGTGAAGTCTGGAAAAACTCTGTGGAAAAGCTCAAAGGAAAAGTGTCCCAAGAGCTTCTGGTCTATTTCTAAACTCATTATCCAGGTCATTTTTACAGAAAGACCACAGTTTGCTGTGAAGTTGCCAGAAACACAAGATGGTGCTTCTGTGTACTAAAGGATTTGTTGCATGTGTGTTTGGACTCAGCTGTGCCTGTCACTTCAGTGACAACTGGTCCTCCCAGAACTACCATCTCAAGAAGGGTTTTGATCTTAATGTTGATCAGAAGTTTTCCATAAGATTCCTCAGGGGCTGTTCTTCATGTTCTTTGCCTTACGTCACTGATCTGTATCGCTGCCTCTTTCCAGACACCGTGGGAATAGATCAGTGCCAAAATGACAATTATGTCATCATTTAGGCTAATCATCCTGAGCTTGATTCTGCCACGGAGTACAAAAATAAAAAAGGTAATTGCGACTTTTTATCTCACAATTTGGATTTTCTTCAGAATTACAAGATATAAACTCGCAATTGTGAGATGGAATCGCAATAAACTTTTTTTATATTTCTATTCTATAAACTCAGAATTCAGAGGAAAAAAAGTCAGAATTGTGAAAAAAAAAAAAAGAATTGCGAGATGTAAATTCAAAAATTACGAGAAAAGTCAGATTTCCTAGATTTAAAAACAGAATTCAAAAAAATGTCAAATTGCGAGATTTAAACTCAAAATTCCAAGAAAAATGTCAAAATTGCGAAGTGTAAACTCAGAATTCAGAGGATAAAGACAGATTTCCGAGATTTCAACTCCATGTTCAGAGAAAAAAATGTAAAAATTGCAAGATGTAAACTCAGAATTCTAAGAAAAGAGTTAGAATTGCGAGACTCAGATTTCCCAGAAAAAGCCAGATTTCCGAGATTTAAACTCAAAATTCCAAGAAAAATTATGAGATGTAAACTCAGAATTCAGAGGAAAAAAAGTCAGAATTGTGAAAAAAAAAAAAAAATTGCGAGATGTAAATTCAAAAATTACGAGAAAGTCAGATTTCCTAGATTTAAAAACAGAATTCCGAAAAAAATGTCAAATTGCGAGATTTAAACTCAAAATTCCAAGAAAAATGTCAAAATTGCGAAGTGTAAACTCAGAATTCAGAGGATAAAGACAGATTTCCGAGATTTCAACTCCATGTTCAGAGAAAAAAATGTAAAAATTGCAAGATGTAAACTCAGAATTCTAAGAAAAGAGTTAGAATTGCGAGACTCAGATTTCCAAGAAAAAGCCAGATTTCCGAGATTTAAACTCAAAATTCCAAGAAAAATTATGAGATGTAAACTCAGAATTCAGAGGAAAAAATGTCAAAATTATGAGATGTATACTCAGAAGCCAGAATTATGAGATTTAAACTCAGAATTTAAAGAAAAAAAGTCAGATTTGCAAGATTTACACTCAGAATTCCAAGAAAAAGTCAGAATTACAAAATTCAAACTCAGAAAAAATGTCAAAATTGTGAGATGTAAACTCAGAATTCTGAGAAAAAGCCAGAATTGTGAGATTTAAACTCAGAATTTAAAGAAAAAAAGTCAAAATTATGAGCTTTAAACTCAGAATTAAGAAAAAAAAAAAAAAAAATGTTGCAATTACCTTTTTCATCTTTTTATTCCATGGCGGAAACAAGCTTCCATACTTTCCAAACCTGTTTGCTGTTATTTATTTATTTTTGCTGAATCTTTATGCAGCTCTTCTCCATTCATTTCATAGTGACCACGACTGTCCGGCTCCAAAAAGGACAAAAACAGCATCGTAACAGTCATTCATATGAAGATTTGATTTGAAATACAGTGCAGGAGTCATATTACGATGTTACGATACTTTTGTGGTACTTCAATTATTTTTTTTGTTATTTTTAGGAACTTGATAGTCTTGTTAGCCAATTCCCTGTATGGAAAAATGCTGCATGAAGAATTTTCAAAATACCTTCTTTTGTTTTCCACTGAAGAACGGCAGTCAAACAGGTTTGGAACGACGTGACGGCGAGTAAAAGATGATGTTTTACTCTGATAACCGCAGTTTGAGCCAGAAGGGAAGTTGAAATCAGATTTACCATGGTACAGTAGGGGTTTATCTTCACTCATATCTATGACAGCAGTCATGAAGCCGTTTGCTCTGATGCCAGCTGGCAGAGTTCGGGCCCCACAGGGGACCGCAAATGTCAACAGGACTCAGTTTCCATATGGAGACGCATTCACCAACATGAGGCTTTGAGAGACAGATCCTCTCTTCACCCCGCTGAACCGAGATTGAGACGATTGAGGCTTAAAAGCCACCAGGAGAAACTGGCATTGATGTGTGCTTGAAATAATTACTGGTCAATATGTGATCTGGTTTGGCTGTTAAAAGCCTCTCAGTGATGATGGTGAAGTAGTTTGAGATGGTGGCGCTCTCTAGTGGAGGTGTGAGGCGATGCATGCAGAACATGTGGTATAGTTAGTGTATCCTGCAGTCCTTCATGTGTTTAAACACAAGCCCTTAGCAAATTTCCAATGATTTAACTTCCAAACTTGATTCCAACTCAGACAAAACAAGCTTTAAAATAAGCTAAAACAACTAAAAATCAAGATAGTTTAGATAATAGTGGTGGCAGAAACAAGCTTCCATAGCTTGGCTTTATTGTCCTCTGTTATTTTCGAGTGCTTTCCTCTTTCACCTGTCATGTAAGAGTGTGTTGCAGTGTGTAGCTCTGATCGTGTTTGGCGTGAGATTACAGCCTCACATGTAAACATACGGAGCGTGTTGACTGTGAAACTGTGTGTAAGACTCGAGCTTTGAGCCCTCGTGCCAGTGTGTGTTGATTTAATGCCTCGTTCACAGAGCGCCGCTTGTGTCCGACTGAACGTTCATGTCAAACGCTCCAAACCCAAACACTCCGGCAGGCTTTTATAGAGCCGCACGCGTGGAGGGGCGACTGAACGTCTCGCGTACGAATAACAGCGTCTTTCATGGCCGAGGCCAGAGCCGGCGCAGGACTGTTGATGCATTTAGATCATGTCAGAATGATGGGATTTATGAGATGAACAGCAGGGAATATGAGGGCTTTCTGTTCAGCTTTCTGAGTCCAAATGTGTGTCTGTTATAGTGGAAACTAACTGGTGTTGAGCATTTGTGTTTTCATTGTTAATGGTGACTGCTCATTTAGCTGGTTCATCATGAGGCTTATTTATTACACTCTTCTTCAGCATTTCTGTCTTGTTTTCTAGTTCAAATATCTAAACATTCTTAAATCAAGATACATTTACTGGAGAAGAAAAATGACTGAAGACAGAAATACTGAGGAAGAACATCATTGTTTGCGGTGTAAAGAACTTGTAGAACGTTCATCATGAGGGTTAGGGTTTCAAAGTTGATTTATCACATTTTCCAGAAGTTTTTTATTATCTGAAACATGCTGCGACTTAAAGGGTTAGTTCACCCAAAAATGAAAATAATGTCATTTATTACTCACCCTCATGTCGTTCCACACCCGTAAGACCTTTGTTCATCTTCAGAACACAAATTAAGATATTTTTTGATTAAATCCGATGACTCAGTGAGGCCTGCATAGACAGCAATGACATTTCCTCTCTCAAGATCCATAAAGGTACTAAAAACATATTTAAATCAGTTCATGTGAGTACAGTGGTTCTAACTTGATATTATAAAGCGACAAGAATATTTTTTGTGCGGCAAAAAAACAAATTAATGACTTTTTAACAATATCTAGTGATGGACGATTTCAAAACACTGCTTTGGAGCGTTATGAATCTTTTGAGTCGAATCAGTGATTCGGATTGCGTATCAAACCGCCAAACTGCTGAAATCACGTGACTTTGGCGCTCCGAACCGTTGATTTGATTTGTAAAGCTCCGAAGCTTTATGATGCGGTGTTTTGAAATCACCCATCACTAGATATAGTTGTCGTTTTTTTTGGCGCACAAAAAATATTCTTGTCACTTTATAATATTAAGGTAGAACCAATGTACACACATGAACTGATTTAAATATGTTTTTAGTACCTTTATGGATCTTGAGAGAGGAAATGTCATTGCTGACTATGGAGGCCTCACTGAGCCATCGGATTTCATCAAAAATATCTTAATATCTGTTTTGAAGATGAACGAAGATCTTACGGGTGTGGAACGGCATGAGGGTGAGTAATAAATGACATTATTTTCATTTTTGGGTGAACTAACCCTTTAAAGGGGACCTCTTTCACAAGATGTAATATAAGTCTCTGGTGTCTCCAGAATGTGTCTGTGAAGTTTCAGCTCAAAATCCCCACAGATCATTTATTATAGCTTGTCAAATTTGCCTGTTTGGGTGTGAGCAAAAACACGCCATTTTTGTGTGTGTCCCTTTAAATGCAAATGAGCTGCCTGCTTTCCAGAAGAGGGCGGAGCTTTAACAGCTCAACAACAACAAAGCTGGAGAATCTCACGCAGCCAAAATGAGGATTGTCAGTAACGGTGTTCAGCCTTACATTGTTCAAACCGGAGTCGACACTGATGGAGAGACTCAGGAAGAAGTTACAACTTTTAGACGTTTCTGAATGGTTAGTGGATAAATTTATGTAGTTGCTGTGGAGTTGATTCAACTCATCCACTAGCATGTGCCGTCATGTTAATCTTTTGTGTTGAATTGACCCTCGTTTGTGAAGCAGTCCGGCGTAAAATGACGGCATGTCAACAACACTCTACTACAACAACTCTTCCTCTTCTCTAAAGCAGCCCAACATGGCCCCGCCCCCTTTGTTGTGTGTTCTTGGGGGCGGGGTTTATGTGAATTTGGGAGTTTGTGATGTCACCAACCCAGGAAGAAGCTTGTTGTAGTCCCTACCAGCCATTAAAAATCAATTTCTGAAAAGAAAATCTCTTTTTGCATTGAACTTTGAGCGTCGTAACTTTGCAGATGTTGTTTATGATCAAACAGCAACACTAACTAAAGTTTAAAAAGTCAAATCATAATCAAGATGGGCAAAAACACATTTGATCCCAAGTTTATTTAACATATTTCGCAGTCACCGCTAGTTTCAGTTTCGCTTTAAATAAATTTATTTAGGCTTGCCGTTGATAATGTTATTTATAATGCCACTATAATAATCATGTTTGTTTTATACTTATAATTTTTATTCCTATTCTGTTCTGAATTAAATTTAAAGGAAATTTGAATTAAATTTGAAGGATTTGTTTTGGAGTGGCAGGAACTAAAATACATGTTTATAGTGATAATAATGTTCACATTTTATTTTATTTACCAGTATTTTACATTATTTCTGAATGTAATAATAAGTTTCGCTCATCTTTTCTTCTCTATTGTGTCGTATATCTGAGTGAAACGCTTCTCAAACAAGAACAAATGTAGGGCGGGGCTTGATTTTGTCTGTGGGGAATTGATTGGATGGTTGTGGTTTGCTATTGGTGGATCTCATGTGAGTGACAGGTTGCCCCGCCCTCATCATCAGAGAAGAGAAGAGATGCTGCAAGAGGGAGAAGATATTCTGATTCAAGATTACCAGAACATGAATTATGAAAATTCCAATAAAAACAAGAATTGTTCATTTTGATTTCATGCTGACTTGTTCCTGATCTTCTAATGAATGTTTCTTTAAAGCACGCTATTCTTAAGTAAAAACATGCTTGTCTTCGTAAAGCATCTGACCGCATTCCTCATCCTGATGCATAATATCACGTCCTGCTCTAATATCCTGTTTCACTTGGAAATATGTTTGATTATGGATGCAAATGCATTTCATGTTGACTTTAATCAGGCAGCAGCGATCCAAGATCCAAGTCACGTCTGATGTAGTTTCCTATCGCTGACCAAGTGATAAAAGCCTCATTAGTCGTGACTTTCTCAAGGATTACTTGGCAATGAAATGTCAGATTTGTGTTCAGACCTCATTAGCACAAGAGGCCGCTGGGATCAATCCCAGACTGATTATATTTGGCCGCGGTGAGCGTACGGGATCCTGACACATGCTACGCATTATTCCAGGCAGATTACAGGAGGCTGGAAGTTTCTTTTTCATAGCGTGTGCCGTATGATGCAGCGGATGTGGATATTTAGGCCTCCCTGCCAGCTAGAGATGTGGATCATAATCAACAGGCCGCTATGATGAACGCAAATACATATTTAAGTCATAGTTACTGTGTTCATGTACTGTATGTGGGTTCCTGGATGTATGTTTGATGGAGGATGTGGTGAGGTGAGGTCAGAGGTCACACTACAGGTGAGTCAATATTGACAGAATGACACGGTGAGGACAGAGCATGATTCAGAGGCTGTGTGTGTTCAGACAGACGGACGGATAGAGAGAGAGAGACGGACGGAGGTGATCAAAGAGAGGAGTTTGTTTGGAAGAATCACACTGTCTTCCTGCTCAAGGCTGAAAGAAAACATTAGAACAGCAGAAAACCAGATGTGCACAAACACACACACTCACCTACGCATACACTCACACACACATCCGCACACACTCATCCCCACACACGCACACACACTCAAACTCACATGCTGATCCACACACGCATACACTGTTACACACACACTCCTCCACACTCACACACATACAAACACTCACTCACACAAAACTCACACACTCATCCAGCGCACACATCCACACACTCATCTACACGCACTCAAACTCACTAACACACGCACTCAAACTCACACGCTGATCCACACACTCACACATACACTTACACACACTCACAGTCACACACATTCATCCACACTCACTAACACACTCATTCTTACACACACACACAAACTAAGATACACTCATCTACACACAAACTCGCACACTCATTCACACACACACACTCTCACTCTTACACACACTCAAGCTCACACACACACACACACACTTAAAATCACACACTCACTCTTACACACACACTCAAATTTACACACAGTCATCCACATAAAAAAAAAAATGGACAATTCTTGTTTTTATTTGAATATTTCATAATTCATGTTCTGGTAATCTTGAATCAGAATATCTTCTCCTCCCTCTTGCAGCATCTCTTCTCTTCTCTGATGATGAGGGCGGGGCAACCTGTCACTCACATGAGATCCACCAATAGCAAACCACAACCATCCAATCAATTCCCCACAGACAAAATCAAGCCCCGCCCTACATTTGTTCTTGTTTGAGAAGAGTTTCACTCAGATATACGACACAATAGAGAAGAAAAGACGAGCTCAACTCCAAAACTGAAAATAACATTATCAACTGTAAGCTTAAACAAATTTATTTAAACTGTGTGACATTTTTTTTTTTTTTTTTAATTTGCATATATTCTCAATGGTGACTGTCATTAGATTGACTCTCACTACTCTAATAGTCATTACAGCATTAAGGTTAAATCAATTAGTTTAAAAGAATATAAATTTGATGTTTTATATATATTTAAAAAGTACATATTTATATCAAATGTGAGGTGCTGGTCTCTAAAATCTCCATTTCAGTGGAAAACGCTTGTCTTTATGGAGCCGTAGCTCATTCTCCATTGACTTACACTTGAATTTGGATCAGAAGGTTGGGAACGGCTGACCTTTAGGGCCAGTAAAGTGAAACATAACTCAAAGGGACACACGGGGGCTGGTAAACAGCAATGAAACCTGATTTTAAGGGGCCACTATGGGACCAGAGGTCAGAGGTCACTGGCCGTCACACCTCCATACCTCTAAACCAATGCCATGGTCAGTCAGCGTTCGCCGCTGTGGGTCAGATCCATTATGAGCCACGTTTAATGAAGCTGACGGTGGTTTTGGGGAGGGATTGTGGGTAGTTTAGCCCGAACCTGAGGGCGACATCTGCATCAGAGTTAACAAGAGCCCTCATCAGAGATCTGAGAGGGGCAAAGCTGTAATTCAGGGCCTCTTTTTCCTCTTGATTCTGACTTTACTGCTTCCCTTAATGATTTAAATTGTGCCCAATTAAGTGCGACTCAACTGCAGCATGAAGTTAAATGAGTTCACTGGAGCATGTGCTCAATTATCTGCGTATGAAGGGCTGTGATGGAGCACTTCTCCCGGGAAGCCTAATGATCCCACGCTGGGAAGAGGCTTCAATTCCTTCTTTAAGTCTTTTCCACCTTTTTTTTGATGCTGTACTCAAAGTTTGTGGCCGATATCACTCATGTGATCAGGGACGTGGCAGTCTGAGCGGGTGTGTTAGTGGATCTCAGGAAAACATGTCACGTTTCTCAGCAAAATCAAGTGATTCATTTTCATAAAATGTTATAATGTAAATGTTATATATACATTTTAATATACGCTTTATATAATTTTTTCAAATTTATATATGGGTCAATGACATGATGGGGTCACTTTTTTTTTTTCCAAAGGCCTTAATAATAATGAAAAACAAAGATTTGACATCCAAAGTATGTAAGGTAGTACAACTAGATCTCTTTTATTGAATCCAAAAGGTTTTAATTATATTTTCCTAAATATAAAGGTATTTTAAAGATTTTGAAGTGTCAAAAGGTCCAAAGGCCAATACAGCCATTTCATTTGTGATTAAAATATCTTAAGATGTTATAAATGTATATTTTTTTTGTTCTGGCATGAGTTTATAACATCGTATATCAACATATTGCAAAATTGTGTTAAAAGTATGTGTAGAAGTTGTTGGTTTGATATGAGAAAGAATGTCCGGAAAAATGAATTTCATTGATGTCATTCGGAGTAACCAATATAAAGGACCATTTTGGATCAAGTCATGCGGTCAGTATCATGTGACAGGATGTGACGACATTCAGACACCTGCAAAAGATCACATGGTCATGAAGCAAAGTAACTGACTCTCTCTTAACTATTTGAAAAATTCATGTTTCCACTTGATCATACGCATGTCCCGAAACATCAGGTCATTCGGTACAACCGCTATAAAACATGGAAAATGTTGTAATATTTTAAAAACTTGTACTAAATATAAAATGTTTGATTGTCCTTTTGCTAGCTAGCTAGATATCAGCCTGTTAGCATTGTTTGAAAATATCGTCATTCGGTGTAACCAAAAGTGTCATTCGGTAAAACCGAAATTTTGGTTAAACCGAATGACACTTTTGGTGACAAATTTTGCCCATCTTGTAAAAAAGGAGGGGGAAAAAAGTGTTATTTGATTACAAAAACCACATAATCTCATTGTTAACACAATAAAACTTCAAAATTAATTATATCTCCATTATGTTTTTTTACACTTATAAAAACCTTATTCATCAATGACCCATAAATATTTTTGTGCATTATAATCCTTTTCATTAATCCATCTTACATTTTTTTTATAATTCACATTTTCACTACTGTCATAATTATTTTTACACTATTAAAGTTATAACATTTAATTTATCATAAATCAAATGCAGTAAAACCAATACTGCCATGTTGTTTACTTTTTTTTAACATTTAAATATATATTTTAGTGTAATGTATTTTTCATATATTTATTATTTTAAAAAATATGATTTTTTTATTATTATTATGGCAATGAGAACTGAAGGTAAATGCCCTTAACTGTCATGAAAATAATGTAAAACAGTGTTAAAAAAAAAACAATCAAAATGGCCCTGAAACAGGCTTCGTGCTCTTTAAACAAAATAGAATTTCTCATTTCTTTCTATGGGTTTTGGGTGAAACATGACCTACAGATTTCCTCTTAATCATGAGAGTGACTTTAGAGAGAAAGAGCATCTGATTGTCTTACTGTTTCAACAGGTGAACTAAATTGTAGGATTGTGTGTAAGTTACCGTCTTTGTTGTGTAAGTAAACCGTTACATTGTCACTAAACCGTCAGCAGCACAAAAGCCCACTCGACCTCGCAGCCCTCTGTGTGTGTGTGTGTGTGTGTGTGTGCAGACGGTCATTGTGTCGTTATAGTCACCCTCTATAAAGCAGCTTCCTGCCCTTAAACACCCGGGTGCTGCTCCGTCCAGCCCTCTGTGTTCACAATGAGCTCTGCTCTTAACGACAGTCACAGAGAGTGTCAGAGAGAGGCTGAGATATGACGGCTGTACACGCTTCAGCTAGAGCACGTTTACTCATGCAACACTGTAAGTTAAAGTTTCCAGACGTCATCTGAACTGTCATGGAGCCGTTTGAGGGGGAAGGTGATAATGCTGATGAATATGAGCGAGAGTCAATGAGAAAAGGAAGGTTTGCCAAGACAAATTATGATGTCTGGTTGACAAAGTCTGCCTTTAGTAGGTGATTTAGACCTTGTTTGTATGGTAAAACCAACACTAGTTGGAGTTGTTGTTTTTCAGCAAAGATGCACTAAATTGATGAAAAGTGACAGTAAAGACATTTATAATGTTGCAAAAGATTCTTTTTCAAATAAATGCTGTTCTTTTGAACTTTCTATTCATCGAAAAATCCTGAAAAATAAAATGTATGATGGTTTCCAGAAAAATGTGAACTGTTTTCAACATTGATAATAATCATAAATGTTTCTTGAGCAGCAGATCATCATATTAGAATGATTTCTGAAGGATCATGTGACACTGAAGACTGGAGTAATGATGCTGAAAATTCAGCTTTGATCACAGGAATAAATTACACTTTACTATATATTCACATAGAAAACAGCTAATTTACATAATTTTTACTGTATTTTGTAAATAAATTGAAATAAAAGCAGCCTTGGTGAGCAGAAGAGACTTCTTTTCAGAAAATCTTACCGACTCCAAACTTTTGGTAGTGTATATGAAGTCAGTTTTAGCAAGGTCAAGTGTTAGTGGCCCAAACTTCAGTCACATCAAAGATGACATGCTTTTGGTATCATCTGGACTCAATTCTACGCTAAAGAATATGGTTTTCTGTGGGTGTCTGACCTGCGTTTGTCAGTGATAATCTCTCTAAGTCAATATCAGCACAGCGAGGGCTACAGCGGTTGACCTCTCGCTATTCTTTAGGTCCGCGGGCATTGCTTTTTACAGTAGGATAACAGCGTTTTATTGTTCTTTATGGCTGTTCCTTTGTTAGGCCTGTGTTCTGATAACGGCCATTGGCAGGTCATTAAAGTCCCAGAACAGCCTCTCTTTTATGATAAGGAGTGGACACAACTGAGGTCTATCTGGAACAATGGCTGTTAACGGTCATAAATAGCAGCCAAACTCAGGGCCATCGCACCAGTCTGACCCTCAAAGCCGAACTCCGCAAAGCATGCTGGGATATCTCCAGCCAATACGCACAGCCTGACCCGCAGAGGTACTTGAAGGAATGCCATGGTGATGCAAATGGGAGAAACATATACTGATGTCTATGTTTAACCGTGTAGGTTTAGCAGTCTATTACAGGAACACAGTCGTCCATGTGATAATTGGCCCACATTAAGAGTCTGAATTTAGGACGCTGTCAAATATGGGTCAGTCCTTTGGGGCCCGAGTCTACAAGTGCCCTCGAGATCATGTTGAAGTGCAATAGCATTGGCCGTTAATGTCGGAGGCTCTTCCGTATGGGGTCCCGAGTGCGTCCGGACATGCTGGGTCAAAGCGGCCTTTCGGTTTTACAGCCCGGGAGGTTCGAGCCAGGTGTGAGGTGCTGTTTGAATCCCTGTGACCATGAGGGGGCCGGAGGGGGTGAGATTTATGACCCCTCTTGTGCTTAGAAAGGATCCCAGGTCAGGGATGTGTGACTCGTCCTGTTTTATATTCCACAGGAATCCTTGTTCAACCCTGAACTGTGAAACAAGAGCCACAACAGAACATCAGCGTGATGGATTGGTCTATTTTCAGGGTCGTCCTGAAAACGAGGATAGATAGAGTACTCGCATTGAAGGGGCTCTTCTCGAGGGTTTTGGGAAACCATTGGTATTTTTGGCTCAGGAGTTTGTATAAATGACTTCATTCACATCCATCAGTGTTTGGAGGGTGCGGCAGTCACTGACCCGAGATTCGACACACTACAGTTCATTCACATTATGATTTACTTGCTCAGATTTGTCTCGTTTTCCAGTACAAATATCTAAGGTCTTAAAACAAGATGCTTTTACTTGAGAAAGTGAAAACCAGTTTATTTGTCTGACACCACTGAAAATACTGAGGAAGAGCAGCACCTATTGAGCTCGGTTTACTAACACTGAACATCTAAATGAGACCAAAATGATGTTGTTTGAGGCCTGGGAATGAAAGACGATGTGGTTGAAGTGACTTCTTCCAGTTTTTGAAGTTGTGAATTCGAATCGAGGGCCAAAAATGTAGCTGTCAGCTTGTTCTTGAAATTCTGAAAACAAACAGTCCACCTCTTTGACTCAAAATCAATCTCTTTTACATCTACAGCGTAATTTTTCAGAAGGTTACTCAACGTTTCGGATGCATGAAAAGCCTCTTAGCAAGTCAGAGGGTTTGTTTATCTTTCGGCAACCCGCTAAAACCAGGGGGTACAAATTCCCTCTTCCTCTTTGTTTCTCTAACACAAAGGGCTGTGCTTTGCTCCGAGTCCTGCTGTGTTTGCACCTCTGTGGCCTTGAACGCAACAATGGTGTTGTCCTCCAAAAACCCTCCAACCCATTACCAGCTCTTTTATTCAAGGCAGCAGTCGTAAAAAGCTCAGTGAACAGTCGGCATCTATTATAGGCTTCCTATATTTGTAGGTTTATGTTTTTGGAAAAAAGATATTGGATGGATTTTAGCCAATCCTGTTTGGCATGACAAGATCATTGGCCAGTTAACAGAGCTGTTGAATCTGACACTTTTTGCAGACCCCAAGGGAAGTTTCCATTTCATGAGCACCAAGTTGTTGGTTTGTGGTAAAATGCTTGAGGTAACAACAAAGACCACCCTGGGTAGAAGAATTAAGTTTCATAACTTCCTCTAACATCCTTCATTCAGGAAACCAGCAGCCTCGTCCTCCTGGACGGAGCACAAACTTTGAGCTTTGTTTGTTTAAACAACAGGAAGGTCTTCACCTTTAGCACATTCCACAGGAAATTAAGGCGAGATGAGGTAAACTGTCTTTCTAGGCAGGACACTGAGGTTTTTGGGGTCACTACTTGGGCACATAAGGTATGGAGTTCGGATTTGGTTGCAGTCATTTTCCAGCTGTAGAACTTCGTTACATTTGTTTTTCTGTCAAAAAACCTTGTTCCTTTGGGTCTCCTGGTGGTTTGGCAACTGTTGAACGGTTCTTGCATTTTGAGTTCAGATTCTGAAAGTAACTTCAGATCCAGCCTTCCTTGTGTTTTGATGTCAGTGAAAGACAAAAAGTGTGTATTTCCCCAAACGGCGTGCATACTAACAGCAAAACACCCGTACGGAAGTGGATTGGCTCTGGGAGGGACGGCCTTTTTGATTTGCATGGTAAACTCTCTGTAAGGTACCATGTGGAGTCTTTCAGGCATTGTGGTCTGGATCGGCTGACATTGTTGACTTGAGAAGTGAGAGAGTGACATTTGACTGAAACTGCATTTAATGCATGAAGCTCATTTCAGTTTTTTCACCTTTGCTTATGGAGCCACATGATAGTGAAAATGATCATTATTAAGAATAGGGTTTTTTGCAGTCTATATTGGCTTTGTGGGTGAATTTATGGTAATTCTGATTGAAAAGCACCATCTCAGAACAAATACTTAAATATTTCAATATTTATGAATTATTTTCAATGCAAAAAGTGATTTTTATATAAGTATTTTTGTCTTATTTACCAGTTCAAATATCTGAACATTCTTAAATCAAATAATTTACTTGATATGCAAAATGGCATAGGAAGAAATTTATAAAAATTAGGTGAGTTTGTTTAAAATAGAAAAAAGTCTGCCAATGGTGTCAGAAAAAATCACTTAATTAAAAAGAAAAACAAGTTTGTTTCTGACTGCACAGATATTTTATCCTATTGTAATCATAAATTCACTTAATTTTAATTATTTCAAGACTTAAGGTATTCAGTCAGTTTGCTTCTTTTTTGCTTCTTCTTCGATTTTAAGAAAGTTTAGATATTTGTACAGGAAAACAAGACAAATACTGAGAAAGACAATGTTTATTTTCCATTTTTTAACATTTTCAACAAATAACAGCATATTTAGCATAAAATAGGTTTTAAAACTAAATTCTACACTGTAAAAATCATTTTTTGATATAAATAAAACAATTGAAAAGTCTTTCTACTTCAAAATTTTACGTTTAGGCTAATTCAGTGTTATTTGCCATATTTTTGTAATTATTTGCTAGTAATTTCTGAGTGAACATTTCAAAGTAGATCCTTTACTTTCAAAGTAAATCCTACACCGAATTTTTTCAGTGTACAAGACCAGATTCTGATATCAATATTGATGTGACATTTATATGTATAAGAGTATCCCAGTGAATTTAAACCCAAAGAGTCACTCAAGAAACCTGAGGAAGGGCTGGGCAGAACTGACCACTGCTGTTATGTGATGTGTGTTTGAAGAGAAGGGGGTTTGGTTTAGAGGGTCTGGAGCCCACGCTGAGGGCCGAGCTCGGGTTGTTGGGGGAGTGGCTCTACAGGACTGCAGTAAATGGAAGAGCCATCTGCTGGAGTTGTTCTCCACATACTCTACTGTACACGTCCTGCACCGTCAGCTCACAAGCGTGATAACGTCTGCTTTGGATTAGATGGGATGAGGCTCAAACTGAGGACATGTAGTCAAGGAACCACGGGACTTTTGGAGAACACTGTTTGATTCGGAAAGCACTGCATTGCCTGAAGACATTGCTGAGCGAGCAGGTATGGTTTTGAAACTTCAGTTTGGTGTGTATATCTCATTTTAAAAGTCTTCCCTACAGGGGCTTTGAGTGCACATTTAACCTGTATTTTGCTGTGTCACGTCCTACTTCTTCTAGTTATATTTGGAAGCTTTTATACACTTCTCAGATCTAGGGCTAATTGTAGGTGGTGCAGCACAGATTTGAAGACTCTGCATGTGTATAAAGGTCTGTTGAAGAGGAAAAAAGGTGTCAGAGAGGTGTGTTGTGGGTAAATATCAGAAGCTTCTAGTAATCTGGCTCCAGCCAGTCAGAACGCAGGTGGTCTTTCTCTAATGTCTTCAGTCTGTTGGGACAAGCCTTGAAACCATTTGGTCCTGGAATAACACTCAAGTTCTTCAAAGTTTGGCCAAAAGTTCGGGAGGATCACCCAAACTCTCCAAAATGAGTCTACACTGCTGTCCTTCCTGTTTATAATGTCTAGTATTCTCTGATATCACTTTAAGTAAAACATTCATCACAGGTTTTTGGCCTTTTTTTTTTTTTTGTCTGATAACCCTAGGCTTATCCCTATCTTGGGATTTGAGCATTTTAACTGGAAATACTTTCACATATTTTTAGATAACAGTTGCATGTCTCTTGGGGGGAAAACAATAGTAATAATAATTGGCAATCAGACGAATGTGCATTTGGTTGATTAACAGAAGTGGTTGATTCTAATGACAGGCAGACTAAATATTGAATTTTGAGTAGTCTACATATTTTAAGTGTGAAATGGTGCTTGTTAAATATTATTTTAATATATGTTGTGTACATCAAATTTGCAATCATTAAATTGCATCATGTATAATATATCAGCGTTATTTTGGCTCTATGCTACATGTTGACCAATAGTAAAAACACAGACCTAATTATTTGCCCATATGAACATTTGAGGGTTTGAGTTTAATCTTGAGATAGTTTAAGTTCTAGTTTGCTGTAGTTTTGGACTTGTTTGTTTTAAAAGATTCAAAGATGCTTTTGTATTCAAGTGTTTTTGGAAGTGACATGACATAACAAACGTCTGTATTTGTTGGATTGAAGTTTTATTACTGGCTCAACAGCCGTGGAGGGAAACTCCTCATTTGTGGAGCGCAGGAATCGCTCACATCGTCTGCCAGTTCTGCTGTTCTTAACATTAAATCCATAGACAGAATTCCAGCACTGACTCAGATCAGGACTGGGCCAAATCAAACAGGTTCTGACGGGCCGGACTAATGGAGCGGCATTGGTGCCAGTGGATCTGAGTATGAACATTTCCACATTTACTGGGCTTAATGAAGGCTTGTTTTTACACACACACTATTCATAATCATCTTATTAACCACATAATTTTTAATGCATCTATAATGAGTGTCATTCTGACTAATTTAGCTGAGAAAAATGTGGTAGTTACGCAGTAAAGCTGTATTTTGTTAAAAACAGTCACATCTACTGTCTCTCAAAAGTGGAATCTGTTGACCTAACAACCACTATTCTCACAGTCATCGAGTTGAATCTGGTTTAACCCAGTTAACCCATGCTATTTCTACCTCTCACATTTCTACACACCAAAGTTGTGGAAATGGGCTATTCAGTAAGATGTAATTTGTTGGGACTTGACCTGGTGTCCTCAGGACACTTATGCAAATGAATCTGTCAGAGCGATCATTTGCATTTTGTTTAATAGTTATATAATTTTGATTAGTCAAGTAAAGTTATGTATAATTTAATGTAGAAATGAAGGTGCTTAAAATGCATTTATTCACTTTTAAGTCTTCATGAAATCAGTTCTTTGCTATGCTGAGGGTCCATTACCATATGAGTTGCTGGCAGTTACCCGGGGTCCATCCCCTCCCCAGGCAACTCACCCTCCACCCATATCTACCCCCCATTGAGGACCATTCAGGCCTCCCATGGGTGGATCTAACAGATATGCATCTCAGACCTCCAAAGTCATGTTAACAAGCAGCTCTACAAGAGAGCAGGCTGTTAAACACTCTGGGCTGGAGGGCTTTTTCAGGGCGAGCAGTGCAGACAGGAACCGCCTTCGGTTCCCCGAGGTCCCTGCGATTCACCCAGAACCACTCAATCGTGAAATGGCTGTTTATTTTTGATGAAACATTAATGCAGTTTCTATTCATTTCAGTTGTTGATTAGATCTGGAGGCTCAGGAAGTGATGCTGATGGCATCTAAGACAGAAATTAGCATACTTAAGGAGACTGTTTAGCAGAAAGGGTGTTGCCACTTTGAGCTCCTTTCCTGTGTCAGTGAGAGAGTGGGAGATGGATTTTGCACCACCAGAAGGAAGACTTGAACACATTTGTAACATGGCAGGAAATGTATCACTTCTGATAGAATTGCATAACCAGGTTAATGATTGAGGAGTCTCTTATAGGAACCTCTGTCCGGTTCTTCTGAGGAGAGTTTGGGGTATCTGATCACCAGAATTTAAGTAGTTAAGAAGTCACAGTTTTAAACATTCTGGGCCTCTGTTGTAGTGGGTTTGTCAGGGAGTCTGTATGATTTCCATTTTTTCCACATTGTGGCATTACTTTTAAGAAAAATAAGCACATTTTCCCTCGTCCTAAATCTGTATATACCACTACAATGCAAAAAAAAGTCCACTCATTCTCTTTGGTGTGAAATATAATCTGACATTTCTTGCCACTTTTTGGGAGATTCACCCTTTCAGTGTTGATGCACATATTCTGGATGTATCTTCTCGTTCGAGTCTAAATTGCTGTGCATGTGAAACTAACACCTGTCATTGGGTTCATTCCATCCATCTCACCTGTTTTCATTCCAAAAACAGCAGCTCCAGAGATCAAAGCATCAGATGATACGTCACTCAGCAGGACATGATGCGGTATGGCAGGTTCTAAAACACTGTCCTCAACAAACAGCACAGGGGCTTGAAGAAAGACATGGTATTCAAGCATTACCATATGGCTTTGTTATGCTTTGTGTCCTGAATGGACTTCAAAGGAGTGACAGGGAAGAACGCAAGAGATCTTGTCTTGAGAAGTTTCAGTCTTCCGTCTGTTTCAGCTGAAAGACTTCTGAACAGAGTCAAGTAAACTATGTTGTTGGGAAAAATCATATATGGCATGCATTAGTGCTCAACTTAACCAGAAAAGAGTCCCAATAGAAGGAAATGGAAAATACCAGAAAGCTTCCACGGTGATGATGAGTCAGGAAAATGCATTAAAGTAAATAGACTGTAAAAGAGTTAGGATGGTTGAAGTTTGGAGGGAATGTCCGACCACATCACGGCAAAACTCGGCACAATAGCAGTAACAATAAAACTGCCATCGTTTTATGAGCAGAATCTCTTTAACAGGCCTCCACCCTGGGCTGGAAGTCACCATAACTGCCCTGAAATGTTTTAGGGCACACATTATTCCAGTTGCGTTACTGTTCTCATCCCAATACAATGTATCTTACGAGGTGTTTTATCATGTGGTTTCGTTATCCATGACACACTGTTCCCTTAAAACCATTCCAGGAGGGTCTTTCTGATGAACCTTGAGAATTCCGGCAGTTTCCACGGCGCCGCGAGGCAGCTGGACATGGAGCCGAAGGTCAACAAGCTCACGTTCGGCTTCCAGCGGAGCTCCACCTCAGATGACGACTCGGGCTGTGCCTTGGAGGAATATGCTTGGGTGCCACCAGGACTTCGACCAGAGCAGGTAATCTCTATGGGCTAGTCTAGAACTTATTGGAATATTGTCTCCACAACGTAAAGCATTTAACAGAGAACTTACATTAATGCTTTGGTGTTTGTGTCAGAACAGAACACACGCCAGGCAGGAAATGGTTAGAAGGCAGCATGAAGCCAAAATGGCAACATTGTTTTCAGAGGGAAAAACTGCAAGTCCAATAACAACCATGTCACAAAATGCAAAGCAGTCGCATGTCTTCAGCTTCAGGGAAAGAGTCTGCTCTGTAATGACTGAATAGTATCATGCAGTTCAAGATGTGATATCTTAACACAATGTGCAAGTTGTTATACAATAAATACACCAGATGTGATCTTTATTAAAATTCCAAACTGTTGGTCAATCATTCTGTCAGCAGACCTAGTCATAGTCACTAAGATTTAGAGGACCTTACTGCATTTTTGCAGGCACAGCTAAACACTGTGAATGAAGCACCCCACAGGCATTTGGGAACAGGAAATGCTGCTTTTTATTTACAAACTACTTCATGGAAAATCTGCAAGTCATTATCTCAAGCTGCCAGACAAAAGGGCTTGAAATGATGAGGAAAAGCAGTTTGCTAACAGCCAAGCTCGCAGCCACAACTTTTTTTCCTGGCATTGTCCGCAAAGGCGGTCCTCTCGTGCCTGGAGGCGCGCTGATGTGGCGCTGATTCCAGTCGTGTCCCACACTTCCCCCGGCTGTCCTCAAGAGCACCCTTGAATAAAATCTGAAGTGATGGGTGAGGATAAAGGTCTAAAGCAATTTGGAGACCCCTAAAATCTCAGTGCAGCTTTTGTGTTAAATGCAAGAGTCAACTGTAATGCCTTTATAGCAGCCATTCTGTGAATTGCCCTGCAGATTATAGGTGATCATTGTGGGGAAGAACACAAACACTCAGGAATAGTGTTGTTCAAGTGCCTAAGGCTCAGTACCAGAGGTAATATCAGCATGAAATGAGGGTGATTTATGGTGCCGCTGATCATCACGTCTAAATGCCATTCCAGTAGACTGACTCGACAGCAGCAGGACTCTCTTTATGCAGGAAAAGACAAGCATAGTTCAGCTATTTATCTGGGGGCTGTTACGACCAGCACTCATAAAGAGTTCCCACTCACAAGGCATAGGTCACAGTGTAATAGAAGCACAATAGAGTACAGTAAAAACCTTTACTCAGCCCAAAACTGGTGGCTCAAGTTTTAGAAAAGGTAATTTAATGGAAATGGTAATGTTGACAGATGCAAAGGAATGAGAGGCCAAAAAAAAAAAAAAAAAAATCAACCTGGTACACGTGGTATTAACATTTGTCTCTGGAGATCTGATCACAAGTGCTCAGCTGAGAGAGATTGATTTCATTGAGGGCAGGGCAACAAGACAACACAGTGTAACTGCTTTTTTGCATTCTCTACATGGAATGACTGACCCGATCTGTCTCCATCTCACCTCTAGGTCCAGCTGTACTTCTCTTGTCTACCTGAGGACAAAGTCCCTTATGTGAACAGCCCCGGGGAAAAATACCGCATCAAGCAGCTCCTGTACCAGCTACCTCCTCATGACAATGAGGTGAGTTTACAGAAACAAAGGAAAGTAGGGCCTTCATCAGCAGCCATGAAAGCCCCTATTGTTTCCCCAGCATCGCTGCAGTCCAAAATGCCCACGCATCACATTTCAAAACCCCCTCAAATAGCTTTTTAACTGCAACGTGGTGGGGGTGTTTTTAGCTTCATGGGTTTAGAGCTTCCCCACATTCTCTGTCATCACAGAAAGATACTTTGTCACTTCATATCTCTGTGGGTGCTTGTACAATGAGACTTTTGAGCTGAAGATGGTATGATGCTGCTTGGGGAGACTCGAGACATTGCTCTGGGTCACATAACTCTTTCATTGTTATCTGTGGCATCTCAACTTGAAACATGCATAGTGTGACTCTTAATTTTGCTCATTAAATCAATAGGTGTTCCATTTTCTTGTATTAAGGTATTGTTAAAACAAAAGTACTCCATGCTCAAAGAGGATGGTTTAAGCAAAACTTCCTGGCCATCCGTAAAGGTGCCTACACACAAGAGTTTGCACCGCATCAGAGAAGACTTGGAATTTAATGGGGATGAGCATAGAAGGTTTGCCAAACTGACGAACCATCACGCAAAGTTGAGAGAATTTTATCTTTTGCAGCAGTGCACACTGTTGTAGACTTTTGTTGGATCCAGATGTGCTTTTGGAAACCAGATTCACTATTCTCCCAGTTGTCTTTCCACACACTCAAAACACATTGTATTCCTTTGTATTTGTCAAACTCTCCTTCAATGCTTTCTCTAGTGTGTAAGCACATTAAAGGAGCACTTCCTTTGCTCAAAAGAACCTGCATGTGGTCTACAAGGTCTTCTTTCTTGATAGTTTAACAGCAAACATGTTTTAAATGTCTCCCTCAGGTGCGATACTGCCAGTCTCTCAGTGAAGAAGAGAAGAAGGAGCTTCACATGTTTAGCGTGCAGAGAAAGAAAGAGGCCCTTGGGCGAGGAACTCTAAGACTGCTGCCAAGGACGATGCTTCATGCCATGTGTGAACACGTAGGTGTTTAAACCAAGAGTATTGTGCTGAAGGAAGTGACTGTTTGAAGCTGATTGTTTCATTTAAACATCTTGCCTCTTCAGTGTGGAGAGAACGTCAGTGGAGGGGAGATGGTGGTGTTTGCTTCGCGAGCAGGACCTAGTCAGTGTTGGCATCCATCGTGCTTCACATGTTCCACCTGCAATGAGCTCCTGGTTGATCTCATTTACTTCTACCAGGACGGGAAGGTCCATTGTGGACGGCATCACGCTGAATTGCTAAAGCCACGCTGTTCCTCCTGTGATGAGGTGAATTTAGTTTTTCAAAATCCAGACATATTGTTCTGTGCATTAACAAAGCCTTATCATGGATGCTATTATTCATTCATTGGTGTAATTTTCCTCACAGATAATTTTTGCGGACGAGTGCACAGAGGCAGAGGGTCGTCACTGGCATATGAAGCACTTTTCCTGCTTTGAATGCGAGACCATCCTGGGTGGTCAACGGTACATCATGAAGGACGGTCGGCCCTACTGCTGCGGTTGCTTCGAGTCTCTGTACGCGGAATACTGTGAGGCCTGCGGCGAACACATCGGTAAGCCCAAATGTGTCTCTCTGATGTCTCAATTTCACTTACCACAAACCACGTTTTGCTTTTGCCCGTAAGAAGCTGACCTTTAACTCCTGTTTATTTTTCTCTAGGGGTGGACCATGCCCAAATGACGTATGATGGCCTTCACTGGCACGCCACAGATGCTTGTTTTAGCTGTGCTCAGTGCAAGAGCTCCTTGCTCGGTTGTCCCTTTCTACCCAGACAAGGCAGGATCTACTGTTCCAAGGCCTGCAGTCTAGGGGAGGACGTCCACGCCTCTGATTCTTCTGATTCAGCCTTTCAGTCCGCAAGATCTCGGGAATCACGGCGCAGTGTGAAGATGGGAAAAAGCAGCCGCTCCGCAGACCAATGTCGACAGTCTCTTCTCTTTTCACCTGCAGCCAATTACAAGTTCCCCGGACTCTCAGGGAATGCTGATGACACCTTGTCCAACAAGCTGTCACAGCTAAGCTTTGCAGACAACCACTTCTGGAGGAACAGGGAGGAGCAGGAAGCTCCCGAGGACCACGAGGAATGGGCCGAGCATGAGGACTACATGACCCAGCTCCTACTCAAGTTTGGTGAACATGGAATGTTTCAGCAGCCGGAGGACACTAGGCCAACTGACCTCTGGACGACTGACTCTGATGTCAAAAACAAGACTGAGCCAAGGATGTCAGGCAGTGGTGGGAATGGCAGTCTGGCCAGTAAAAAGTACAAGGCAGACATGTACTGGGCACAATCCCAGGATGGACTAGGTGACTCTGCATATGGTAGTCACCCTGGACCTGCAAGCAGTAGAAAGCTCCAGGAGCTTGATTTGGAGCATGGAGCCAGCTTTAAGCTTGAAGATAAACAGTGGTATAATGACTCATTGGAGTGTATCACAGATGAACTTAAGCAAGCAGAGCAGAACATCAGAGACTCAATGGACTCCTTGGCACTCTCCAACATCACAGGTAAGTCTGAAGGATTGATGTCTGGGATGTTATCCTAGAAAATCAGGCACACAATGTAATTTAAAATTCTATTTCTAGGGTATTGAATGTAATTTTGTATAATCTGAACTTCTGTGGTCCTTTCAGGTGCTTCAGTTGATGGGGATATAAAAGAGAAACAGTTGCTCTACTCATTACAAAAGTTCTCTGGGCTTGAACACTGTGAGAACACCAGCAACATGGGTACTCTGAATTCATCAATGCTGCACAGGAGCACCAACTCCCTGAAAAGCCTCACATCTGAGCTTGAGCGTGTGGAGGTTATTGAAGAGGAGGAACAGGAGCAGGTGGTTCCCCTTCCAGAGGAGAGGCCCAAACCACCTCACTTACCTGTCTTAAGAAGGTCCAAGTCCCAGTCCAAACCTCAGCAGGTAAAGTTTTCAGATGATGTTATAGATAACGGACGATATAATGACCTGGAGGTGCGGCAGCCTCCCATGAGCGAACGTACTCGTAGACGAGCGTACCACTTTGACGAGCAAGACCAGCAGCGCCACCGGCATCACCACAGGCGAAGGAGGAGTCGTAAGTCTCGTTCGGACAACGCTCTTCACTTGGTGCCCAAAGAAAAGGCCCGTATGTGCTTTAAGGAGGACCGTCGCCAGCACGGGCCGGGTCCCAATGCTGACTACAGACAGCCTCCTTATGCCCATGCTGACTCTGACTACGGTATGCACAACCAGGCGGCAGAGAGGTTTTTACGTCTTTATGGGGATGAAGACGACTGGTGCTCTACCTGCTCCTCTTCATCATCTGAATCAGAGGAGGAAGGTTTTTTCCTGGGCCAGCCTATTCCACAACCAAGACAACCTCGGTACCAATATTATGCTGATGAACTTCCCATCGGCACAAGGACAAAGTCCAAACAGAAGAGAGGACGAAAGGGCAAAAACTGTATAATTTCATAGAATTGGCAAGGAAGTTTAAACCAGTTGCTCTGCATCTTAATACGTCTTTTGTCGAATGCCATTATGGAACTTGCTTTAAGCTGTTATTTTGAATTAGAATACATCTTGGACACAGGTTTCTCTGTCCAGGACATATTGCAGTGGTCTTGCCATAAAGTGATGTTGTTGGCCAGCGCAGTATTTAAACCATGCTTACTTGCTGCAATAATGCATATTAGGTGATAAGTGATTATAGTCTTTGAAAGAACTAGAAGAATATAATATTTATAAAGCCGCTTTTAGAGACTAATGGAGAGAATAATTTAACTTTGCAAAAATGAATGTATATATTGTAAAATGTTGAGTTAAAGCTAATATTTTTATATCCCTGAGTTTCAAAAGATTTTTTTTTTTTTTTTTTTTTTTAAAGAATGTTACTGATAAAAAGTACTAAAGAACAAAGGTTTGCAGCGACTCCACTTTTGTTAATCAGGGTTTTAAAAATAAATATCTAACACGCAACGGTCAGCATTGCTGCTCAATTTGTACTAAAACATTGACTACAAACATTGTACATTACGTATTATCCAAAGCCTATTTGGGTGTCATTTTATTGATGGGTCATACAGACAGATCACTGTAATCTGTATAAATGCAAACTGGAACGCAAGGCTAATAATAAAAAAAAAAAAAAATGAGATATATATAAAAATATATATATATATATACATGCACATTTTGTGTCTACTATGTCTTTATGTCTACAGTCCACATTAATCCTTTCTGTAGTTGAGTCTGTCAACCTGGGACACACAGGATGTGTTCTAGTATTCCATCTGCTGACATTTGATTGACTGTTGTATCACATCTGTATTTTAGTGCCATGAGTGCAGCTTTTTAAAGCTTTTAAATCCCTAACAGATATGTTTGCTATATATGCACTGAGCCTATATATATATATATATGCTGTGACAAAGATAAGCTAAACAACACTGTTAACACCAAACACTGAGGAAATAACAGTTTAATGACAAAATTGTTGCTTTCTTTGGCATTCTTTTCAAAACTGTATCATCACGTAACCGCAAAAACACAACATTTTAAATGGAGATGAAAACGTGAGAAGTAAAGCTAAACTGCCAAAAAAGTATGAGTAGTATTTGGAAATCACCACGTGTATAGTTCAACACAATATAAACACATTTACTATAGTTACAAAATATAAGGTGAACATGAACTGTTAATTAAAACTTAACAAATGGGCTTAGGACATGTAGCTGTGCTGAACAACAAGCACTTCATGGTCAGGTTATGGATTGTGGTTGGGTTTGTCTGGTTTGAGCAATGCATTCACCTCGGAGATGAATTGGCTGAGGTTTTCCAAGCATTTCCCCCTGATATCAACCAGGTTCTTTTTCAGCGCTGTTAGGAGCTTCTGTTCGAGAATTGGATCTTTGGATATAAGCATCTTCACCACCATTCCCAAAGTCTCGCAGTCCTGTTTGTACAACTGGAAAAGACGAACAGCTGTTGGACTCATCTGAGCTCTTAACACAATGTGAGGTACTTTAAAAAGATAAACCAGTTTATTACATGTCCGAAGTATTAGTCAGGAAACATTTCTAGGATAGACCTGCACAGAATCAGCAGACCTCATTTTTTCTAAGCTGATTGTTGGTGAAAATCTGTAGGATTCTTTGGAATAGATTTAAATATGGTCAAATTTTTTGTAGGCGAGTTTAAATTTTGGAAAATTCATTGGTTGATTGTTCTGTGCAGGTTTATATATGTCTAATTTTGCTGATCTATCCTGTGAAAATGATAACCGGACAAACAAATTTGTTGGCAAGTGATGTCGTGTGGTTTTTCTAACCTGAGCATTGCTTTTAAATAGCTTGACAAAGCAGATTCCCTGTGTACTAAACGACACTTTGACCTCCAGCGAGTAAGTCATTTGGCTGTAAACTTAACAACCGTGCGTTTTGAGGCCAGAGACTATGGGAAAATGTCCAGCAACAGGTGTGTGACAGCGCGTTTGCATGGAGACCTAAAGGCAGGAAAAGTGTTGAGGCTAGTTAGAACTGCTAAGTTATTTCACACCAGACTTTAAAGGCCAACAAATTCTCCTCGAGTTTAAAGACGTGCAAAAATGGGGCTTAAAAGGTTTATTATGCCCTGCAAATGTCCCAAGTGTGACGTCCCAAGACCAGCGGACGAGGTGCGATTGGCTTTTATTTGATCCGTGCTGTAGGGAAGGTCTGGAGTTCATGCGCATAAATGCAGATTAACACTTCCTGTCAGGTTTTAAAGGAACGTTTTGGTTCAATATAAGTTAAGCTCTATCAACAGCATCACGTCCATTACCACAGAAGATAATTTCGACTCGTCTTTTGATTTAAATATGTGAATATTCTCTCGCGTTAAACTGGTGTGATGGAATTAGTTGCTTGTCTATGAAAAGTTATATCCCATATTTCAACTTCAACTTACCCACAGGCATCTATTAAACACTTTTTATATTAGTAAACTACAACACAATCTCACTGCAATTCATAAGTATTTTACGTTTTGGCGAAATGGCGGCCAATTAAGAATGTTTAGATATTTGTACTGGAAAACAAGGAGGAGGAAGAACATCGCACTAAAAGAGCAATTTAGACACTTTACAGCTAAAAATATCAAAAGAGAGAAAATGAAGGGCTGAGTGCTTATTATGTTCGGACACAAATGCTGTTGTTGGAACTGAACTTATATTGAATGTATAAAAGTATGAGCGCTTCATTGTAAGAGATCATGAGAAAAGCATAAAATTACAAGGTCCGATGGGTTAATCCTCCAGAAGTCTCTCATTTTTTTCTTTGACCAACATCATAAAGCATCTGCAGATTTGAGCCACATCTCAGAAACAGCTTTATAATCAAGAGCTTTTGGGTCTGGAGAGGAATTATTCCACACAATCACCCTGGAGCTCTTCTGAGGTCTGAGCTCAAGCGACTGAATTATATTTGATATTCCCTCAGAGAAAGAATATAAACCGGAGGAAATGTTCACATTTATTTGGAAGCATTAGAGGACAATGTGACTGATTGTTTTTGTGGGAAATTCAATGCCAATTTTTAATGATAACTCCTAGAGAGAGAGAGAGAGAGAGAATCTGTCTATTTGAACACAAAACTGGATAGAAATAAACCTTTCCATCTCCAGAAGAGAAAAGGAAATGAGGAGGATAAACATAAACCTGCTCTGGTACACAAACTCTTCTAAGATAGAGGTTTAGGTTCAAAGGTCAAGTCTAATCAGAGCGACTGGACCGGAAATGCCCATTTATTCAATGTTTAGGTTGTGGCTCTGTGAGGACGCCGTCTTTGACTCCTGACCGGCGTCTCGCTGGTTAATCTGAACGTGAGAGGAAAAGCAGAAGCGCTCTCAGACCCGACAGATTACTGAAGTGAGTTCAACAGGGGACGAGGTCTGTTTCCTCTTATCGACAGCGTTTAGTCGGTCAGGTCCAGTTTAAAAACAGCGCAGAGATTGGAGGGGTTCTGGGCTCAATCAAAAGGTGAGCCAAGAAGAACAAAACTGCCTGAGAAAGAGAAAACATGACACGAAAACCAAAGATATTCAGGGTTTGAGACCATCCAGGTTGAATTATCTTAAACTGTCCACCTTATTTTTAACGTAAGAGCGAATGCCGTCATTTGTAACTTGAATGTTCATGGCTTGAACAGTCCATTACGCTGCTTGATATTGCTATTTGTTGTCACAATATTATAATTTACTCTCAAAATCATAAACACTCTGGTTTGTAGCAAATAGTTTTACTGTTTACTGCACTTTTGTTATTGTTCTAGTTATTTACCTATAGAGGATAATAAATTAGAAGTCTCACACATTCACTCACAGAAAATAACTTGCATTGAAGAGTAATTTTTCATAATTATGAAATGTAAACATTGAAAAGTAATATGTTAGGTTACACTTAAGCAGCACAGCAGGGTTTCTGAATGAACTCCATTTTGAACTAATCAATCAGGATTTATGAATGGCCCATTCATAAAGAGAGCTATTTACTTCATTCCTGAATTACCACCACCTACTGGCAGTTTTAGTTTATTTAGAGTATTATTTCATAAAAAAACATGTTCCATATTAATAAAAATAGTTCACCAAAAATGAAAATTCTGTCAAATATTCACCCTCATGGCCATTGTAGCCTAAAAGTTTATGTGTAATAAATTCTATGTTGAATCAAATATAATATTTATTTCTAAATCTACTTTTTGTGATATTTTTTCTCATTTAGTACAATAATGACTTTATTTTTGGGGGGTAATTTCTCAGCCAAATTTGATGTGATTAATTTGCGATTCATTAGATTAATTATCCCAGCATTGTGTAATTAATTAGATTAAAAAATGTAATAGTTTCTATATGAAGGTGGTTGATAAATAAGATTGACGACATCAGCTGAAAAGCAAAGTTGGTTCAGGAGCAAGTTAATATTTTTCTGAAATATTATAAAAAATGTTTTTCATTGGAATAATATGACAAGAAATACCTTTGATTGTCTTTTCTTTTTTAAAAGGATATTTTCAACTAAATTAAGGAGGCCCTATTATGACCTTTTACAGTCTTTGTTGTTTTTTGGGCTGTACTAGAACAGGTTTTCCTGCTTGAATGTTGATTATTTTCCTCATATTCTCCATTGTTCAGCTCCTCTCTTCCCAGTCTGTCAGTAACGCTCTGTTTAGTTCCTGTCTCTATGAAGCCCCTCCTTCTGAAAAGCACAGTGTGCTCTGATTGGTCAGCTGGAGCGGTGTGTTGTGATTGGTGTTTGAGAAATGTCCCGCCCCTTACCATAACCGCCAGTTTCAACACACTACTAACTAACTCAACCAGGCCCCGCCCCTTTATTCTGCGTATGAATTATATAAATGAGGAATGTTGTGAAGAAAACTCAAGACTACAATGGAGGCGTTTCAGTGAGTTCAGAAACACTGACACTGATTTAGAGAACTTTTTCATGCTCAAACAGAAACACTAAAGAAAGCTGAACATGGAAAAAAGCATCATAGGTCCTCTTGAACAATTTAGTTATCTAAGCGAACATCTCTCCGCTAACCCAAGGGAACTTACAGTTACTTGTCTCAACTTGGTTAAACGCTGGAGATTCCCACAAGCATCCCAGAAGGACGTAATGAGCAGGTTTCCTCCCATCTGCCAGTTACAACTTCAGACTCAATTAGAGGACATTTGTTCTCGGAGCCTGTGGCGATGTCTGAAGAGTTATTACACTTCCCAGATCCGAACGCAAATCTGGGCGAGTTTCGGTGTTCTTTCACCTGACCGCATTCAAAAAGCCGAATCATGCTCAGTTCTCAGGAGCTTAAAGTGCGTCGGGCAGCTTTCTGTCTGCTGTCAAACACGCCCTTGTAATCGTGTGGCAACATCATCACGTTTGTCATGAACGTTGTGTGTGTGGGAGCGTCTGAAGCTCGTCTGCTGTCAGAGCTCTTGTAATTAGAGATTGGCACATGTACGTGACACTGATGTTTCTGCAGTCAGTGTTTTGTGTGTTTCACTTTGTCATCTGCACTAGTTTGCATCATGTTTCCACAGCTCTCTCTCTCCTCAAATGTGACACTGATTGTATTTTCCACGCAAACGACGTCATTCTGTGTCTAAGACTCTTCAAATAAGTCCAAAACAGTTGAATCACCAGTGATAATAAACACTCAGCTAAAATTATAATAATTTCTTGTGGCGTTACAGGATCTTGTAAACCACAATGTAAAGCCACAAAGATTATAATAAAACAATGACATAAAAAAGAAAACAAAAGCTCGTGTTCACGACGTACAGAGGAAGTTCTCCGCCCCAGAGAGGATCTGTATTTATAGTGGTGATATTTACCAGTGAATGCTGGGAAGGTTTGTTAAAGGGAGGAAAGGTTTGACCCCGGTGTGCTTTGTTTGGTGTGGCAGCGTTTGCGTTGTTTCAACCCCCAATTGGAGAGAGAGAAAGACGTGATGTGAAGGTACGATAACCGAGGACCACACAAACAGGGGCCAAACTGTACAACACAGTGGGAACGCAATGGTCTGTAACACATTACAAATAAAACACACAACTATGGCAGCAAGTGAAGCGTCGTGCTCAAACACACACTCGAAACAAGCGGAGGTCTGTTGCAATCACAGAACGGGGGGCAATTATTTGAGGGCTGGGACACATTAGGGAATATTAGGAGGCATTTTATCACTGAGGGTCTAATAGGTCCGGGTGGATGTATTTCGTTGAGGGCGACTGGAGTGATGGATGAAGTCTGGGCAAAATCATTCCCAGCTCACGAAACAGAGCTGTAATGTGCTTTAGCTTACATGTTGAGTAAATCATATAAAACATGCCGAACGCACCTTCTCGATCTCCCGAGCTTTGTTTATGATGGCCTGAGTACAATGTTCTTCCAGAGTCGGTTCCTCCGGTTCTCCGCCCAAACCGGGAATCTTATCCTGGTCGGAAAAAAATATCTGCAACAGAGGAGATTTATTTCATTGTGCGAGGTAAACGCTCTGATAAACAGAGTATTGTAGCCGTTTTGTTCTTCCTCAGTATTTTTGTCTTGTTTTCCAGTACAAATATCATTCTGTGTGTGTCCAGTTTCGTGAAGCTTGGACACAGCTATAGGTCAACTCATAAAAATGGGCGTTGCCTGACCAATTAATTAACATATAACTTTGCAATGCTTTGACTAATCAAAATTCTTTTGATAACTTTCTTCCAGCACCATCATTGGCTGCTGTGTGCCAATTTTGGTGAAGATCGGACCAACAGCCTAGGAGGAGTTCAAAAAAGTAGGATTTTGGGAAAATTCAAAATGGCGGAAAAATTGTATAGGAACACAAAAATGAAATTAGAGATATACATTTTGTTGGACTTGACCCAAGGATTCAACAATTATGTTTATAGCCCTTAGGGTTCCAAAGTTATGATCCAAAATGCAATTTGCCTTATTATAGCGCCACCTAGTGTCGAACGGGTGTGTCTGTGCGCCTGTACACTCTTCTGATTGGCTGTGATTTGGATTGATTTGGTTGCGAGTGTAGTGCGCTTGCAGAGAGTCTCCGCCCACACGCTCTTCTGATTGGCTGTGATTTGGATTGATTTGGTTGCGAGTGTAGTGCGCTTGCAGAGAGACTCCGCTCACACGCTCTTCTGATTGGCTGTGATTTGGATTAATTTGGTTGCGAGTGTAGTGCGCTTGCAGAGAGTCTCCGCCCACACACTCTTCTGATTGGCTGTGATTTTGGATTGATTTGGTTGCGATTGGCTGTGATTTCAGATGGATTTGGTTGCGAGTGCAGTGCGCTTGCAGAGAGACTCCGCCCACACACTCTTCTGATTGGCTGTGATTTCAGATGGATTTGGTTGCGAGTGCAGTGCGCTTGCAGAGAGACTCCGCCCACACACTCTTCTGATTGGCTGTGATTTCAGATGGATTTGGTTGAGAGTGCAGTGCGCTTGCAGAGAGACTCCGCCCACACACTCTTCTGATTGGCTGTGATTTTGGATTGATTTGGTTGCGAGTGCAGTGCGCTTGCAGAGAGACTCCGCCCACACACTCTTTTGATTGGCTGTGATTTGGATTGATGTGGTTGCGAGTGGTGCGCTTGCAGAGAGACTCCGCCCACATGTAATCCTGTCACGACAGGTGTTGACAGTCAAACTGCACGTCGCTGGAATCTTATGGCGTCTGATTAGGACATGGTGGAAGTTCAAGTGATAACGTGGCATTGTTCTGGCTCAGTATGTTTGAACAGAAGTAATCGATACCTTGCTGGCTGATACAGAGGCGGGTGGAGAACCTTCTTTCGATCCTCCAGGGAGATCACCGGATGGCCTTTGTTTCTCTGCAGTCACAGTGAGACAATGAAGAACGTCAGGAGAAGCAATTGCTCTTAAAAAATTCAAATCTTTAAATGTCAAACTGAGCAGAATGGAAAAAGAATCCATCCAAAACAATATCAGAGCCATCCTTATATAATTCAATTGTCAAACATCATCTCGGAAACACGGTGCTGAAGGAGCATAACGTCAGAGAAGCGTGTTTGTTTGCGTTCCCGTCGCGCCACTGCGGGTTTGAGATGTTTCTCTCTACAGGCACCGATTCGTCTACAAACAACAAACATGACGGTGAAAGAAAGTTCAATCTGATTCCAGGGGTTTCCAGTTGCAACCAGAAAGAATGATGTTTATTTCTGTTTTTGATTTAAGTTTTAATTTGATTGAATAGATGGCAGATATCAAAAAATTTTCTTTTAGTTTTTAATTTATTTTAATTACATTTTCTGCTGCAATAATAAACTAATTATTCATTATATATATTTTATTTGTAAGCCTAAATGCACAAGTAACTTATGTACCTATACTCTGAAATCTTTTATTTTTAGTCATTTATTTGTTATATACTGTATGTATGTATGTATATATATATATATATATATATATATATATATATATATATATATATATATATATATACTAACATAAAGTTTTGCTTTATCCCGGCAGTCCCGGCGGCTGCGGACATTCCCTGCTTCCATGTGTCCGTTCATTAGCGTCAGGGTCAGAGCAGAAGAAACGGCTTCTGTTTGCTCCAGTTTTTATTGTGTCTGTAAAAGTGCGGCGACACATTCCGCCCGTATGAGTGATGATGGGAACACAGGCCTGTTGTGAGCCGACCCTCTTAACACCAAATAAATAATGACTTTAAAGTTCACAGGCTAAAAAAAGACCCTTAAACGGGACGTCTTGTGACTGGACGTGTCCAATTAAACCAACTAACCTGAAGTACTAAAGCTGCCTGGATGAAAACGACCCAGAATATTCATAAATGTGTCCGGATACTTTCAAGTTTCAGCAGGGATGTGAATGTATGTGAAGATCTAATAAGCATCATGTAATGTTTATGTCATCAGTGAAAGTCTTTCTGAAGTGCTACTCTATTTGGGTAATGGTTGGTTCCTAACTAACTAACAAGTGGAAGTTGATGGAAAAAAACTCAGCCTTCATCAGACCCGGCTGCACTGGAAGCGTCCGATTTGACGCGGCTCCTCCAGTTTCTCGTGACCGGACTGGTGAACCACGCGGAGCTGAAACCTCATCGGATCCGTTCCACAGGCTGAAGATTCCTCTCTGAGTTTCTCCACCACGACAGGGATGAGCGTAACGCCACACGATTCAAACCAAAGTCACGGATTCAGAGCGTTTACGAGGAGGCCGTGTGGAAAAGCCATCAGCAACTGGATCGGAGCGCCGGTGCCGTCGGTACACTGGTCTGGAGAGAGGTTTCCAGCCGTAAAGACATGGGAATTATAGTAGGAAAACATGGGAAATGAACCCACACCACAAAGAAGTAAAGCAGTAAACTGACGGTTCAGACCACTGGATCAAGAAAATACAAACAAAGAGCTTTAGTTTCATCAGGATTGATCTGAATGGTTCGATGTACTATACGCAAATAATTTATAGTTTAGTGCGTTTATAGTTTAGTATAATTATAGTATGCAAATAAATATGAGTTTTATGAAACCGAACACTGAGTAAACTGTTTATTTGATTGCTTTAGTTAAACTGAAACACTGTTATTTAAGTTTCATTTATATATATATATATTCTGTTTTAATTTTAGTTCAAGTTTTATTAATTTCCTGTTATCATGATTTATCCAAAGATATGATTTATGATATTTATCCAAAGATTTTCAAATTTTAGGTTTTTTTTTTTCATTCTTTCATTTTTTTTCATTTAAAAAAAAAAAAAAAGATTTTCAGTTTTTAATTAAACTGAACCAGTATTGTTTCAGTTTCATTAATATACTATTATAGTTTGTATTAATATTTTGAATTTTTTATATTTACTGTTTTAATTTTAATTAATTTATTAAGTTTTATTGTGTTTTTGTCATTTTTATAACTTTTTTCATAAATCATATTTTCAGTTACTATCATAGTTGTTGTTAATATTTCATTTTAATTCTAATGATGTCTATATAGTTTTTATTTCATTTTTAGTTTTGGTTAATTTAGTACTTTTATCCTCAGCAATTAGTTGAACTAAAATATTGTTTTATTTTATTTCCGATAACTTTTAAACTTACTGATAATAACCTTAAACTGAAGAGGGATTTATAAACTTGAAAACATCTGGTAGCAAGAAGAGTAAAAGCAGAAAAATGAAGTGAATTTACATGATGTGAATTAAAACAGTGATCGTCAGACCTGGTTTGGTGCAGATGTCTGGGCGAGCAGACGAGGGCGACGCGGCGCTGGTGTTTTGGTGTTGTTTGTTGACGTGGGCAGATCTGGAGCTGGACGGGACACGTCTGCGTCTGACGGAGTCACCATCAACCCTGATCACAGAACAACATTCTTTACTCAGAGTTTTCATGTCAAGTATTGATCTTAACGTGACGTGCTGCTCACTCTCGTTCCAGATTCATGATGGCCTGCAGCAGAGCGTCCTCTCCTCCGTTCACTGCAGGCCTGGGACGAGGTAACCTCTGACCTCTGACCCCAGGCTGAGAGGTCACTGCAACGCCACTCCTGAACAACCACAAATGACAAAACACACTGTCTAAAAACAGACATGAAAATATAGTTTATGCTTTTAAAGATAAGAGTCAGAGAGATATACAAATAATATTAAATAAATAATACTAAATAATATTAAATAAAATAATAAACATAGTATATGATATTAAATAGTCTGGATTTCAGATCACAGAGGTTACATACTAACAGCATAAAAAATAATAAAATAATATTAAATATAAACAAAATAATATGTAAATAAATAAATAATAATAATAATAATAATAATGAAAAAATAAAATTAGGTAAAATTAGGTAGCGATTATATTCCCAAATGGTATAATAAAGACTTCTAGATTTTCCCAAATAAATTAAATATTTTTTAATTGATAAACTGCGATTTCTCTAGTCTTAAAGGAGCAGCAGCACACGCATCTGTTTAATCATAAGGGTCAGTGAGAGAGTGGAAAATGATCATGAAAAACTACAACTACATGGTTTGTTGCAGGAAACATGATAAGTGTTAAAAATGAAATGTGTTAGTGTCCAGACGCCTCTGTGTGGTTCAGTACTAGTGTTTGGACTAGTGATAATATTGACGAATCAATTAATAGAGCGCTGCTGAGACCTCCTGAGTTTAATAAGTGTGTGAATGTAAGCTTCATAAACTCAGAGGTGTCCGGCGGCGTGACCTCTGCGTCTGCCGCTGATGAAGGTTAAGTAGGGCCAAACGAGAGAAAACCTCCAATTTCTCCTCTACGTCTAATTTGATTGTTTGTTTTAGGAGATCAGCCGAGCTTTTAAGTTCTCTGTGGAGTCTGTCGGGCTACGGCCCGCTGACCTCTGACCTCCGGCCTGTTTGGAGGGAATGAGGCCAGTTGGACGGAGCAGACGTGTTGGATGGGACACAGATGTGTCACCGGATCATCCCTGTAGAATCTGCATCAGAGGATCTCAACTTATTTCTATACTGTTTTCACTCATTATTATGAATTGAATTTTATGTTTATGTTCTCAGAAATCATTTTAATTGTATTTTATTTATATACTATTATAGTTTCTATTTATATTTTGAATTAGGTTTTATTTTTATATTTTCGTAATTAGTTTAAATTTTATTTTATTTATATATTATTATATTTTTATTTATATTGTGAATTAGGTTTTATTTTTATATTTTCATAATTAATTTATAATTTATTTTATTTATATATTATTATAGTTTTTATTTATTTTTTAAATTAGGTTTTATTTTTATATTTCAGTTTTTATTTTATTTATATACTATAATAGTTTTTATTTATATTTTGAATTAGATTTTATTTTTATATTTCAGTTTTTATTTTTATTTTATTTTATTTATATGCTATTATAGTTTTTATTTATTTTTTTAATTTTCAGGGGGGTTTTTTTGTTCTTTTTAAACATTACTATTTACGTTTAATTTATTTTTATTTTAGTTTTCAGTTATTACTTTTAGTGCTTCAACTTATTTCAGTTTATTTCCAAGGCAACATTTCTAATTTTGTTTAGTTTAAGCTTCTCATCTAATATTTCTTTTAAATTTAATTTCACTTAATTAATTTAAATTTAAATTTAATTTATTTTACTTAATAGAAATGTTTTAATAGTTTTAGATCATGATAATAACCGCGTTCAGCAGCCAGACATGTTTTCTCCTCACTTTTAGAAGTTGATCCTATTTATTTTGCGATCATAACTACACATGATTATATGGTTAGCTGTATTATATTATTAATATTTAACAATATTTCCCTGTTCAGGACAGACCCGCAAGCCACACGTGGAGAAGCACTTTATAGATCATTTGTTGGAAATATCTCAGATCTATGCATCTACTAAATACATAAATATAAATGCAATCCTTTATTAAATAAGCAGATTCAGTCTGATGAATGGGATTGAATCCATATACTGTTTTTCTCTGTCTTTTCTACTGTATATTAATGTTTTGACGGTTGCTTTGATGTAAAGCTTGTATGGTACTATTGTGAGCACTAGTGCACTTCATGATAAGTGAATAACTGTACGGTCGACTCCCTCTCAGTGTCTGATCTCCGTTATCTTCCTGTCATGTGTTGCAGACGCAGCTGTTCAGACTCTGTTGTCCTTGTGTCCAGCTCATTGTTCCAGTGTTTACGGCTTTGATTTGGCAGCTGGTTATCAGCCGTATATGACCCGCCGTAACACCGGACCGTACGCGACCCGCCGCTGAACTCAGACCCAAAACAGAGAGGAGGGACTGAATGACCTTTCTGAGACAGAAGCAGAGTCACCTTCAGACACTCACAAGACGCCACGAACATCACTGGAGAAATACAAGGTACAGAGTGTCATCTTCAGCAACCCGACATGTGAAATAATGTCTGAAAACATGTCAAAACACGTCATATTTCACCTCAAAATACAAAGGAAGATGTAAGAAATAAAATGTAATGTTTGTATATGAAACGGGCAACTTCAAACAGGATATCAATACAAAGTCAGAGCTGCAGGGAGTCTCACACACACACACACACACAGTAAAGTAAACATCAGGGCTCTTCACACACAGCAGGACGGACAACTGCTCGGGTCCGCGGGCCGCAGGGAGTCCAGACCGACACACACACCTCTAAACACCAGACGCACAAACACTGCTTCACTAAAACCAGCGCATGAAACCTGTCAAGAACATGTTCAGCTCATGTTTCACCCAAACCAACAGACGACAAACTGCATTTTGTTTTAAGAAAATAAAGGCTTTTTTTCATAATAAATAAAGATTTATCTACTAAATTCTAATTAATTTAATGTGAATAATGTAAGAATAATAATACAATTTAAATAATAAAATAAATATAATATAATACAATTTAATTGTTAATTTTTAGTATTTTTACAAATTTTTTACTACAATTAATTAATAATACAGTCAGAAATGGTGATTACAGTAATAAATGACCTAATGAGAATCATTGAGAATAAAAAAAGTGATAAATATATATAATAAATATTTATATTCCAAATTCTAATTAATGTAAAAAACTAATGTAAAAATAATAAAAAACAATAAGAATAAAATACAGAAATATAAATATAAACAAATAAAAATAAAAATAATTATTTTTACATTAAATTTATTTTTTATATTAAAAATATATATATATAAAAAAATAAGAATATGACAAAATGTTTAACTGTCATAAATATAATATAATATATAAAATAAAATAAGTGTCATAAGAAAAAATCTTCCTGAACACAGGCTCTGTTTTCTATATACAAGACATAACTCATTTAATTCCCTTTTTCCCTTTTAGTTCAAGCTTAACTGTGACTGAAGCGTGTTTTCGTGTGATTCACCCATTTCACTGTTCATTTTTTCTTCCAGGCAACAATCAAACGTCCATTTAAAGGCCGCAGTGTTTGTCTGTGGAGGGTGAGATCACCAAACCATCACAAAACGCTTCTTTCTATTAACTAAACACACACAAACCATCACTGTAGCCGTGACCGCATCGCACCGGTGCGTAACTGAGCAGACCTGTCATTACCACAATGAGTCAACAGAGTATAAATCATAATTAAGATGCTTTGAAATAACCATTATAACCAGAGGAGCCTTTGAAGGTTCAAAAGACACTGGCAGCCCATTCCTGACCGGACGCCATTTTGGTTCATTATCTGCCATTCATCATCTGAGGTCACGCTTAGAGGCAGAGAGAGGCGTTTTAGGCTAAATTAAGAGTTCGCAAGTGAATCATTCTGAATGATTCAGTGATTCACTCTGTGAATAAAGCGCAGTTGTCGGACTCTGTTCGCCGACAGCGCTGCTCTTTGTGTCGCTCCGCTGGGAGATCAGGATCTAAGTTTGTGTGTGGTCTGGATCCTTTAACATCTGATGAACGCACACTGAAGACTGACTAACACAGCGCTGCACTGAGCATTTACCACAGTAAACTCACACATAAGACTTAATTAAACTGAACAATCCAGTACTTGACTACAGCAGATCTTCATCTTAAAGCCTCGATAAAATCTCTCATCAGACTGTCGAAACTGGATCTTTCAGGATTTACATATGCAGGGTTCTCCAATAGTTTACTGTGCTTAGACTCCGCCCCTTTATTACACTCCACTGCGAGCTCACATTCAGCCCCGCCTCTGTTTTTGAGAGCCACGCCCCCACATCTCAACGTCCAATCAGCAACCGATGCCCAGAACCAAGTCTCCGCCGACATTAGTTTCTTATTTCAGTTGAACGTCACAATGCAGAAGAAAAAATTTGCCGCTCTGTCACACTTCAGCATTTTTGGAGTATTTAATGGCGCTAGTAATGTTGTGTTTTTAAGTTAAAACAGCAGAAATACTGTAGTGCTCCATCATCACTCAAAGCTATCATACGCATACAGAAAGATTGAACTATATTAAATATAATTATTTCATTTAACTATATATTGTTGTGATAATACTTTGACAACATTGGATGTAAACAAAAAAAAGTTTTATTGTGTATGGACAGAGATTCTGATCATAACGTAACATTTCTTTTTTTATTTGTTTCATTAATATACTTTTAAAGTTTTTGTTAATATTCTGAATTAGATTTTGTGTATTTTGTATATAAGGTTTGTTAAAGTTTTAGTAACTGTGTTTAACAACATCTGATTCGCAAATGAATCATTCTGAATGACTCAGTGATTCACTGGTAGATGACTGAGAGAGTGAATCAATCATGGGGATACAGATGGATACAATTATATATATGAAATATAATTATTTATTTAACTATATATTAAATATATGAATACTTTTTCTTGACAATATTTGTTTTTTATAATAACTGTATGTAAACACAATCATGCACTTTAAATTGAATTGATATTGACAGAACAGTTTCATATCTACCATGGTTTCTGATCATAAAATCTCTCCAAATCTACTGCTGGTCACAGATTAATGCACTTCAGTGTTCTGATTGTGCTTATGAACACTATTGCATTATTACAGACATTATGTGAATTAGTTTCTTCCACGCCGGTCTATTACTGGGTCAATCCACAAACAAACTCAGTGTTTTTACCTGTCGATCAGACGGTCTCTTCTCCTGTAAGCTGATGATTCTGGGTCAGAATGAATGTTAAAGTGTTGCAGACTACATGTTCATCTGAGTCTCACCTGAGATGTGCCTGTGGTCCCGCCGGACGATCCTCACGCAGTGTGTTACAGAAATACAGCGCCTCCTGCTGGAGAAACACTACAGTCAGACTCAACCTTCCTCAGGGATTCTGTCTCGTTTCCAGCACAGATTTCTGAACATTATTAAATCAAGATACATTTACTGGAGAAACAAAATGACCGAAGATATGAAGTCTTGGAAAAATCTATCAAAATGAAGTGAGTTTGTGCTTAAAATGCCAGTGGGGTCAGAAAAATCATCTTGTTTTTCCTTTGAACTAAGTTTATTTTTCTGAGCCCATTGGCAGATATTTGTTCTTGTTTTAAGTACAAACTCGCTTCATTCAGCTGTCAGTGTGTCGTCTCACCCTGTGGTACAGCAGTGTGTCTCTGTGTTCCTGAGATCTCTCGCTGCCGTGGATGAATCCTCCATCTCCTCCGTAATACTGAGCGGCAGGACGTTTGTCCACGACTCTCACTCTCCGGTACGGCCCCTGATGATAAACAGAGATCTCTGAGCATCAAGAGCCCAAAACACACTACTGAACTCTCGCATTAAAGGCACAGTGTGTAAGATTCACCACTAGAGGTCGCTAATTCAAAACAACAACAAAGGCGAAGCGTGATGACCGAAGCAGTCATGGTCACAGATGAGCGAATGTATTAAAGTTTAATTAACGTTACTGTGGTATGAAGGACATTTTACTCTGTTATTATTATGTTTATATGCCGCAGTCACCGCTCCTTTCATTTTGTTGTTTATGTTTATTTTAAGATCAAAGCTACGTTTAACATTCGCCTGCTTTTTCCATGAACTTGAACTTTGTTAGTTTCGTTTGATCACCTAAATAACAATGATTCGTTCTCTGTTGAATGTATCCAAACAGCGGCTCATCCGTCTAATAAAACACATAATATATTAAAGCTATGGTTTTCTACGAAAGCGAAAGCGGAAGTTGAGGGTCACGCGGATATGACATCACTGAGAGGCGACGCAACAACACGGGCCGTTACGCTGGTTAGAACTGGTTAAAATTTCTCTGGATTTAAACATTGTTGGAAACATTTGAGATAATCTAAGTACACAAGTCAAAATATGTAACATTGTTCTAGTGGTTTTTAGATATTTTAATCCAAAAATCTTACATATTGTGCCTTAAATTGCTGTAAAATGAGTGTAGAAGAAGAAGTGTGTGTGTGTGTTTGGTCTTACGGACGATCCTATGTATCTCTCATAGATCTGTCTGATGCTGAGCTCCCTGTACGTCACTGAAACACATTCACAACTACATCACTTCCTGTACGTCACTGAAACACATTCACAACTACATCACTTCCTGTACGTCACTGAAACACATTCACAACTACATCACTTCCTGTACGTCACTGAAACACATTCACAACTACATCACTTCCTGTACGTCACTGAAACACATTCACAACTACATCACTTCCTGTAGTCACTGAAACACATTCACAACTACATCACTTCCTGTACGTCACTGAAACACATTCACAACTACATCACTTCCTGTACGTCACTGAAACACATTCACAACTACATCACTTCCTGTAGTCACTGAAACACATTCACAACTACATCACTTCCTGTAGTCACTGAAACACATTCACAACTACATCACTTCCTGTACGTCACTGAAACACATTCACAACTACATCACTTCCTGTAGTCACTGAAACACATTCACAACTACATCACTTCCTGTAGTCACTGAAACACATTCACAACTACATCACTTCCTGTAGTCACTGAAACACATTCACAACTACATCACTTCCTGTACGTCACTGAAACACATTCACAACTACATCACTTCCTGTAGTCACTGAAACACATTCACAACTACATCACTTCCTGTAGTCACTGAAACACATTCACAACTACATCACTTCCTGTAGTCACTGAAACACATTCACAGCTACATCACTTCCTGTAGTCACTGAAACACATTCACAACTACATCACTTCCTGTAGTCACTGAAACACATTCACAGCTACATCACTTCCTGTAGTCACTGAAACACATTCACAACTACATCACTTCCTGTAGTCACTGAAACACATTCACAACTACATCACTTCCTGTAGTCACTGAAACACATTCACAACTACATCACTTCCTGTAGTCACTGAAACACATTCACAACTACATCACTTCCTGTAGTCACTGAAACACATTCACAACTACATCACTTCCTGTAGTCACTGAAACACATTCACAACTACATCACTTCCTGTAGTCACTGAAACACATTCACAACTACATCACTTCCTGTAGTCACTGAAACACATTCACAACTACATCACTTCCTGTAGTCACTGAAACACATTCACAACTACATCACTTCCTGTAGTCACTGAAACACATTCACTGGTCGTTCTGCTGATGTTCATATGAAGCGTTCAGATACTCACTGATGATGATCTGATTCTGTGAACTACAGCCTGATCTGAAACAGAGAAGAAAAATGTGTTTTATTACATTTTAATTCTAACAATTACATCTTGAAGATCGACCCTCGGCATGAAAGTTGAGTTTAGTAACAGCATTTTATCAGTTATAGATTAAGAGATCTTCAGATTGTGTGAGAAGCTTCTTCATTTTACTTTAGTTTATTTTAGCTGATGATATTGAGATTCCACTATTTTACTGTGTTAAACCATAGATACTATGGTGAATTTAACACATTAAAAGTTTGTCAACTAATGTAATAAAGAGCTACTAATTATGTTATTCGCCGCTTATGACGTATAATTAGCTGATTACTGACACGTGCAGTAATATAATTAAATCACGCTTCTATAACAGCTGCATTAGACCTGTTATCATCTTTACACAGTTCATAAACACCATATGAATGTCAGGTTAATAATCAGAAGTGTAATAGAGTCGTTTTAATATTGATCAATTCATCTTGATTAATCTAATCTTGGCACCTGATGATGATGATGATGATTATGACGGTGTTCTTCTTCAGCAGAAAGTGATTAATGAGAATCTGCGAATCACTGCCGCCCCCTGCAGGACACACTTCAACTGTACACAGGCATCTAATAGGCTATATATGTAATAAAAAATTATATATATATATAAAGCGTACCATTTTCACTCTGTTGAGAAAATTTAACACTAACAAACCTTATAAATCAAAGGCTATCAAACATAAAATTATTTAACTGTTTTATTAAAATTGTTCAGTTACTGAAGATTTTAAAAATACAATGGGACAGTCTGAGGTTTACCTCGAACTAAAGATGAAACTAGCAGTAGGCTGTCGAAGGATTTTGTAAGTGTGAATTGGGGGAAGGAGCTGAAATAGCGTGTGGAGACTGATACCTGTAGGGTAATTCATGCGTTTAAACGCTGGAAGTGAAACTAACCTCAGTCTCGTGTGCATCAGCACAGTTAATCTGAAGTAACTCAGTAAAGGTTCGAGTACAGTCAAAATGAGTTTTCAGATCTACTTTAGAGATGAGATCCACGAACGCGAGAGAATAAAAGTGTCTGTGTCGAACTCAGAGGAGGAATTCAGGAACACCACAGTGGAGGAGCTGAAGAGAAAACTCATTCCTGAAGACCAATGTGAGTCACTTCAGTCTTCTGTTTCTGTCATATGTGAAGAATAACAAAGAAAACCTGTGTTTGAATGTAGATATGATCAGTTGAGAAGCCTGAAGACGTTTGTAAATAAATAACATCATTCTGAAGGCACGTCTAAATGAGGAGAACGTGTGTCTGCTGTTCCTCCCACAGATCACAACACTATTCTTGTCTACTATTTCAACACACTGAAGAAGAATCGCACACTTGGTTCCTACGGCATTAAACACGAGGATGAGATCAGAGCAGTACGCCGTGGAAGTATGAATTACACAAGTATTTGACATTAATTAAAGCATTTATTTATAGTCTTAAACTAACTTTTCATTTCAGGCACCTTTACAGAGACAGTCGAGTTTCATTCTTTTCCTGCTCAAGTGACAGAAGGTCAGTTTGAGTCAAAAGTCCACACATGCTTGTTTTCTCTATCAGTGGTTTTGTGTTACAAACATGTTTATAATTCCATGTTTACAGCTTTTATACGCATCAGGCCTTTTTTGTGCTTCATTTTGTGGCAATATAAATTGAAATTTTATTGTGAAGAGTGTAAAACACCTTTAAAGCTGCAGTCCATAACTTTTGGCGCTCTAGCGGTTAATCATAAACAGAACTGTTGCATGTGTCTTGCGGAAGAACATTGTAGCCGGAACTACTTCTCTCTGTTTCTGTCTGTGACGAATCACGCAGGTACTGTGATGCTCCGCAGCGGTACGACCCGATCCAGTCTAAAATAGTCCCAATATAAACACTTATTATAGGTGTACCGTAGTGATTCAGGATAAGACAAAAACACGGTTTGGAAAATAGATTCATGATGTACTCGCTCATTATATAAGTTTTGTACATTTTGAACACAAAAAAGTTACAGACAGCAGCTTTTTAAAGGTACCAAGATCTGAGGAAACTTCTGTTTTGTTTCACATCATCTCTCACAGAAACATTTACGTTTGAAGATGACGATGATGAAGATAAAGAAATATCCAGGACTCAGTCTATTGACAATTTGGCTCTGATGCAACAGATTGACCACCAGTACAGCTTCACATGATCCACAGAAATATATTTATACTGTCATATCTTTAAATTTAACTACCATCAACATTCACTATCATATATTCTCTTCTGAAGTCATCTTAATGTAAAATGGTTCCCAAAAAACATTTATCATGAATTTATAATGGTTTATAAAGTTAAAAGAGTTTGGTTTTGACATTCTGTGCATTTCCTGTATGTTTCTGTATATTTATATGCAAATATTTTGCACAGCCCTTTATTTTACAGTTATTAAATCATACGTGCAAGTGAATATTTTTATTTTGTGAGATTTTTCCCTTTGCCCTTTCAATGGATAAACAGTAATTTTATCCATTCCAATTTGCTTTTTTTCACCCAAAAATGAAGATTCTGTCATTAATCACTCACCCTCATGTCGTTCCACACCTGTAAGACCTTCATTCATCTTCAGAACACAAATTACGATATTTTTGATGAAATCTGAGAGGTTTATGACTCGTCCATAGACAGCAATATAATATCTTCAATAAATAAAATACAATACAATATCTTCTATTTAAAAATAAATTGGAGAGAGATATATACAGATGGATCAATTAACTTAATTAATAGAAAAGCAGCAACAGGAATAAGCATTTAAATATAGTTAAATATAAAGAATGGAGTACGAGTCTCAGATCATTTCTACAGAGCTTGAGCTATTTTGGGTGGAGGAAAATAGAGCTAGAAAAACAGATGCAATAAAGAGAAGGAAGAGTGATCAGATTTAATAGTAGAAATACTATAACACTGAATCGAATCATTAAAATGGGGAATAGAGTGGGATTTCTTTAGGTTCCAGCAGAAGAATTCAGGAACAAGAGGATGATGAAATGGCAAAAAACAAAACAAAAAAACCTAGAAAAGCTGTGTATAGAAATGAAGTAGAATTGTAAGTAATATTGAGTGTAAATGTATTATTCAGGAAGGGTCAATTAAATTATGGCAAAAATAATGGGAAGAGAGAAATAAAGGCAGACATTATTTTTCAGCCAACAGTGAAACATTCAATAAATAATGATTATTATTAGTCTTAGATTGGGACAGATGTGTGTTGAATTATGGACAGGTAATGGATCAGAGGATCCAGATGTGTGGAGAAGCAGAAACTGTTTTAATGGACTGTTTTATTCAGCATACAGAAAGAAATCTCATGTACTCAGAGCTGTTGGGAGCTGGAGTTTAAACTATTCATGAATCAATTATTAGTACTATGAGACCACAAAAGTTATCATCAACTTTATATAAGGACATCATTTACTGGACGGAGTTCTTCTGGTGAACTGAGGAGGGCAGTAATACAACTTTATACAGATTAGAAGAAGAAGAAGAAGAGGAATCAACACTGCGCAATATTCTGCTTTAATTCTGAATTAGATCAAAATGAGTTGCAGCGTTATTATAAAAGATGTGGATGGAGAATGTGAAAGAAGAGTGTGTGTGGATTCAGAGGAGGAGCTGAAGAACATGACTGTTGAAGAGCTCAGAAGAAGAGTCTGTCCTGAAGATGAACTTGAGTCAAACTCTGTTTCTGTGGTTACTGTCCGCGTGTGATTGTGTAATTCGTTTAAAAACACATGTAACAATGATATAAGCATTATATAAAAAAATATGCTTGATGTCGCTGTTCCTGTTTCTCACAGATATCCATTACGAGCTTGTGTACGAAAACACGCGACATCAAACTGGGGCTGTGATTCACGAGGAGCGAGAACAATGTAAATGAAATCACAGTTTTTATTAATCATTTTAAGGATCCGTTTCTATAATCAGTCTGATCCTTCATGCCATCAAATGTTTCACAGCAGTTGCTTTTATATTAGGGAGACTTCAGTGAATTCTGCTCCAAACTAAAATTCTCTGCTATATTATTTTGTACACTATAAATCCACACAGACACATCAGACAAGTGATGAGTGAAAACTTACTGAATTATTGTTTCTGACGGATCTTTTGTTATTCTCTTCCACATCAGGTGTCATATATCCCCAAGGTCCCAAGGAAATAAATGATTTTCCATTGCCAAGGGCTATGTCTATGGAAAAACTTGTACCAATGAGGAAGATTGAGATCACGTATGTAACAGTGAGGGAGCCGGAGGAGCCTCAGAGTCATTAAACTTCACAGATTCACACCGTCTGAGGAAATCCTCAACACGATTCTCTGAACGATGGACGAAACTTTTATCAGTATTTATTGACTGTTTAAGAAACTTTTAACTAGTATTTTAACTAACCACATAACAGGCAACGTTCTGTCAAGATTCTCTCAACGTTATGAACAAACGTTCTTACAGTAACGTTAATAGAACGTTTGTTCAGAGTTATCTGGTGTTTAATAATGTTCTCAGCACAATGTTTTTATATCTTCATATCTTTTATTGTACATGTGATTTGATTTATAGAATGTTGGTCAAAACATGTTCACTGAGTTTTGTTCTTCATAATTGTGTTCTTGTTGATCTTTCTCTGACTGATGAACACGTGAACATGCTCTCTATGAGACTCACGCTGTATGATTGACCTTTCTCTTCTGTCCTGAGCTCTAACAGTGGAAAGTTTTGTTTACAATAAAAATGTCACAAGTTGCATCCCAGATGACACACTATACACTACTGTATGTGCTTAGACATGTACTGTGTACTCATCTATGGAGTGTATGAGTTTTATAATGTCATTTTGTCATTCATCATCAGTGACTGAAGCCCCGCCCCCTCATCTGCATAATTAAATCAGTCGAGTGAATGAAGCTTCAGTTTTTCTGTTTATTTAGCGCATCATCCGGGTCTTTAAAGTGCAATTTTTCTTTTGTGGTATTTTCAGAGTGAACACATTATTTGCACCTACTTTGTGTTTACACTAAAATGGACAGAAATGAACCTGTAGATCTTTATTGTCGTTAAACTGAATAAAAATGACTGATATTTTAAGCTCATCAGTGATTGATGAGTGTTTTATTCTCAGGAGTAACTAGACTCAATTATTAATTATTAATAAATCAGTTTCCTTTCCTTTGAATGGAAATAAATGCATTGATCTTGTTCATTTTTTGTATAATTATGGTGTACTGACAGAATAGTTTTATAGAATTAGTGTATAAATCTGTGAAGTACTTATAGATCATTAAATGTTTCACTTTTTATGATCATGAATTAAGAAAACTAAAGGAAATAAACACAGAAACACGGTTCAGGTGAAATAATCCATAACTAGAATCTGTTGATCACAGACACGACAGAACGAAAATAAGAGTCTCTGAATCAAACACTTTCAGGTCAAAGGTCACTGACAGTGGACGCTCACTGAATACAGATGAAACTGAAACTAATACTGCATCAGTAATACAAAATACTTCTGTAAATTGAAATTGTATGGGAATTGACTTGAAAAAGCTCCTTGGAGTATATTTTGACAGAAAATTGACATGTAAACAACATAAAATATGCAGTTGATAAATGTAGAAAAGTAATAAATGTCATGAGATGTCTTTCAGGACTAAGATGGGGGCTAATGTTACAGCTTTATATTTATATAGGCTAGCTTTAATAAGGTCAAGTTTAGATTATGGGTGTATTGCCTATCCATCAAAGACTATGTTATCAGACCTTAAGAGTTTGTAGGAGCAGTAAGAGCATATCACATGTATTTTAGAGAGTCCAGAGAGCAGACAAGGGAGTAAATGTCTATTTCATTTTCTGGACTGGACAAGCGACTGTAAAACAAACGGAATCCGGAACAGAAGGTGGCAGTAATGCAGCAAATCGGATGCCAACTTCCGTTAAACACCAACGAAGAAGAAGAGGAAGAAAGTGGGCGGAGCATGACTGACTGCGCTATATTGTTTCCATATTCATTTTAAAGACTACATTAATTCAGAAATAGTTCAAAATGAGTTGCAGCGTTATTATACAAGATATGTATGGACAGGAAAGAAGAGTTTATGTGGATTCAGAGGAGGAGCTGAAGAACATGACTGTTGAAGAGTTCATCAGAAGAGTCTGTCCTGAAGATGAACGTGAGTCAAACACGTCACCGTTCTGTGATTCATAAACATAACATCATGACTATGATTTAAATATTAAAGAAAAGTGCATGAACGTTTGAATGTCGATTCAGATCTGATCAAGTGAAAGACCCTGAACTTCAAGAAGATTGCAAAGAAATAACGAAAATTAACCATCATTTACATCATTTAACCATATTTTAACCGTTATATTTGTAGTAAAAATGTTAATTAGCCTACAGGAAACCCCTCTTAATGATGAAATGATATTAATGTTTGTTGTTGTTTTCATAGGGCGCGGACGCTGTCTATACTTCATCATCAAGGAACTGGAGGATGATCAAACACCAGGTGATTGTGGCATAAAACATGAATCTGTTCATGAGTTTGAACCTGGATGTTCTGGAGGTACGTCAAAATCAGAGATGCACCGATCGACCCGCCAGGGATCAGAATCGGTCGATTTTCCCCATGATCGGCCCGGATCGGTGACCGACTGGCTGGACTTGTCAGTCTCCTTTCCGATTCCTCGTGAGTCACAAGTACAAAAATGAGTGTCTTACTGTGCTTAAACGGTCAAATACATTCTTGCCGAGTATTCAGTTCTGGATCGTTAAAAAGATAACGCATGATGTGTAACAGTATATTGAATCAGTGAATAAGCTCTTAAAGTGACAGCAGCCTAATAAACTGCTGCTGTCTGTCATGATAATAAAAGAATTAAACACAAAGAAAATCACTTTCTGCTCTTGACTGAATATGTTTTATAACTTTAAAGCATTAATTTAATTTAAATGTAATTTTACAATGAAGACTATCCAGTGTTATTTTACATTTGATTACTTTAATTTCTGGGTAACACTTTACAGTAAGGTTCATTAGTTAACATTAGTTAACTACGTTAGTTAACATGAACTGCACTTCTACAGCATTTATTAATCTTTGTTAATGTTAATTTCAGCATTTACTAATACATTATTAAATCTTGTTAACATTAGTTAATGCACTGTGAACTAACATGAACAAACAATGAACAACTGGATTTTCATTAACGTTAACGAAGATTAGTAAATGCAGTAACAAATGTATTCCTCATGGTTAGTTCATGTTAGTTAATACATTAATTAATGTTTAACTAATGAACCTTATTGTAAAGTGTTAGTGATTTCTGTAGTATTTCTTACCTGAATAAAATCATACTCAACCTGAAAATCTTAAAGTTTTATAGCTCTCTTTATTCTGTTGAATTTATTTGTTTGCAATTCATTTATTTGTTCTTATTTTATTACTGATTTTTTTTTTTATGAAAATAAAACTTTGCATTGAAGAAAAGTATATTTTTGTTTGTATATGCTGTCAATTATAATTTTTAGAAAGAAAATTGGTATCGGCAGATCACACTAACAAACAAATCAGAAATCAGAATCAGCCAAGAAAATTGCAGTCGATGCATGTCTATTAAAAATGTTGCTAATTAACATACAGGAAACTCCTCTTGATGATGAAATGATACATTGATGTTTGCCGTTTCTTACATAGTTGTTGTTCTTCATAGGTTCCACAGTAACTGAGTTCCTGAATTATAATCAAACACTTGGATATTATGGCATAAGAAAAGGATCTGCTGTTATTGAGATGGAGTTTCCATGTGTTGGTTCAGGTAACATCAGTGTTCATTTATAATCTTCAGTCTGACTCTTCATGTCGTCACTCAAGACAATCTTGTTTTCTCTATAGCAGTGATTTTATATTAGTAATGCTTTAGTGAATTCTGCTCTTAATCTATTTTTATGCCATTTTATATAGCTGTTAGACAATAAAACTACAGAGGAACACCAGACCAGTGTCAGTTATCATCAGTTTTAACTGACCAGCTAACAGGGAACGTTCTGTCAACGTTCTCACAACGTTAGTAACAAATGTTCCTGCAGTAACATTAATAGAACGTTTTCAAAGTTATCTGGGCTTTAATAATGTTCTCAAAACATCAGCACAAAAACACTATTTATAGATAAAACATAGTTAAATGTTTGTCTAGTGTTTTTTTAAATGTTACTACTTGTTTCAAAACATTCCCATGTTTGTAAAATAATAATAATACGGATAATACGTTCTCTTAATGTTTTGCTAACCTTCACATAAACAAGAAAAAACATTCTAAATAATTGGATGTTCTGAAAGTTCAGAGAACAGTAATGTTTTCATAACCTAATGGGAACGTTATCAGAGCGTTCTGGAAACATTTCTAGATTGAACTAGATTCTCAAAATCAGGCTGTTATCATCATATGCTTTACTGTACATGATTTCATACAATTTATAGAATGTTGGTCAAAACATTTATATTAATACTGAGTTTTGTTCTTCATAATTGTGTTATTGTTGAACACATATAGTGTAAAACATGCTCATACAAAAATGGAGAGAAATGGATAATAATTATCCCACAGATCTTCTACATAATATTAATATAAACTGTATTATGATGAGTGTAAAATATATTATTGATCCTTCACACAAGAACAGATTCAAGACACAATATCATTGAGTTTCTGACGGATGTTTTGTTGTTCTGCTCCTCATCATCTCTCACAGCACCACCTGCAGATGAAAATGAAGATGAAGGATTTTCTGAAAGCTATGGAAGATAGCAGTTTAGCTGAGATGCAGCAGGAATCCACTGAATAATGTTGCTTAATGTAGTTCAGTCTCACACAATCCTCATAAGTACACTGATAGTGTGATGTGATCAGGTAAAGTGTGATATAGTTCAGATTCACTACAGTAAAGTGTTTGAGTGAATTTCTAATGGACAGTAGATCAGATCTCATAAACACACGTGTGTATCTGAACTGAGATCAGAATATCAAGCTTCAGTTCACAGATTCACACTGTCTGAGGAAATCCTCTGAACTCTTATTATTCACTCTTCAACATCGACTGTAGCTGGTATGGCGAGTATAAAGGATATATATATATAAAGGATACATTTATAGTTTTAAAAGTGACCAAATGCTTGTTTTCTCTCTGGAAGTGCTTTTATATTCAACTAAACTACATATATTGTGTCATTTTATGTCATGTTTTATAGCTGTTACACAATAAAAGCAGACAGGAGCATCAGCTATAGGCTTTATGGGTAAGGCAACATTGCACGCAAGATAATATAATATACACAGGTTAATATGATCATATCTTACGCACTTTTCTGTCATTCTGTATTCAAAACAAAATGTTCATTTTTTAATAATATACCTTTCTAATTTAGGTTTGCTATGTTAACGCAGGTTTGTTTATGTGTTGAACTCGTGGCCAAGACGATCATGTCCCTTCCTGGCCACCGTACATGCTAATGTTAGCTTTTTTTTCTCTCTGTTGAAAGAGAGAGAGGAAATAAAAGATTTTTAAAGAGACAAAAAAGACAAGAAACCCTAACCCTGACAAGAAAAAAAAATGTAGAAATGAGAATAGTGTATGAAGGAAAAAAGGATTTTAAAGAGAAAAGACTGAGAGATTTTTTTTCAAGAGAATAAAGAATTATTTAAAAAAATAGATTGTAAAGAATTATTTTTTTTGTGAACAAGCTCTGGTCAGAGTAAATCCCAAATAGTTTTACAAGTTCATCTTTTGAACTTCTTTTTGACCATGTCCATTCTTTTGTCGTCATTAATAATACATTATAAGTTACTTAGTTCTATGGATCAGAAGGTCATGTGCCCAGTCGTAACAAAAGGTTGCACATATCACGCAGACACGTGATCAGACCAATCATCACTTGTGTAAGAACCAGAAGGATCGACTGATCGAGAAATATTGATTTGTTCCTATGAAAGCGACACGCTGTCTGCGCGGTGGTTACACACTTTAGTCTCTGCTTTTCTTTTTAACATTCGATGCATATTATCATATATCAGTAATATAAGTTAGTTTCTCTCCATATAATGAAAGTAGTGTGTATATATGTACCATATACTGCTGAGTTGGAGCGTATTTAATCATATTCCTGAGAGGAGCATGCTGGGAGCTTTTTATTGGTCGGTATCTTAAACCTTACTGGACAAAACGTGGTCACGTGATTGAAGGCTCCAGGAAGTTTTCGAAGCGCCTAATTAATATTCATGAGCACGCCTCCGCCATAGTAGGTTAGTCGCAGAGCAGCGTGATTCATCTCCATGGCTGCTCTTTTAACTAGAAAATGCGGCGGTATCTTCGTGTCTTGTTCGTCTGCACGCTACTAGTCTTCTGCTCGGTGCTCTACATATTTAATCAGCTGGTGTCGTCGCTGGAGAGCGCGAATCATCAGGCGCGAGCGCAGCGGACACGCGCAGCGGAGCCAGGCCTGAGTGAACGCGCGCACGATGACAGGTATGTAAACAAAACACACACCGATGTACAAAATCAACCTCACAACAACACCACACACGTTTACTGCACAAACTGCCTCACAACAACACAGAGCTGAGCTCGTAAATACTGGACAGCTTTAAATGATTATTATAAATGAGGGAAATCTCAATGAGTTCTGCTTTTATGAGTAATTCAGTGAATTTCAGGCTGTTTTGTTGATTTAACAGTTGTTTGGGACGGATTTCTGGTCATTTAGCTCTACTCTGTGTGTGAACTAATGGATGTTAATTTGATCACGCTGAAATTGCTTGGTTATTTTCGGCTAATATCAAATTAATATTCATAAGCTTCCACTATAGTAGTAGCCGTTAATTCGCACGCTGACTAGCGCCCGCCTGCCAGTCAGCCAATCAGCGAGGCCTACTGGGCGACCGTCACGTTACGTAATTAATATTCACAAGTCAGGTCATCTTGAGTTCATTGTATGAAACGGTTTCCCTTTAAAGATTTATTATTATCATCCTCATTATTTGTGGTGAATTCACTGCTGAATGAGTCATTTTGACTTTCATTTTGTTGTTAGTACAGGGGTTCAGTCGTTTAAATGCATTGACCCCCAAATATGATCAAAAGCAGCAGGTATAAAGATCTAATTTAAACTAATTTTAAATAATGTACCGATTTAACTAAATATTTAGTTTCTATTAACTTACATGATGTTTTTTACTCTTGTTCTATAACCTACTGTTATATTTTATTTATTTATTTATTATTTAATTCTAATTTTAAGATAATTACTATTTTTTTATTTTATTTTATTATTTATTTTTATGTTTTTTATTTATTTATTTAGTTAGTTATTTGACATTTTTACAGTTTTTTTCTCTCAACTCTTCCCCGGACCCCAGTTTGAAAACCCCCATGTTAGACTTATAGAGCATATATTTATTTATCTGTGTGAAAATGCACATTATTCTTGCGCTGACCTGGACGTCAGGTTACAGACCGATTGTTTAAAGCATCTCTGATTGAAACCCTGAGCTCAGGATGTTCATGTAGAGCCTGTTTGTCTCCCGTCAGGTGTAATTCAGGCTCCGTCACTCATTGGAAGCCGTATTGGAGATTCCCGGTTGCCGTGTGCCGAATCGACTGCTTTACGGACATGCCTCTTAGGTAGGCTGCGCTGACCGGTCCTTCGGCTTTAGATCTAGATCCGTCTGTCTGTGGAGTTTGATGTTTAGCTGTTGAGCGCTCATGTGTGTTATTATATATTCCAGCTCACACACACCTTCTGCTGACAGTGTGTGGATGGGGTTTGCAGAGCCGGCTCCATGTAAATGTATATCATTCCCAGCGAGTGCTGACCTGTGTGTCCACCTGTGTGCAGGTCTCGTTCGGAGCCGGTCGGGCTGGCGGTGGTGGCCTGCGGATCCAGGCTGGAGGAGACGCTCACCATGCTGAAATCTGCCGTCCTCTTCAGCCGCAGAGATTTGCACTTTCATATCTTCGCAGAAGACGACCTGCACGCCGGCTTCAGACAGGCGGTGAGCTTCACTGCTAGGAATATACTCTATATGTTCATTTGACGGAATAAAAATGAAGCAACATTTCTTCTGCTATTCTGCGTTTGAGTAAGTATTTCTGATTTAAACTTAAAGGGTTAGTTCACCCAAAAATGAAATAATTTTCTCACCACACACAATCCTGTATTCATTTCTGTCTTGTGTTGAACACAAAAGAAGATATTTTTAAGAATGTTGGAAACAGTTTCTGGTCCTCATTGTCTTCCACAGTATTTTTTCTATACTATAGAAGCAACTGTTTCTTTCAGAGTATCTTCAACAGAAGAAAGGTTTAGATCAAGTTGAGGGTGAATAAATGATGACAGAATTTCCATTTTTGGGTGAACTATCCCTTTAAACAGAAAAAATGGCATTTGAGTAAACTGGTAAATTTAACTCCTAATTCAAAGATTCATCACTCAAAATTTTAAAGAGAAGAAAAACGTTCAAAGACAGAAAGTTTGTAAAGAAGAACAAGATTTTGAAGAGAAAAAAAGTGTTTTGAAAAACAAGGAAATAAAAAAGTGAATAAAAGTTTATGATTTTTAACTTTTTCCTCTGTTCTAAATTTTTTTTTTTTTTTCATGTTTCTGCTCATACTTTCCATAGTAAATGTTTTCTCTCTTCGGTTCATTGGATCAGAAGGTCATGTGCTGAATCGTAACAGAAGGTTGCACATTTCACACAGTCATGTGATCAGACCAATCATCACTTGTATAAACCAATGAGGAAAGATCATTAAATTAGTCAAGCTCCATTGATTTGTTCCTATGAAAGCGACACGCTGTCTGCGCGGTGGTTACACACTTTAGTCTCTGCTTTTCTTTTTAACATTCGATGCATATTATCATATATCAGTAATATAAGTGAGTTTCTCTCCATATAATGAAAGTAGTGTGTATATATTTAGTGAAAAACAATGTCTTTATTATTTGAACTAGACCTTTACTATATTTTCCATCTTGAACTAAAACATTTCAAGAGCAGATAACAGGAAACGTTCTGTCAAGGTTCCCTCAATGTTACAAACAAACGTTCCTCCAGTTACATTAATAGAACTTTAATGCAACAATATCTGATCTTTTGTATTATTTTCAAAACATTAGCACTATTTATGAATCATTCATGTAACACTATTACATGATTTTCAAACTTAAATCTATCTTTTAAATGTTATTAAATTTAATAAAATGTTTTAATATTGGGTTCTTCTGATCAGAAGGTCATGTGCTGAATCGTAACAGATGGTTGCACATTTCACACAGTCACGTGATCAGACCAATCATCACTTGTATAAACCAATAAGGAAAGATCATTAGATTAGTCGAGCTCCATTGATTTGTTCCTATTAAAGCGACACGCTGTCTGCGCGGTGGTTACACACTTTAGTCTGCTTTTCTTTTTAACATTCGATGCATATTATTATATATAAGTAATATAAGTTAGTTTCTCTGTACATAATGAAAGTATATATGTACATATAATGCTGAGTTAGCAAATATTTCATCATATTCATGAGAGGAGCATGCTGGGAACTTTTCAATGGTTGGCTCCTTAACCCTTACTGGACAAAATGTGGTCACGTGACTAGCTAATTAATATTCATGAGCACACCTTTGCCATAGGCCCTGTCCAAAATGGCACCTTAAACACTCGCGGTCTTCCTATGAGTTTGCAGAATGATCAGATGAAATGTTCCCTAAACGTTACATTAAAATATTTAAAAAGCTGGAAATTTTGAACGTTCCGAGAACATTCAGAAGTGACGTTTTTGCAACTTTTGCTCTTTTGTTATCTGGGTAGATCGAGATCTATGGTGAATATCATCAAACGGTTGAATATTATATGAACTCAATATTTCCTAGCCATAATCTGAATCTTATTTGAACTCATTCTTCTTTGTTTCTGGAATGCCGCGTGTCTCGTGCAGCTGGAGTCGTGGCCGCAGAGGTTTCGCTCCAGGTTCAACTACAGCGTTTATCCCATCACCTTCCCCAGCGACAACGCCAGAGAGTGGAAGAGGCTCTTCAAACCCTGTGCTTCACAGAGACTCTTCCTTCCTGTGAGTAACCGAAGCACAGACACGCACAGAACCGTCAGCTCACCGCGACACGCTTCAGTTAGGCCTGTTATAATGCTCTGGAGACCAATTAAACGCAAGATAGGTTTTATGCAACATAAAAAGATGTCTGTCGGGATTGATATTAATTACTCACACTGTGACAGACACACAAACGCTTTCTATTCAGTAGGGATGTCGTTACCAATAACCGATAATTCTTTATATTTGAAAGCCGATAACCGATATATTACTCTTAGATACTGTTTTTTCCTTTCCAATCATATTTCAAGCAATTCAAAACCATCATGGTGAAATGTGAGCATCTGAAGTGTCTCAGCTGAAGGAAATAATCCATTATTAAAATATCGACCGAATTTTCTTATCAGACCAAAAAGGATAACATTGAAAATGAACATATATCGGCCAATACCGATAATGATAACATTAATAATGATCATATATCGGCTGATACCGATATGTTCGCCGATATATTGTTCATCCCTACTTTTCAGTAAATCTGCCCAAATGATTTAAGTTGGTTTTTTGCTGTTCTTTGTGGTTTGAGTTCATTTTGTGCACTATATGTTGTATTAAATTATGTGACTATGTATTTAATAATATAGATGCTTTGCAGATTCAGAGTGTGTAAAACAGGGCTTAAAGTCAAAATGAAGTAAACTTTACTCTATCTACTCCCTTGATTAATGTATGTAGTCTTTTTCAGCTGGAAATATGTCACCTGAAGTAAATTTCATTATAATTGCCGTTACATGTGAACGAGAAGCTTGTGCTTCTCTGAAACCGATTTGGCCGCGACCCTTTGAAGTTCCCGTTTCGAATCCACAGCAGAACTTTGTCATTTTCCTCCTCGCTGTGTGTCTTTGAAGTGACCGAACTCGTTTCTCAGCTGATTTTGAAGCAGGTGGACTCTGTGCTGTACGTGGACACGGATATCCTGTTCCTGCGGCCGGTGGAGGACGTCTGGAGCTTCCTGTCGGCGTTTAACGGCAGTCACGTGGCCGCGATGGCATCCGAGCACGAGGAGCCGCGGATCGGCTGGTACAACCGCTTCGCACGACACCCGTACTACGGCAAGACCGGCGTGAACTCGGGAGTCATGCTGATGAACATGACACGCATCAGAGCCAAACTCTTCAAGGTGAGAAACTCCTGTGATCTCTGAGTGTGTGTCGGGCCGAAATACTGATTCTGAGATACACACCGATGTTTAAACACAAGTATTATTGCTAGATACAATAGAAATGACATTTCTCTTGTATAGATATGTACATTTATATATATATATATACATATATTATACACTAAAGAGCATTATTACTTAGATCTAATAAAATAAAAAAACTGATGTCAATCCTGAAGAAAGATGCACTTTAAAACATGATTTCTTTTATATACATATATACATTTTAAACCTTAAATTTTGATATTGATAAAACAATGTATTTGTTTTTTCATTTGTGTTCTGCCAGCAGATGTCAGTGTTGTTCTTCTGTTGCTCAAACTGTATGATTTATTTTCTCATTATAGAAGTGTTTTTCATTCATTTATTTGTCATACATGAGAGTGAGCAAGAGTAATTATTTAAAAACATGCTCACAGATGATTAATCTGCTGAACTGATGAATACAGGAAGAAAAGGAGTGTCATTCACAGATGTGTGTGTGTGTTGAACAGAACGACATGACGGCAGTGAATCTGAAGTGGGCCGATCTGCTGATGCCTCTGCTGCACAAATACAAGCTCAACATCACCTGGGGAGACCAAGACCTGCTCAACATCATATTCCACCATAACCCAGGTACATGAGGTCACATGATCACTACATCATCAGCATTATAGCGAGGTCATGCGGCAGCATTAGTAGGACAGGGCAAGTTTGTGTGCGTAAAATACCCAGATTTGTCCAAAGACTCACTCTCTGAGGTCATATCATCTGCTGTACTTTGACATCTTTATCATTGCAGACTGATTTCAAAATATAAGCGGTATGTGCTATGTGTACTGTTTGAAACGCAGCTGAAGTTCAGTAGGCCTCACACTAAGATCCCTCTCTCCGGATCCACAGAGAGTCTGTTTGTGTTCCCGTGCCAGTGGAATTACCGCCCGGATCACTGTATTTACGGCAGCAACTGTGCCGCCGCCGAACAGCACGGCATTTACATTCTCCACGGCAACCGAGGGGTTTACCATGACGACAAGCAGCCGGCGTTCAGAGCTGTTTATGACATCATTCAGCAGGTACGATCGTTCAGTAAAACAAACTAATGTCTCTTCTGCTCACCAAGGCTGTGTTTATTTGATCAAAAATACAGTAAAAATTGTGAAATATTCTAAATACGATTATTATACGATTTAAAATAGCTGTTTTCTATGTGAATATATGTTAAAATGTAATTTATTCTTGTGATGCAAACCTGAATTTTCAGCAGCAAATCATCATATCAGAATGATTTCTGAAGGATCATGTGACACTGAAGACTGGAGTAATGATGCTGAAAATTCAGCTTTGATCACAGGAATAAATTACACTTTACTATATATTCACATAGAAAACAGCTGATTTACATTATAATAGTATTTCACATTTTTACTATATTTTTGATCAAATAAAAAAGAATTAAAAAACTTAATTATTCCAATCTGGTGCTGTAGGCATCTAGGCTATATATATATATATATATATATATATATATATATATATATATATTAAAGATTAAAAGTAAGATAAAAATAAATATAAATAAAATGACAAAAACATTCGTCTGTTGTGTGAAGGTGCGGTCGGTGTCCCACCGTGAGAGTTTAATATCCTGATGGTGTGATTTCATTAGGCACATTTGCGTAACCCATAAAATCTAATTAGACGCTGTTAATTTGAGAAGGTTCCTTGGGGTGCGTGCCGACACACATTGACCCGGCGCTCGGTGTGTGTCCGGATCGACACCTGCTCAGGTGCTCCGACGGTCTCGGCTCTCTCGGCTCTCCGTCTGCTGCTCCAAACGCTCTAATGAGCTCAGATGTCTGCTTGGACCGGCCTCTGTTTGCGCTCGCTGGCACTCCTCTCTCGCGTGTTTTTCCACGTCTGGACGATTTTAGGTTGCCAGTGATTTTTCCGAATCCAACTGGCAACAGTGGAATATCAGGATTTGTTTGCAGGGTGTGTGGAGTCTTTTTCTCCCAGAGTTCACACTTGCCCTGTGCTGTCGCAGTGTTTCCTGTGCTGTGATCGAGTTGTGAATGTGACTAGAAAGTTGTGAGTGATGTGAAATAATCTACAGATAATAAATAACAGCAAATATGCAGCGCAGCATTATTTGTCTAGACCACTGGTTTTCAAACTGAGCTCTGGAGAAACGTTTTGAGAAAGCAGTGCAAATAAATAATAAAAAAAGATAAAAATAAATGTATTAATTAAAATTTTATTAAAGTAAATACATTAATAGTAAATGAATAATAAAAATCTAAAAGTAAATAAACAAAGAAAATTAATATAGAATAAAAAATTTATTACAATTTTAAATAAAAACATAAAAACAAGTAAATTCAAATTATATTAAAATCAATACATAAATAATTAGATTGAAATAAATAAAATATAATGAAATAATAAAAATATTAAAATAAATACAGGAATAATTAGATTTGAAATAAAAATAAAAAATATATTAAAAATATATTTAAATGCATAAAATATTTAAATGAATAAAATAAGTAAATAGATAAATAATAAAAATATATAAAAATATTAAATAAGATATGCAATTATTTAAAAAAAATGATGCATGAATAATAGATTAAAATAAATAGGTAAATAAATAATAAAAATATATTAAAATGATTAAATAATAAAATATTAAAATAAATACATGAATAATTAGATTTGAAATAAAATAAATAATAAAAAAATATAAAAAAATTATTAAATAATAAAAAGCTGAGAAATACATTAATGTTATATTAAAATAAATGCATGAATAAGTAGATTAAAATGAGTAAATGGAATAAATAATAAGAATATATTAAAATATTAAATAAAAAAGTATTTTAAAATAAATGCACGAATATATTAAAACAAATACGTAAATAAATAATAAAAATATATTAAAATGATTAAATAATAAAAAGATGCCAATAAATAAATAATTATATGAAATTAAATACATGCACAATTAGATTAAATAAATAAACTAAATAACAAAATATTGAAATAAGTAATGAAAAATAGATTAAAATAAATAAGTAAACAATAAAAATCAGAAATAAATATATGATTATCATATATGAGGGTCCGTGGCATCTAAAAGATTGATAACTGGTCTAGGCAAATTGCAACGTGATTCTCTTTTCAATTTTTTTAGTCATTTGAACTGATTTATGATGAGTTATCTCATTGAATCTGATGCATTTAAGTATTCAAAGATAAAAGTTAGGTATGGTTACTATGTTATAATAAATTTTATCTAAATTTGAAATACCATATATATATATATATATATATATATATATATATATATATATATATATATATATATATATATTCGTTCCACATTATCTGAGTTGGGTAGGCAGAGTGTGTGTGTGTTTGTGTGTGTGTGTGTCTGTGGTCATTATGGTCAGTGTTGCACTCCTATCACAGGAAGTATCGTGCACCATTAGCTAAATGAGAGCAGCCATTAGCGCCGACCCATGATTCAGCTGGCTGGATGCGTCTCATCGTTTCAGCGCCCACAAGTTCATGTCCAGATCAGCAGCCCAAAGACACACAGGAATCACTCTGTGTCCATCAGGAGTTCGTCACACACTCGGTGTTTGTTATTCCCTCCAGAAACATCACATTGATTTTGATTTATACATATCTTGTTTTCGCTCTTTCCTGTTCTCTGTGTTTATCTCATGACAACATGTGCCGCTTTTTCTTTTCATTTTGCTGCGACATGATTCTTATCTGTAAAGCGTGCAGAAGTTTTCATTTTAGACCTTTTTGTAATTCTCATTTTTCTCAGCGGTCTCAAAAGATTGTATCAACTCATATTTTTGACAATTGTAGAGTTTCAAATCAACATAAAGTCATTTAAAAAAAATTATTCTTTAAATTTGTAATTATTTTACACTATAAATCAACATAAAGGCAGAACATGAAAAGCGTGATCAATTTCTTGAGATGCATCCACATTTTCTCAGCCATTAATTCTGTATCATCATCATCATTAGTTCCACACACACACACACACACACACACACACTGGTGTGGATCATCTGGTCCCTGCAGGCGTGTTTTACAGCTTGAATTGGTCTGACAGTAAAGGCCTCAAACCCCACAGATGAGCTGTAAACCCTGCAGAGCTCATCTTCCCATAAACAGGCCGGATACGGTAAATACGCCCGTCATGTGTGCCTATAAACCCACTGCATTCTGGGTCTGAACGCAGCCAAACAACACCTGATAGAGCCACTGATGCACTGAGAGCTGTTCATATTCCCCTGAATGAGAGCGTTGATGAAGAGATCGCTTCATTTTCACATTCGAGTCATTTACAATCTCGTGTGAAGTTGAAGAAATCACAACAGAAATATGTTACTGTTGTATGGGGAGGGTGATATATCGCCTAAAACAATAAACTAGCAGAAATAGATAACTGCTATGCTGAATATTCATTTACTTGTTGCAGTAAAATGACTTCATAGTAAATGAATATCAGGAAATTAATCATCTGATATATACACATACATACAATCTATTTTTACAGTGCTTTATAGAACACAAATTGTTTCAAAGCAACCTCACAGTATTCACACTGATTCAAACTTCATCAAGTAGGAGACAAATTCAGATTCAGCTGTAAAGCAGCTCTACAGAAGACAGTAAAGTCATTATTCAGATCAATTCAGTTCAGTGTTGATTCAGTTCAGTTCAATGTTGATTCAGTTCAATGTTGATTCAGTTCAGTTCAACGTTGATTCAGTTCAGTTCATTGTTGATTCAGTTCAGTTCAACGTTGATTCAGTTCAGTTCATTGTTGATTCATTTCAGTTCAATGTTGATTTAACTCAGTTCAATGTTTATTCAGTTCAGTTCAGTGTTGATTCAGTTCAGTTTAATGTTGATTCAGTTCTATGTTGATTCAGTTCAGTTCTTTGTTGATTCATTTCAGTTCAGTGTTGATTCATTTCAGTTCAGTGTTGATTAAATTCAGTTCAGTGTTTCTTCAGTTCAGTTCAATGTTGATTCAGTTCAGTTCGATGTTGATTAAATTCAGTTCAAAGTTGATTCAGTTCAGTTCAGTGCTGATCCAGTTCTGTGTTTATTCAGTTCAGTTCAGTGTTGATTCATTTTAGTTCAGTGTTGATTAAATTCAATTCAATGTTTCTTCAGTTCAGTTCAATGTTGATTCAGTTCTGTGTTTATTCAGTTCAGTTCAACGTTGATTCAGTTCAGTTCAGTGTTGATTCAGTTCAGTTCAACGTTGATTCAGTTCAGTTCATTGTTGATTCATTTCAGTTCAATGTTGATTTAACTCAGTTCAATGTTTATTCAGTTCAGTTCAGTCCAGTGTTGATTCAGTTCAGTTTAATGTTGATTCAGTTCTATGTTGATTCAGTTCAGTTCAGTGTTGATTCAGTTCTGTGTTTATTCAGTTCAGTTCAGTGTTGATTCATTTTAGTTCAGTGTTGATTAAATTCAATTCAATGTTTCTTCAGTTCAGTTCAATGTTGATTCAGTTCAGTTCAATGTTGATTCAGTTCAGTTCGATGTTGATTAAATTCAGTTCAGTTACAGTGTCAGTGTTGCAAAGTCCATCAAGTTCATAAAACAAGTTCAATAATTATATTATTATGATCATTATTGATGGATTTGTTCTTTTGAAGAGTACTTGAATTAGTCACTGACTCTGATCTGATTGATGATAATGAATTTCTGAGAGAGTTTGTGGCACATCTGACTCTTTTCTGCCTTGTTTTCAGTTTCCATTTGAAGAAGATCCAGTCCGTGGTTTGCTCGTCCCGCTGGAGGAGAAGCTGGAGAGCGCCAAACACACGTACTGCGGCCGGGTCCGACACGTCTTCACCAAACGACTGCGCCAGACTGTCACAGAACTTCAGCGAGAGACCGACAAAACACGACATGCGCTGGAGGTTTGAGCTTACTGTACATCTGTGATGATGGACCAGTGTTTTCACAGCCACTGACATCTCAGATATCATCCAGACGGTCAGCTGCTGACAATCAGGGTTCGCAAACACACGTGTCCTTACTGTGTGCCTAAAATACTGTCAGTGAGTCTCGCGTATGACAGACCGCAGAGATGCCCTGCGATTGATTGAACTAACTCTCATGTTCTTCCTCAGTGTTTTTTCTTGTTTTCCAGTACAAATATCTGCCAGTGGAGTCGGAAAAATAAACTTAATTCTAAGAAAAAACAACCACATTGGCAGATATTTGTTGTTTTAACCACAAACTTAATATGTATGTTGATTTGATCATCTTTGTACTGAAAAACAGGACAGAAACACTGAGGAAGAACATCTGAAGTGTCTCATAGGACAGATATATATTTTAATAAGAATGAGTGCGTTGATATTAGTGTTCATATATCAGTTCTTCTCTATGAGACTCATGGGATATAAAGTGATTCCAGACCAGCACTCAGTTATAAGTTATACTTATTATTATTTGACTTTTCCATAACCTTCATGCACAAGACGCCCACGTTCATCTTTATTTCTAGTTCTCAATGATATTCAGTGAAATTCAGAATACTAAACAAGCTATTATGAATGTGAAAATCAATTCAGATTCTTCAGATTTACACAAAAATCATCTGTGCTTTTATACAAAATCTTGATACATTTGTATTATTATTGATCTCTATAATGCATGTCTGAAAATATAAATGTGGGATTTTATGATTGTTTGTGATGCTCAATACCATTTGAAAATGATTTTATATTTTAATTAGTTATTTTTTGACAACTTTGGCAATGATCCTGTTTGAAACAGTATCTGTCATAAAAACAACATTTGTGACTCCAGTGAACCTACAGCTATTGTCTTTGGGTGAAAACATTGGGTCACATTCACCCACAAACAAATAAATAAAACATTTTTATCATCCCTTCCCTCTTTAATATTATAATAAAAATACTGATATATATCATCATTTAAATCATTCAGGTTATTTGTAATATTAAGTAGATGTATTAATGAGAATTTTACTGATTAATTTAAATGTAGAAATTTGAAGAAAAAAACATAAGTTGAAGATATATTTGTAAATGTCTATCATTAAAATCTAAGAGTGTCTGTATTGCCAAATGTGTCTGCAATGCCGACATCTGAATCAAACAGTATATTTTTGTAATAAAAGTCATTTCTCTCTGAATTCTCTTGAATTGTCTCTTCATTAGTGAACTAGCAGACGATCACACTGAGGATTCATGCGAGTTTACAGAAGTGTTCAGGGATCAACATGATGATGTGAAGCTGAAGTTCAGGTAAAACAGGGACTCCATTACAAGAACTGAGAAATCATGTTTGTTTGGAGAAACTGTGAACTCTTTCTGACTGTATTCAACACGGCTGGCAGTGTTTCATTAAAATACTGTAAAAATTAATCAAATCAAATCAAATGCAGTTAGTAGATAGATAGATAGATGGATGGATAGACGGATGGATGAATGGATGGATAGATGTTTGTATGGATAGATAGATAGATGGACGGACGGACGGATAGATAGATAGATGGATAGACGGATGGATGGATAGATAGATAGATGATAGAGGGACGGATGGATGGATAGATGGATGGATGGACGGACGGACGGACGGACGGATAGATAGACAGACAGACGGATGGATGGATGGATGGATAGATGGATGGATAGATTTATGTATGTATAGATGGATGGACGGACAGATGGACAGACAGATGGATGGATGGATGGACAGAGAGATAGATATAATGATAGATAGATAGTTAGGTCAAGTCAAGTCAAGTCAAGTCACCTTTATTTATATAGCGCTTTTTACAATGCAGATTGTGTCAAAGCAGCTTAACATTGATAACTGGTATATAATTTTAGCTGCACAGCAGCTCTTAAAGAATAGTGTCAATGTCGGCAGATCAAAGCACTGTTGAATATCAAATGTCAAGTGTCCCCAACTAAGCAAGCCAAAGGCGACAGCGGCAAGGAACCCAAACTCCAACAGGTGACATCAGATGGCAAACAGGTGGCAAATAGACTTCTGTGTTAAAATGGAGAAAAAAACCTTGGGAGAAACCAGGCTTAGTCGGGGGATGGATAGACAGATAGACGGATGGATAGATGGATAGATGAATGTATGTATAGACAGATAGGATAGATAGATAGATAGATAGATAGATAGATAAACAGACGGATGGATAGACGGATGGATGGATGGATGGATGGATGGATTTATGTATGTAGAGATAGACAGATAGATAGATGGATGGATGGATAGACGGACGGATGGATAGATAGATAGATAGATAGATAGATAGATGGATGGACGGACGGATAGACAGATAGATAGACAGACAGACAGACAGACAGATGGATGGACGGACAGATGGACAGACGGATGGATGGATGGATGGACAGAGAGATAGATATAATGATAGATAGATAGGCGGATGGATAGACAGACAGACAGACGGATGGATAGATGGATGGATAGATGGATAGATTTATGTATGTATAGACAGATAGGATAGATAGATAGATAAACAGACGGATGGATAGACAGACAGATGGATGGATGGATGGATGGATAGATTTATGTATGTAGAGATAGACAGATAGATAGATAGATGGATGGATAGAAGGATGGACGATAGACGGACGGATGGATAGATAGATGGATGGACGGACGGATAGATAGACGGATGGATGGATGGATGGATAGATGGATGGATAGATTTATGTATGTATAGATGGATGGACGGACAGATGGACAGACAGATGGATGGATGGATGGACAGAGAGATAGATATAATGATAGATAGATAGATAGATAGATAGGCGGATGGATAGACAGACAGACGGATGGATAGATGAATGGATAGATGGATAGATTTATGTATGTATAGACAGATAGGATAGATGGATAGATAGATGGATGGATAGACAGACAGACGGATGGATGGATGGATGGATGGATTTATGTATGTAGAGATAGACAGATAGATAGATAGATGGATGGATGGATAGACGGATGGACAATAGACGGACGGACGGATAGATAGATAGATAGATAGATAGATAGATGGATGGATGGATGGACGGACGGACAGACAGACTGATAGATAGACAGATAGACAGACAGATGGATGGACGGACAGATGGACAGACGGATGGATGGATGGACAGAGAGATAGATATAATGATAGATAGATAGGCGGATGGATAGACAGACAGACAGACGGATGGGTAGATGGATGGATAGATGGATAGATTTATGTATGTATAGACAGATAGGATAGATAGGTAGATAGATAGATAGATAGATAAACAGACGGATGGATAGACAGACAGACGGATGGATGGATGGATAGACAGACGGATGGATGGATGGATGGATGGAAAGATTTATGTATGTAGAGATAGACAGATAGATAGATAAACAGACGGATGGATGGATGGATGGATAGACAGACGGATGGATGGATGGATGGATAGATTTATGTATGTAGAGATAGACAGATAGATAGATGATAGATAGATGGATGGATGGATAGACGGATGGACGATAGATAGATAGACAGACCGATGGATGGATGGATAGACGGACGGACGGATTGGCTCATGATTTCCAGAGTTTCTCAGAGTTTTTCAGGAACCCATTAGAGTGAGTTTGGAGTAATGATCATTTTGCTCCTCGTGAAGCTGATAGTTCAGAGCTCTCGTACTCTCGCCCGGAGCTTCAGCTGCTCTTAAAACACTGAACGGAGCGCCTCGTTTCTGTCCTGAAGCCATTATGCGGCGAAGCTAAACTGAGGTATTTAAATGCCAGCGAGCCAAAGTGTTTCCCTGGATCTGAAACGGCCTGTGGTTTCTGAGTGGCTGGTTGAGACGGCGACGAGGTTTCATTTTAAGCGACGCTGCCCACGGCGAAATCACGCCATCGATGGCACTGCAGCCGAGACATAAATTAAAGCAATGAACGGGAAACGACCCGAACGCTGGAAACCCAGGAGCGGTTTGGGTAATGGATGAGGTGCCAGAATCTGAGCAAAAACTGGAAAGCGAGCAGGCAGAGACGTGTGTGAGCTATCAGGATTGTTTCGAGGCGTCTCGCTTGACCAGAGAGAGAAATGATGTCACTTAACCTGTCTCTGTTTGGAGCGTTTTCATTGGCTGTTCCCAGTTGCACATATAGACTTTAATAGAATCGCCTTTTAAATGTTTGTTTCTGTTGGTCAGGTTTCAATTTTGTATTTCATAATGTGTAAATGAATGACTGAACTGACGTTTTAAGGTTGATATTAAATGCTCGTCTGTCATATGCAGCATTAATGAACTGCTCTATATTCAGAGCACGATCAGTTCAGTGGTGCTTCAGTCTACTATTTATAGATTCGCAGGTCAAGCCTATATGAATTACACTTGTTTTCCACAAGCCGTTTTTAGTCATTTTGTGAATCTGTCCTGCAGTTTACATCCGTTGGGATCTCGTATTCTTCCCGTAATTGGAGTGAGATGACTTTCATGTGGAGCTTTATGGCTCATTTGAGGCAAAAATCTTGTCACAGTAAGTGTAGTTATATAATAGACTATCAATCATTTCAATTGAGCTACTGTTACTTGGAAAACATGAGTGAAAATGACCTCTGGCTCTAATCAATGAGCCACTTCTTCATCTGTTCTTCAAGACTCAGTGTTATTGTGTTGAGACGCCGCTCTAAAGAAGTTGAGCTGATTTATGGATGCTTAAGTTTTGATTGGGAATCATGTTGTGTCTTATATGGGTCGCTCTGAAACGGCCACATGTTCTTCCTCAGTATTTTTGTCTTGTTTCCCAGAACAAATGCATCTTTCAGCTTGTAGATCGGGTTATTATTGCATTGAGATGAACGAGCCCGTGTGGAAACATGAATACGGACTCATCCGTTCTCCGGGCCTGGACAGGTCTCTTGCACATATGTCCGCGGCTCCTGCCAGACGAGGCATCTGGTGTTTCTGATGGCCATGGGAACGTGTTTATTGCCACGGTGCCCGTGTCGCTGGCTTTTGACACAATGACCCAATTACAATAGGCAGATTCTCACTATGATCTGACCCCTTTACTCACAAAATACATCTACTACTGGTCAAATGTTTGGAATAATTAAGATTTTTTGATGTTTTTGAAAGAAGTCTCTCATGTTCACCAAGACTGTTTATTTGATCGAAAATACTGTAAAAATTTCAGTTTTCAACTGTGATAATAATCATAAATGTTTCTTGAGCAGCAGATCATCATATTAGAATGATTTCTGAAGGATCATGTGACACTGAAGACTGGAGTAATGATGCTGAAAATTCAGCTTTGATCACAGATATAAATTACACTTTACTATATATTCACATAGAAAACGGCTGTTTAGGGCCCAAGCCCCAAAGGACGGAGACCCTATTGTTTTCCTAAAGATTATTATTATTATTATGTTTTGTGACTTCTCGTGCACTTTTGGGTTCTTAACATGCTCGAAAACTCTTGAAACTTTGCACACGTGTTGTAAACGTCAACCAAAAGGGCAAGACCGAAACTGGAATGTATATTTGTATCAGTCAAATCAGTCAATGTATGCTGAAGTTATAACATAATTCCTGATTCCTTTTTCTCACCATAGATTTGTTGCCTCACCACGGCCAAACCATTCGAGATATCAAAAATCCTTCTGCAATTTAGCATCCTCACTGTCTTGGCTTCATATTGACCAAGTTTGGTGGTGATAGGATGAATCAGCACCAAACTGTGCTACTTTCAAAAATGCTTTGAAATCACCCTCTTATTTTTACCTGATTTGCTTCAAACTTAAACAGAATAATGTCAAAAGACAGCAGATCTGGGCCTGTGAAAGGATTCTTAATATCTTAAATACTGTTGCCATGACAACACATCAAACTTTAATAATATTATTGGGTGTTTTTGAGACTCTTTGCCTGCTTCAAATTGCATGAAACTCGACATGAACATTAGAATTGTCGGTCAGTAGACATGGGCAAAGTCTTAGAAACGGGCAAAAGTGGGGGCTTAGTTTTTCCTACAGCCACCAAACATGGTACATATATTGTTCTCATCGAGCCGGACAACTTTCTAATCTACAGTCATTAGCTCCGACCAACAGGAAGTCGTCTATTTTGGTTTGAATGTGGATTTTTTGAAAAATCAGGCTCTGAATTTTAAACTTCTGCTCCTAGATAGTTTTATATGATTCACACCAAACTTTTTCAACATGATGCCTAGACATTGAAGATGCTAAATTGTGAACGGATTTTGGATATCTCGAACGGTGTCGCCATGGCGAGGGGTTAAAGTAATGACAAAAATAGAAAGAGGAAAAGTCTCATATCTTGACATAATCCTTTTACATTCACCCAGTTGAAATGCATATTGCCTGTCACTGTCTCCAAAAGCCTCCGGGGTGGCGGGGCACCAGGGCTTGGACCCGTCATCGCTGCTTGCAGCTATATTTAACATTGTAATAATATTTCACAATTTTTACTGTATTTTCGTTTAAATAAATGCAGCCTTGGTGAGCAAAATTTCCAAACTTTTGACCGGCATTAACTCAACCTACTCAACTAATGTCTGGTCTAATATCTCATACACTGAACAAAATTTGGTGTAGAAAAATGTTTACTCAGAAATTGCTAGTAAATTTCACAAATAATTACAGATTATGCAAGAAACACGTTGGATTAAACGTGAAATTTTTGAAGTAGAAAGTCTGAAAAAGTATTTTCAAGTAAAACGTACTCCAATAATCTTTTTACATCTTCGAAAAATCATTTTTCAATCAGTTAATGGTTCATTGTATTAGTTATAGGTCAAAGGTTTATTTCTGTGTAGTTTTCTATTCTTATCATTTTTTTAGTTAGAATCTTACAATCTGATTGATGCCCTGTACTCCTCGTTTGGATGCTGATTATGGTTTAATATCTTAATTCACTAGACCGCCGTGTCATTATAGCTTCACATTAGATCTCTGCGGTTGTTCTGCTTCACAGAAACATGAATCTGAGTTTAATATAATTACAACAAGTGGGTGTCAGTTTGACGACGGCATAAATAATGAGAAATAATCTTCAGGAAAGTTTGTTCTTCAAATGAATGCAGTAAAGCTCCTATAGTCCAAGTGATGCACATGTTCTTGATTGTGTCTTCTCATTAAAATACGTCCTTCTGAGGGCTTCGCCACGTGTTGGCCTGAGGCGTGACTTAATGAAGCCATCATTCATCTCAAACGCTTTCACCTGATCTTCTGTTTTTAATTGTTTTCCAGTGAATCTAATGACTGTCTCTGGCATGATGGATCGGGATGGCCTGAAGGGAAGCTTGTTTTCCAATTATTGGTTGAAATCCGTGATGAAATATCAAACTCGTGTTCTCGTCAATAGAGCGGATTCGATACAGATTATTTTAATAGGTTGTTGAACAGTTCATGATTCTTATTTGAATTCAGCGTGACTTTGTAAGTTCGTTTAATGTCGAACGACAGGCGTGAGACCAATCATTGATTAACTTTCTCAACGTTCAGATGTTTATGAGTGATTCTTCAAAGTTTGAAGAGCAGTTGATCAAGGGCATGATCGGATCTTTGTAGGACGTGTGATAAATAAACGCAGCTCATCTAGTCAAACGTGCCTGTAACTAAAGCATCAGCCGTATTCAGGCTTGTTTCTGTGTGTTCACAGAGTTTCTGAATGCAGGCGTCTGTGATGTGTGTCTCCGGCCGCTGAACCACCTCAGGAGCGTCATTAGTCAAACATCCTTTTCATTTCAGAGACGTTTCGCAGCTAATTTCTCCACGGCGTCCCCTCAACCCACTTCTCTCTCCATCCGTCCTCCTCACAGAACCATCAGCGTTATTTATGTCCGCTCCAGGACTCGTCCTCGCTCGGTCCGAGACGCTGTGAGATGGAAATGCATCCACCGGACTGAAAGCTCTATTTCCACCAGTCGATTGTGACTGTAGATCTTCGATTGATTTTGATTTTCTCAAACCAGTGGTGTGAGTTGGGCTGTGATTGTCAGCTTGATGCCAGTGATATTAACATTCATTTTGCCATTCCGCTTGGTGCTGCAAAAATGACATACATTTACAAATCGACCTTTGCAAAGTCTAGCAGGCGAAAATCTGATCATATAACAGCACACGTGATTTGAGGAATCATTCATGTCACAAACACTGCAGGACAACACACACACACACACACACACTAATGTTAACTATTAGCTGTAGTAACAGTGAACTCTTTTCCTAGGTCTGATTCTCTCTGAGCGTCTCAGATTCACACAGATGCGTGTCGATGCACACAGGAGAGTTGTTTAAGTGGAATTGCGGCCTCTGGGCAACGGAATTCTGAAGTTCCCATGGCGATAAGATCTCCCGTTTTAATTGAAACCTGGTCTCCACTTAAACTTCCCTCTGAGATATTGAGAAATCGATGGCGTAGGAAGAGCCTTTGACGACCGTAGACACACGTCAGCGAGCGTTTGAGGGGAATCAGGGTGTAATTGATTCGCTCAGTCAGGTGCTGGAAGAAATATTGTAATGACAGCTGATTTTGACATGTGAGTTAATGAAAAACACCAGTTTTAATGTGAAAATGACTGCGGTTTCCTGCTGATCAGAAGAATGAACACATATATTCACATCCCGGCTGAAACTAAACCTAAATCAGTCACTGTTAGTTCATGTTAGTTAATGCATTAACTAAAGTTAACAAATGAGACCTTATTGTCCCAGCTGGACACCAAACAGTTTTTCACTGGTTAGGCTGGTTTTAGTGGGTTTTTGGGCACTTGTCAATGAGACAATCTAAACCAATATAAACCAAAAAATGTCAATGTCAATCTTAGTTAATGTTTTTATAAAATACTGTAAGAAATGTGTTGCTGATTGTTACCTAATGTTAGTTAATGCCAGGATTATTATCATTAAAGAGTTCTGAATTCTGTCATCATTTACTTATAAATTGTAACCTGTATAAATTTCTTTGTATTGCTCAACGCAAAGGAAGATATTTTGTAACCAGGCTGCTTTGGGCCACCATTGATTCCCATAGTAGGAAAAAAAAATACTATGGAAGTCAATAGTGGCCCAAAGCGGCCAGGTTACAAACTTTCTTCAAAATATCTTCCTTTGTTTTCAACAGAACAAAGAAATTTATACAGGTTTGGAACAACGTGAGGGTGAGTAAATGATGACAGAATTTTCATTTTTGGGTGAACTATCCCTTTAACTAAAACTATTAAGAACATTTCTGTTAATTGAAATAAAGCTGACATCAAATATAAATATTAGTTCAAATGTTGCCTTGGCAATAAACTGATATAAACTAAAAGTATAAAAATAACAGCTAATTCAAATAATTAATACAACTGAAATAAAACATGAAATAACACTGATTAATGCATTAACCAGCATGAAGTGTAATCACAATTTCTTTGTCAAACTCAGAATTTTGAGGACTCAGAACCAACCAATATAGCATATTTATCTGGACACATTTATGATTTGGAGAATATTTGAGTCTTTTTCATCCAGGCAGCTTTAGTGCTTCAGGTTAGCTGGTTTAACTGGACACATCCAGTCACAAGACGGTCTTTTTTTAGCCTGTGAACTTTAAAGCCATTAGTTATTTGGTGTTAAGAGGGTCGGCTCACACCAGGCCTGTGTTCCCATCATCACTCATACGGGCGGAATGTGTCGCCTCACTTTTGACACAATGTATTAAATATTTATATATAAATAGTTATAGTGATATCTATTATTGCTTCAGTTCACGAGTGTTTCTAAAGTTCACATGAAATAGAGTGACACCATGAAATAAAATTACCAGGGTTCATTTTACAATAAGACTTCAGGGACGTAAAATAACTTGTCAGGGCTGTTAGCAAATCAAAGCGAAATTAAAGTTCGCAGCGCTCGCCTGTTCAGTGAAATCAGGCCCGTTTCTCTCAAGGCGACCGTTTCATCTCTGATTTAATTAACATCTGAGACGTTCTGACATTCTCCCATATCACAGCTGACATTTACCGCCGTCTGATAGTTACGCAACTCATTCAGAGCTGGACATCGAGCTGAAGGAGAGCGATACGAGCGCAATGAGATGATGTGAAGAGACTCGTGTTCACAGTCGAGAGCAAATATCAAAGGAGCAAGTGTTACGTCTCACTTTGAGTCGTTCATGTTTAGCAGAAACATCTGATTCTGTGATAAAGAGAGCAGTGAAGGCCCGTTCACACCAACAAGAGCTTTAATGATATATGGAAACTTATTTCCACCACGAAATAAATAAAAAGTAGTTTCTGACTTTTTTCTCAGAATTGTGACTTATAAACTGAGAAGTGCGAGATGTAAACTTGCAGTTGCGAGAAAAAAGCTGAGAAAAAAGTCTAAATTTTGAGATAAAAATCTTGATTTTTGGAATCACTTTCAGAGCGATTTTTCCCAGCTGATGAACGATAAAAACACTGACAGCCAATCAGAATCCATCCTGCTTTAAAGAGCTCGAGCATTTAAAGCGACAGGCGACATAATAAACAAAACGTTATCGTCCGATAATATAGTTATCATTATCTTTATAGTTATCGTTCTTATTCTATCATGTCTTTGTTTCTCCTAGAATGCGGTGAGATTAAATTCAAAGACATTGAGAGACTCGTTTATTCATGATAACCGACTCGGGTCAGGTTCAGGTTCTTACTTGTCCAAGTTTAGTTAATGATATTAGAGACCTTGAAATACACCAGCGTTCAACTCAAGAGAGACAAATGAAGTTACGCTGAGCATGAACTGAGAGGACATCCGCAATTAATATATTCACAATCGAATTAAAACACAAACATGTCTCTTCCTCCCAGACATAAAGTATTCAGACTCTCATTTCCAGATCGCACACAATATTTCTCCCACAAGGCTTTGCATCATGTTTATTTAAGATATCTGTCAGATGCTCATTGAATATTCATGAGAAATGTAAGCGACCCCATTTACCGTTCCACAAACAGGCCCCTCCTGTTGCTCTAGTGACCGTGACACGCGCCGCCGTCCTCCATTACTCATGTCGGCCGGACCTTTTGGGCATCATAAACACGCACAGTCGATCAGAACTGACACAACAATCGTAATGAACGGTCCGTTCTGTCTGTTACTCATTTGTCATGCTGCTTACAGTGAGTTTGCTTGTTGCTCTGCATGAGAAAGGCCTGAAATGTCAACGTAAAGATGAATGTTTAGGCCTAAATTGCATATAAAATTTTCATCCATGACTCCATTAAACTAAATGTGATGCATATTTGTCAGTCACACATAAATAAAACGGGTCAGATTTCTGTAATCGTACTAATAAACTGAATGTGACCAGCTTATATATTTATCATCAGTAAACCCAATCTGTTTTAATCTCATACATTTTAACTAATTGAATATTGCTTGTTCCACAGCTAGTCATATTTTAACCACGTTCATACTTTTAACTATAGTAAATATAATCGTTTTCACAATTTATACAGATTTACGCTGATTCAAAGCAATCTGAATAAATGCATTTTGAAAATATGAGAATTCAAATAAAATCAAAAAGATGCAATTTGTTAACTAGAAGAGTAAAGTTTCATGACAAACTTTGATGTTTGGCTTGACAAAGACAGGTCGGAAACTTACAATGACTTTGAAAAGGTTAAAGTTTGAAAGTTTTACTCGCTAATTTAACAAATTGGCATCATGTTTTAGCATGATTAGCATGTTTGTTAACATGTTGCTAGCACGTTTTAACATGCCAATAACATGTTTTAACACATTGCTAGCACATTTTAACATGTTGCTAGCATTATTTAACACATTGCTAGCATGTTTTACCACATTGCTAGCATGTTTTACCACATTGCTAGCATGTTTTACCACATTGCTAACATGATTTAGCACATTGCTAGCATGTTTTAGCATGTTGCTAACATGATTTAATACATTGTTAGCATGTTTTAACATGTTGCTAACATGATTTAATACATTGTTAGCATGTTTTAGCATGTTGCTAACATGATTTAGTACATTGCTAGCTTGAATTGGCACATTGGTAGCATGTTCTAGCACATTGCTAACATGAATTACCAAGATGCTAGCATGACTTTGTTAGCGTGTTTTAACATGTTGCTAGGCTATTGCTAGCATCATTAGCACATTGCTAGCATTAATTAGCAAGATACTAGCATGTTTTAGCATGTTGTCTTAAAATAGTCGTCAAGTTTTGCTAGTGATAGCATAAATACTTTCTAAGTCTTATTGTACAAAAGTCTTCACCCCCTCAATGAAAGTCTATGGGACTTTTCGTAGTTTTGATCATCTGTTTAACGAAAATCGTGAATCGGATCAGTTAGAATATGTTAAAACCGTGTAATCCATTTCAAATCCATAACTCTTAAATTATAGGCCTGGATTTAGTCTTGAGTGTGTGGAGATCTCAGTCACACAGGTCGATTATAAATGTTAGTAATACAATCTGCCCTCAGGCGTTTCCACCTAAAATTGAAGTCTTGTCTTTGATATTTACCCGATTTATAAAGCGGACGGCAGTGAACTGACCTGGGAATAGAAACATCTGCGCTGACCTGCGAGAGAAACCATCTCATCAGAACCCTCTCCAGTGCGTTTAGGCGACATCTCTCGAGAAATCATCAGTGTTTCTCTTCCCAGTTTACCCTCGCTCTGACATTTCATCGGATTTACTCAAGGAAAATCTCATAACGTGTCCGTTCTCAAGCGACGCCGTGTCCGATTTCATTTCTGATAGCGCCAGGCTTTGAGTTTATGTTCTTTCACCAAATTCCCCAGGAGAATGGAAACATGTTTTCCTTCAACGGTCCCTGCGGACCAAACACTGAAGGGTTAAGAAAACTCAGACGATGTTTAAGCGCCTCGTCTTCAGGGAGCGAATGTTGTGTTCAAAATCAAACGCTCTCGTTGAACCGACGGACCTCTGGAGGACTGAAGTCATCCACACTGCAAAAAATGATGTTCTTCCTCAGTGTTTCTGTCTTGTTTTCAGTACAAATATCTAAACATTCTGGAGAAGAAAAATGACTGAAGATATTAAGTCCTGAAAAACGCATGTGCTTAAAACAAGAAGAAATATCTGCCAATGGAGTCCGAAAAATCAACTTAATTCAAAGGAAAACAAACGTTTTTCAGTCATTTTTCTTCTCCAGTAAAAGTATCTTGATTTAAGAATGTTTAGATATTTGTGCTGAGGAAGAACATCATTTTTTTGTGTGAAGAATTTTGATTCAATGTATTAAAGTTTTGAATTGATTATTTGAAATGGACACGAATCAGTGAAATGAATCAATTAACTACTACTACTAAAGTTCAAATCAGATATGCTAAATAATCACAACGTTGCTTAATTTTGCACATATTTTGTGAATATTCATTGTACTTTAAAGCGATGAATCTTTTTGCTGAATCTACAGACTTTTTCTTTTGTCCAGAAGCTTGTGGATCTGAAACTTTAATCATCTGTTTAAACATTCATAAGCGCACAATCTGTCTGTGAAAAATAGAGAATATGGGTCAATAAAGCTTAATTTTATGTTAACCATCATTCTTGTGTTTTACAGGCACTTTCTCCAAAGGACTAGAGGATAGAAATACTGCAAGCAGCTCGATTTCTCAGTAATATTTGGCTTGAATGATTTTGATCCAGTTTTTGCACTGAAACCCTTCAGATGTGAGTGATGTGATGAGCGAACTGCTCTAAACATGAGTGTTTTCAGAGGTTACAGGTCTCGTTTTCATCTCTGCCGCTTGTTTACGGTCGTGATGTTCGGAGGATAATTACACTAGCAAACGATCTGTCATATTACAGATATATCTGTTTAACGATCTTAATAAAGATATCTACAGGGCCGTTTGCCCTCGATGACGGACAGCCAATTATTTCTAAAGTGCAGCATGAACAATAAAGTCACAGATAGATTGATTATCTTCTGTGTGTTTGTTCATAATTACTGTTATTCATCCACTGGGATTTAGATGAACTGGCAGATTTGAGTCTATAGATCTATAAAATATCAGCTCATATCATTTGATGAGAAATGCTTGAGTTCGTTTTGAGATCTTTGAGCAAATCAGAATAATTATTGAGATCTTTTCTGAAACTTCTGAGTTTCAGAACATTTTTCTGCAGAAAAATGCTGTTCTTCCTCAGTATTTTTGTCCTGTTTTCCAGTACAAATATCTAAACATTCTTAACTCTTCTATTGCATTCGGGTCCTCTGGAAGAAGTACATAGAAATTTCTAAAAAATGGATAATGTTTAGGGCAAAAATTAAACTTTGGATATGTGTTAAGACTGTCAAAACACACATTCAGTCATGAGTTTTAAGTTCAAAGGAATGTAATGTTTACACTGGTAATTCTCAATTTATATGTTCTTATAAATTCCATTGAATGATATATTCAAATAAAATTTCTCATAAATAATGATAAAAATATATATATATTTTGCATCATACTTATTTTTTTCGTAGTTCTTTCAGAATTTTAAATTTCAAAGAAATTCTCAATTTTTTAATTAAACAAAAGGGGGGGAATGTAGTAATAAAAACATGGCAACATTCAAAACTTTGCACATTCTCTTATTAATGAGAAGTTACTGACCAGATACAATATAATTTTAGTTGCAAAATATTAAGTTATGACTGTTTTATAAGCTTACGTTCCACGGGGTCGATAAGATATTAAGACCTGTTTTTTGCAAAAAAAACATGAAAATTAAGTTTATGCTTAAAACAAGAACACATGGGTTCAAAAAATTAATCCCAGCTAACAGGGAACGTTCTCAGAACTTTCTGTCAAGGTTCTCTCAACGTTATGAATGAACGTTCTTCCAGTAACGTTAATAGAACATTCGTTCAACGTTATCTGATCTTTAATTATGTTCTCAAAACATCAGCACAAAAACATTATTTTACATAGTTCATGGAATGTTTTAGTTGGACGTTCGTCTAACGTTATTTAAATGTTGCTACTTGTTTCGTAACGTTCAAAAGTAACATAATTCACATAACGTTTGAAGAATGATACAATATAATGTTCACTTTATGTTCAAGAAAAAAATGTTTTTTTAGACATTTGAAAATCTGGACATTTTGAACATTGAGAAATTATGTTTTCATAACTTACTTAAACATTCATAGAGCATATTTTTGTTGGCTGGGAACTTGTTTTCCTTTTGAATTAAGATTATTTTTTTGACTCTATTGGCAGATATTCTTCTTTTAAGCACATTCACTTTTCAAATTCACAAGTCTTAATATCTTCAGTCATTTTTCTTCTCCAGTAAATGTATCTTGATGTAAGAATGTTTAGATATTTGTGCTGGAAAACAAGACAGAAACACTGAGGAAGAACCTCAATCTTGCAGTGTGTGTTTTGTATTCATCAGCAGAAATATTGGCCAAATGAAATGCAATAATTCATGCATTGATATTCATCATGTGACTGTAACCAAGCACCTGTAACTGCAGCTCAGTGTGTTTGAGGATAGTTTGATTTCCAGAGCTCGTACTGCTGTTGTTTGAGGTCAGAAGAGGTCAAACGCAAATATTGATCCATCAGACTAATTAACTACCGCAAACTCGGAGAGCGGCTGTAATGAGTGGCATTCAGCAGCACACAAACAGATCATTAAGCACAAACCTTCATTAACACACTCATTGGCATGTTGTGAAGTTTGTGCGTGTCGTCACAGAGAAACAGAGAATCGGTTCAGCTCTCGCAGATATTTGAGAGAAAGAACTTCAAAGAGCTGAAACTCGCTCCGCTGGGACTCGACTTTCTGTATTTTTATCATGTTTCCCCTTCATTCTTTTCTGAGATTTGTGAGATGTTTGTTCTGAATCTCTGTTTAAACACAACTGAAGGAATAACAGCGACGCTGTTCAGGTTTGCTGTGATTCTTCGACTCCCGGATGATTTGATGATGTTCTCCAGACTGTTCAGGATCTTGAGAACCTTCAGCGATGAAAGTCTTCACAGATCTGAGCGTTGTGTTGTTCTAATTGCTGTGTTTTTTATGATGTGATTTCTCCTGAGAAGTTCTTGCTTACAAAAAACCTCTTCCTCGTTTTAACGCTCTCTCAATCTCTTCCTAGATTCCAGTGTTTTCCCATAATAACACTGTTCCTCCAGGCTCATGTTCTGCATTATATCTATCAATTATTTTATTTTATTATGTTTTTATTTATTTTATGCATTTGGAAGGTGCTTTTATCCATGTTTTATTTTATTATTTTATTTTATTTTATTTATGCATTTGGCACATGCTTTTATCCGAAACAACTTATATTGCATTCAAGAAATATATTTTTTATTTAATTTATTTTTTTATTTTTTTTATGCAATGGATTTGGCAGATGTTTCTTTCCAAAACAACTTATATTGCATTCAAGATATACCTTTATTTTATTTTATTTTCTGCTGATGCTGATGCTCCCATCATGCATTGCGGTGCTTGTGAGTTTCAGGATCTTCTGCATGCTTGTAGATCCAGAATCTCTGTGATTTAATTTTGCGGAGCGACCCACGGCGGGACGATGTCCTCCTGCCCTGCGGGTCTGGGCTTTAGGGAAATGTGGGGCTTTGTTGTAATGCAATTTAAAATGATTTGATCACGGTTCATCATTATCCAATTCTGGCAGCCTAATAACAGCATGCTGCCTATTATGCCGAAGTGAGCCGCCCAAGGACAGGCTGGAGGGAAGAGACGGGATAATTCTGCATTTGCATATAGATTATGCGTGACTGCTAAACCTGCGCAGATTCCTCGCATCCCTGTACAAGCTTCTGTCAGAATGGAGAAATCTCATAATTGGATGATGCCATGTTTTCTATCAGGTCCTTTCTGAGAGAATGTGGCGGACAAACATGCCTAAAAATATTCCCTGCGGTCCTCGTGAGGATTATAGAAGGTCTTTTCCTGTCGTTCTCGTGACCCCATTAACAAAATGGAAAATGAATGGAACGGGCTGCTATGAGCGTGAGTTAAAGAACTTATAGACGGAATATCAATCAGGAGGCTCTTTTTATCATAAACTAAAATATGTATTTTCCTCTGTGGCATTTGCAGACTTATCCAGTAGCCTGTTGGCAATTTCTGCAATACAAATAATAAAATGTCAACAAAGAAGGAGTATATTTTTAAAAAACAAACCTGCCATTATTTTATCACAGTTTTACCACTCTTTTACAAATCTCTTCCATAGATTACAGTGTTTTCCCACATCATTGTTCCTCCAGGCTCATGCTTTTATTGTATATTTTATTTTATTTTATTTTATTTTTATGCATTTGGCAGATGCTTGTATCCATAGTGACTTCATTATGAAGTTCCCAATTTAACTTCAGAAGTCTTTAAGCTTCGTCATGTTGAACCAATTAAAAACTCTCAGACTCTTGAGTCGAGACTGATCATTATTCTGCGGTGGATCTGAGCTGAAGATCATGGACTTTGAAGCTTGAAATGGTCTGTGATTCCTCTAGACGTCTGTTCTGTATGCAGGAAGGTTTGCTCGGCTGTATTCGGCTCGGCTGCTCCTCTTTACCGTCCTGAATGAGAATCCAGTTCTCTTGAACGAGTCAGATGTGTTTCAGGTTCCTCTGAGAGACTGGCGTGATGAATGCCTGTCCTCTGGTTATCTTACTCTGTTCTTACTGTGGTAAAAGTCAGGACACGTGTATCTTTCTGATTTCCCTCAGGCTCGTAAATGATTTAGGGCTTCATAGAGGTTTGTTAAGGCTGTGTGTTCTCATTCCTTCACCATTGAGCTTTAGAGGCTTTTGCCTTTGTGCATTTGCACTCATTTCATTGCATACAGAGGCTGAATACAAAGTCAACAGTGTTGATAATAAACATGTGAGACTCAAACATTCAGGATTCATTTCTGATGATCATGCTTGAAAATTTTGGTGGGAATTTTGCTTTTGTTTCTGTCTTTTGTAGTTTATAGATTGTTGATGCAAAGCTCAAATGAGCCAATTCTCTGAATCAAAATGATTCGCGATTCCCTTTTGAACTCCATCAGTTTGAATCAATCTAATGATTCACTCACTCACTGAACTCGAAATGACCTCACAGAGTGAAAGATTCACATACAGTTTATAGTTTTGTAAACATTAAAATGCTTAAAATTGTATTGTTTTTGTTTAATATTAGTGTATAATTAGGACTAATATTGCTTTATCTTTCAAATAATCTTCAAAAGAATCATTAAGGAACCAGAATCGGAACCGTTCAGTTCCTTATGATTCGCTCAAAGGAAGACTCTTTCTTAAACCTTTTCCTGTATCAGCTTCTCTCTCTCATTTTCATCTGATTAATCTTGATCAAACACTCGTCATGTGTCTTTATCACACGCATGTGCCGCTTTAATGTTCCTGCTTCAGCCATAATTAAAATCAGCTTGCGATTCGCTTTCAGTCCGTCGACTCCTGTGATTCTCGTTCAGTTTGTGTCGATGTGACCCACTTCACTGAAGTCGGTTAATGGGATAATAACTCTGAGATGTATTTCCCTCATCGATTTAAATCGAGTGTCGTATCGTTTAAACAGTCATCTGTGAAATACGAAGCGATTATGTCAGAATTACCCCATCACTGATGGATTTTAACGGCCGTTCGAGTCGATTGAAAGAATCGCGCCGCTAGAGAAAGACTCCATTTATTCAGCCGTTTGCTGACTCGCCGTTCTCTCGTGATTTTAAAGTGAAATGAGGCAGATTCATCTTCATATTGCGGCGTTTGAGCTCCCGTATTTCAGAGGTCTGGGCTTGTGAAGACGATATTATCCTGAAGTCTGTCTTTAGGTGATTGTTTATTGATGTTTTCCTGCAGGTGAACGGCTGTGCTTGACTCTCTCCAGCCGAACCGGCCTGATATTACAGACAGAGCAGAAGCAGCTCTGGGTGAGACTGAAGCACTTAAACATCAGAAACTCACAACAGTCCTGTGACAGGTCAATAATATCCCACAGCTACTGATAAAGAATAATGCTTTATTTTAAATTAAAGTGTTAGTTCACCCCAAAAACTCACCCTTATGAACACAAATGAAGATATTTTAATGAATTTTGAGAAATTTCTTTCCATCCATTCACCCAAAACTCTGGCGCTAAATAAATCCATATGAATGGAGCCGTTTAATCCAAGTCGTCTGCTGAGACACGATCGTTTTATATCTGACAGATTTCATTTAGGCTTTTATTCACATATAAACACTGATCAGCAAACATCGATGAAACCGACAACATGCCGACAGACAAGACAAAGCAAGTTACTTTTGATATGAATCAGAGTCTCAGCTTTCAAATTTGTCAGTTTTAGTACAAAATTGAACAATAAATACCGTTTTGGCGCTCTTTAATGTGGCGTGACAGATCACTGTAGTGCCTCAGTTTAAGCAGCAAGTGAACCAATCTGTGTTCCTCATTATTACTAATTATAGCACCAAATAAACATGAATGAACATCAGAAGGTATGTTGAAAGATTCAGTACGGCTAACTGAAATGAATCATGTCTCATAATCGTTCAATCAGTGTTTCAACCGCGGAAAACAGCTTGTGAACAATGTCACGCAAAGTCATTCAGTGACCATTTAGCATGTTAGCTAAAAAAAATGAACTCTAGAGAGGAGCATTTTGCTATATATATGCAACATATTACATATTATATTTTTTTACTCATATCATTAAAAAAATATAACATGATTATAAAGCGCATTGTATTAATTGTATAAGAATTTAATTTTAGTTGTTAATTTTAACCTGTAATACTAGCTGACAGGTTTCCCAGGATGTTTACAGCATTAGTTGAGGAAAATGAACATGTAGGCCCTACTGTACCTGATATTTAGCCAAATGAATCAATATTGAATCAAGATCAGAATTGAATTGCAAGCTTATGAATCACATCACACATCCATTATTCTCACTCCAAGCTAAACTCCATGCCTTTTTATAGAGCTTTACTTGTAGTATGTTCTATAACATGATATGCTGATATTGCATATGCTGCACAACTTTGTTGCAAAACCATCTTAAACCAGCCTAAGGTTAGCTCGTCTCCCAGCCTGATTAGGCTGGTCTGTTTTGATGGTTTTTGGGCACATTTTAGACCAGCACACCATCCTAGACTGATTTAAGTTGTGTTTTTGTCAGTCTTGTGTCTTTAAACCATGTATGTTTTAAAGTTTGAGATACTTAACCAGCTTTGTGTAACCAAACATCTGGCAACTAGTATGTTCTATAAAATGATATATGTCAGCTTAAACCTGCCTAAGGTGGTTAGCTGGTCTACTAGCATGATTAGACTGGTTGGACTGGTCTGTTTTTATGGTTTTTGGGCACATTTCAGACCAGCACACCATCTTAGACTGGTTTAAGTTGTGTTTTTGTCAGTCTTGTGTCTTTAAACCATGTCTGTTTATTGAGATACTTAACCAGCTTTGTGTAACTAAACACCTGGCAACTAGTATAAAATGATATGCTGATATATGCCAGCTTAAACCAGCCTAAGGTGGCTAGCTGGTCTACTAGCATGATTAGACTGGTCTGTTTTGGTTTTGGGGCACTTTTGGGACCAGCATACCATCTTAGGCTGGTTTAGGTTGTGTTTTTGTCATTAAGTCTTGTGTCTGTACCTGTGTTTTAATGTTCATTCAGATACTTTCATTGTTAGTGTCAACACAACAAAGCGCAAGGAACGACTCTGACTACCAGTTGTCTGTGGCAGTCAGATGATTCCTCTGAAGGCTTCAGTGTGAGAGTCACAACAGACGTTTGATTCTTCTCTGGAAGTTTGTCATGATTTCGTATGGTAATTCCTGATTGTGTGGAGACTCGCAGTGAGCCTAAACCTCTTCCCGCTGAGAGCGCTCGCATTAAACACGGCGAGTGAGATCCTCCAGGAGTGACATTTCCGTTCTGCCAGATTAATAATGGAAAAAGATTACAGACACCTCGAAGGGACAAACAAGACAAAACACAGGAAGGTTATTAAAAGAGCGACAACGCCGGCGACATGTCAAATAACGGCAGCATAAAGACAGCTGGGAACATATCAATATTTGATGGGCCTCCATCAAAGTGTGCAGTGAACAGCCTGGCACGCTTAACGCCGCGAACGCCTGACTCCACGCCGTCACGTGTGTGTGTTCGGCATATGGCGGCAACCGTAACCCGTTTTAATGAGCTGTGTTACGATGGCCTCCCATGGAGAATATGAGCGTGACTATTGATCTATGATTCAGGAGCTATAACATCTCTCTCACTGTCAGGAAAGACTGACAGAGGATTTGATCTGACAGACGGAGGAGATGATCGGAGACAATAACAGCAGGATGTGCTGGAATTACCTCCGTCAGCGCTTTTATGTACGGCACGCATGCTGGAAAAACAACAACCTGTTTACTGCACGGTTGAGCAGGTTAACCGGCTACGCGTAACCAAACATCTGGCAAATAGTGTGTTCTATAAAATGAGTAATTGTAAATGCTGCACAACTTTGTTGAAAAACCATTTTAAACCAGCCTAATGTGGTTAGCTGGTCTGGCCAAATAGGCTGGTCAGTTTTCATGTTTTTTGGGCACATTTAGGACCAGCAATCTATCTTAGATCAGTTTAATTTGTGTTTTTGTCATCAAGTCTTGTGTCTGTACCTGTAAACCATGTGACATTTAAATCTCTTTATGGAACAAAACCAGCTGAAATTTAAATCTCGTAACGGAACAAAAACGTCTGACTTTAAAATCTCGTAATGGAACAAAACCAACCGACATTTAAATCTCTTAACGGAACAAAAACGACCAAAATTTAAATCTCGTAATGGAACAAAGCTGACTGATATTTAAATTTAGTAACGGAACAAAAACGTACAACATTTTAATCTTGTAATGGAACAAAAACGTCTGACTTTAAAATCTTGTAATGGAACAAAACCAACCAACATTTAAATCTCTTTAACGGAACAAAACTGACCGATATTTAAATTTCGTAACAACAAAAAACAACAAAATTTAAATCTCGTAAAGAAACAAAAACATCCAACATTTAAATCTTGTAACGGAACTTAATGGAACAAAACCATCCGACATTTAAAACTCTTAACGGACAAAACCGACCGTCATTTAAATGTATTTTAATGCTTATTGAGAGACCAGCTATGCAAACCCAAACATCTGGTAAAAATTATTTTACATAAAATGATATGCTGATATTGTATATGCTGCACAACTTTGTTGCAAAACCAGCCTAAGGTGGTTAGCTGTCTACCAACATGATTAAACTTGTTAGACTGGTCTGTATTATGATTTTCAGGACCAGCAAACCATCTTAGACTAGTTTAAGTTGTGTTTATGTCATCAGCAATGGTTTAATTACAAGTAAATTATCAGTATGATCTCATATGTGTTGTGCTGAATGAAGTGAGTAACTGTAAATGTGTCACAACTTTGTTGAAAAACCAGCTTCAACCAGACTAATGTGGTTAACTGGTCTGGCCAAATAGTCCGGTCTGTTTTGATGTTCTCTGGGACCAGCAAATCATCTTAGACTGGTTTAAGATTGGTTTTTGTTGTTGTTGTTTCATCAGTAAATAGTTCCAGTAAACCTGTCAGCATGTTCTCATCTGAGTTGTGTTCATTTCACAGCCTTTCACAAACCACGAAACAGAAATGTGTTTTCTGGCATGAAAGCTCCGCACGTCTCCCCTCACAGAACAACGACATCTCCTCTTTTTCTGCTGTTCCTCCCGCTCTATTTCTGCGCCTGAGGCGTTTGACCCGTTTTAATCTCACACCTCCTGAACAGATCCGAGCGGCGGAGGAAACCTCCTGAAGCTGTCACTAACTAGCATGATAACGTGTTTGTTCTCATGTTCCCGTGGGGTTTCCACACGCTCTGAAATATAACCTCTATAAAAGCGCCGCATGCAAATGACCGCTGACGTCCACCAGAACACCTGCAGCACAGAAGGTCAGGAGATCTGTGAGTGTGTTCATAAACTCCACCAGCCTCAGCGGGATTTGACTGTTATATTTTCAGTGTGATTCATCTGTGCGCCTTGATCTGACTGAGCGTTTCTTTACAGCTGAATTAGGACTGATTTAGATCAGCGGTTCTTAACTAGTTTTGCTTCAGGCTATCAAACACAGTATCTAAATGGTTTGTTATTAAATAAAAAATGTCCTTAAAATCAATTCAGACCAATATTTAAATCTCATAACAGAACGAAACTGACCAACATTTAAATCTCGTAATGGAACAAAACAGACCAAGATTCAGATTTCGTAACTGAACAAAACCGTCAGACATTTAAATCTCTATTACTGAATAAAAACCGACCAAAATTTAAATCTTGTAACAGAACTACCAACATTTAAATCTTTTAATTGAAGAAAACCGACTGACATTTCAATCTCATCATGGAACAAAACTGCATATATACAATATTAACTGCATATATACAAATAAATTTGACTTAATATTTTGTTTTTATCTTGTTTTGTTCAGGGTTTTTGAGGATGTCACATGACCTGTCCACGTGAGAGATGTATTTGCATCACAATGCCTTGAGTAAAATATCATTTCTGAGATGCTTTTTGTGTAAGAGAGAGGCATGAAGAGAAACGCGTCTGTCATGAATGACAATAGAGACGGAAATGAGACGCACAAAACAGCATTACAGCGAGAGCAGCTGATCCCAGATCAGTCATAACAGCGACCCCTGATCCCACAGCAGCTTCATTAACTCTCCTCTGCTCAATGTTCTCATGAAAGGAGAGGAAATGAAATAATAAAACAGATAAATTGTAATGCAGAGAGATAAAAAAGAGAAAATGTGAACAATACCTCCATAACAATAATAATAATAATAATAATGTTGTATATGAATTAAAAGGAGCCTTCTTTGCAGTCGCTCCTCTGACTCAGTGATGATAACTGCATATGAATGTCCAGATCATACTGATATTATCACAGAATCACTCTTCACTCTCCTTGCATGGAGAAAAATCAATGAAAGTGGATGTTCAGCTCTTAATATTCTGCTGAACATCTGCCTTTGTGTTCAACAGAAGAAGGAAGTCATACGAGTTCAGAGCGACACGAGGGCGAGTCGATTTCATTTTCAGGGAAATTATTCCTTTAATGAGATTAATACAGTATATGACCCATCTGTTTGGTTCATCTACATTCAGATAAGAGATTTTTGGGCTTTTATGGTCAGTAAAGAAGCATTAAAGTCTAATCTTACATGTTTCATAGAGGCGTATTGATGATGATTTTGAGTTCAGACTGTTAGTGTTCAAAGATGGAAGTATACAGTCCAAACTGACATACTAAGTCATAATTATGACATAAAAGTAAAAAAAAAAAAAATTATGACAACATATTGTGACAAACTGAGTTGTAAGTATAAGATAAAAAGTTGAAATTATGAGAAATTATGACATTCAAAGTCGTAAGTGTGGCATACTAAATCATTATGAGTAAAATTATGACATACTGAGTCATAATTATGAGAATTTGTAAAAATTATGAAATTATAAAATGAAATGTCGAAATGGACATACAAGTCAAAATTATGATTAAATTTGAAGATATGACGAGTTGAAATTATAACACAAAATCATAATTATGAGATTAAAAATTAGAAGTTGACAAAAAGTCAAAACTATGAGACGTTCAAAGTCATAATTATGAGATAAGTCAAAATTATGAATACCATGTCAATTTAGACTTTTTAAATGTTATAATTTCAATTTAGCATGTCATAATTATGATTTACTAAAGCATGATTTTTCCTCTTATGAGGCAGAAATGGGCTTCCATAGAAAAGCCCTAGTTAGTTTGATTTTCAGCTCTGAACATTAATACTCTTCGTCACGAACACTTGATGTGTTTACTGAGGTCACTGAGAGTGTAATTCTGGTAAATAAGTGAATTGGTTTACCTCGTGTCTTGTAGATGTGGATGAGATCATTCTATCACTTAGTGAAATGAGTTTAATCGTGTTGAGAGCAGCAGTCGCCGCCCGCAGCCAAACCTTCACAGTCCTGCTGCCTCATTTACATGCTCCACAAGTCAAATATCCAGAGGATTTCCTTCAGTCTTCGGGTGTAGCGTGAGTGTAGCGTGAGTGTAGCGTGCCGCAGGCCGGCTGTATTCAGGCCTGAATGTCTAAGAGCTGTTGTATCAGAGCATTTGAAATCAAAGGCGTGATTTCCATCTGTAATGCTGGAACAACCTTCAAGAGGAACAGACCTTCAGCCCAGTTTACACACATTCTTCATCAATGTTCTTTATAACACTGTTAGAATTCCCATGATGATCCCAGCACACCTGCATCTTCTCCGGGGAATCTGTGAACTAGTTCATGTGTGGACCGAGTCTCAGATCAAGCTCTGTCTGCTTCTCACGGCCCTGTTACACCATGTTGGTACTTTTATTCAAACTTTTTCTTGGAAAATGGACTATGAACTATTTATGAAAAATAGCAGTTTGCATATGCTTTTGTTAATCAGAATTAGGATATAAAGTCAAAATTATGATGAAAAGTCAAAAACGCATAATTATGATATACTAAGTTGAAAATATAATTATAACATTAAAAAGTTGAAATTGACAAAAAATGGAAATTATGACAGAAATTCGTAATTTCACATTTTTATCATAATTTTATAATTATGACTTAGTATGTCAGTTTCGATTGGTCAGTTTCTACTTTTTAATCTCAGTTATGAATTAGTATGACAATTATGACCTAGTATGTCAATTTCGACTTTTTATGTCATAATTACGACTTGTCATATTTGACTTTTTATGTAATAATTTCCACTTTTATGTCATAATTTTGACTTTGTATGTCAGTTTCCACTTATGTCATAATTTTGACTGTCAAAATTTTCACTTTTTATGTCATAATTTTAACTCATCATAATTGTCTTTATGTGAAAATTTCCACTTTTACATAATAATTATGACTATCATTTTCACTTTTTGTTATAACTTCCACTTTTGTCATAATTATGACTATGTAATAATTTCCACGTTAAGGTAATATTTTCCAATTTTGTCATAATTTCCACTTTTGTCATAATTATGACTTTATATAATCATTTTCACTTTTTAAGTTTTAATTTCCACTTTCTATGTTTATACGTAATAATTTCCACTTTTTGTCCTAATTTTGACTTGTCATAATAATGACTTTATGTAATAATTTCCACTTTCATGATTTCGACTGTACCGAAGCATGATTCTCTTTCTTGTGTCAGAATTGTGCTTCCATTCATTTGTGATGCACAGAAGAGAAAACAACAGAAAATGATGTCAGATTCTTCTCTTTTGTGTGAACTCTTGATTGAGAACAGCTGCTGAATTGGTGTATTAATCTGTGCTCAGAGCTTCACATAATAAAAATAGATGTTCCTCCACTTGGCTTGATGAAGACATCAGCTCAGATAATCTGCCAAGATAATGTGGCGTCCGGCATCACGGAGACCCATTAACGCGCACTTCAATTAGCATATCAAAGATCATCTGCTCCATAAATATATGAAGTGACATCGCCAGACTCATTATACCGACCGGCCTATTAAAGACGCCTTCGCTGGGATTGGAGTCTCCCTTCACAGCGCATAATGAGAGGGAGTTTTGTCCGCTCAGGAGCCGCTAAAGGTTATCGATGAAGCGGCGTTGATGAACTGAACGGAGGACGAGGTGAGCGTTGAGTGGCGTTATCTGGGTGACATTTCTGCTGTCTGATGCAGCGGATGCTGGAGACAAATGCCAGCGCTGTCACTGAATCGCTTTAATTACACCAATCCACACCAGCTGAATGATGTAGAAATGAGCTTGATGGATGTGAATGGAGTAATAGTGCTGGAACAAGAAGAATGAAGCCAAGGTCACTGGAGTGAGTGAAGATGAACTCATTAACCTCTGCAGTCTCGTTCCATCATGTGTTTGAGCTTCTGAACAGAACAAACGACCAAATGGATTCAGTCCAGATTATTGTAGTTCTTTTTGTGGTTTAAGCACATCGTCAGTAGTGCAGATTTCACCCCAAAATCAAATTAGAAAAAAAGCAAATGAATCATATTTTTGGACCAACAAGATTTTTTTGCATTGTGACTAAAAAAAAGTCTCAATACTGTAATTCAAAATCAAGACTTGTTCCACACACACACCTTAAACATGAATATCTGCTTAAAGTTTTGTTTGTCATTTATGAGAACACTATCCAGGTTAATGCAAACATGAACTAAGACAGAACTGTCTCTTTCTGGAAGAGTGAGCATGTGCTACATTAACGACAGGTTTTGAAGAAAAGATTTATTCAGTGTCAAAATATCACAATGACCACACATTCACCTGGCCAAGAGAGACGACTACAGGTTATTCAAATAAGACTAAGAACACTGAGTCAGAACAAGTACAGAAATTTACAATTCAAATGTACAACTGTTACTCCAAATGAACAGAAATAAAACCAGACTGAGAAAAACAAACTGCTTCCGCATACAAACAAACTCCTGTGTGAAATGTTTCTGAAAAGCTTTTAAAATAGCTTATGACATTAACTATAGTCCGCTGAGGAGGACAAGATCAAATAACTGATTAAAAAAAACGTACAGTTGTTTAGAAAGCATTCTAACCAGAGGAAGTGTGTTTTTAGATTTACGCTGGTATGTTTGGTTTTCTGTTAACCAGCACCTCTCAAACAAATAACCCAAGCATGGATTCATCCTGACACTTCCCACTTTTAATTTCACATCAGGAAGAACTACAATCGCCTACATGTTTCCTTTATGAACTTTACCAGTAGACAGTTGCTGGTCAAATAATCAAAATTGGGCATTGAAACGTTTCTCAGTAACGCTGGTTCAGTATGGATATTGGGAAGTGTGTATGTATGTCTGAGGTAGAGCTGACCCGGTTATGAGTCCTCCAGAGCTGGTTTGGTGCAGATAGTTGAAAAAACTAACAATAAAAATCCTACAACATCTGAAAAACAGACTCAGCAAGCTTGATTAAAGGCAGGAGATTGCACAATAATTCACATTTTGCTGAAATGTAAACATTATTTGAAAAATACTTCAGATCCTGTGAGCAATGATAAATAAATTAAACATTATGGGAATAATTCACTTAAAAATAAATTCATTTATTCACCCTCATGTTGTCCCAAACCTGAAAGTGGACCATGTGATAAACCAGTTTTCCAGTCATTGGTCAAATGTCATTGATGTCAAAGCTGATGTTATGCTTCTTTATGGAAAAGAGGAAAGGATACACTTTAATAATTCACCTTTTGTCTTCCATGTGAGAAAGTTACAAAGGGACTTGGTGATTGTAGAAAATTGTATATATGTTTCAATGCATTTACATTCCCCTGCAAAAGTTTTGCGTTACCCCAAGAAACATTGCATTCACTTGCAAAACTTTTGCATTTTTTTTACGAGCAAATGGAGTGTTTCGGGGAATGGAAAATTTCATGTGAACAGGTGAAGCAAAGTTTTTTTTGTTTGTTTGTTTTTTTGCAAAAGCAAAACTTTAGTGAGCAGACAGGCTAATGCAAAGTTCAAATTCAGAATTCTGAAAAAAATTTATTGGACGAAAGCAAAATTTTAGTGAGTTAATGGGTAAATGCAAAATGCACAGTTCAAATTCAAAATGTTTAAAAAATGTTTTGGACGAAAGCAAAACTTTAGTGAGCAGCCAAACAAATGCCAAGTTTAAATTCAAAATTAAAAAAAAAAAAAAAAAAAAATTGACAAAAGCAAAACTTTAGTGAGTTAACGGGCTAATGTAAAGTTAAAATTCAAAATTTTGAAACTTTATTGGAAGAAAGGAAAAATGTAGTGAGTTAACAGGCTAATGTAAAGTTCAAATCCAAAATTAAAAAAAATGTATTGGAAGAAAGCAAAACATCAGTGAGCAAACAGGCTAATGCTAAGTTAAAATTCAAAATTTTGAAAAATTGTATTGGACTAAAACAAAACTTTAGTGAGTTAACTGGCTGAAGTAAAGTTAAAATTAAAAATTTAGAAAAATGTTATTGGACGAAAGTGAGCAAACAGGCTAATGCAAAGTTTGAATTCAAAATTTTGAAAACTTTTTTTGGGTGAAAGCGAAACTATATTGAGTTAACAGGCTGCTGTGAAGTTCAAATTTAAAATTTTGAAAAAAAAAAATTTGGGGCAAAAGCAAAACTTTAGTGAGTTAATATGCTTAAGTAAAGTTCAAATTTTTTTCAAATTTTATTGGATGAAAGCAAAACTTTAATGAGTTAATGGGCTAAAGTTAAGTTCAAATTCAAAATTTTGAAAAATTTTATTGGACGAAAGCAAACTTCTGTCAGTTAAAGGGTGAATGCAAAGTTCAAATTCAAAATGTTACATTTTTTTTTTTTTTTTTCAATTTAATGGACAAAAACATGGACGTGAACATGAAAAATGTTCTTGGGCAAAAGCAAACATTTAGTAAGCAAACGAGTGAATGCAAATTCAAAATTTTAAAACGTTTGAAACTATTATATTAATAAAAAACACTGAAATAGTCATATTTTTTCCATCATGTCCACTTAGAGGCTTAGAAAGTCACAGGTTTGGGTTGAATAAGTGACTTATGACAGCAATTTTTGAGTGAAAATATTCCTTTAGGTACCTTCCTTGAAATATTACAGTAACAAAAATCGTAAAAAATGCAATGAAACTCGTTTAATTGCTTAGAAAACATTAACAAAGTGTGAAAAATATTCTTCTGGACTTTTCTCATAAAAATTGCCACATTGAACGAGGCAAGAGTAGATCGTACCACATGGGTAAATGGTAAAGTTTGACAGCTTGCATGTGAATCTATACAGTTGTAACCGACAGGAAGGCGTTGTGCACTTTGGATCCTTCTGGCGCTTTCTCCCCGTGCGTCATCAACTCCTGAATCGTCATCCAGTTGTCCAGAATTTTCTTGTTCCGCTTCTTCATCATCTTGCGCTGGCTGAGTTCGATGATGCTCACCTCCTTGCGTCCCTCTCCGCTGCTGAGCGGATTCTCCCGCAGGCTTTCCAAGCGGCTCCGCTGCATGAACTCCCGCCGCCGCCGCTGCTCCTTGGCCCGCAGGAGATGCTGTTTGCGCTCCTCCTTGCTCCAGTAGCGTCCCATCTTCATCTCGCTCATGGCGTCATCATCGGTCGTCATGCCGCCGCTGCGTTCCTCCTTGATTTTAAGGGCTCGCTCCCGGAGCAGACGATCTCGGACCGGGCGCTTGGTGATGTACCTGGTTCCGTCGCTCCGGACTTTCACCTTCCACTCCATCTTGGGTTCGGAAGGCCGGGCGACCTGCGGACTCATTCCCAGCAGACCGTGGGCGAACTCCACAGCTGACTGCTGCTGGACCAGGTGCACGTAGCTCTGGTACTGTCGCGCGTGGACGTCGGACGCTTTCGATAAGGCGGCGATCCTCGTCCTCAGGCATCCCTCGTCCTCCGCAGGAGACTCCGAAGGGTTGCTGTGGTCAGGACTGCCGCTCCTGACGGACGAGCCGCGAAGGTTCTTCTGGTTGGTGAGGCTGATCATCCTGTGCTCCGGCGATCGGTCCATCGCGAGCGGCGTGCTGCGCGAGCTCTCGGCCGTGTTGTACGCGCTCGAACTGTCCTTGTCCGACTTCTCCGGATGCTCGCTGATGTCCGCCAGCTTCTTCGGATGCCGCTGATGCGCCCGCATGATGTTCTGGCACTCCAGCTCGATGCTGCGCAGCTCCTCGTTGAGCAGCCGGAGCTCGTGTTCGACGCCGCTGCACTCGATGGTGCTGCTGCGCGTGTAGAAGAGGTCGTACTCGCCGCTGTTGCGGATCTGACACTTGAGCTCCAGCAGCTGCTGATATCGGTCTCCTTCGGGAGCGTCCTTCTCCAGACCGCGTTCGGACGCAGAGCCGTCGCGGATCTGACCGGCGTCCTCTCGCCGCTGACGCAGACACCGCGACAGTTTCTTCTGGATCTGAGCGAGGACGTTCTTCTCTGATCCGTCCGGCGGACTGATCTTCTGGTGATTGTAGGAGCAGGACGCCGTGATGTTTTCTTCTGGAGCTTCTCTGGCCTGCTGGGGGATTTTGAGTGAGAATTATTCAACCAGAATCTACCGAGACTTCATTAATGAGTTTTTGAGTTCATTTGGGAGACTGAATTACAGCAATGCATGTTTATCTGCTTTTGTTTGAATTGTCAAACTGGCACATATAGACCAAGAAATGATTCAGAATGTCATATTTTATTTACTAACACAAGCAATGCACTGCAAAAATTATGTTCTTACTGTCTTGTATTCCAGTAAGACTTAATATCTAAAGTCATTTTGCTTTTCCAGTAAATGTATTTAAGAATGTTTAGATATTCTTAATACTGAGGAAGAGCATCATTTTTTTGCAGTGAGAACATTTTAAAAGAAAGTTTTCCAAAAGCTCAAACCCCATGAAGTACGAGATGTTTTCTGGTTGTTCTCACCTTCTCTTCCTCCTCTCTGGCCGCTCTGTTCATCTCCTCCTCCTCTTCTCTCCTCTGTTCCTCCAGCATTTCCATCTTCAGCTCCTCTAAGAATTCGCTGTGTTCATCATCCAGCCACGGCTCCTCCTGAAACAGCAGCTGTGGGTGAATCTCTGCTCACATCTGCAGACCATTCATTTCACTGCAAAATCTACATAAAGTAACTGCGTTGTGACATTATGTGATATTTGTTTCAGTACAAGCCTGAAGTCAGTGTGATTTCAACCTCATCTAAACAAACCCAACATGATTTATAGTGAAGAAATACACAACTCATTATCCTGAAGCGCCAATCTGTCACTGTTACTATGGAAACGGGAATCTGAATTAACAGTGTCTGATCACTCCCATGATGCACTGCGAATGATGTTACTGGACCAGTTTCTCAAAACTCTCAAACTACATACACTGTACCTGAATATTTGTTATAAACTTACAGAGACTTTAGTTCTATTGTTGTTTTTTATTCTTATGGTTGTTGTTGATTTAATTATGTATATGTTCTTCCTCAGTGTTTCTGTCCTGTTTTACAGTAAAAATAAAAATAAGTAAATGTATCTTGATTTAAGAATGTTCAGATATTTGTGCTGGAGAACAAGACAGAGACACTGAGGAAGAACATGATATTTATAGTGTAGGTAGAATGATTTTCAGTACTATATAGCAAAAATTAAGCACGTTTCAACCCAAAATTCTCATAGTACTGCAATGAAAATGTAAATTTTTTTGCCGCGCTGTAATATGAAAATATATATAAAATTCCCTTGAAAAATGGCAATGGTCCCAAAAATAGGCTACATTTCTTTCTTTTCCACTGAAATATGAGCTGACCATTTCTGCATTAAATCCACTCAGCTGTTCATTGTGTTTTACGGCTGTGATGTGAGAAGCGCATTACGTTTGTGTCACATTTTATGACGTCTACATCACACATTATGGGAAGTAATGTTCTCTGCAGATCTTTGAAGGCGTCTGCGCTGCGTAATGAAGCGGAGCGGTCAGCGGACGGACACAACAAACACAGCGAATGAGCCTCAAACATCATCCATTCTTCTGTATGGATGTGTTTAATTAGAGCTGTTAATGTTCACACAAGCTGTCTGGATTGAGACGGTTGTTTCTCGTGTGATCCGAGGACTGAACCCGGACAATATCAACAAGCTGTTCGTTTTTTGGCTACTGTTTGGAAGTCGACGAAAATTGAACATGTTGATGTGCTGGACATCTGACCGTCTGAATCAAGTTGGACAGTGCAATTTGCAGGTAAGTCTTATAACTCTGTATACGTGTATGTTTGAGTGTTCATACCTGCATTTCCGGCCTGGCGACCAGCAGAACAATATTCCTGCTTTCTTCATTAGTTAGAACGGCCACAGCTTCCTGTCTGTCCTGAACGTCCTGCCCATTGATCTGTCAATCACACACATCAGCCAATGAGAAGCAGCATATAGTTTATTAGAAAAAAAAATACACGACAAAAAATGAAAATACATTTCTGTCTTGTTTTCCAGCACAAATATCTAACGTTCTTAAATCAAGATACATTTACTGGAGAAGAAAAATGACTGAAGATATCATAAAAATTAAGTGAGAAACAAGAAAAAAAAATCTACCGAGCCCTGCACATGACATGCAAAAACAAGTAAATGCAGATAATCGTGCGCGCGTTTTACTATTTCGTTCCCTCCATTTGCTAAATCATGTGGACGATTTATTATTTTCTTCCCTTGATTTGCTAAATTGTGCGCAATTTACTATTTCATCCCCTCAATTTGATGCATTTTTCATTAAACAAGACTAAATATCTTCAGTCATTCTGCTTCAGTAAAAGTATCTCGATTTAGGAATGTTTAGATATTTGTGCTGGAAAACAAGACATGAATACATCATTTTTTTGCAGTGCAACACACACGAACATCTCAACATCTCTCTCACTAGAATCTATTTAGTTTTTCGATTTCATTTGGTGCCGCCAGAAACAACACGATTCATCCTGAAGCTTGTGAGTTTGTGGATGGTTTTATTAGGAAACACCTCCAGCATGTTTTCCTCACAGACTGCAGCTAAAAATACGCCAGCAGATTCCATCAGAGTAATGACCCCGACAGGACCCCTGCTTTCCTTCAGGTCCTGTAGGAAGGTCTGCGAGTCGATCTTCCCCTCGGGTCTCATCAGAAGCTCGTTCTCCGCCGCGGGCCCGTTCCTCTGAGGTCTAATGTGCCGCTATTAAAAATTAATGAGCTGCTGGGTGCGAGACAATAGCTGATGTGCAGAAACACAGACGTTTAAGCAGTCAAAGGTGAAGTTACCTGTAAAATACGGTCTCCCTCTCGGATTCGACCGTCTCGGGCGGCGATGCTGTTCGGCTCAATCTGAGAACGAAAGCAAACGTCGTTCAGATTAGCGAGTGTCATTCGGAATTCTGCTCTGGATCATTTAAATCTGATTGGCCAATGCTTCAAGACTCCAGCCAATCCTGTGCTCATCTGTGATTGATTGATTGGTTTAGTGCCCACCCACTTTTTTCCTCATAGGTATTTTTAAAAGTCTTAATTTAAAACCAACCAGCTACAAGGTGAATCACACCATTACAAAAAAACAAGATAAAAATATTGGGGAAGAACATGTGTTCTCACCCAAACTCTCTGATTGGTGGAATTTTTGAACAGCATCATGGGTAATGTAGTTTTTCACCAGGAATTCTGCTGTTTAGCACAATTCTTTACAAAACAGGTTTAAATACTGCGAACTGATGTCTTCAACATACATTAACAACCTCTTATCTCACAGTAGGTCAGTTTTTAATGGTTTAAAAGTTCAAAATCAATTCCTTTATGGACAAAATGAATGGTATTTTTACTTCTGCTGCTCTCTATGGAGGCCGTTCTTAACAGCCAATCAATCAATGGCTGTCAGACTCCGTCCAATCACAGTGTCGAGTTTATCTGTCTTCATTAGATCACAAAATCCCTCCGGTTGAACGTGACTCTGTTACAGTTCTGAGACTGACACTAACTGAGGATTTATCATCGTGAACATCTACTAACTAATAAAATAAAGCGCATGAATGAATGCGAATCTCTCAGTGTGTTTCACTCGGATCTCATAATTCTGTTACAGCTTTTCTTTCTTTCCCGGTATAACGGCGCCGTTCATCACCGCCGCGCTGTAATATCGCTGATGCCACGGCTCTCTGCTCTTCAATTTTATGGAGTGGAGATTTTAATAAGCCTGTAAGCGCTGACGGATCTGTATTCAAACGCACACGCGGCCGCTGAGACCTGATGAATCTGAGACGACTTCTAATGAAGCCCAGAACTGAACACACATCAGCTCTATTCACAAACACACGGACAGAAAACTAAAGTACCATTCATAGATCTTACTCTGTATATGTGTGTGTATATGCGCAGGATAACATTTGTATAGATGTACATAAACACCGGGGCTAGTTGTCACAGTCTGCAGTATATCTCAGATTTTTACTGTATTTTATTTAACATTTTATTTAAATTAAAGATAGCACTGTGACAACATGCCCCGAGGTAGGGTGTTAAATGGCTTGAATGCCTTCTATACCAGTGTAAATGTTCAAAAGTGTGTGTTCCTATAGTCAAGACTTCAAAGTTTGTGTCTATAAACAGAAACTGACTTCAATATGAAGTGTGACAACTAGCCCCGGTGTCTCCTACACAGTATAAAAGGTAAATGAACTGACAATTCGTTTTCAAAGACATTTTTAAAGTTTATAAACAGGGTTTATGTCGCTCTAATTAAGGTTTATAACTCATCTGAATAGAAACTAATAACTAATTGTCATTTATTTATGTTCATCACTTCCTGTACCATGAAAACAAACATTTCTAATATTAAAGTGAGCAAAACAAAAGCACATAAAGAGGAGCATTGAATCAAACGTCACTTCTGATGAACTTATGTTTACTTTGGGTTCCTTGCTCTCTCCAGTAATTCCTTGTGTGTGTTGATTGATTACGCTCATCGTTGGCTGGTTGTTTCATGTCTGTGAACTGAAGCAGACGGAGCGTCTCTAAACACATGGAGCTGATGTTTGCGTGCGAACGGACTCACCTCGCTGACGTAGATGGCGATGTCGTCCTCATCATCCGTCCTGTAACACAGCGTGAGGCCGAGCTTCTCCTGACTGCTCATCCGACACAGTTCGACCTCCTGCAGGGAACAAAGACGCAGTAAAGAGACTGCAGCCACAAGAGAAATGGTTGTTGATAATCATATGGACTTTGACTTGGTCAAAAAGGTGCATCAGTAAAAAAACTGCACTGAAAAAAAATTTCATGGTAACAAAAATCAAAATAGGAGTGAAAATAAATCTTAATATCTTCAACCATGTGACAGTTTCTCCCAGTTTCCCAACACGTCAAATATTGATTAGCGCTTTGAAGCCTCTTCCAAGGAAATCAGTCCATTTGCTATGCGCCGTTTTCACCAAAGCTGATGTTTATTTTGTAAATAAGTTTGTAATTATGTTAATGAGCATTAATTTATTCAGTCATTCAAGCGGTCGCTGTGAATCCCAGCGATAGGGATGAAAAATTCATGTGCTGTTCTGTTTGTAAAAACTGAAGAATCATTCTCAACATGAGCTCAGAGACGACAACAAACCAACAAAATCTCTTTATGAAGTCAGTGTTCAAGTTCTTTTACTCACATTAATCCAAGATACATTTACTGGAGATATAAAGTCTTGTAATACTGAAAAATATATCAAAATGAAATGAAACAAGAACAAATATCTGCCAACGGGGTCAGAAAATAATCTTGTTTTCCCTTTGAATTAAGCTTATTTTTCTGACTCCATTGGTGGATATTTGTTCTTCACTTCATTTTGATACATTTTTCAGAAAACAAGACTTAATATGTTTTAATAAGAATGTTTAGATTTGTACTGGAAAACAAGACCAAAATACTGAGTGAGAAAATCGTTTTTTTGCAGTGCATTTCAGACACGCCGTTGACTTTGTGCCGAACATCCCAGCAGGTGAAAGGCACGGATGGCTGGCGCTCAGGGTCACAGAGAGGTCAGAGATTCCATATTTCATCCACAGACGTCCAGCGACTGACTGATTACACGCCTCAGTGTCACGACAACCTCAAGAACAAAAGAGGAGAAACTAGCAACACCTGCAGCCGTGAGTCACAGACCCCTGAGATCCTCCAGAGATCCTCCAGCAGCCGCCGGCTCAGAGTCCAGCGCTGATAATGACTCTCTAGAGCAACACCAGCGGACCGACGAAGGGAAAACTATCGTCTGACTTGTCTGTCATTTTGTTGTCATCCAGATGAGTGCTTAGATCTTTAATTGAGTGTTTCAGGAGGAGTCGAGAGCAAAATCACTGATGAGATCCACACACACACACACTCTCAAACACTCATACACTCTCACACACACTCACTCACTCACACTCACACTCTGTAATATTAGTGATGTGACCTAACCCAGGATTAGTGGATGAAAAAAAAACAAGTGAATATATAGAGAATCACACAAAGTTATCACGCATGACAGTAAACACCTACCCAGAAGACCATAGCAACTAGCCAGGACACCATAGCAACTCCCTGGCAACCAACCAGAACTCCATAGAAACTGCATAGCAACTCCCTAACAATCACATAGAACACAATAGAAACTACTCCATAGCAAATTCATAGCTCCTTAGTAATTACCCAGAATACCACAGCAATTGCCTAGCAACTCCCTAGCAGCCACATAAACAATCACCCAAAACATCATTGCAACTGCATGGCAACTCCCTAGCAACAACCAAAAATATCATATCAACCACATATAGACACAAGACAGTAAACAGCCACCCAGAATACCATAGCAACTGCATGGCAAATCCCTAGTAACCACCAAGAAACACCATAGCATCTGCGTAGCAACTCCCTAGCAACAGTCAAGAATATCCTATCAACCACATAGCGATGCATAGCTGTCACAAAAGATGGTAAACAACCACCCAGAATACCCTAGAATATACCTGGAACACCCTAGCAACAACCTACATCTCAAATGCAACAGCATAGCAACCCCCTAGCAACCAACTAGAGCACCACAGCTACTTCCTGACACCCAACCAGAGCACTATAGCAACTGCATGGCAACCAATCAGAGCACTATAACCAATGCATGGCTACTTCCTAAGGAACCACCTAGAACACCATAGCAACTTCCTATCAACTACTCAGAACAGCATAGAAACTGCATGGCAACTCCCTAGCAACTACCCAGAACACCAAATCAACTGCATAGCAACTCCCTGGCAACCAATCAGAGCACTATGACCACTGCATGACTTCTTCCTAAGGAACCACCTAAAACACCTTAGCAACTTCCTAGTAGCAACCACTCAGAACAGCATGGCAACTCCATAGCAACTACCCAGAACACCATATCCACTGCATATCAACTGCCTGGCAACCAATCAGAGCACTATAACCAATGCATGGCTACTTCCTAAGAAACCACCTAGAATACCATAGCAATTTTCTATCAACCTCTCAAAACAGCATAGAAACTGCATGGCAGCTCCCTGGCAACTACCCAGAACATAAAATCAACTGCATAGCAACTCCCTGGTAACCAATCAGAGCACTATAACCACTGCAAGGCTACTTCCTAAGGAACCACCTAGAATACCATAGCAACTTCCTAGTAACCACTCACTGCATGGCAACTCCCTAGAAACTACCCAGAACACCATATCAACTGCATAGCAAGTCTCTGGCAACCAATCAGAAAACTATAGCAACTGCATGGCTACTTCCTAAGGAACCACCTAGAACACCATAGCAACTTCCTATCAACCATTCTGAACAGCATAGCAACTGCATGGCAACTCCCTAGCAACTACCCAGAACACCAAATCAACAGCATAGCAACTCCCTGGCAACCAATCAGAGCACTATAACTACTGCATGGCTACTTCCTAAGGAACCACCCAGAACACCATAGCAACTTCCTAGCAACCACTCAGAACAGCATAACAACTCCCTAGACCCTAGTAACCACCAAGTGAATCACATAGCAACGCCTTGGTAACCACAAAACACACACGCTTCATGGCAGCAGCTTCAGCATGGGCAAACATCACAGTTCTTCATAAAATGTAAACATCTGTAACCCTGTGATCTTTGAAATGTAAGAAAACAACTATATAACATCAAAATACAACGACAATCAAGATGAACTAAACCCAGTCTGAGTGATGTTTTCTGTAGTTTCTCCTCTCTCATCTGAGTGTTTCTCATTGACAGTATTGTTTCTCTCTGTATCTGAATAAAGAGCGTCACTCCTGCGCACTCAGCTCTCTCTCCGCCGTGTGAAGATATTCTACAGGCGTGTGTTAAGTGGCAGTAACTCAGTCCTGCGTTCACTTCCCCAAGCATGAAATCACAAGCGCACAGGCTGTAATAGCATTAGCGCTCGAGAATGAAGCGTGCACGACGCAGTCTACTATATTACATTTGCTCTGCGTTAATGGGTACAGACAGAGAACACAAATACACGCGCAAATCTCCCGTGAGGAGAACACGACCTCAGAGAACACATGTATCTGCAAGACGCTTTTATCCAAAGTGACTCACATTGCATTCAAGCTATATATTTTATCAGTTAAAATACTGGCACACAATGCTCCTTCCCACAATGCCTCTGCCCTAAAATGACTCGGGGTGTGATTACGTGTTCATCCACAGCACTTCATGTACTATTGAGGAGGTTGATGACATCATCTGTCAATCTGACATCATCTGACAGTGACAAATGAAGCTGCTCAACAGGACAAAGTCATCAAAACTGTAGTTTGGATCTCATTAACAGCCTACAGTTTCACACTGCAACTACACTGTTGTTTTCCAGCACAAACATTCTGAAATCAAGATGCATTTACTGGAGAAACAAAATGGCTGAAGATATTAAGGCTTGTTTACTGGAAAACTCTTGAAGAGTGAAATCATCAGCGCGGTGGGTTCGGTGAGCGATTCGAGCATCATCTGTCAGCAGACGCCCGCGGGCGAGACTCAGACTCTATTACGGGCGGGACGGCTCCTCGGATCGGGACGGGTCCATTATAACGGACGGCGTGTCAGCGGTTATTAATGGAGGAGAGCGTCAGGAGAAAGTCTCACCTCGTACTCAAAGTCATCGGTCCTCTCGGCGTCTGCCGCCATGTTGGAGAGATACTCGCTGCCCTCGAAGTATTCCTGATCCATCGTGTGCAGAGAGTGACAGCTGCAGAGAAGAATCACATGACCTTATTAACATCAGCTTTAATTCTATAATTCATCAAACTCCTCAAAAACAGACATTAACACATAAATATTTAACACTTTGTCAACTATACCATGAAACGCACCAATAAAATGATATAAAATGTCTCGTTCCTCAATATCAGATGTTGGTTTCCTCACATAGAGAAGCACAAGAGGCCGAGACTGCAGATGTCAGCAGAGGCACAAACACACACAATGCATCTTCAGTAGAGATGAGAATTGAATTGAGCGTCTCCGCACACGAGTGTTCATGAATGAATCTCCTGTCATGTGCAGCTGCTGATAATGTGACGAGAGAGCGGCTTCGTGTCTAATTCATCTTCATAAATCACATCTGCTGCCCTCAAGGTGTCTGTTATCTGTATTATTCTTTATTCTCTGTTTGTGATCATCGTTCATAAGTCTCAGTGTTTCAGATCCGTTTCTCTGGTACAATCAAGCGGTTTATGAACAGCATTTGTTGAGTCTGTAAAACGAGCTGATCTGATCTGATTCACTCGTTTGGATTCAGATCCAAAGAAATATGCTGAAGTGAAACTCAACACAGGTGATGCATTCTGGGAAATGAAGTATTCTTCTATCCTGCTGTATGTATATAATATGTAATATAATATAACAAATAAATATGATTTTATATGGGTGACATTTCAAACATCTGGAAGTGTGACCCACCATCACTCTATCCATCCATCCATCCATCCATCAATCCATCTATTCATCACTCTATCATCCATCCATCCATTTATTGCTCCATTCATCCATCCATTGCTCTATCCATCACTGTATCCATCATCTATCCATCCATCCATCGCTCTTTCATCCATCTATTGCTCTATCCATCCATCCATCCATCCATCCATCACTCTATCCATCAATCCATCCATCCATCCATCCATCGCTCTATCTATCTATCTATCGCTCTATCATCCACCCATCCATCAATCGCTTAATCATCCATCCATCTATCTGTTGCTCTATCCATCCATCCACCACTCTATTATCCATCCATCCATCCATCACTCTATCCATCAATCCATCCATCACTCTATCATCCATTCATCCATCCATCCATCCATTGCTCCATCTATCTATCTGTCTATCTATCGCTCTATCATCCATCCATCCATCCATCCATCAATCGCTTAATCATCCATCCATCTATCTGTTGCTCTATCCATCCATACATCCCTCTATTATCCATCCATCTATTGCTCTATCCATCGATCCATCCATTCATCCATCCATCCATCATCCATCTATCTATCTATCTATCTATATCGCTTTATCATCCATCCATTGCTCTATCATCCATTAATCGTTCTATCATCCATCCATCTGTTGCTCTATCCATCCATCCATCGCTCTATTATCCATCCATCCATCCATCCATCACTCTATCCATCAATCCATCTATCGCTCTATCTATCTATCTATCTATCTACCTCTGCTCCTTCAAACTTCAAAGTCATTTCAATTCATAGTTCAATTTTTTATTAAAAAAAAATACAGTTGTATGAATTTCTTTGAATTTAAATTCTTAATTCTACCTCCTTAAATAAAAATTTTGAATTGCAATTCTGCATCCTGTTTGCAACTCAAATGCAAATTCATGAACTGAACTGAAATTTAAAAGGCATTCACATGCACAACCTGATAAAATCCTACGGGAGTGGCATTGAGGACAGTCAGCTGGTTCATAAATGGCAAACAGTCCAGATGAGACTAAATTATTTACTGATCCATATTTCCAGGAACCATCACAGCAACAACATCCACTAAGAATTCCTGAACGCTTTTCTTCAGAAGGACAAAGGGATTTAAAATATCCGAATCAGCATACGACTCACCGAAGGGAGTTTAGAAACAAAACACGGATCTTGAGCGGGTGACAAATTTTAGACTATGAATTATCAATGGGCCATTGTGCAGCATTAATTACCTCCCTAACACCCTCTCTGCGCTTCAGACGCTTTCAATTAACTTCCCAGCATCCCCTGCGCAGCTTGTTTTGCAGTTCCTCTGTCTCCAGGGGAGAAACCCAGATACTCTTCATGGTAAACTTTATCTTGTTCCTGCTTTGGTTCTCCTGAGAGACGAACTCCACAATAAGAAAGAGAGAATTAGGAAAGATTTCTGCACTGTTTTCGAGGAAACCCCATGATGTGGTTTTTACCTGTCCGACAGGAGGAACGGGCAGATGTCCGGCACGGGTGGTGTGGCAGGGCGGAGTTTGGCCAAAGCCATGATGTGCTCGAAGGTGATTTCCGTCTGCGTGCACACGTCCGCCACCTGGACGTCCTGGCACGACCCCTGACCCCGGGGTAAAGGCGTCCGCCGAGCACCTGCACCACGATGGGATCTTTGGCGCTACGGAAAGCTTCAACCGCCTCCTCATGGCTCGCTCTCGACAGATCCCTCCCGTTCACCTGTGACCGGCGAGAAACTATGATTTACACACTGATTTCATCGCACATGTATTTTAAATGAAGTATCACTGTAGGGAAAAGAGCAGCGTGAACATCCTGCTAAACGTCTCCTTTTGTGTTTGTCAGTTTGTTTATGTTAAAACTGTGTAATCCAAATGGATGGAAATTTATATGCAATAATTTAGGCCTAAATATCTGCATTCATGTAACTATTTCTTTACACAAGCACAAACTGATACAGTCCAGAACAACAGAGCGACTGCATGCCTATTCATCAGTAATCTGTAATTAAACTCTCAGGGAATGAATTGAGCAGATTGAGTCTCACAGGACACTGATTGGCTATTAATGACACACATTATATCATCCAGCGGCCGCCACTGGGAAACCTTTCAAAGCATCATTTAGATGTGATCTGGAGAGGTGTGTGTCTCTCAATCTAAAGTAAATCATACATGAGAGTGTCTGAATCCATCACAGTGAAGAGCGATCAGACGATTGTGTCCAAATGATGGGAGTTTGATCTTGAGTTCTGGTTAGATTCATGTATGTTTTATTGGATCATTTCAAAGAGTTCAGAAATGAGTTTACAGCTCTGAAAATAACAACTTTTGATTCTCTGCTGTTTGAGCAGCTCATGTCAACTTCTGAAGTAGCCAATGGAGTGAGAGTGGGGCGGGGCTATCTGGCCAACTGGCCAATGACAGACGGGGGGGGGCGTGTTCAATGTAAATTGTCGATACTTTCCATTTGGTGGTGCAGAAATGAAACACTTCACCTTTAAATGTCTGCATTCATAATAATTTCAAATACAAAATTAAATATACACCCTAAATCCCCATGCAAATCGTATATATTTCAGAGAAAATCCTTGCTAAAGCAGCTTTCTGAATAATAGAGCAATTACAAGCGTTCCTTTAACGCTATAAATTACAGATGAACGTGCGCCGCTGGGACGGAGACTGTTTCAATGCAGATGAGACGCTGTTTGACGTCATATAATATTGATGCTTTCATCAGACTCGCTGTTGGAACGACTCAAGCGTGTGTTTGCTGACTGAATGTGAATGAACCGTGCATATGTACAGACGAGGAGAGGCTTCGTTTAGCTCAGTAATTGGCCCGCGGAGAGAACAATCATGATGAAATAGTCCAGTGAATCTCACCATTTACAGTCTAATTCGGTCAAACCAACACAGACGTATATATACTGCTGTTCCAGCAGCTCACTAGAGACTGTATGGAAGGGAAATTAATGGACAGACACCAGAAAATAATATTAGATTCACTTACATACAGCAAATAATCAAGATTATTTAGTCAAACAACACACTGGTAGTTTCTGTTTTGCTGGAGGAACTGAGAGGCGGGAAAACAAAGGATCGTGGGTAGATAAATGATCTCGCCCGTGGCTCATGACAGGCTGCGAGAAAAACGAGCAGATTTGAGGCATTAGCGGTGCTGAATGAATGAAAGAAACCACGCTAAAAGAACGAGAAAGAGGTGTTGGAGGAGTTTCTGCCGTATTGTTTAAATGAGAGCCAGATGGAGCAATTAATCCCAATTGAGGATGTGAATAATAATTATTCCTGCCACGGTGGGCATCTGCCGACCGGCCACAATCAGACCAGTCCTGATGATGCTGCGGTACAAGTGCTAATGAGGAGAGGAACCTACAGAGGACAACACCTGCTAAACCTCACACCAACAGAGGTTCATCCGTCTAAATCTCCATAAACAATGAGCTAAGCACATATGGAATTTCAGAGCATTTAAAGTAACAAACAAGAGGAATTTTATCACACATGACCGTACAGTGTGAAAGCCGATAACCGATATATTATTCTTAGATACAATTTTTGTCCCTTTCCAATCATATTTCAAGCAATTCCAAATCATCATGGTGAACAGTGTGCATCTGAAGTGTCTCAGCTGAAGGAAATAATGCATTATCGGCTTTAATATATCGGCCAAATTTTCTTATCGGACCGATAATGAAAACATTAAAGATGAATATATATCTGCTGGTACCAATACGGTGGCCGATATATCATGCATCCGTATAATCGCACCATATTGGTATCGGCCGATATATTAAAGCTGATAAACAATGGATTATTTTCTTTCAAATATAAAGAATTATCGGTTATCGGTATCAGCCGATATATGTTCATTTTTAATGTTACCGTTATCGGCCTGATAAGAAAATTCGGCCGATATATTAAATAAATAATGGATTATTTCCTTCAGTTGAGACACTTCAGATGCTCACTGTTCACCATGATGGTTATAAATTGCTTGAAATATGACTGAAATCACTTCAAAAAGGAAAATATGTGCAACATGTACAGTGCAAGTTCATCATATAGGCTACATAATATTATAATGAGAACATTATAATTGTGTGTTTAGGACATGGCTTTTAATGGTGAAACTTTTATTTTTGTAATCAATTTTTGTAATCTATTTTGTAAAAAAATTTGGATTTAGATTTATCAGCTAATATATCGGTTATCGGCTTTCAAATATAAAGAATTATCAGTTATCGGTATCTGCCGATATATGTTTATTTTTAATGTTAATGTTATCGGTCTGATAAAAAAATTAGGCCGATGTATTAAAGCCGATAATGGATTATTTCCTTCAGCTGAGACACTTTAGATGCTCACTGATTGTTATGAATTGCTTGAAATATGATTGGAAAAAAAAAAAAAAAACAGTATCTAAGAATAATATATCAGTTATCGGCTTTCAAATATAAAGAATTATCAGTATTGGCCAAAATTTTATATATATATATATATATATATATACCTGTATTTTCAGTTGAGTGTTGAATGTGCTGCTGCTGATCTTCACTGTGATTCTGGTAGCAGGTGAAGTCAGACAGATAAAGCTGAGCGTCTGTGTCTGTTTGCACATGGATCTACAGCAGCTGCGCTTGGAAAGACTCGAGGTTTACTCTCTCACACACACTGAAAGCCACTTTAAACAAGCAGCTCATAAATAAAGGAGACAAAGATTGTTTTGACACCTCGTTTCTGCTCCCGTACTCCATCTACTCATCTTTCAAGTACATTTGAGTGGCTTTAAAATGATAGTGAGTGAATTAGTATTTCATATACTGTGACCAGTGAGCATCAAACTAAATCTAAATCCATGTGTGTCCTCTCGATCAAACTGATCAATGGTGAGCTGGAAGAATATATGTTACAAGAACACTATTATTTAAGATACAGTGAACTGAACAATGTACCTAATTTTTTCTCAATTTCTCATATTTTGAACACGTTATTGTAAGTGTAATACTTTATAATAACCTATTTTCGTGGAGTATATAAATGTTTGGGTACAATATTATGGTTTGCAATATCTGTATGATTTCAATTCAAATATTTACTCAAATTTGACCAATAAATAACATGTGGTTTGTCACATGATAAAACCTGCATTCATTTCAACGGCACACAAGAAAGGTCTCCAAGACGGACAGACTAATATACTCCACAAACACTGGCTCAGCCCTTTGTGTGCCAGGAATCCATCTACATTTTCATAAACACAATCCAATACGGAGCTGTGCACTTAGCCGGGAAGTGCCATTAAATTCCCAAAAATGTAATTCCGGCCGCTGAAGGGGAGCGAGAGTAACCGGTGTCCCGTCGGCTCTCTGTTCCCGTTCACACGGGCTAAATGTCTCATTTCAATAATAAGTGTCAGGCTAAAATATGACTAGGTACTGTACAGACATTATGAGTTCATAAATCATTCCCTGACAGACGGATCGGCCGTACGGACGGGATATAAAACAGCATTCAGACCACCGGGGAAATCTGACCGTCCCTTTCACACGGCGACACGAGCAGCTAAACAGCAGACCTTCACCTCTGAACATCACCGGCGGCTGTTTTTCACCTTAATGGAGCCACTCTGCTCTGCGGGAGCACCGCGTCCACACACATTACACCAATTTCAACCATTTTCTGCTTCAATTCCTCTTCTGACACCCTCAGACCAAACACACTGAATACAGAGATTACAGCAAACAAACACTAACTTAAACATTCACAGCACACTTCACTTCGATTATGCAACATATTCCCAAGTGAAAATGAATATTCAGTGGGGAAAAAAATCAAAGGGCGGGACTAGATTGCATCTGTCAGGATTTGATTGGATTAAAACCGAAAGAGAGTGATGGAGTAAAACAGGACGTAATTTAAAACAATTTCCCACCTAATAAAGTGAAGATTAGTGAACGGAAAAGGAAGGGGAAAAATAAGAGCTGCAGTGTGTAGTATGTTTGCTGTGCACAGTGTTGAAATTTTCTGCATACATAGTGTGATGAATGTATCAAATTAAATTAAATGCAAAATATGCAATTTGCACAATAACTTTGTATTTCAAGGATGATTAGACAGCACTCACATGCAACGTGATGAGGTCACAGTACAGCATACTACCGTCTGACACTTGCATAATGAGTAGCCTGACAAAATAATATGCAGTATATAGTACAGACTGCAGTATTCAGCAAGTTTAAGCCTGTATTTCAAGTATTAAACAGGTATTCTCTACAATTCTTGTAAGTGTAACATACGTTTACTGAATAGCCAGGGAAAGTAGTATGCAGCATATTGTACGGACTGTATTAAACTAGTATTTTCCATTCCAAACTTTTATATTTTTGTATTTGCAACTTATATAACGTTTAATGAGCAGCCAGGAAAAGTAGTATGCAGTATATAGTATGGACTGCAGTATTCAGCAAGTATTTCATGTATTAAACAAGTATTCTCTATTCCAAACTTTTACATTTCTTGTGGTTGTAACTTGTACAATGCCTAATGAGTAGCCACAGAAAATAGTATGCAGAATATAGTATGGATATAAGTTTAAGCTAGTATTCCAAGTAATAAACTAGTATTTTCTACTCCAAACTTTTATATCTTTGTACTTGTAACTTGTATAACGTTTAATGAATAGCCAAGAAAATTAGTATGCATTATATAGTATGGATTGCAGTATTCAGTAAGTTTAAGCTTGTATTTCAAGTATTAAACAAGTATTCTCTACAATTCTTGTAATTGTAACATACGTTTAATGAATGGCCAGGGAAAGTAGTATGCAGCATATTGTACAGACTGTAGTATTCGGTAAATTTAAGCTAGTATTCCCCATTCCAAACTTTTATATCTTTGTACTTGCAACTTATATAACATTTAATGAGTAGCCAGGAAAAGTAGTATGCAGTATATAATACGGACTGCAGTATTCAGTAAGTTTAAGCTTGTATTTCAAGTATTAAACAAGTATTCTCTATTACAAACTTTTACATTTCTTGTGTTTGTAACTTATTCAATGTTTAATGAGTAGCCACAGAAAGTAGTATGCAGTATATAGTATGGATATAAGTTTAAGGTAGTATTCCAAGTAATAAACTAGTATTTTCTACTCCAAACTTTTATATCTTTGTACTTGTAACTTATATAACGTTTAATGAAAAGCCAGGAAACGTAGTATGCAGTATATAGTATGGACTGCAGTATTCAGTCAGTTTAAGCTAGTATTCCAATCTAGTATTGTCTATTTTCCAATCTTTCACATATTTATACATGTACTTATACAATGTTTATGGATGCATAATGAAAGTAGTATGCAGTATACAGTACAGTATTAAGCTTGTACACTATTCCAAACTCATGTTTTACATTTACGTTTACCTGTTGAAACTCGCTGCCATGGTTTTAGGCTGTTCTAGGGTGGTTGCCAGGGCATTATGCAGTTGCTAAGAGTGTTTTTAGTGTTGCTATGTGTGGTTGCTAAGGTGTTTTGGGTGGTTTGCTGAAGTTTCTGTCTGTAGATACGACTCTGTCCCTCCTTCAACAGTAGATGCTTGAGTTAAACAGAATAAGCCTTCAGGTCACAGATATGGTCCTCCATTAAACTGAAGCGTTCTCGGCCCGAAGCCTAAACAAACTCCAGCGTCTCACGGCATCAACAAACCTGTTGTGCTTCATTACGGAGCGTCCTCCATCTCTCTGTGAGTCTGTGTCCATCTGTCTCGTTCATCAGCTGCTGGGCTCTGTTTAATTCAGCAGATCCTCACGGGGAAATTAGAGCTCACCGATTAACCGTGAAAACAGAGACGAGTTCAGAAACACTGACAAAACACTGCTGTGTATAACAGCAAAGTTTAAAATTGATTTAAAATGAAAAAAGATTCAAATAAAGAAATAAATTTTAAAAATGTAAAAAATAAATAAAATAAAGTAAATAACAAAATTATATTAAAATAAATACATAAATGATTATATTAAAGAGTAAATGAATAAATAAAAATTAATAAAATTATATTAAAATAAACAATAATAATAGATTAAAATAAAGAAATAATAAATTAATAAACATTAATATTATATTAAAATAACTACATAAATAATAAAAACCTAAAACAATTGAGTAAACAATAGAAATTAGATTAAAATGTATAAATAATAAATATGTAAACAATAAAAATAAAAATTAAATAAAAATTAATTTATATATATATATATATATATATATATATATATATATATATATGAAATAATTACATAAAAATATACATTTATATTAAAATAAATAAGTAAACAATAAAATAGATAAAAAGATAAATAAAAATAATTTACATTTTTAAATAATTCTAAATAAATAAATTAAAATAAAAAATAAAATAATTACATTTATAAAATAATAAATAAATTATAAAAATAGATTATAATAATTAATTAAATGATATTAATCAAATTAAAATAAATAAGTAAATAAAAATAGATTAAAATAAATAAACAAATAATACATCTAACAGTACAGTACTAAAGTGGATTAAAAAAACTTAATTTAATAGAAACTAAATATTTAAAATAAACTCAATATTTTTCAACTAATATTTTAAATGGATCTAGTATATAGTACACCCATTTAAATACGTCTACATTGAGACTTTATACATTAAAACATACAGCTGCCTTTTAAACTTTAGGATGGGGTCCCTCGCATGAGCATGATCATATCTGGGGATTTATTATACTCTGTAGTACATCTAGAAATAATACAGTAAAGCTCACACAGACCATGTACTAGAAGCACACATGCATGCAGACACACGTAAACGTCTTTGTGAATCAGTTTACCTCCTCCATCGCTCCACGAACACACAACAGATCCTAAAAGTTCCTCTGATGATGATAAACAAACTCAGCTGGAGGAAATAAACCGCATCTGACTGGAGCAAAGCAGCAATTACCCACAATGCACAACTAATTACACCATGTAAACAAAGAGTTCCTGCGACGCTCCTCCGGCGATGAACTCAAACTCCATCCATCTCACGCTCATTCCACATGAACATCTGTGAAACGTAGAACACATGCGCATGTAACCTGATTAGACGGGTGGTTACCTAACCTGTCCATGAAACACACACACACACACACACACACACACAAATGATTACTGATTGTCCATCAGGGTCTGTGTGAGTCTGAGTCAGTGTTCAGACATTACACAAACGAACGAATCAGTGTGAATGACTCTCTGAAGATCCGTTCGGCTCATCCTCGTTCACTCAGAAACACGTCATCATGATTAACGGTGCAAACGAGTCTCCTCTGATCTCTACAGAAACCCTGAGAAACCCGTGAGAGCCCGAGGACTGGATGGTTGATTCATTCACAGAGCCAGAAACACGCGGAGTCGATGCAGCATGGGACCCCGGCAAACGCGTTCCAAAATTAGACAGCCTCGTAAATGAGCTGCAGACATCTGCTCCGAAACCATCTAGTGTTTTACACCTTCATGAGCCTAACTGCTCTGTAGTAAAGCGTCTGTTCAAGTGTGAATCTTAAAGAGACAGTCCGCCCAGAAACACCCTCACGCTCACGTGTCGTAACCAATGCAAAGTGCCACACTAGCTTGAACACGCAGAACAGAGGAGATTTTTAGTGATACATGACTCTGTTTCTTTAGTCTGTTTCTCGCTGCACTCATCATATGACGTCAAACATATAGAGCAGAACTCGTGCACTGCAAAACACTGTCAACTAGCGTGACAAACTCGTGTCGTGACTGCCTTCAGCTGGTAAACCAGTAAATGTTCACATGATACCTGTGCAGAGACGTGATGCAACGTGCTGAAATCATGTAGAAACACACTGTGACTTAATAAACTCAGATCAGGAACCCCAAATATGACCATCCTCATGTGAAGGACCCTCATCCTAACATCTATAAAGGCCCAATTAATGTTTCTAAAATATTAGTCTATTTGCAAAAATAGAACTGTATTGTCAGGTGTATTTATTTAAATCAAATTTTACTTATTTTAATTTATTTATATAAAATAATTTTATTTTAATATTTTTTAATTTATTTGAATATAATAGTTTTATTTATATGAATACATTTTATTTATTTAAATCAAAAGTAATTTTATAAAATTTTCTATGTATTTAAATATCATTTTATTTATATATGTATGTATGTATGTATGTATGTATTGATCTTAATACATTTTGGTATTTATTTTAGTCAAATGTATTTATTTAAAATAACTATTTATTATAATATTTTTTAATTTGATATTTAATTAAATATTATATTTATTTATATCAAGACATTTTGTCATTTATTTTAATCAAATATATTTATTTGATTCAATTTTATATTTATTTAAATCAAAATTTATTTATATATGTATTTATTTATTTATCTTAATACATTTTGGTATTTATTTTAATCAAACGTATTTATTTAAAATAACTGCATTTATTATAATATTTTTAATTTATTTTTAAATTGATATATTTAATATCATTATATTTATTTAGATTAAGATATTTTGTTATTTATTTATATTAAATGTATTTAAATAAAATTTTATTTTATTAAATTTTCTATTTATTTAAATATCATTTATGTATGTATTTATTTATTTATCTTAATACACTTTGGTATTTATTTTAATCAAATGTATTTATTTAAAATAACGTATTTATTAGAATATTTTTATTTTATTTTTAATTTAAGAATTAATAATTTATATTTTATTTAATTATCTTAAACAATATTATTTAATCATTTTAATAAAATGTATTTATTGTAATTATTTTGTTATTTATTTATTTAAATATTTAATAGAATTGATTTAAAAATAAATATATGTAATAATCAAATTGTAAATTTATTTAAATTTTGATTTAAATAAATAAATTTGATTAAAATAAATAACAAAATGTCTTAATATAAATAAATATAATGATAATTAAATATTAAATTAAATTTTTTTTAAATATATTTATATTTATAAATATATTTAATTGTTTTATTTATCTATTCTGATACATTTTGTTACTTTTATTTATTTTCTATTTTAATCAAATTTAGTTCATGGGTTAGTTACTCAGTCTCATTTTTTAACTCATTTTTATTTCTTATATATTAGGAAACTCATATTTCTATTTATATGTAGTGGGGGTTATTTGGTTCTTTTCCCAGAATCCCCTGCAGGTGTGTCAGACCTGCTGTGAGGATGCAGATACAGAGGTTTCCCATGAGTCTCTGAGGCGGGGAGGTATTTCCTCACCCCTGAAGCTCAGATCTCGTCTGGAGAGTTTTGACCTTTCGTCCACATCGGCTCCTGCCAGAGGAGATGAAGCTGCAGACGAGTCTGTCTGCTCATCATGTGTCTGATTCTGCTATTGATTACGGCTGTGTTTCTCCTGTAGAGACGTCTAAATCCTGCCTGAGCCTCAGGTGTGTCTCACCTCGCTCTCTGACGGACGATGTATGTGAGAAACACGACCCGAGAGCGGAGAATACCTCGCCATGCTCGTGTTTCACATTCAATCACAAAATCTGACATATGAATATACTCATGAATATATTAATTAACATAAAAGACCAGTAAATCGTGTGATATAATCTGGAATAAATTCAATTTAATATACTGTTGATGACCACAGCCAGACAATAAATCAGAAACGCTCCCTGCCTGTCAATCATTCCTGTGATTGACAGCTGTGCTGTGATGGCACAGTTTACTGATTAGATCCAGTTTCCACAGCGACCGTAACGCACGTTTCCTCTTCCTGCGGGCCGGACGAGGAACAAGGGAAGCGGGAAGGACGTTTGGTCCCGGTGAAATGAGATCCGACACAAACGGGTCGTTTATTAAAGATTCCAGAATCAAACGAGCTCAGTCGTAAGCGGCCCGTGTGTCAGATATTATTGGCGGCTTGAATGGATTTTGTAATCTGAATTAATTACTAACGCATGTGAGCTGATCCGAGTACAATCGATCTCGTTCGGACAAAAGCTCGGAGTCCCAGAAGCCTTTGTGCTGCCTGCATTGAGAAGCTTCTCATTAAAGTGTATCTATCAGCACATATTCATATCACTCATATCACACGTTATTCCCAAATCTCTTTTGTTCAGGACTGGAATCTATTCACACACACACACACACACACACAAATCTGAACTGACTGGTAAAAACCAGATCTATTTGTGTCAAAAACTGACATATCTATTATAAACCTCATCTCATGAATATTAATTAACATTAAAATGCCAGTAAACGAGCAGGATTCCCGCCCACAGCTTCATTTAGTACCCGAGAAGTCTGTTTACATGCATTGTTTTTCGTTAATCCGAATAATTCAAATCTGATTTCAGATTCTGAAAGTTCTGTTTATATCATCAACTGTAAATGTTGCACTCCGATTCACGTTCGTTTACATGAATTGCGAACAAAACTTCAGTCGCCAAGTTCAGAAACAAAGCTGATGAAAATATGTTCTAAGAACGTTTCGCCAACGTTATGAAAACGTTATTTCGGAATGTTCCAAACCTTGATTTTTGTAAATGTTTTAAAAAAAAAATTCTTGGTTACATGAACGTTCCCTTAAAGGGGTCATGAACTGTTTTATTGTTTTATAATGTTTCCTGGGGTGCACTTTTAACGTTAGTATGCTTTTTACATCAAAAATGGTCATAATTTAGAAATAAAAGGCATTTTTTCTACCCTGATTTTATCCTCTGATTTGAACGCTCTGTGTCTGCTGTGAGACTTCAGTGTAAACGCCCACTGCTGTGATTGGCTGACATCTTTGCATATGAAATAGCCAAGTATTACTCTCTCTTTTAGCATGTTTTTACTATTACAGCTCTCAAGGTTAACTAATCGTGAAAAGTGTTGCATTATATTTAGATCTATGGCATTATATTTAGATGGCATGAAAGGATGCAGTGATGAACATTGTAGTCGATCACAGACATTTTGTTGAGTGCATGAAAGCAGTGATCTCAATTTCTGCACACTAATGAATGCTTTCATCGTCACTAACAGTGCAAACGCATTGTAACTAAGAGATTTGTTGAATAAAACGGGAGTTCTGGCACGAGTCACTGATAACCTTGTGCTGTTTGATTGACAGCTCCAGCGATTGTAAAGGGAGCGTTCTATATATAATTTAATCACTGTTTAGATAACAGATTATTTTCATTTGACACATCTAAAATGGAAGCTGACATTTATTTCAGAAGAGTTTTTAGCAAATATTTAGTAAATATTCCACTCCACTGAACAGCTCATTAGACGTAAATAAACATACGCACATTTATAAGACACGTGTGAGGTGTTTTTGAATCACTAAACAGTCGTATTCAAGCATTTAGACAGAAAAAAATCTTTTGCTGCTGCATAGTTCATTATATAAAGAAAAAGTGAGTGAAATTAAGCTAATTAATACTCTGATGTAGATATTACTGCATTTTATGACAAAACAATCCCATAATGCCCTGAACCACTAAAAAAAACTTCTGATCTGCCAATTCAGATTGAAATATATTTACAAAAATACTATCATAATGAAATTTCAATGTGCTACACTTTGAAAAAACATTTTTTTAAGTTGTAAACAAAGATTATTGGAGAATGTTTTACAAGAAAATACTATTTCAGTCTTTCAACTTCAATATTTCACATTTGATTCAATGTTTTACTTGCCATTTCTTTGTAATTGTTGGTGAAATTTACTAGCAATTTAATGAAAAAAACATTTTCATTACTTTAAATAAACAGTAATTGAAATAAAATAAAAAAATATAACAAATTAACTTATTGTATTTTAGCTAGTTACCAAGAAAACATTTCTCACTTTCATTCAGTTTAACTTGATGTGCTAAAAAACTGAAATAAAAATGAGTTTTTTGTCATGCGAGAGTTAGAGTTGGATTCAGCTCTTCTGTGGAGAGGTAAATGTAAATGGATTCAGCTCTGCTTTTGTCCTTCCTCCTTTATCATCCTCTACAGCCAGACGCGTCCCATCATGCCCTCTGTCGCCCTCCGTCTTATCAGGGCGGCCGCAGAGAGTCTCTGCCGTGACCCGGGCCGTGACACGCGGACGAGCCTCTCACGGATGAGACGGGCTCTTTGTGTTCCCCGTATCCCGACATCCAACGGGAGACAGTCGCCGCTAACAGGTGATAACGCACCTCTATTCAGATCACACCCGCGTTTGAGGAAATGTCAGAGCGGATATTGAAGCGCAGATATCTCACAGAACAGCGCGGACCATCTGCTTAATAACAAACCTGGAGAATCCCACAAAGACACGCACAACGACGGAGAAAGAGACGAACTCGTCTGTTATCAAACACACACACCTGAGATCTCAGAATATGTGTGTTTCTGTGTCACTAAACAAAACATAATGACTGTTTTCACACAGGTTTCTCAAACGTCAGTCAAACGGATAGTCCCGCCGACAAACTCACTTGATTTATATATAAATAAACACCAGAGATCTCAGAGTATCACATGACTGAAGTGTGTTTCTGTGTCACTAAACGAAATATAATGACTGTTTTCACACAGGTTTCTAAAACTAAATACATAAAAAATAAAAATTTCTTACTTCAAATGAAATAAACGTTTACTGAAATAATATAAAAAGTTAAACTTATTTTATTTAAGCCAAGGAAACATTTCTCATTTTCATTTAATTAAACTTGATGTACAAAAATAACAAACTAAAACTGAAATAAGATGAATAAAAACTAACCAACTTAAATGAAAATTAAAATGGAAAATAAAAAAAAAAACAAATTTGAAATATTAATAAAACTATTACAGTATTTTAACGATACTATAACAACTAAAAAAATAACTAATAACAGATGTTTAAGTCCGAATTTGACATGTTGGACAGTGTTATTTTGGTATTATACCATTATAGTTTTTATTAATATTCTGAATCAGTTTTTATTTTTATATTTTCTTTTTTCATTTTAGATAATTTTTTTGTAATTTTGTTGTTTTTTTTAAATCATTTTTATTAGTTCATACATTATGTTCATCATATAGTTCATCATATTAGTTTCATACATTTTTATTTCAATTTTAGTTTTAGCAATTTCAGTACTTTATCTTAAACTAAACAAAAAATAGAAATGTCTTGGCAACTTAGTTTTTCATATTTTATTAAAGTGATATTTTATTTCAATTAACAACATTTTTAGTTATTTTAATACGTCAACTTAAACTAAACAGAAATTAGAAATGCTAACTAACTAACTAAAATAAAATGTGTTTTTAATCATTTATTTCAGATTTTATTTTTTGTTTTATTTTATTTAAATTCACAAGAATGTTTTTTAACAGTTTTGAGTTTTAGTTAGCGATAATAATCACCCTGATGTCGGGCTGCTCAAACGAACAGATGAACGTTCTGAAAGCGTCACCGAGTCACATGTCAAATGTTTTAGGGCGTTAAATGCTTTCTTCCCATCATTCATCCTCCAGCAGTGGATCTGCTCCAGTTTCTCTCTCTAACGGCTCCGTCTCAATGATGAAGTCAATTAACCAGTTCTCCTTCTGTTCGGGACGGAGCGGGTCACATGACTGCCAGCATGTGTGTTTCCATTCACACACAAAGACAAAAGCTCAATCTGTTCACATACAAACACACTGAAGCCAAACAGTTCATTACGTAAATGAGGCAGATCACTGCTGTCAACTACGCTACAGATGAAATCACGCTATACAGACACTAACTCATCTCACATGACCTCAAACAGAAGAATAACAGAGCTAATAACCAACCAAAACACACAAACACAGAGCTGGAGGTCAGTATCGATTCATAAATCACATCATTATGACTCCAAATCTATCAGCCCAATTATATCATGCCTAAAATGTCTTTACTTGTGGTAAAATCAGTCTCTCATGTCTCACTGCTGTCATCTACCCATGATGCATCAGTCCAGCAGTTCAAACCATGAACATTAAGTGTGTCTCTCCTGAGCTTTCTTGACGCGTGTTCACCTGTGCTCAGGTGATAAGACTCTTTCCTCCCGTCAGGATCTGTAAAGGTCAAAGTGTCTGAAGTCACGCGTGTTAAAGGTCAATCCACAGATGGAGATGCGGATGATACCAGAGTAAATCACATCAGATCCACGTGTGTTTATGAGGATCAGCGTGAGTCAGACCCTCCTGGAGGATGACAAATGACAGCTGTCAATCAAATGACACGCCAGCTCTGGATCTGAGACACTTGTTCAGATTGAGTTCATACAGACACAAACTCAGATTCAAATATTCAGATCTTACTAATCAAGAGTCAAAATATTTGAAGCTGAAAATCTGTGAACGGCAGATTGATGTCTGTTTATGATGCGTCATTTCAGCCAGCCATCACACACACACACACACATTCACACATGCATTATTAATAGACGTGTGATTATGTAACGCCGCCGTGAAGCTTCAGTCTGTTGGGGGTCTGTAAATATTCCCTTTTCATATTCCTGCTCGGAATGAGCTGGAAAAATGACGGCGTCAGCAGCAGCCGGAGGCTCGATCCCGCTGAACCCCAACACATTCACTCACGTCTCCGGCCTTCCATCGAAGCAACGGCCTTTCTGGATGCTCACGGAAAACCAGGCTGATATTTAAACACAATCCCACCAGATAAAGATTCGGAATGAGGAATAAAACATTCTTATTTTCTCTTTTAACCATATAAAGCCTTTTCTAAGGCCTCTAAATGATCAAAACCTTGCATTTGATGTCAGTATCCGCTATACTGTTATAAAGATCTCATTAATTTACATTACAAGCTTCAGAATTTCATTTAAATATCAGAATCTGAAGCAAATTTAATGTTTTCTCTGAATAAAATTGAGCTGTTTTTTCTTCCATATTCGCACTATATCAGAATATATGAGCCATAAAAGCCTGATGTCGATTTTTCTGATTATTATTTCATATGTCAGGCTCTCAGACTGAGCCATTTTAATAGACAAACAATGTCTGTTTCCAAACAGGTTTTCTTTCTATTCAAAGTAAAAGAGGCTCAGAGAAACAATCAGGAGAGCCAGAATTCCTCCATCCGTGGGATTCAGAGAGGAACGGAGAACCTCTGGCTCTCTCTGTGTTTCTGCAGGTAATCTGGCAGCTGTGGACACGAGATCAATCAAACGGCTCATTTTTCTCCTCTTTTGTTCCTGCTTCCAGCTGTGATGTTTGTGGGCCATCAGTCAGCGAGAGGCGGCCGGACAGAGAGATGGATTGGGACATTTGAAGCGTCCAGTCCGGCCACGGGGCCTCAGGCCATTCACACACACACACACACACACTTCCCAGCAGAGATGAAACTCATTTATCAAACACACCTGTCCACTTCACATGTTCAGAAAGACACACACACACTTCATGAAGTCACTATTGAGCTCCAAATGTCCCACATCTGACAAACAATGCATTTCCTTGATTTTCCCAGTAGCTCTTGACAAATGTACAGTATATGGATTTTAAAATCATTTAAAGTGGACCTCTAATGCCCCTTTCACAAGATGTAATATGAGTCTCTGGTGTCTCCAGAATGTGTCTGTGAAGTTTCAGCTCAAAATCCCCCACAGATCATTTATTATAGCTTGACAAATTTGCCCCTATTTGGGTGTGAGCAAAAACACGCCGTTTTTGTGTGTGTCCCTTTAAATGCAAATGAGCTGCTGCTCCCGCCCCCTTTCCAGAAGAGGGCGGAGCTTTAACAGCTCAACAACAACAAAGCTGGAGAATCTCACGCAGCCAAAATGAGGATTGTCAGTAACGGTGTTCAGCCTTACATTGTTCAAACCGGAGTCGACACTGATGGAGAGACTCAGGAAGAAGTTACAACTTTTAGAATGAAACTGGACGTTTCTGAATGGTTAGTGGATAAATTTATGTAGTTGCTGTGGAGTTGATTCAACTCATCCACTAGCATGTGTCGTCATGTTAATCTTTTGTGTTGAATTGACCCTCGTTTGTGAAGCAGTCTGGCGTAAAATGACGGCATGTCAACAACACTCTACTACAACAACTCTTCCTCTTCTCTAAAGCAGCACAACATGGCCCCGCCCCCTTTGTTGCGTGTTCTCGGGGGCGGGGTTTATGTAAATTTTAGGGTTTGTGATGTCACTAACCCAGGAAGAAGCTCGTTGTAGTCCCTACCAGCTGTTTGTTGTAGTCCTTGAACAGTGATTTCTGTAAAAGAAAATATCTCTTTGCATTGAACTTTGAGCGTCGTAACTTTGCAGATGTTGTTTATGATCAAACAGCAACACTAACTAAAGTTAAAAAAGTCAAATCATAATCAACCACCATTTCAAAACAATTGCTAGAGCCTTTAGCGTAACTAGAAAAATGCTAAAGTTTTCTATATATAAAATATTAAAATGATGCGCAGGGATGTTTGTCAACACTACTGAATGAGTCATTAGAATCAACTAGATCTGAATGAACCAACCACCAAATGATTCACTGAACCGTTCCTACGTTATTTGAGCGAAATGGAAAATATTCCAGGAAAGGTGAAATAGTGGAAAATGTCTAAAGAATAAATATGTGAAAACCAGTTCAGCATGTCTATAGGGGGCGCTCTGTCTTCAACACCTGCACTGCAGAATAAACTGAAGGCATGTTTAACCTCAAGTCTCTGGAGACATCAGCTCAGCATTATGGGGCTTATAGACCATCAGCAGACAATTAAACAGCGCAGTGTACGCACACAAACACCAGCGAGGATGGAAATGTCACTTCCTGTGCAGTGATGTGTTGCACACGCATCTGCAGAAGGACTAATTAGAGCAGAGAACGACACACACCATTGAATCTGACTGCTCCCGAATCACACACAAGACAACATCGCACAAAAACACTGAATAATGACATTCACTTCATTATAGATGTGTCTTGTTGAATTACTATACATATACACCATGTTTCAGACACTTTCTAAGGAGGAATCACCTGTGTCCATTACAAAGCAATCCCAGAATGCATTGCAATGCTCTTTATGAAGTAAAAAAGGAGGTCAATATAACACCTGGAGTCTCTATCCGTTAGCATTCCCATTCATCTCAATGGCAGATGTTCAGGAGCGCCGGAATTACATCATTAGGTCTTAAAGGAACAGCAGCAGAGCTTGTGTAATTATAAGAGTCAGAAAGAAATATAAGAACCTTAAAGGATGAAGCTGAAGTGAATGAGAGATGAGCGACACACTGACACACTTTCAGCTCGCGCTTTGAAACACCAAATATTCACTGATGTGATGGTGTCTTCTCACAGGAGACCAGCTTCTGTTATCAAACACACACAGATCAGATACACATCAATAAACTCTAGATCTGATCCAGCTGAAGACCACGTTCAGAAGCAGAAGAATAAACCCACAACATATTGGGAAGAAACCCTAAAATAAAGTCAAAAGCCACAGCAGAAGAGGAATCATCTCCAGCAATGACAAGAAATAGATGCGAAACTGCAGCAGTTAATGTTGTTAAACACAGAAGTTCTCGGAGACATTTTATTGTGGATTAATTCTATTAATTTAGTGTTGTTGGTGATACTGGAGTGCAGAAACGTGACCTACAGAAGCTTGATCTTCATCGGCCTGATTAAAACGATCCAGCCGGAGGAGATTCGTCAAAACTCCTCGTTACAGAACAACGGCGGCAATTAACCGAGTGAATCTCCCGTCACACACACAGCGGAACATTTCACGTTTTATTAAGACCCGGAATCATTTTCCACGAGCGCTAATGAGACCGCCGTGAACGTGACGAGTGTGTGTGTGCGAAACGGAGGCCATTAAAGCCCTTCAGCATCATAAGAGTTAATGAAACACTCAGCAGAGAATCAATCAGGAACTACAGAAGAAGATCGTCCTTCTGCTCAACAACGATTCATTAATCACTTATAAACTCATCGTTTGATTGTTCATCAAGGAAATCATAAATGTACAATAAGGGACATCAACTGTACAACAGAACTCATTCTACAAAATCATTTTACCATGGTACTTTGATATATTCAATGCCAAAATGATTACCTTATAAATGGACTCCAAAGAATAGCTACTATGAAATGACCATAGTATATCCATTCCAAAACTATGGTATATGGCCAAAAATTACATGGTATTTATTACAGTGGTACACGTCCAAAACACCATGACATTATTACACCATTACAGTGTTTGAAACAACCAGAATGCCAAGCCTCAAAATGGTATTACCATAGTACAACTATGGTATTATGTGAAAAGCAACCACAGTAAGCACTGTGAGCAAAAATACATAGTATTATCATGAAAAAAATAGTGTAAAACCATGACGTGTGTCCAAAAACTATGGTATTATGTGGAAAAACCATTGTAAAATTATGGTAAATATCCAAAAAGTATGGTATAATATGGAAAACCACAGTAAGCAGCATGACCAAAAATAGTATGGTATTATCGTGTAGAAAAACATTGCAAAATGTCCAAAATATAATGTGTGAATATTAAGAACCAGTGTAAAACCATGGTACATGTCCAAAAACTATGGTATTGATTGAAAAACAACTACAGTAAAAAGCCATTATCAAAAAAGGAATTGAATTATCATTAAAATCCAGTGTAAAACCATGATAATATGCCCAAAAATATGGTATTATGTGTGGAAAACAGAGTAAAACCATGGTACTATATCCAACCACAGTAAGAACTGTGAGCAAAATGTATTATGTGAAAAAACACTGTAAAAACATGGTACATGTCCAAAAACTATGGTATTGTGTGAAAAAACCATTGTAAAACCATGATACATGACCAAAAACTACGGTATTATGTGGAAAACACTGTAAAAACATGGTACATGTCCAAAAACTATGGTATTGATTGAAAAACAGCCACAGTAAGAAGGCACGATCAAAAAAGGAATTGTATTATCATTAAAATCCAGTGTAAAACCATGGTATATGTCCAAAAACTATGGGATTATGTGAAAACAGAGTAAAACCATGGTATATGTCCAAAACTATGGTATTATGTGAAAAACCATTGTAAAACCATGATACATAACCAAAAACTATGGTATCGATTAAAAAACAATAAGCACAGTAAGATGTCATGATCAAAAAACACATGGTATCATTGTGGAAAAATCTTGAATAAAATAACAATGTGAAAAATAACCACCATAATCAAATATACATGGTATTATCAAGAAAAAAGAGTATATGTCCAAAAAAAAAAAAACCAACCAACCAAACAAACATGGTACATGTCCAAAAAAAAAAAAAAACACTACTGCCATGATACAAATAATGATGCAAACATGGTATTACCATAGTACCAAGTCCAGAAAGCAGGGTGCTTTACTGCCACATGAGAAACTCTGAGCGCCACACAGACCTCTGAACCTGTCCGTCTGTCTCAGGTAAGTGACGTGTCGTGTCTCACCTGTGAGATCTCGTACAGTAGTTTGTAGTGCTCCTCTCTCTTCTGTAAACTACACAGATTGCAGCCCATCCTCGTGCTCAGGGATACGGCAGCCGTCTCGCTCTCCCCGCGGCGGCTCGCGGCTCTCCCTCTCATCCGTGTGTCGCCGCGCGGACCCGCATGCACGCGCGCAGCCTCTGGCATCTGACAGCAGCGGCTCGCTCGCGCTCTCTCTCTCTCTCTCTGAGACGCGGACACGCCCCCTTCAGCAGTTCAGCCTATGAATAATGATGCGATATGCATGAGAGGGGTGTGGCTACATGGGTGGGAGGAGTCAGGTCTGAGACAATAAGGCTCTTTTGTGTCAGGTTGCACAATAATGCGTAGAGATTTTAAGTGGTTTTTAGTCTTAAACTCTTATTACTGGTTGGGGAGAAGCAGCTCACACTGGAATTGATCAGAAGCTTTTCAACATAAAATGCAAAAAGCAAAGTAGGTCACCAATCTGCAGAGACTGCACACACATCCATACATACATTTTATGATCCATGAAATATGAGTACTGTGCACGTTTTAGCCAACAGCAATAACTGATAAAAGTGATTCAGTTTTATGGCTGATCGTATAAATCTACACTATTAATAAAACAGAGTTGACACTAATGCACATGATAATGTCCACAAACTCACCGCCTTTAAAGATATGGATTGAAATTGGTTTGCCTGTAGTCACAGTGTCTCACTTTAATGAAACGTCCACACGATGAGCTGAAGAACATCAGCGTGTCCGTCACAGCAGGTGTGATTGTGTCAGACGACAAGAGATGCTACAGAATTTACCAGCGGTAATTGTTCAGTAATTGGCCCTGGAGCTCAACATCACACACACACACACAAGCATACACACACACACGCACACATGGTTAAAGTAAAGGAGCTGACGATCAGTCCATTCCCTTTGGGAGAAAATTATTGGATTTGCTGGCTTTAATTTTACTCAAACACCCTGCAGACAAAACATGAGAGACAAACATCACAGTTTGTTGTGTATGGAGCTGCATATCTGCAGACCAGTCAGGTGCCCATGCTGACCCCTGTCCACCGCCGAAAGAGCCAACAGTGGACACGTGAGTATCAGAACTGGACCACGGAGCAATGGAAGAAGGTGGCCTGGTCTGATGAATCATGTGGATGGCCGGGTGCGTGTGCGTCTCTTACCTGGGGAACACATGGCACCAGGATGCACTATGGGAAGAAGGCAAGCCGGCGGAGGCAGTGTGATGCTTTGGGCAATGTTCTGCTGGGAAACCTTGGGTCCTGCTATCCATGTGGATGTTACTTTGACACGTACCACCTATCTAAGCATTACAGACCATGTACACCCTTTCATGGAAACAGTATTCCCTGGTGCAGGATAATGCAGGATATTCAGCAGGATAATGCTCCTGCCACAAAGCAAAATGGTTCAGGAATGGTTTGAGGAGCACAACAGTGAGTTTGAGGTGTTGACTTGGCCTCCAAATTCCCCAGATCTCAATCCAATCGAGCATCTGTGGGATGTGCTGAACAAACAAGTCTGATCCATGGAGGATCCACCTCGCAACTTACAGGACTTAAAGGATCTGCTGCTAACATCTTGGTGCAGATACCACAGCACACCTTCAGAGATCTAGAGGAGTCCATGCCTCAACGGGTCAGGGCTGTTTTGGCAGCAAAAGGGGATCAACACAATATTAGAAAGGTGGTCATAATGTTATGCCTGATCGGTGTATATAAAAGAACAAGAAGCTCATTCATGGTCACACTAACACCATGAATTCTTCACAATCAGAGCACATGAATTAAGACTTGTAAATAGAGTTTACTTGTGTTAACATGAGACTATTTGACAGAAGTAAACCCAGTAATATTGACTTGATATCTGTGTGAAAATGTCAGAAAGAGCATAAAGCAGATGATATGATACTGTATTTCTGCTGCTGAATGCATTCTCCAATAAACAAGATAAAATAATAATCAAGCGTGCTGCTGAGGTTGTTTAAATCCCTCCTGAAAACATCTGTAAAACATGTTCATCTGTGACCTACAAACATCAGACGCTCCACGGGCTTCAGCGGCTCATCCTCCGTCAGATGAACTTCAGAGGAGACGACACGTGTCTGACATCACGCATGTTTGCCACCGTCAGCAGCTTATAGTGGAGACCGTGAAAACAACCAACAAAAGCACTTTCAGTGTCTCAATATAGATGTGAGAAGATTTCAGCTCCGCTCACAGCAGGACATGGAGCTCATGTCTGCCACACAACAACAATCATGCTTCGGTCAATCTTAATTATGACATAAAAAGTCAAAATTATGAAATACTAGATCCAAATCATGACTTAAGAAGTCATAATTATGCCATTGAAAAGTCATAAAAAATAACATAAAAAAAGGTCAAAATAAGTCATAATTATGAGATTCAGTTTAAATTATGACAGTCAATTATGAGATAAAAATGGAAATTATGACAAAAAGTCGAAATTATGACATACTAAATTGAAATTATGACAACAATTTAAAATTGACATACTGAGTCAATTATGATATAAAAAGTCAAATAACAAAATTATGAAATGCTAAATCGAAATGATGACTCAAAAGGTCATAATTATGACAAAAAGTGAAACATTTTTTGACACACTAAGTCAATTATGACAGTCAAAATAATAATAAAAAGATGAAATTATGAAATAGCAAATCGACTTAAAAAGTCATAATTATGCCATTAAAAATCTGAAATAATGACATAAAAAGTCAAAATTATGACCAAAAAGTCAAAATTATGAGTCAATTATGAGATTAAAAGTCAAAATTATGACAAAGTCTAAATTATGACATACTAAATTGAAATTATGACAAAAATGTAAAACGGACATTTTAAGTCATAATTGTGACATAAAAAGTGAAAATTATGCCAGTCAAAATATTGAAATAAGCCATAATTATGATAAAAAGTGAAAATTATGAGTCAATTATGAGATTAAAAGTGAAAATTATGAGTCTAAATTATGACATACTAAGTTGAAATTATGAAAAAAAATTAAAACTGACATACTAAGTCATAATTGTGACATAAAAAAAATCAAAATTATGATAAATACAAAATTCTGAAATACTAAATGAAAATTATGACTTAAAAGGTTGAAGAAATTTGCAGAATTCTTATCTGAAATGGAATACTTAGCTTAATATACATGACATTGAAGTCATGTGACCATGGTGTAGTTCGTTTATAGTCTACATTTAGCTTTGACTTCTGTTGACCGTATTTAGGCTTCATAAAAGTTTATTTGTGAAGATTACCATGAGCAAAACATGTCAGAATCATTTCGTCGGTCACAGAGCTTTATCTAAAACTAATGGAAAAATTAAATTGGGTTTTTGTTAAGGAAACCAGTGTGATGTAAATCATGGGCTGGCCCAAAAAATGTCAATAGCAAGAGATCGAGTGATCGAGCCGTCAATCCCAAATAACAGAGCTGTTAGCTAAAGATTCCTTCCTTGGAAAACAAACTCACAGACGTGTGTTTTCAGGTTTTAACATTGAGAGTAAATCAATCAATCACTCGGAAAAAACTCAAACAGATCACACACACACACACACACACACTCACACACACACACAGCGAGGATGGCTTTACTGCTGTGTGCGCTAATGGCTACTAGCTAACAGCGTTCAACGAATCAACCTCTGACTGAGTCTCACCAAGCGACACAAATTACCCACAAACCCACTGAGACAGACAGGAAATGTTTCCCAGTTTCTCCAGTTTTATTAAACAGCTGTCCATGTGCTAGCGTTTGGAGGAGGCAGACCTGCATCTCCATGTTCAGCCCGAGGGGTTTGTGCTTCCTAATGGCCAGTGTGTGTCGGACGCTCATACGGTCACAGCGTCACACATTCACCTGCAGCTGGAGGAAACAGATAGTCAGACTGGAAGAATCGCCACAGCCGCTTTAGTTTGATAACAGCCCCAATCCAGCTTAAGTTGGTCATTATCTGGTTGACCAGCAATCATCTTCCTAAAAACAGCCAGTAGCTCTGGTCCAAAATGACTATTCTCCAAACACATCTGCCGTATTAACCCTATAAATGCACCATATCAGCACATTCCTAAGGCCTCTATGATCAAAACTTTGTGGTCATACTCAAGCTTTCTTGATAGTTTAGACTGTTTATCAAGTAAAAGTCTTTTAGCGTACAAAACGTCCTCGTACAGCTCGAGTCTTTCTGCTGTCAAATCTGCACTGAGTTTTATCAGGTAAAAGTAAGGATAAGTAAGAATCAGTAAGATGATCTGGATTTTCCAGCAGGGTTTAATTAGAGTAACTCTAATACAAAAAACAATGTTTCTTTTTCAAGCAAAGCATGAAACCAAATCTCGGTCTGGATGCTGTTTTACAGATGAACTTCTGACTTTTGTCCTTGTTTAATACAATATTAGGAAAGTTTCTTGTACACAGATTTCGACTCAAAGACTGAACATGAATAAATAAACCCCTCTGAGCCGTGCGCCGCTCCCGAGACTGAAGTTCCTCAAAAGTTCAACGTTTCAAAATATTTGCAGTGCAGCGATTTCAAGTGAAATATTCCATCACCCACAGAGACACATGCACGAACATGAATTATTTATGACTAAACAACAAAAAAACAAAGTATAATATGAAATGTGAAGATGCTAATGAAGAGAGAACACACTGAACGCACTGAGAAGCTGCTTATATACATGTGAACTTATAATCAGAACATTCACAAACATTTTAGCGTGGTTTTGGGGACTGTCACCTGAAACCTTAGACTAGTTTAAACTGTGTTCTTCATTAGGGTAGTCCTTCATATTTATGAGAAATATAGATATTTTACTGTCCCTCTAATAAACTGAATGTATTTTAAAGTCCCCCTGTAGTCAATAATTTCATCCCATATTTAAACGTTTTTTTCCTGTGAAAACAATTTCTTCATGCCTTAAAATAGCTTGAATGTAACCCTACACCCTTGCTTCATTTAGTATACGTGGATCTATGAATATGCTAATTAGCCCCACCTCCACTTACTCGCACGAGCTCAGACGAGATCCACTCACTCAACTTACTGAGGTAAACGCTGTACAATGGCATCGCTTTTTACAACGTCGTACACATAACGGTATGATTAGCCTTTTTCTTGACTATATCATCAAACAGCTAATAATGTGTTGCTATTATGTTACATGACTCCCTTGTCAGAGTTAATGATATGCTAAAGCCCGCCCACACGTTGATGTGATTGGTTACAATGTAGTTTGTAACGTCTTTTTTTCACTGCAGTTTTAAATATAAAATACTCAGCAATGGTGTTGACTGATGAATTTGCACATGGTTTGTCTTAAAGCATATTAAAAACACCACATAGACATATAAACAGCATTAAAAACTTGATTTTCACCACAGGGGGTCTTTAAATGATTAGTTGACTTCAGAATTCAAATGTCCTGATAATTGACTCACCCCCATGTCATCCAAGATGTTCATGTCTTTCTTTCTTCAGTGGAAAAGAAATGAAGGTTTTTGAGGAAAACATTCCAGGATTTTTCTCCATATAGTGGACTTCACTGGGGTTCAACGGGTTGAAGGTCCAAATGTTAGTTTCAGTGCAGCTTCAAAGAGCTCTACATGATCCCAGACGAGGAATAAGAGTCTGATCTAGAGAAACCATCGGCCATTTTCTAAAAAAATAAAAAATTATATACTTTTTAACCACAAATGCTCATCTTGCACTGCTCTGTGATGCTCCACGCATTACGTATATGAATTTAAAGCGTGAACATGAAGAATGTCTGACTGGTGAAGTGTTGGAATAAAGCCTCAGTTCTGTGAAGAGAAGCACAAAAAGATTAAAATGTTCCCAAGAACAGCTTTTCCTCATCACACCAGTGCCGACGTGAACATGCATGAGTGGAAGTTAATTTTTCTGACCTCTGAGCTGAAACTTTACAAACTCCACAAAGACTCACAGTCATCAGAAGGTTTGACGTTTGTCAGAGAAGCTCTTGAAAGGTTCAGTTCAACTGCGAGCTGAAGAAACAAGCTGAACTGTGATGTTGAAATGATTCAGATGGTAAGAGAGAGTTCTGATTCTCTTGAAGAGCATTAACAGATATACTGGTCAGCTTTAAGAACTTCATTTATCTAACATTACAGTTTTTCTCGATTGCTTTAACACTATAACCAGGCTTTTGAACTAAAATTTCAAAACCGTAACGCCATTTATCAAAAAGCACACCCATTTCTCTAAACTATAAACACTATTCCCCTGTTTTGACACATGAGTCAGATTTGTCACTGCAAAACTCTACACACAAATCCCTTCATTTCTCATTGCCTTCACCATGTTGTCATTTAGAAAGCACTAGCATTCAATATTGTTCACTCATGTCAGCACAGCTTGAGCTCAATTAGCACACAGTTACCCACGCGGAAACACTAAGAGTCAAAATTTATCACACACCAATCAGAAGCTTCAATAGAGAGATAAAAGAGCCTGAGTCAGTTCATTCAGTTTTGGAACAATGATCCAGAGAGACATGATTGAAAAGGTCGAGGACACCAGAGAGGAGGAGGAGGAGGAAGAGGATGAGCAAGAGCAGTAAGGCGTGGAGGAAGATGTGAAGGAGGAGGAAGAGGATGAGGATGGGGGGCAAGGAGACAAGGAGTCTCAGATGAAATTCGTGCCACTAGTTGACCATGTCCTTGTCCATGGTATGACTATGAGGGAGGCTGGACAATGAGTTCAGCCAAACTTAAGTTGCTTCACCGTTGCCTCGATCATCAGAACCTTCAGGCAGGAAAACAGGCAGGTGTACCTCAGTGTATCTACTGTAACTTTTGAGTGCTGTACTCTGTTACAACACATGCATCAAACTGCCTTACATACAGATAGAGTTTCTGTCTGCTTCCATTTTGTAAAAAGGATGTTACAGTTACAGTAATCAGTACTTCTATTCTTGTACGACACCGAGACGATAGAATAGAAGAAGCCTGACTAGACATTTCAGTTGATGTGTGCCAGAGGTGGATCAAGAGGTTTTCCCCCCACTGCCTGGATAGAGCCAGTTACAGCCTGTGATGTTGATGAGATTCTCTGGCCTGTCCCAGAGCAAAGATTTGATGCTGTGGCAGAATATTTGTTGTTGTTTTTTTGGTGTATTGTACTGTACAGTACATTAAGGAATAAAAAATGTGCAAATGTATACATGTGTTCATTATGTGAAAAGTTCCGTGAGGGGGAGAACCACAAGCAACACAACTTATTACTGGTTTTTGTAGTATTGTTTTGAATTTATCTCACCAGTATGTAAGACTATGTTGTAGTGTGTGTGTGTGTGTGTGTGTGTGTGTGTGTGTTTTTGAGGGCTTGTGTGTGATGTCTGAGTGCAACGTTTTGTTTTTCAGCAAGAGTGAATGGTTTTGAGTGTAGAGCTTCATTTTGACCTGAAAATAGGATGTTTGGGGAATTGGGTGAGACGTTATGGATTTGTGTTTACTGTTTTGAGAATATGAGGCATAGTTTCAAGAAATGTGTTAAAGCAAGCAAGAAAAACTGTAACATCACTATTGAACTATTACTACTATAATACAGTCTTTAACTTTAAAAGACACTACAGGCAAATATTTTGAAAAATCAATTTTGAGATTTTGGGCTATTTGGCTTTTCATAACATGTTTCAGACTAGTCGAAGGAAAACATAAAAAAAAAACATATTAAGTGTTTGTTTTATTTCACTTTATCTGTTTGCGTCTGTAGATTTCAATACATATCTTTAAAGGCTGTTTTCACAAAATGAGTTTTTTCTCCACTTCAGCAGCACTTACAAACATCAAAACTTACAGTTTTATTCATATCTATATTCTGAAGGTTTTTACTGAGGGGTTTGTTCATATGAATTTATACAGCATTTTATTCCTAAAAACAAGGCAAAAATGTTTTTTTTTTTTTGTTTTTTTTTTTCTTTCTGTCTGTTGACAGTATTTTCTGAATTATTGAGTGATAAAAAGAGAAATCCAAAATCCCTTCTGTAAAAACCTTTAACTCTAAAATGTCAACAAGTGTTGAACCTGGCTTCATCCAATGTTCAGATTTCTGTTCTGGAAATGTATGCATATTCTAAATGAAAATGCCTATTTTGCATATGCAAACAATACATTGAAGAAAACTTTTAATACAAAAAATGTTTGCAATTCTTAATGCAATCAAAGTATATAATAAATATTAGTTACATTTTTTACCCCATTCACCTGGAGTATATTGCCTTAAATCACATTAAAATTACAGTAATTTAAATATTACAGTAAACATTACAGACATTTAAATCTGCAATACAATGAATAATACAATAACAGATCTTCCTGTGCAGTATATTTATATACATTCAGCAGATGTTTTTATCAAAAGTAATCTATGTTTCTGATGAGGAATCGCCATCACTGTTATTTTCAGACTCAGAAACTCAGAAAGTGAAAGCGCGTGACCGTGGCTCCATGTCTCTGCTGATTGGTTTCAGCAGCAGGTGTGTTTCTTCTGACCTCCAGGGTGAAACAATTTTACAAGGCTGTTTTGTAGCCCAGCCAACAGGATTGACTCATAAAATGCTGTATGTTCACGGACGCTGTTCCATAAAATCCTGACACCTACATTTGTTTCTCAAACGACGTACTTAGAGCCGCACTTACTGCCGACGGGGGAAAATGAGCCAGCTCGACTTTCTTCTGGACACGACTTTAAACTTCAAGATCTACTATGAGAGTCAGTGAATTTCCTCAAATATGTCTAGACGAAATCACACCAGCATCCATGCATCGTCAAAAACAGTTTCTGAATTCATTTGAGATGATATTCACTGGTTATTTGCTGTGCAGCTTCATCATGACTGTTTACTCTGAGCTTCATTTCAACATGCACTGTAAAAAATGACTTTTCGAAGTTGTAAATAAAACAAAGATTACTGAAGTACAATTTATAAATACTTTTTCAGTCTTTCTACTTTAAAATTTCATGTTTAATTCAGCATGTTTCTATGTATTACTTGTCTTTGTAATTATTTGTTTACTAGCAATTTCTGTGTAAAAATAGTTTCAAAGAAAATCCTTTACCACGTTTTTTTTTTTTTTTTACAGGGAACGTTCTCAGAACTTTAGCTAATGTTCTGCCAAGGTTCTCTCAAAGTTATGAGCAAATGTTCTTCCAATAATGTTAATAGAACGTTTATTTAAAGTTATCTTGTCTTTAGTAATGTTCTCAAAACATTAGCACAAAAACATTACCAATACATCATTCATGGAACTTTTTTTGAAACATTTTAGTTTGTCTGATGTTACTACTTGTTTCAAAATGTTTTTAGAACACTCAAAAGTAACGTTCCCTATTGTTTTCAAAATGATGGAATGGAATGTTCACTTAAAATTCGCATAACCAAAACATTTTGAATGTTCAGAGAACATTCAGAAATAATGTTTTCAGAACTTAATGGGAACATTAGCAAAACGTTCTTAGAACATATTTTTGTTAGTAGGGAAGTGTCTGATTTCCGATCAATTCCCAACAGGACTGAATCCGGTTTTCATTAAATCAGGTCTGGTGTTCACGTCCAACTGATGCTGAAAAATTAAAGCGGCCTCTTGGTTTCACTCAGATCATCCTCAAACTCTTTAAATTCTGCTTGTAGTTTTGATTCCTCTGGAGGACAGATGTGATCTTTTATAAGACCTGCTCATCTATAATACAGCGTTACGTAACATATTCCTCAAAAACTCATTTTTGTGTCGTCTGGGTCTTTAGCGTCACAATGTCTGACTCTCCGTGTGTTTAATTCCACACACACAGAATATCTCACAGCACATTAAGAAACTTTGGTTTGATTTACACACTTTCACACAAAACACGGAAAACAAATGAAACTCATATCTGGATGGTTCGGTCCATGCGCTCCAGATTCCTCTGGGAAAGGCCTTTGATTCCCAGCTATTGTGAGCGTCAGATATTGCTGAGACTCCCAAACAGGTTCTGTGGGATTGGTTGCTATGGAAACGCCTCAGTTTGATGGTGCGTATGTCAGAGGACACTTACGAGAAATAAGACTTTTCTTCTGTGCGAGTAGATTCACGCTGGCAACACTGGAAAACCTGAAGGGACTGAAGAGAAATAACACAATGAATGATGCTGCTGAAGGATGGCTGGATACCTGCGTTTCATTTGTGTTCTCCTTCATTTGTTCTTCAGTGATGCTCCACAGGAGATGAACGAGGGTTTCCGGCTCAAAGAGTTCAGCAGATAACGCTTTATTCACCCATCGGCCCATGCTTACGAGAGCAGGAATAACTATAATTCATCTCAGACGGGGTTAAAGTCCAAGAGCTCTCAGAGGAACCGTCAGGGTCCAGCAGACTCAACTGCAGACATTCTCATAAAGCCTTATAGACACAAATCAACCGCAGAAACAGGACAAAGTCTGTGTAGAAATAACACTTTCCCACTGACTGGACTGGGGTTTTGCCATTTGTTTTATGTTTTCTGCATTTCTAGAATGAGTCATGGGTTCGATTCCCAGGGAATAAGTTTGTCTTCCATCACTCATATTTTTAACACAGTTCCACACCATCACTGAGTGAAAGCCGAGCGCCGGCAGCTGATGTGAGACGACACGCTCGCTGTTTACATGCTGAAAGAGCTTCTGAACAAGCACTGATCTCAGGAGAATAGAGTTATTGATGATGTGATCAGACAGACACACTCGGCTCTCACTGCTGAATGAGGAACAGTGTTATTAAACAGACAGAGTGTCTAAGAAGTCCTATGGAAAAAAGTTGATCCAAAAACATTAAATACTCACAGAAACAGACGTGATGCTCTTCGTTCAGTGTTTTCAGCAGCAACAGTGTGACGAGTTTAATGCATTGTTTACATCATTTATATGGTTTGGTTTTGAATGTTTTACAGCAGAGCTTTTCAAACTGAGATCCATGAGGAAAAAACATTCCAAATTTTATTTTACATTTTTATTACTAAGGTGTGAACTTAAAATAATAATGACGTTTGTTTAACAATGTTTTTTTTTTTTTTACATTCAACAAATTTCACAATATTACTCTTTAAGGTCTTTTTAGAAATCATGAGGTTAATTTTGATTTATATTATTATATTGATTATATTATTATATTTAAAATAATCTAAAATAAAAATATATACACTCACAAAAACACCCACACACAAACACACTCTCTCTCTCTCTCTCTCTCACACACACACACACACACACACACACACACTCGTCTCTGCACACAAATAGCACTATAAAGTGTCCGGCGAACACGAGCAATCATAAACCCGTTCCTCCTTCCCTCCCGTTACCATGTCAACCCCTTGCCCTGGATTAGATTTAGTGCCGGTCATTTTGCCAGCTAATTGCGGAGTCCAGACTCACTGGGGTCGGAGGTCACGCTGGCGACAGCGGGGTCTCTATGAAACGCACCTAATCGCTCATAAAATGTGTCAACATCCAGATATAGCGCGCGGCAGAGATCCGGAGGTCACCTCTGCAGCCGGGACACGGGGCTGATGGGAAATCAGCCAACACTCTGTTTACTGCCCAGTATCGCCTGGATCTCAGAGACCAATGTTTTTGTCACAGATAAGAGAGGAGAGTTATATGGGACACACGCACATCTGAGCATGCAATTCAACACATGCTTATCTACCCATAATTCAGCTGTGCTACCGTAACTTCACCAGAGAATCATTTTTCTGACCAGGATCACCTGTCAATTGAAACATTATCGCAGTGAGAGAACGAGTCTGGAAAGTGTTCATAGTCAGAGATCATTAAATGAATCTCACAGTCTTGATTCTGCCTTTCTTCTAGAAACATCAGGTGTTCTGGTTCCTGGACTGTTTCCCATCATCAGAGCGGAGCTGGGATTGTGTCAGGGGTCACTCAGGGGTCGAGCGCCTTATTTCTCACGCGGGCCGTCCGTCCTGACGCTCAATCCCAGGGTTCATTGCTCCTGTCCCTCTGGAGAAACACTACACTAACGCTGGAATGACGACGGACGCTTCTTCAGACTTTGACTCTACATTCATTAAACCAGTCAATGACAGCAGGAAAAACAAGCATTCAAATAAAATTAAACTGAGCGTCATGTACAGTAAGGACTGCAAAATAATTAACATATTAACTTTTAACTGGGAGAAGAAAACTCATCTCATCTGTCACATGGTAGAAAATAATGACGAAAACAATAAATAAATAAATAAATAAATAAATAGGAGAAAGGGGGAAGAACTTATGCAATATATCATTGTGTAATATATTTAGAATATTTAAAAAATATTTAGAATAAACAGTAAACAAACAAACAAACAAATGAACAACGGGGACAAATAAACCAAAAAATGACATTTTTCATAATATGAACAGAACTTATGAAATATTTAGAATATTTATGAAATATTCCATGAATGTTAGGCATAGGTTTAGGGTTATAACAAAAAAGTTATATTTTATTAAGTATTAAAACGTATAAGAATATACTAAATATTTATATTACTATATAATATATTTAGAATATTTTACCATTTTTATTAAATATTTAATGATTTTGTTGTCCTTAACAGGTGTGTCTGATGAGCCAGAAATGTGTGTGATAAATTTAATTATTCAAATTAAACTTACAATATAGTTGTACATAATCTGAAAAATAAATAGTCAACTTTTAAAATGAATAAGAAAACACAGGATCTTTTCATTTGCCTTATGATTTATAAATTACACATATATAGTAATATATATTGTATATACATAATATAAATATTATATAAAAAATACCGGAAAACATCAATAGAACCAAATAAATATTAAGGATTTACTGGACTCAACAGTCATAAATCTCAACATGAACTAATGACAGAAAGGATAAATAAATAAACGTGTAAATCAGTGTGATCAGACGGCGGGTCAGCGGCTCATATGGTGTGACTCTGGTTTCTGCATCTATATCTGGATTCAGTCCTGATCATGAGGTTTGGGTGGTGAGACTGTAATTTCTCTCTGTCTCTTATAAAGACAGATTCTCCAGCCAACAGCCGGCGGCTCACAGCTGTTACACTGTGTTTTACTATCCGTAGCCTGAATAAATGCATTTCTGGAAGAATCTATGAGCGCACGAGCCATTAACACTATAAAAGATTCATTTATCCCAGCGAACGAGGCTCAGGAGTCAGTGTGTTACTGGAGTCAATCACAGCAGAACCTGCAGATCATCTCAAGATATTTCCATAAAGACTCAGGAAAAACTGGCAACATCTGAATTAACTGATTTTATTCAAGTCAAAAACATCTAACATTGCTGAATCAACCTAAATGCATTAATTTATACCAACAAAATTAATTTGATGTGTTAAATCAAGCTAAAAACAGCTCTTTAAAGTAACAATAACAGGTTACTATTTTTCCAGTGTACAGTATACTAACGTGATTGTATTAAAACTATTTAGTGTTAAACTTTTTCTAAAAAGCTGTACTTTGAGAGCCAAAAACAGTCAAAACTTTAAGATTAATTATAACAAAAATATATTTTATAATCATATATTTCATATAAATATAAAATTATTTTAAAAACAATATATATATATATATATATATATATAAAACATTTTAGTAAGAGTTGAAAGCCACTGCTTATTTTCATTTATTTTTTTTTTCTGAAAAATATATTCTTTATGTAATTTAATTTTAAACTATACATACATTGAGTGTTTGAATATTGGAATTAACATCACAAATACATTGTCGATACATGTTCCTTATATATTTTGGCCATTTGTGCATTTAAAACACATTAAAAATACATATTTTAAAAGAAATAAAAGTTAAAAGTTAAACTTTCTGCAAAACGCTTTTGTTTAAGGCTTCACATTTCTAGATATATTACAAAATGTACTTAGAGAGCAAGAAAAACAGCTAAAATATTAGGACAAACTGGGACAAAAATATATTTTCTAAACATAAATTTAATATAAATATAAAAAAATAAAAACAATAATACAAATGCAATATTTGTATATAAAACAAACATTTCAGTAAGAATTAAAAAACGGTTATTTTCAATTCTTGCTGATTTTTTTTTTTTTTTTGAAAAATATATTTTTAAATATTTTTTAAATATACATACATTGATCATTTGAATAATATAGCACAAATACATTATCAATACATGTTCATTTAATATTTTGGTCATTTTGGCATTTAAAAAAAATACATATTAAACATAACTATAACCAGCTTTATCTCTTTAACACACACACACACAGACACACACACGTAAGTGTAATTGTCTCTTGTGTTCATCGGTCTCACTGTGAAGCTCCAGAGATGTAATTGGCTATTTCACACATGTGAGGGCTGAACTAGCAGGACTAAAGGCCTCGCAACTAACCTGTCATCAGCAAACGACCCGTCATCAATCAATTATTATCAGCCACGGCATGAGGAGAGCTCGACCCCCATCTCATCTCACACTGAGTGAGCGTGTGTGTGTGTGTGTGTGTGAGTGATTCACTTCAGCTGCTCAAATGAGAGAGAGAAAAGAGGCAAATATTCAGAATTTTATTTGTAGTATATATATATATATATATATATATATATATATATTAAAATGGCATTACACTTAACCCTTGTATTATGTACAGGTAAATTTGAGCCACAACACAAAATAGAGTTGTTAGAAATACTGGTTAATATGATTTCTTTATTTTTTATTTTGTGACAATTTCTCATTTAGATTCATGAACACGTCTGCAAAGTTTGAGGTGTTTGAGGTGTTGTGGAATACGTGTACATCATTTTTGACGATTTTGATGTTCGTGGCTCAATTTGACCGGCAATTTTATGGTTAACCGCAGCTGCACAGACCCAGAATAAAAGTAAAAAAATTAATGTAGTTTCCCAACAACTCTCTGAGAGTATTTATATATACACTGATGCATTTGGCAGACACTTTTATCCAAAGAAATGTATATTGCGTTGAATACATACATTTTTATCAGTTGAATAATGTTAATTTTACTGGGAATCAAATGCATGATTTTGACGTTGCTAGCGCAATGCTGAACTGTTTGAGCTTCAGGAAAGCACACAAAAATAAAACAAAAACATTTTTAAAAATTCAAAATGTTACATTTTAAATAAAAAAATGTTAGAATGCTATTTAATATTCATATTTTTTAAAAACAAATGGTTAAAAATGTTTTTTAAATACAGTTTTTAAAAATATGTTTTCATGTTTACTGTTTTTACCTGATTTTTTCTCTTCATACTGTGATTTTTTGTGAATTTGATTGAATCCAATTAGGGTCCATTTGACCCACAACATAAAAATCGTACCCAGAATTCAAACATAATACAAGGATTAAAGGGTTAGTTCACCCAAAAATGAAAATAATGTCATTTATTACTCACCCTCATGTCGTTCTACACCCGTAAGACCTTCGTTCATCTTCGGGAAAAATATTAAGATATTTTTGTTGAAATCCGATGGCTCCATGAGGCCTGCATAGCCAGCAATGACATTTCCTCTCTCAAGATCCATTAATGTACTAAAAACATAACTGATTTAAATATGTTTTTAGTACCTTTACGGATCTTGAGAGAGGAAATGTCATTGCTGGCTATGCAGGCCTCATGGAGCCATCGGATTTCAACAAAAATATCTTAATATTTTTCCCGAAGATGAACGAAGGTCTTACGGGTGTAGAACGACATGAGGGTGAGTAATAAATGACATTATTTTCATTTGAACTAACCCTTTAAGAAAGACAGGCATGTGTGTTTGAAACAGTGTATTTGTGAGTAAATGATGACAGATTGATCATTTCTGGGTGAATGTACCTTTAACAGCCTCCTGCTTTCAATCCGACACTGAATGATGCAACAGATACAAACACCTGCAGGAGGATGATGGGTGACAAATAATCATCATATTACAGCACAAACAGAGCAATAGTGTGTGTGTGTGTGTGTGTGTGTGTGTGTGTGAGGGTGTGTGTACTGACGTAAACAACTCACCAGTTTTCAGCTGATGAAATGAGCAGGAATCTCTCAATCATGATGAAATCTGTAATATTTGATTTACTGTTAGTGTTTATTTGACAGGTGCTTTTATCCAATGTATACTACCTGAGAATCAAACCCACGACTATGCATGACTTGTATTCATATATACATTAACGCTGAAGTGTGTGTTACATTGCAATAATTTGTTCTAAGAAAAACAAAGAAGTGAAATAGTTATCATGAAGTGTTAGCAAGCAAACGTTGTGCCATCTGACTGTACAACACATGCAGAATAACAAAAGTAAAAGCACACAATGACACACAAACACACTCGTCAGACGAGCTCGAGTGCGTCCTGTCGTCCGCGTGTGACTGAATCCCTGCCAATTAACAGGAGAGATCTGGAACAACGATTCCCGTGTGAGTCTGCAACCATCACGCGGCTCTTGATGAGTGAAATTAAACTCTAATTAATCTCTGAGATCCACAGTGATGACGAGAGAGACTCAGTCGTTGTGCACTTCAGCTCACACACACACACACACAAATAGTGAAGAGCACTTGAGATAATGAACGTTACAAACTCTTTACATGGATTACATGATGCGTTTCCCAGAAAACAACATCTTCAGTCATTTTGCTTCTCCAGTAAATGTATCTTCTTTTAAGAATGTTTAGATATTTGTGATGGAAAACAAGACAGAAATACCATCATTTTTTGCAGTGTAGATTTTCAGGTTCGACCCTCAAGGTGACATGAGAAAGAGACATAAACGCTTCAAATGGCACATGCAACATTAATGAAGAGCGCAGACCTTTCCGCTGTCACGACCGTCTTCACATCGACATTTCACTCTGAAGAAGCTCAACGCTGCGATTCCTCAGCTTCAGCGGGATGAATGAGACGAGAGAGAGAGGGAGAAAGAGCGAGAGACCTCGGCCTTCTGTCTAATCTGCCCTTAATTGCAAATTTCCCTCATTTAACATCTGAAGCGCTGCCAGAAAGCAATGCATCACTATTGGATTCACATCAATCTCGCACAGGAACCTTTCCTGCAGTTTATTGCGTGTCGATGGATTGTTTGGGGTCAGTTAATTCCAGCCGCAACAACGGACAATAGAAACGGCCTCTAAATGTCAAAGTATCTTCCACGAAGATGATTGACTGAGCCAATGACTAAGAGCAAAGTTAAATGAGTCCGTGTGGAGATGTTAACATTGATCAGTCCATAGGAGCGCAAGAGGATTCATCCATCAAACACCACGCATTTGAGTTCATCAGTGAAACACGCCGGAAACAATCCTGCTGACGCCACACATCTGCTTTTACTTGTTGGACAAATCTTGGAATTGATTTTAAAACAAACTAATGTTGTTATTAGCATATGAATAGCAGATTATATGAACAAAATAAGGTCCAAGCTCAAAAAAGGTATGCATGCCTGGGAGCATCACACCAACTGCAACAATGAGTAATTAATGGCATTTTTAGATTATTTTAGGGCAAAACGGCTGAAAAATCAAACACAATCATGAGTAATTTGATTCAATTGCAATTGATATGATTGTTCTTCTCGGTATGACTCAAGGAATCTATCAAGACCAGTTTCATTAAAGTAGACAAAAATAATCAGAAGCTATTAGGGTTTTTTTTTACTTTTTTGGTAAGGGTATGTTCCTGATGACACATACTGAGTTTTGTAACAATACACTACTGCGTTCATCAAATACATAATTTTATGACAAAGTTTTTAAGTGGCCAATATGGGAAAATTGGGTATCATTTGACTCGGTATGCTGAGCTAAAAAAAAGAGACCACTTTCATGATTTTTGGGAAAACCATTCAGTAGATATAAGCAAAAAGGCCATTTTTCATTTCTCCTGACCAGTAGGTGGTGCTGTGCTGAAACTCTGCATGTAGTCTCATGTCATGCTTGTGATGACATGTACCAACATTTGTCTCAATACTCTAAAGCGTTGCAGAGATACAGCCTGACGTCCATTTTGATGTGTCCATTGAATTAGTTGGCGTGTTATTCGAGAACGGTTAGGTTTATCAAAAAGCGTTTAATAATTTTTTGCCAGCATGGTCTGAAGATGATCTGAGCTAATTTTGGTGAAAATCAGACAAACCGTCTAGGATGTGTTTGAAAAAGTATTTTGGAAAATTCAAAATGGCTGAGAAAATTTAATGACCAAAAATGACATCACATGGTGGCGTTGAATCATCTTGAGCCACGGAATCAGATGAAAAAATGTTGTTTCTAGCCCTTATGGTTCAAAAAGTATTAGCATAAACGTAAGTGCAACTTCAGACAGTTGGTGGCGCTAGAGGGAATAAGTTAGAAACTCCAAATTTGCTATGGTAACAGTTCAGACAGGCCTCTTCCTGTGTGCCAAATGTCATAATTTTCCCAAAAGCGATTCTATGGGCTCCCAGATCATATAATTCACACACAGAGCTCATAAACAAAGAATCTCCTGCAGAAACACTCCCATTACTCTAAGCAGTAAATGACTGGGCTAGTTGAGTGGTGGGATGTGAGTTCCTCTAATGAGTGTTCATTTCCACAGCACTTACAGAGGTCAGCGCCGGCCAGCCGCTCCGCACTCCACATAATGCTTTAACTCTCGAGCGTCGAGGACGTCCGTGAAGGTTGAGAGCTCTTAACAGCAGGTACTTCATCAAACGCGCTTCTGAAGAGTCAAATATGAATTCATCGAAATCCAGTTCAGTTTGCAGTGACTTTAAGCACACAGACACTGAACAAAGACCTGGAATACAGCATCACTAAACACAACCCACTGTTATTATACTTAATGCATCCTGTATTCATTCATAATGCATAATCATCATTTTTCTATTCAATCTCATTTTGAGTATGCAGTGCCAATGAATCTCACAAACAGTGATTTAAGAAAACAAAATGATGTAAGAAAGTAATTTTTAGCTGCATGCAGAGCTGAAAATCACTACAACACAATAAACCTGTATGCTGACAGATTCTGCTGGCTAGACATGGTAAATCCAGTGCTGGACATTAATCATGTTCACCAGTGTTTTGTTAGTCCAGTCAGATCAAGACCAAGCTGTTTAATAGCCATGTCAACCAATCCTATTAACCCCTGACTGACAAATAGTATTAGTTAAGGGCTGGAAGGAAAACAGTGAGTATAAATGTAATCAATGTGACCAGCTGAATCATGAGCACATGCATCTCAACACATCTAGGGTTAGTTCACCTAAACATTAACATTCTGAGTTTATTTTATTGTTTAGATATTTGTGCTGGAAAAACAAAAAACAAAAATACTGAGGAAGAACATCATTTTTGCAGTCTTCTCATCCAACTCTGTGATCTAGAACGTCGAAGCGACAGCTATTTTACATTTTAAATATGTTTCTATTCATGCATGCATGAGATTAATTTTTCATTTCTCCTGATCAGTAGGTGGTGCTGTGCTGAAACAGTGCATGTAGCCTCAGGTCATGCTTGTGATGACATGTACCAATATTCATCTCAATACGCTGAAGCGGTGCAGAGATACAGCCTTGTGTCTATTTTGATGTGCTCTTCGTTGAATTCATTGGTGTGTTTTTCGAGAATGGTTTGGTTTGTCAAAAAGTGTTTCATAAATTTTTGCCAGCACGGTCGGACAAACCCTCTAGGATGAATTCAAAAAAGTATGTTTTTTTGGAAAATTCAAAATGCCGTAAAAGTTTTAATGACCAAAAATGACATCAGGTTGCAGCTGAAGCGTCTTGAGCCAAGGAATCAGAGGAAAAATTTAGTTTCTAGCCATTATGACGTATAATCATACCTCATGTGATTATGTAAATTATGCATGCATGCACATGCGTCCCAGCTCCAGATTTCACTAGTTAACTCCTGACACATAATTTGAGTTGAGGGATCACTATACTACCCATTCACCACAAACACACACACAGTTCGTTGATCCTAACGTATCGCACACCCACGTGTCTGGAGCGCTGGCTGATGGGAATGTGACTCCAGACAGCGGGAGATTGATGCACCCTTATTAGAATCAAACGGCACGGTGACATGGAGGACGTTACAGCAGGAGAGGCGTTAAAAAGTCATTTATCACGCGCCGCTCATGATGTATTCCCGAGTTCTCTGAATGCGACCTCAGTGCTTTTTCACTCTCTCGGGGTGAAACACAACCAACCCACCCGACGAGTGAACGCTATTCAAATGAGCACTATTAGCGGGATTAAACAGCGGCAGAAGGGCGGGAAAGTGAACGAGGGGGCGAGAAATGTGCACTGGGCTAATTTGTGTAATGAACACTGACAAAAGAAAGAGGCTGGAGCTCAGAACGAATCTGCCATCCATCACCAGCAAACGGCCCTCCAGCGGCCCAATACAGAACACAATACAGTATCAATACAGACTCATTCAGATCTGATCCCGGTGACAAACATGTCAGGATTTATAGAGTCAGGGAGACACTAACTGAAAAACATGCGTACTAACTTTTCTTGTGCTCGCACTCTAAAAAACATTGGGTTGACAGTAACCAAATTTGCGTTGTTTTTGTAACTCTCTGCTGGGTCAAATATGGACAAACCCAATCATGGGTTATTCTGATGTAACATGTTGGGTTGCTCATTCAACTTGGTACAATGGGCTGATTTATGCAGCAATACACCATATTCCCAGCCAATAAAAATATGTTCTAAGGACGTTTTGCTACACTCTAAAAAATGCTGGATTAAAACAACCCAAGTTGGGTTGAAAATGGATAAACCCAGTGGTTGGGTTAAATGTTTGCTGGGCAGTTTTATTTAACCCAACTATTGTTTAAAAATTACTATATAGCTGGCTTAAAATGAACCTAAAATAGGTTGGAAAATAAAAATCAGATAATTTCTACAGGCAACAATAATAGTCAAAAGGTGAACATTTATTATTAAACAATTTATTAAATGTTTATTGTTTAATTATTATTCATTCATCTTATTAATAAATGTTCATCTATTAAGCGTATTAAAAAATGTTAATTTCCAACATACTTTGGGTTCATTTTAAGCAAGAAATACAGTAAGTTTTAAGCAATAGTTGAGTTAAATAAAACTACCCAGCAAACATTTAACCCATTCGCTGGGTCAAAACAGCCCAATCGCTGGGTTTGTCCATTTTCAACCCAACTTGGGTTGTTTTTTACCCAGCATTCTTTATAGAGTGTAACGTTCCCATTAAGTATTGAAAATATTTCTGAATGTTCTTTGAATTTTTAAAAAATGTTATGCAGGAAACTTTCCATTTTATCATTCTTCAAACCCATTCCCTAAAACAAGTAACATTTAAAAAACATTAGGCAAATGTCCAACTGAAACGTTCCTGAAAAAAATTTCCAACAATGTATAAATAATGTTTTCTTGAGAACATTATTAAAGACCAGATAACTTTGAGCAAAAGTTCTATTAATGTTACTGGAGGATTTTAAAAGTTAAGAAAAAGATGCACATTTATGTCACTTTCCTGTTTATTCATCCTACTGGAACCAGATGGTCAAGTAAAATATACTGCATCATGCAATACAATATTATATGAAACTAATTTGCATAGTATACATACTAAAATTCACACTGTAATTCTGAACACAGCCGACAGTTTCTTGATGGCTTTCAGTGATGCGAGCTAAAAAAAAAAAGTCAACAAAATAATTGCACACTCATATTTAAAATGAATAAATGCACATCTTTAAAAATGAGCTGCTCAGCTGTAAATAATACCTCCACTCATAACAATCTGATTTGAATATAGTTCTTTACTAAATCATGTGATGCATCATGAAGTGTGAAATTTGCAAACTCATGGGTTCAGTTCTCAGATGTAGGCTTATACCAACTCACTCTGGATAAAAGCACCTGCCAAACACGTACATGTTTTATGCAAAACTCGGCTTTGATAAAGCCCTGCATGCACAATATTTCATTTTCTCCAATTGTCTTGGTAAATTATCCACGCTCGGCCCTGAAGCGGCTGTGTGTTTCTTCTGAAGCAGTTTCGGAGGGTTGCACAAATTTATTAGCAAACACCAGCAGTCCTTTATACTGAAGAGCAGCTCAACACATGAGATTCCGCTGGCTCTTACTGACAATCATTTCATTTGCAAAAGCTAAAAGTCATTTTTTAAATATTTTTTAAGTAGAAAAAGTTCTTACCGTTGCATTTGCTTTCTTATTTATGCAAACTGTTTGAATCAGCAAACATGTTTACTGCGTTTGTGCACGAATGATAATCCAAAAACTAGATTCATAGAGGTTTGTTCAGATTACAAACACTAACTTCAAGCAATAGCAAAACTAATCCTTTACTTAACAAACAGAACAACCATCAATTCAAAAATATTATACATGAACCATCACTTTAAAAAATACTGGGTTAAAAAAAAACCAAGTTGGGTTGAAAATGGACAAACCCAGTGACTGGGTTGTTTTAACTATTAAATGTTTGTCCAACCTGCTGGGTAGTTTTATTTAACTCAACTATTCTTTAAAAATTACTGTTTTTCTTGCTTAAAATGAACCCAAAATATGTTGGAAATTAACATTTATTAATATGTTTAATAAATTAACATTTATTACTAAGTTTAATGAATAATGATAAACAATAAACATGTATTAAATTGATTATTAATAAATTCACCTTTTGATTATTATTGTTTCCTCCAGTAATTATGTGTCTGATTTTTAATTTCCAACCTATTTTGGGTTCATTTTAAGCCAGACATACAGTCATTTTTAAACAATAGTTGAGTTAAATAAAACTGCCCAGCTCACTGGGTTTGTCCATTTTCAACCCAACTTGGGTTGTTTTTAACCCAGCATTTTTTAGAGTGAAGAATTACAGACAGTAATCCCTTCAATCCTTTCCCCTTCAACATCGAATTTGTGTCTCTGATTACAGCTGATAAGGAGTAAAATCAATCCGTGTTAAATCATTAAACGTCACGATAATCGCAGCTAACAGTAAATCAATGAGCAAACGCTGAATTATCGCTCCAGCACATTAAAATCCAGTCTCTAAACGAGCAGGAGTGCGACTGACACCTTCAACAGATTCATTCGGTTCGTGAGCTCGACTCGCGCCTCGTATTTTACACAGCGGCTCTTTAGCATGAGACACTTAAATGAAGGCCGATACTTGAGCTTCATACTCACACGTCATCGTGACGGGAAGTCACGGCCTTTACCATTATACTAACGTTAAAGGTTTGGCCTCAGGGCAGATCGACATGAAGTGTGCTTACTTTGTAGTGCCCGAGAGACGCTCAACAACACGTGAAAATCAATATGGATCAGCAAAACTGACCTGAGTATTACCTTATAAAAACAACTAATAATTCATTTGTGCACCCGTTTAAAACACCTTCGATTATTTCAACAATTCACCAAGCAGAAACTAAAGCCTGAGATTCTCCTATATTCAAATCAATAAACAGTAAAATCACTATTCTGTGACGTTATTTGGAACACATTCTCAATGCATCTCATATGAAACATTTCTGCTACATGACAATGTCATTCTCTGCCGTGATTAAACCTGAAGCTCTTTTCTTGAATTTTTAAAGAGCCGAGCCGATCACAATCTCCAGCTCACATGGATGCGTCCATCATGCTTATTTAATGACATTGGGAAAAATAATAACTCAATCTCAGGATTGTAGGGATCGATAGCTAATCCATTCTGCTGCATGAGCTTTTCTGGAGCAGAAGGCGAGCTGCGGGTTTATCTACCCGACACAAGGCCAGAAGTGTTCATCACCTCCAGATACCGGATGACCGTCCGCTGACAGCCGGAGCCGCGATAAGCTACACAACGCATTGTTTCTGTGTCCGGACTGGCACAGGAGGAGCGACGGGCCGATAAGGGCATCGACTGCGGCCGTATAAACACTCTGGCAGAGGTCAGAGATGCTGTTTATCGGCTCAAGAATCAATGGAAACACACACACACACACTGAGGCAGGTGAATATCTGTCATTCCCACCTGCTGTTCAACAAGCTCAACACTGAGATCCAGGCAAGATTTGAGAAGAATGTCACTCAAAAGTTGACGGACAGAGTCTCTTTTCCAGCTAACAAAAGGAATGTTTGGTTACACTTTATTTCGATGGTCCTCTTTAGACATTCTACTGACTTTACAAGTACATGTAAAAGTATTTTACTAACCCTAACCTAAAAGTCTACTAATACTCTAATGAGAGTTAATTTGCAGCTCCAGGGGGTTAATTAAGTCTGCGAGTCGAGTTCTGGCTCTGAGCTCAGATTGTGTTTGGCTTGAAGAAAAAAGTCATATACACCTAGGATGGCTTGATGGTGAGTAAATCATGGGATAATTTTCATTTTCAGGTGAACTATCTGGTTTCATGTTACTGGAAGAACGTTTTCTTAGCTGGGGACATTTTAAAGGGGACCTCTTTCACAAGATGTAATATAAGTCTCTGGTGTCTCCAGAATGTGTCTGTGAAGTTTCAGCTCAAAATACCCCACAGATCATTTATTATAGCTTGACAAATTTGCCCCTATTTGGGTGTGAGCAAAAACACGCAGTTTTTGTGTGTGTCCCTTTAAATGCAAATGAGCCGCTGCTTTCCAGAAGAGGGCGGAGCTTTAACAGCTCAACAACAACAAAGCTGGAGAATCTCACGCAGCCAAAATGAGGATTGTCAGTAACGGTGTTCAGCCTTACATTGTTCAAACCGGAGTCGACACTGATGGAGAGACTCAGGAAGAAGTTACAACTTTTAGACGTTTCTGAATGGTTAGTGGATAAATTTATGTAGTTGCTGTGGAGTTGATTCAACTCATCCACTAGCATGTGCCGTCATGTTAATCTTTTGTGTTGAATTGACCCTCGTTTGTGAAGCAGTCCGGCGTAAAATGACGGCATGACAACAACACTCTACTACAACAACTCTTCCTCTTCTCTAAAGCAGCCCAACATGGCCCCGCCCCCTTTGTTGCGTGTTCTTGGGGGCGGGGTTTATGTAAATTTTAGGGTTAGTGATGTCATTAAATGGCTCAAGGATGAGACAATGGAATGTTCCTTTAACAAAGGTAAAAAGGTTTTGAAAACACTTTGCGTTTTGAACATTCATAAGTAATGTTTTCATAACTTAATAGGAATGTTAATGTTTTTGTTAGCTGGTGGATCTCAGTCGCCGTAAAACACCAGTGAAAACAAGCAGATCATCAGCGTTTCCACAGCCGTTTGAAAACAATTAGACGAGATCAACTATAAAACTACTGACCTGAAAACCTGCTGAAATGTTGATTACTGTGTGATTTAATAAACCATAAAGACGTCATAACAGACCATTACACTAAACGAAAAGCCTCACATTATCATTCACAATATATTTTATACAGACGAGTCGAACTTTTAACGGTCACTTATATTATAATGCCTCATACGCTTATGAAAAGATGATTAATCTGGGTGTTTTTGTAATCAAGACTTAATTATATCAGCACAATCTTTCACAACAAAACAATGAAGTTTGATCAAATCAATATTAGCATTATAGTGATGTTGACTGAGTAAACACTAGTAAATATCCAGTCTGATTAACAAGCCTCATGTTTTAGTTGTAGTAAACTGACCCAGATGAATCACAGTAATGAACTGCTGCTAATGAGCTGTCACACATAATTCACACAGAGTCCCATCCTCTAATTGCTAATTAGGAAATGCGGAGGTGTTCTAAACGAACTAAACCCGCCCGGGCCGTTTGTCAAGCGCTTCCACACGCAGACACATCCTCTGATTAACTTCAATTAGTGAAAAAACACGAGATGCGCAGTGATGGTATCAGTGAGTCTCAGTCCACACAGGAAGTGAGTGATGGCCAATCAGCAGCGAGTCCCTTCATTTCCTGCTTCGGTGGGGAAATGAGATCTCATCTGTCAGATGATCACAGTCAAAACAACTGTCATCCAAACCATCCCAACAACTGTGACTTCATGCATTAATCATGAATGATTTGAATGACACTTCAGCAGCCAATCAGCAGCCAGTATTACAATCCACACAGCAAAATACTCATGATTTCTTTAGTTTTACCTGCTCTTCTCAAGAAACTCATTGACCAGAGCATGAGTTTGACACTCGAGGAGCCCGTGATGCGCTCGACGCCCTGCTATGGCAACCCAAAGCAATTAAATTCATATCTCATGACCTTCTATTCATCTTTCCTCCCACTCCACGTCTGAAGGAGCGGCGGATCGCTATGGCAACCCTTAGCAATAAAACTTATAACTTAAGAAGATATTTGAACTGGCTTATCACATTCATGATTTCTGCTGAAGTTTCCAGTCTGACCAAAACAAACACTAAAGGATCTGAAATGAAAACTAGATAAGCAAATGTGAAAACTCACAGTCATGATCTCAATCTTGAGGCAGCATTCTATTAGTGTGGTATTATAGTTTTTATTAATATTTTGAATAAGTTATATATGGTTACATATATTTGGTTTATTTTTAGTAAAATGTTTAGTAATTTTGTATGTATGTTTTTGCTATACACTCATATAATATAGTACATATAAAATTGTATTAATTTAAATTTATTATTAATTTATTGATTTATTATTAATTTATTAATTCATTTTAATTCAGTAAGATTATTCAGTATGTATTAATATTTATACTATATATTTATACATAAGATTCTATTCATTTATTAATTAATTTTAATTCAGTACAATTATTTTAAGTCATTCATATTATTTATTTACTTATTTTACTTTACTTTATTTACTTTGCTCCGGCCGCACATATAATATAGCACTAGTTTTATTAATGTTTAAATTTATTAATTCATTTTAATTCAGTAGGATTATTTGAAGACATTCAAATTATTTTATTTTTATTCATTTTATTTATTTTATTTTATTTTATTTACTCCAGCAACACGTATAATATAGTATTTATAAAGTTTTATTAATTTTTTATTTATTATTAATTTATTAATTCATGATAATTCAGTAAGATTATTTGAAGGCATTCAAATTATTATTATTATTATTTTTTTTTTTTTTTTCCAGCCCCAGCTGCTGATCAAACGCTCTTCTGGATGACCGGAGCAGCAGCTGTTTTGAGGTCTGAATTCACTGTAGGTTCAAAGGGCAAGGTCTGAATTTGTGAAAATATGCTTATATACTCAGATAAACACACAAATACAGTGGCAATTGAAGCAGCAGATCTTCATGAACACAGGCGTGACTCTCTGAACCTTGAAAGGCCAAACCAGCCACATCTTCATCCTCCTCAATCACACACACATTCAGGTGTTTCCAGCTCTTCTGAGAAACACAAACACCAGGATCTGTGACCAGTGAACACATCCCCATCCAGGATGAAGAAGCGTTGACATTTATCTCCTTTACCAGTGTTATTTCCCCACAGACTCAGCAGGATGAAGATTCGGGACCGCCGACGGTGAATGTTGGCAGACGCTCACACTGACCTCCATCCAATCCAACATCAAACAGCGTCTGAGCCTTTGAAACAATGATGCGCTTCATTATTGAACAGAGACAAGAGCTCAAACATGAAATACTGTGAGCAGAAATCACACTTTTATTAATCACATGACCTACTTTCAGACAATTAAACAAACACCCCAAGCAACGTCCACACAGATAACAGGGAACGTTCTGGCAAGGTTCTCTAACGTTCTTCCAGTAACATTAATAGAACATTCATTTAAAGTTATCTGGTCATTTATAATGTTCTCAAAACGTTAGCACAAAAACATTATTCGTTCTTTCGTTCATGAAGCACTTTCTTCTGAAACATTTCAGTTCTTCATACGTTTCTTAAATGTTACTTTTTTCGGAACATTCAAAAGTAACATCCCATAATGTTTGCAGAACGATACAATGGAATGTTCCCTTAACATTTATACTAAATATACTAAACTGACCTATTGAAACAGGATAACATTTCTAACACGTCAGCTTTATTTCTACAGCGCTTTATACAGTAGAGATTAATCCAAAGCAACTTGTTGAATGTTGAATCAGTCCAGTGTTGATTCAGTTCAATATTAAATCAATCCAGTTCAATGTTGATTCAATTCAGTTCAATGTTGATTCATTTAAGATGTTGGTTCAATTCAGTTCAATGTTGATTCGGTTTCAATAATCAATGTTCAGTTCAATTCAGTTCAATGATCAATGTTGATTCAATTCAGTTCAATGATGATTCGATTCAGTTCAACATTGATTCAGTTCAGTTCAATGTTGATTCAATTCAGTTCAATGTTGGCCATTCACTTTAAACTATATGACTATGTAGATTTAATATTTAATTAAATTTTTAATAAATACCCATTCTTCTAATTGTATATTCTACTTCACTCAGAAAACAGTGGATTATAGAAGTCAAGGTTGTGAACATCATCTCATGCTGACTGTCAGCACTATGAAGGGGAAATCCAGCAGCATTAGCATCCCAGAATCATCAGGCCAGCTTGTCTTTGTCCTCTGTGCGCCGCAGCGTAAACTCTCTGGCGTTAGACAGGACTAGACATTAAAATCTCAGTTAACCAATGAATAAACTCCATCTCACATGAATAAATGTGCCGTACAGATGGTTAATGTGACTCGTCGATCTGCTCATGCTTTAATTACTGAATCAAACCAGTAATGTGATTCTCTCTTTAATTCTGGGGTATAAAGTGAATTGCTGACGGGCAGATGACCTCTGATGACCTTTGACACGAGTGTTTTTAACAGAAGCAGTGTCAGAATAAACCATTACCAATGAGATTTCTGCTGGGGAAGAGAAACTGAGCGGCATTTTTATCATTAATTATCACTGAATTGATATCTTTAATTACACCTAAATTGATCAAATAAAGCAATAATACAGAAGAAGCCATGTTTTTATGACAGCAGAAACACACAACCTCCAGTGCATTATTGCTTTCATAAGTTGTCAGCAATAGCAATATGATAAAACACTCTAATTTTCCGAACAAACACTCGTATGAGAAGCCTGAATGAACCGAACAGACGCCGCAGGTCTGTCCTTATCAAGGTTAACAAAGCAATCAAATCAATCAAAAACCTCTCTGGCCATGAAAGGGAAACATCCCATTTAGAGGCGCGTGATTGGTGTTCTCGCTCTCGTACAGTACAGCGACTGCTTCTGATCAATGACACAGTGCCGTAATGGAGGCGGAGAACGGCCGGGTCAGGCTTTATGACGAGAGCGCTTAAACACACGGCATCCATCAGCGCAGGACTGACGCATCAGCAGGAGTCCGTCCGTCACACACTGATGCTGTCAGAGCCAATCAGATGGATTTTAAATACATTCTGAGACATTTTTCAGTCTTAATATCTTCAGTCATTTTGCTTCTCCAGTAAATGTATCTTGATTTAAGAATGTTTAGATGTTTGTGCTGGAAAACAAGACAGATAACTGATTCAGTTCGATTCAATGTTGATTCAGTTCAGTCCAATGTTGATTCAATTCAGTTTAGTCCAATGTTGATTCAATTCAGTTCAGTCCAATGTTGATTCAATTCAGTTCAACATTGATTTAGTTTAGTTCAATGTTGATTCAGTTCAGTTCAATGCTGACTCAATTCAGTTCAATGTTGACTCAATTCAGTTCAATGTTGATTCTGTTCAGTTCAATGTTGATTCAGTTCAGTTCAATGTTGACTCAATTCAGTTCAATGTTGATTCAGTTCAGTTCAATGTTGATTCAGTTCAGTTCAATGTTGACTCAATTCAGTTCAATGTTGATTCTGTTCAGTTCAATGTTGATTCAGTTCAGTTCAATGTTGACTCAATTCAGTTCAGTGTTGATTCAGTTCAATGTTGATTCAGTTCAGTTCAACATTGATTTAGTTCAGTTCAGTGTTAATTCAGTTCGATGTTGACTCAATTCAGTTCAATGTTGATTCAGTTCATCAATAATGAAACAAGTTCAAATCAGCTGTAAAGCAGCTCTACAGAAGACAATAGTCATTATTCGGATCAATTCAGTTCAATGTTGATTTTGTTCAGTTCAATGTTGATTCAATTCAGTTCGATGTTGATTCAATTCAGTTCAATGTTGATTCAATTCAGTTTAATGTTAATTCAGTTCAGTTCAATGTTGATTCAGTTCAGTTCAATGTTGATTCAATTCAGTTTAATGTTGATTCAGTTCGGTTCAATATTGATTCAGTTCAGTTCAATGTTGATTCATTTCAGATCAATGTTGATTCAGTTCAGTTCAATGTTGATTCAATTCAGTTTAATGTTGATTCAGTTCAGGTCAATATTGATTCAGTTCAGATCAATATTGATTCAGTTCAGTTCAATATTGATTCAGTTCAGTTCAATGTTGATTCATTTCAGATCAATGTTGATTCAGTTCATCAATTATGAAACGAGTTCAGCTGTAAAGCAGCTCTACAGAAGACAATAGTCATTATTCAGATCAATTCAGTTCAGTGTTGATTCAGTTCAGTTCAGTGTTGATTCAGTTCAGTTCAGTGTTGATTCAGTTCAGTTCATGTATCCAGTAAATGTATTTTGATTTAAGAATGTTTAGATGTTTGTGCTGGAAAACAAGACAAACACTGAGGAAGAACATCATTTCTTGGCGTTTCCCAGCTAAAATCAGACTCTTGGTAAAGGTCGTGTGGTTAATGATCTGGTGCTTTACAGATACAGTGAAGATACAGCCTGAATCTGCTGTAAGGATCATCCGGACTGAACTGAAGCATTCACACCTCAGGGGCCGATAACCTCAGACGAGCACCAAAGCAAGGGCCGCACTCATGAAAACAGCCTCTCCTGCATCCTAATAAACGTCTAAGTGAGCAAAATGTCTTTCATAAAGCACCTCATCTCAGCGGTTTCATCTTCATTGCTCCGGCTAATGTTAGCGCAGGGACTTCTGTCAAACACACATGTAAAACGCACAATAAACTCACTTCGCATGAAATCGTGCCATTTATTGTGCTATTAATTTGATGAAGAGTGTTTACATCTCAACTTCAGTCTAATTACTGAGTATTAAATATGAGAGGGTCGCACACAGATGCTGCTTTATGACTAAATAACACCAGATATTATGGCATACTTTAAAGAGACATATTTTTGCTCTGTTTAATAAAACACAAAGCATTTAATTGCTTATCTAAAAAACATTTGTCACTTTATATATACAGCAAGATTACACATACATTTATTCATTTAGCAGAAGCAATAAAGATATTCAATCAGACTAACTGATATTTAAAGGCACAATATGTAATTTTTACCACTAGAGGTCGCTTATTCAAAACAAAGGAGTGTTTTAGTGGTTTTTGGATATTTTAATCCAAAAATCTTACAGCTCATCAATCATCTAATTATCAGTTAGAAACAAAGGAGTTTAACCTCTTTGTTTTTAGTTTAAAAATCCCAGCTAACAGAGAATGTTCTGGCAAGGTTCTCTCAACGTTATGAACAAACGTTATTCCAGTAACATTAATAGATGTTCTGAACATTATTAGTAACATTAATGTTAATGTTCTGAAATGTTTCATTGTCTGAAACGTTTTTTTTTTTGTTTTTTTTAAATGTTACAACTTGTCTCGGAACGTTCAGAGAACATTCAAATGTAACAATTCCATTGTGCTTGAAGAACGATACAATGGAATGTTCACTTAACGTTCACAACCTAAAAATACTTTTAAAACATTTTAAAAATGGAACATTCAGAAATTATTGTTACAGATTAACGGTGTAGAAACACACACGATGAGGAATATAATATCAAGAGTCAAACTTTACTAGAGAATCCAATGGAACATACAGGAACACAGGAGATACACACACTACCATCAAACCTCAAGTGAGTGAGGTGACTGTTCATATATAGAGTCCAGATGAGTGCTAATGACGATGATAGACTTCAGGTGCGTGTGATGGTGATGACGTGCAGGTGCAGGACAGAGGGAATGCTGGGAAGTGTAGTACAGGAACCGGTGACTGTAACAATTATATTCATAACTCAATGGGAACATTAACAAAATGTTCTTAGAACATATTTTTGTTTTTACAGATGTTAAGTTTAAATTAAAGATTTAAGAGTCTTTTTTTGTTCTGTTAATTAAAATATCTAAAATAAAAAACTTTCATTTCAACATCATTTCATATACAGTAATATCCCATTAACACATTTTTCAGGCGCTTTTATCTAAAGCGACTTAAGATATTCCACCAGAAAGTCAAACTCATCTAATTACCTACTACTTACATCTAAAGGACTGACCTTGATATGTGGTTTTACAGATGTCGAACAGGTCAAAGGTGCCTTTAAAACGCCACACAGCTGATTTAATCTGAGATCTGATGATTTCAGAAGAACACGAGTGTTTGTGCTAAAAGCCCTTTCCACGCTGCGGTCTTTAAACGACCGTAAACCCGTGTCTCCAATCTTGCAGCGCAGACATGGTGCATAAAAACTCACCCAGAGAGTAAATCATAAGAGCTATCAATAAATAATTACGTTTAAATGTCTCTTAATGACCAAACTTTGCTGATGCTGCTATAGTTTATGGGATCTGGCGAGGTCGTAAAGAGCTAATGACACGCAGGCTAAAGATAAAAGCACAATAACAGCAGAAAATATCACTGCTGGGCCTCCATTAGACGAGAAAATGCGGCACTTCAGTCCCAGTGAAGCCAGACTGGGCGAGGAATAAACCAGAGAGCATCAGTGCTGCAGATCTGATCCAAAAAAATAAAGAAATCGGATCATTAAAAGAGGAGCTCAGATAAAAATGACCTCTGACATCATGTGGATTCAAACGTATGTGTTGAACTCAGAAACAGACACTTAGAGGAATATTAATGCAGCTCTTTTCAAGTTTATGATTCATTTTAAACACACATAAAGGTCATAAAAGCTCAAATATTGCTTATTTTTCAGAGTGAGAAAGATTTGCGTTGGTAAAGCTCTTGGTCAGTTGTTGGACGGCACATAAACGAGAGCTAATCGAGGCTGTTACGACCCTATAAAAGCATCGGTAACTTGCATGAGCTGCACTTTTATTAGCAGAAACCCAAGACGAGTGTGTGTGAATCCTCCAGGTGCCACGTGGTTCCCGCTGAAACATGTATGATTAATTATTCATGACAGCTTTAGTTTAACGACTGTCAAAACAGACGCTCTCTTGAGACTCTATACAAGAGGTTAGACAGAAACACAAGACGCCCGTGATCCTACAAACAGTCTCCCACCTCTGAAATACAGCTGCATACATGCAAATCATTATTTATTTACCTTAACAGTTCAGGTAAAGGTCCGTGAAAGTGATTTTGAGCCTCTTTTGGCTCCTCTCACTTGCAGAACACAAGCTTCTGGAGGACACATAAGTCTGAAGTAGTGAGTTTAGGTATAGTGGGTCAGAGCCAGTGATTGTTCTGTAGGCAAACATCAGAGCCTTGAACTTGATAAAAGTGGCTATTGGCAGCCATTGCAGGTTTATGAGGAAAGGAGTGACATGTGCTCTCTTCAACTCGATAAAGACCACTCTTCTGGATTCTGAATCAGCAGAGGTTTGATAGTACATGCTGGAAGACCTGCCAAGAGACCATTGCAATAGTCCAGTCTGGATAGAACAAGAACTTGGACAACGAGTTGTTTACGTTTACGTTTATGCATTTGGCAGACGCTTTTATCCGAAGCGACTTACATTGCATTATACTATACATTTTTTTTGTTTTGTATCTGAGTATGTGCAATCCCTGGGTTTGAACCCACAACCTTGGCATTGCTAGTGCCATGCTCTAACCACTGAGCTACAGGAAAGCATAGAAAGTTGTGTAGCTCCGATAGGAAAGGTCTGATCCTCTTATTGTTGTACCAAGTAAATCTGTCGGACTGGGCAGTTCTAGCAATGTGGTCTGTGAAGTGAACTGATCAATCAAAACTCCAAGGTTCCTGGACGTCCTGGATTGAGTTATAGTTAACGAACCTAGCTGAACAGAGAAGTTGTGATGAAGTGTGACAAAAAAACATGAAGCACCATTACAGATTATAAAATCTTTGCAAAAAAAAGGAAAAAAAGCTTTTCTTTGAGTGAAAGAGATGCAAGAGAAAATATTACAGACACTCATACACACCGCCGCTCGACTGTCAGACAGATACCTGTGGAGTCTGTGCTGTCGTCCTGTTAGATGCCAACAGACCCCCAACAGTGCCCCTCCATTCCATATACACACAAACACAAACACACACACTCGCACACATACTCACTCACTCACTCACTCACTCACACACACACACACACACACACACACACACACTCGCACACATACTCACTCACTCACTCACACACACACACACACACACTCACACATACTCACTCACTCGCACACTTACTCACTTGCACACACACACACACACACACACACACACACACACACACACACACAGGGATGGCTTCAGGGGGTTTTAGGGGCAAAAATTACACTAAGATGAACAAAAGTCTCAGCAAATTCAAGACACAAGGGCAAAAATGCACTAAATCAAACTAAATCTGATACGACTATCACAAGTGAAATATAAAATAAATGGAAAGTGAAGATTATAACATTACTTTAGATCTGCTATGATCACATCGCAGGAAACATTATACAGCTGTTATATAAATGCTCATATGCCTCATTTAAGCAGGATTAAACTTGTCAATAAACAAATGCAGCTTCTGTTCCAAAATATTATTGGTAACAGCCAGTTTTATCAATCTGGTTGATTGAATTAATTAAATATAAGTATTTTACATAAAAAGATAACACAGATAAGGTAATTATAAACATTGTCCTCATAAAAAAATTTCTTAATGAAAAAAGTTCTGATCCTCAAACTTCACAGAAACACCTGAACAGTAAAAATCAGTTTCTGCTGGAACACAAGCTATACAGCAGAAGAGCTTCAATCAGTCTGAATTATTGATTTAGTTCATTAATTTATTTAAAGCCATATCAGCAGAAAAGGACACTTTTCATGGCAAACTATGAGTAAATTATACACACTCCTCAGTTTAGTAAAGCTACAATTTTGAATTAAAAATGTTTAAACAGGCTCACAACTGAAGTGTTTTAGTTTAAATCTGATCAATGTAAATGGATTCCTAGTGTCTGTATATCTTCAGCTATATGTGCTGTAATTCATCATCTCTGTCTGTCTGAGGAATAAACTGAATCTGATTTCAGCTGGAAGAGAAACACTGACATCTGCTGCTGAGACTCAAACAATACAAATGTTCAAACATCATCTAGAAGTAATCATAGGATCATATTTCAACGGCTTTTTGGTTCACAAAAAAAGTCACATGTTTGGGCAACTAATTTTTGATGGACCAAAATGTTTAGTCGCCAGATCAAATATCAAATGATTTCTCCAGTCATAAACACCTCAGACTAAAGCACTAATGCAGCAGGTCATTTTAGGGTTTTTATTTTATTTATTTTTCTTTTAAGTTTCATTATACATTTAGTTTGCAGCAGTACACATGCAGTAAAGAGGAGAAGAATGACATCTCAGATAAAAATGAAAAAGCATACAGAATTTATCCTGAACTGGATGTAAATGTTACTATAAAGACTACAAATATCAGAACTGAGCTGCTGAAAAAGTGAGACATGAGAAAAACATTTTTTTTACTTTTACTTTTTTTTACTATTTCTCAACAGGATTGAGTATTGTAGCCAATCAAAGGGATTTCTGTTGAAAATAATGACTAATCAGAGGTGTTTAAGTTACCAGTTGTCCAAACCACGCAACGATTCCATTTTAGAAACTTTCTATTTTTTGGAAGTCGTGGTTGGAACAATTACACAAAGTATGGCAATGATAATCTCAGCTTATGTACTTTATTTAATGTTAAAAGCGTGTAAAGTGACTTAGAATATCATTTAGTGCTCCCAGCTTTGTAGCCGTGTTAAAAGCAACAATGGATAATTCACCTCAGATCTTTAAATTAAACAAAAGCCAGAACGTTCAAATTGTGAACAAATAAGTGTATTCTATGATAAAGATTGTTTTAGTAACCCAGTATGTGTTTTATTAATGTTTAAATGGTGTAGTATTTGTGAATTTGATTACGTACTTATTAATTTCTTTGCAAGTGCCTTCAAGTTCAATCTCTGGTGTAGTGCAAATGCTGCGAGAGCCCGCCCACACCCTGTTCTGATTGGCTGTTGTTTTTGATTGATTGACTTCTAGTTTTACAAATGAGGCCAATCTTTGTAGACTGAATAAAAATGTTTTTGGTAATCATATTAAAAATAACACTTAAATTGGATAATATTTAGACTTTTGAGATTTGAAGTGCTGGAAAAAGTTGTGTGAAGAAAGTGGGACTGTCATGTCGAGGGAGTAAGTTTGGAATGACGTCATCAGGGCTTTTGGTGAAATGACGCCACTGCATGTGTGGATTATAATGTAAATACGAAATCATGTGAATTTAAGCTATTATATTCTGAAAAGTTGATTAACTAAACTTAGTTTTGCTTGATTAAGCACTACTCACAAATCTACAAATCTAGTTTGATGTATTAAAATCATTTTGATATTTCAGTAAGTTTTGGTGTTATGTCAACATATTCATGGGTATGCTATATACTGTACAATTTAGGAGTTTTTAGAATTGTGGATGAGCTATATAAATATGAAACATCTAATCTGATGGGTGCAGAATAGTAAAATCGGGCTGAGAGTGGGATTAAAAAAAAAACAAAAAAAACAAGCACCGCTGTTAAAATAAGCAAGATAAATCCCAATTGTTTTATATTTATATTTTACATGTTGTGTCTGTTAATACTCTGAACATTTATCTCTAACATTTAAAAGGTAAATTTTTCATGTAAAACACAAATCAAGCATTAGACTATCATACACATAGACTGAGAGATGCATAGTAAGTTCTTTCTGCTGAAATGAGATCTGGGTGTTCTCACTTTTTGTTCATGAAAAATAAATCTGTTCTTGACATTCCTTGAGTGTTTCTTAAAACAATCACACAGCAGCAGAATAATGACACTTACTCCAGTTTCTCCAGTTTACACTGAGGATGTTCTAGTAGATCTGAAAGCATCTTCACTCCTGAATCTCTAATGTCATTCTCACTCAGGTCCAGCTCTCTCAAAGACAGATTTTATCTCCCTCTGAAAACTTCTGTTACTGATGTGACTAGATCTCAACCTGTGAGTGTCTGAGAAACAGATTAACCCTTTCAATTAGAATACAGTGAGAATAAGGTCATCAGATATAACACACAGACATAAAGATGTACAGTTATTACTGGGTTCATAGCAACATTAAAGAGTCTTAATCAACTATCAGAGTATCAAAGCAAGTCTGTCTATGTGGTTTATTTCTTCCCATTTGGTACTAAATAGGTACATATTATACATGTTCAGTCCTGTTTATATTTATTAAATTTTATTACTGTATTATACTTTATTACAATATTTACATGTATGTAAATATTTACATGTATGAAAACATGTATGAAAACATGTGTTTATCATTCTTCATTTGAATAATCTAATACTGATGTAGGTCCATCCAGCATTTCTTAAGACATTCATATAATTTAATAGTGAAATATAATGTAATAAAATATAATATAATGCCTTTAGCTCATTTCGATTGCATTTTTATCTTTTACATTAACAAAAATACAAACACATGCACAAGCACATGATTTTTACAATCTTGCTTAATAAATGTCTTTTTTTAACCAAATAAGCTTTGGTACTGCAGCTTTAAAGCACAATTTAGGTATCATTTGACTATTTTAAGGTTAATTATTGGTAATCTAGACCTTATAGAACACTATCATAAATACATTGTAAAAAGCTGGTAACATGCAGTAGGGGACTGAATCTCAGAGCTGATCTCAGAACAGCACAGCTACAGAAAATCAGACACTATCACAAACAGAGAAATATGGATATTGTGAGTCTGTCTTGTGAAGAATGTGTGTCAACATGCATGGATTCACAGTATACAATGCTGGAATTGGAAACGTAACCCAATTTCTCCAGTTTACACTGAGGATCTTCTAGCAGATCTAAAAGCTGCTTTATTCCTAAATCTGTAATGACATTCTCACTCAGGTCCAGCTCTCTCAGATGAGATGGGTTTGATCTCAGAGCTGAACTCAAATCAGCACAACCTCTGTTACTGGCATAACAAGATCTCAACCTGAGTGAAAAAAAAAAAAAATTAAACACTGATGTCAAGAAAAGTATAGGAAAAAACTACTATAAAGATTATAGTATTTCCAGTCTTTACTAAAACAAATATATGAAAATGCCAGTGCTACTCACCTCAGCGTCTCCAGTTTACACTGAGGATGTTTCAGTAAACCTGAAAGCTGCTTCATTCCTGAATCTCTGATGACATTCTTACTCAGGTCCAGCTCTCTCAGATGAGATGGGTTTGAACTCAGAGCTGAACTCAGATCAGCACAAGCGTCACTGATATGACAAGATCTCAACCTGTGAGTGTGAAGAAAACACATTAAATACTGATGTCCAGTGTGGGGGGTAACTCATTACAAGTAACTTGAGTTATGTTATCTAAATACTTTTTCAAGTAACTTGTAAAGTAACACATTACTTTTAAATTTACAACAAAATATCTTAGTTACTTTTTCAAATAACACAAGATACTTTGTTTTCACATTATTGACTGACAGCACCCCTGTCCCCATGTTGAGAGAAATCAGAAATAAGTGCAGAGGCGTTGTGTGCGCTGTGTGTGAACATGATAGTTATTTTAAGTTCTAGACTTAAACAAATTGAAAAATTAAATAAATTAGTTTATCAAATATATAAACAGAAAATTATAGTTTTTGTCACCAAATATGTTTTTACCTCCAGTAAAAACGGAAGTATCAGATTCAAACTTTGTCCTGTTCTACCAGTACATTTTTATCATGACTTGCAGAGTTTCGTTGCGTGAGACTGAACATCAACCTTTTGTTCCAGACATTCACAGGATTCATATTTGTGCTGTCAATAATTCTTCTAAAGTACATCGTTCATCATCGGTCATTAACAGGAATGAGGATATGTGAGGGTTTTTTTCTTGAGTACTGAAACCATAAAACTGACAGTGTTTTCTTGTTCTTTAAAGATTTTTGTCATGTTGATCTTCTGCAGGGGAAATTTTGTTAAATCCTACTATAAATAACAATATAATTGATAGTCAATACAGCAAAAAATATAGTCTCAACAGCTTTTCCCTTTTTTTTCATTTGAAGTTGAATTACTGACAAAGTTTTAATATTACATATTACAATCTTCATGTGAGAAAGTTGTGTGATTTGGGGATGATGTTTCACCATGTCTAATCAGAGGAAGCTTGTGCATTCAGTGCAGCATAAGCTGTGTTTGGGTTTGTTATGTGTGTTATTTAACTGGTAATATATTTGTGTAGTGTTACGAGTCCCTCTGAAAAGGCTAGGGGTAAAAGGGGTGTAACAAAATAGTGGCTGAGAGAACTGCCGTCTCCAAGTCCCAGGGCCAGTACACAAGAAAGCTCAGCACACCGGTTTTAAGCAAATACACCAAAGGTATTTTATTTAACAGAATGTGGAAGATACTGAAGTTAGTGCTTCAGGAGGGGAAAAGGCCAAAACAATAAACAAAAAGTTCCCCCTGACTATGGTTCTAAGAAGTAACTGACCTATCAAAAGAAATTGAAATAAAATACAGAGACACTTCCCTGACTCCCTCTCTAACTCAAACACAGGAGAAAAAAAGTAATTTCAAAAATAAATGGCATCCACCTCCCTACAAAGGTTTCCACTCAGGCAGTTACAACAATAGCTGAAATGCTCTTGTTATTCACACTCTTAACAACTTGACCTTGACACTACCAGTAAAGCAATCAACAAACACTTTAAGTACACAACAGCACTGGGACTGGAAGATGGCAGTTGCAAGGACTGACCCTCTCAGCCTCTTTCACTGGACTGCCACTCTGCAGGTTCCTTTATACTCCAGCTAACGATCTCAAACAGGAGTCAGGTGGCACTCATTAGCCTGTCAAGCAGAGAGAACAGGAGGAGCAAGAGAGAAAGGAACACAGTATACATATACACAGGAAACAAGTTACAGCATACAAACTAGAGTAACTTATGTCCCTATGGACGTAACAATAGAGACTTCTTGTGAGATTCTTGAGTGTGTTTTGGTCACAGATCAGTGTCTCATGTTTATCTTCATGTATTTGTCAGACCACATCTGTGAGAAAACAGGTTCATGAGGATCATCAGTGGATGAATTAATGGATGTTTGTGTTTCTGCTTATGAATATGAGCTTCAGCCATTTTTTAAGAAATATAAATGGCTCTTACACCCAGGGCCACCACCATCCAGTAGCCATATGAAAACAGTGAACAGTAATTCATTCATTTAAGCCTGTAAATATAGGAGAAGTATAGCAAAGTCATTTGGTTACACTTTATTTTACAGTGCCGTAGTTATGCTTTGGCATGTAGATGTCTTCAGGCCAGGACTGTAATAAAACATGTGAAGTTTGGGGCAGATCGGACATTGTTTGCCCAAGTTACAACAACTTCCTGTTTCATGGTGGAACATCAAACTTTGTCAGTCCGCCACAGACACACCCTTCAGCGAACTCTAGATATTTTATAAATATATCTCAGATTGTTCATCTTGAAAAGGTGGATTCTGTAATCCACTGCTGCTTCAATATATATCTTTTGAGTTATTATTACAATTTTTCTTTCTAAATATTAAATTATTTGAATGACTTCTTCAACTTATGTTAAAGCATTTATTTTCCTTTTTAAACACTAGAAAATAATTTTGAATATTGTCTGTACCTCTCACTGAGAGAAAAGAACATGTTATCAGTATGTTTTGAGAAACTTTCCTGTTTATAGTTGGAGACAGGGCCAACTTTAACCTTGAAGAAGCTGTGAATCATGTGTATCTGTGTATGTGTTGTGTTGCCCCTCTGCAGGTAGGTGGAAGTCGTTTGCGATGTGTATTTAAGAATTCGCTTGTATTGTAGCGGCATCTTTGTTTGTGCACAATCGGAGGTTTGGGTGAGACTGATTCAAGCACGGCCAGTACGAGTGATCGCTTTACAGAACAAACGCGGGTTTATCTCTCCAACGTGCACATTGCCTTCAGATAGACTGGACGAGCCCTCAGCTTCTCAGCATGCGTTGTCTGCCTGGTTGTTTGGTTTCCGGAGGTTGCACTCGTAAGGTATGTTCTTAACCTATGATTGGAGTGCCTTTTGTATTCAAACAGGATGTTGATTTTATTAACAGCTGTTCATTTCTGTTGATCGTCAAAATTGTAATTTTATTGCAGATCCTTTAAGCACAGACTGGTTGCGTGCTCATGGACGTTTAGCTCCATGTTGTTGGGCTGCGTGGGACTATCGTCCGGGGACGCTGCTGCTTTGTTTTGCGTTGGACCACTTCGTCAAGTATATAATTTATTACATTATAGCATACAGTTTGTGTTGGCGGTATGGTTCTGTTCTGGGCAAAACTCCCCACGCCTGTCCATGCAGCCATGCTTGGACAGAGCGGGGAGAGCAGCAAGTAAAAACCCCCTGGGGTACAGAACAGATTCAATATAAGCATACATAATTACAGTTTGTACATTACATGAGTTTGTAGAAAATGCAAAATGTTCAAAATAGTGAACTGTGTACAGAAAAGAACAAGTTAGATAAGATTACAGGTTCAGTTAGGTGGAGTTGGGGTTGGAGGAGGGAGTTTGAATTGAGAGCAGCAAAGCAATAGAAGAGATGCTGAAGGCGTGGGAATTTAAATGGCCCGCTACAATAGGTGTCGAAAGCGGATTGGTACATCGACGCGAGCTTGCCTGACGTGGCCTGCCTGAACTAACGTGATGCTTGATTTTTGTTTTGTTTTTGTTTTGCGTTACGTTGCTTTGTTTTTGTTTGTGTTACTTTGCTGTTTTGCGTTGTGCGGTTTAATTTGTTTTTCATTTGTGTTCGTGATTGAAGTTTCATTGTGTGTGTGTGTGTGTGTGTCGGCTGGTTCAACTGTTTTTTTTTCTTCATTACAACTAGTATTATCGTGTAAAAAAATTTTAATGTGCATGTTTTGTTTGTTGTATTTTTTTCCTTTTTTTGTATTGGTTTATTGTTTAAGGATATTGGTGTTTTGCTTTTGGTTGTGTTATATTAGCGATTGTGAATCTTGGTTAATATGAGTTTCTATTTCATTTCCTATTTTTGGTTTGTATTGTAATGAGTGATTTTTTTCTACTTTATATTAATTTATTTAGTATTATAACTTCAGTATCTATAAGTTGATTTGTGGGTTATTGTGTGAGGGAGAAATCTTTATTTATTTTCATTTGTATTGTCTTTATGGAGTGACGGTTTGTGCCTGTGCTATTGTGACAATTCTGGGTTTAGTGTGTAACCTAATTCTGTTTGTTACAGGAGCTGGGTGCCTAAGGCAGGGGTGGATTTCTGGTGGCGGTCCTTCACGAGTGCTGTGTTGTGTTGTGTGGTGCCGTGTACGTGTGTGTGAGTGTGTTTATGCACAGGTGTAAGGGAGCAGTGATTTTGCTGTGGAGGCCTTGTTGTGCCCTTTATTCCCTGTTGCCACGCCTTGGCTCCTGCACCCTGAAACCCAGACGTCCCTGATTGCATTTGGTTAAACTGTTTAAACTAATTTTTACATTTCTAATTTCTCATTCTTCCTTAATTTTTTTTTTGGTTTAGTGATTGTTTTTCCTGTGTCTGTGCTTTTTGTAAAATCTTTTATCTTTAATCAAATTTATATTTCATTTTTTTTTATATCCACGTCTCTTAAACTGCCATAACTTTAAAAGACAATATCTCTGCTTGCATTGAACTTTCAGAGCTGTAACTTTGCAGATACTGTTTATGCTCAAGCAGCAACATTACACACTAACTAAAGTTAAAAAAGTCAAATCTCAATGAACCACCCCTTTAATATTTCTCTTGTGGCCCATGCGTATTGAAAAAAAATGAGAAGAGATGTAGGTGTAAAAGAAGTTGTTGTTTTTTTTTAAATGAGGAGTTAGCTAATCTTATTGCAGTGTGTCAGTTATGCGTGATGCGCTATAAATTATTGCGGGGCAAATTAAATTATTAATTTAATTCTAAAAGTAGCCTTATCATCATCAATCAGATCATCGCAGAAGGGCTTGAGATCACTGGGCCTGGTATGTGTTATTTGCAGCGCATATTTGTATTTTCATATGTTGTCAACTTTTGCAGCGCGTTTCTGTATTTTCATGTGTTGTGAACTTTTGCAGCGCGTTTCTCTATTTTCATGTGTTGTCAACTTTTGCAGCGCGTTTCTCTATTTTCATGTGTAGCGAGGAGTAGCGAGCTGACAGTGGTGACGGCAAGAACCCGTAAGTGCTTTGCTGAATATCTGTTCTGGGTCAGTTGCTTTGTTTATTATTTGCTGCTAGGAAGGATTAATTTCGAACCTGTGCTTGTCCTATTTTCTACCTTGACTATAATTGTATTTTAATTGTACTCGTTTAGAATAACAGCCGCGTTTGCAGAGTTTTATTGGTGTTATTGCTCGTAGTCGCACTTAGTTTCGATTTTTAGCCATTCACGGGCTTTCGGCTTTTGCAGTGCTAATTTTCAAGGCGGGCTTAGCTGTTTTCAATCACGTGTTAATAAGCAGCATATTTATTGTGTGCGCGCGCTGTCGCGGAAGCGTCAGCGGGAGCGTTCAGCCGTTGTGTTCAGCCTCCTCGTGTTCAGACCGACTCGGGTAAAGACCTGCGACTCTACCTGCGCGACTCCACCGAGCAACGACACCGGTAGGCACTTAAGTATATACCTTCCCTTTCTTTCACACTTTTCCCTTCCTTCTTCCTCAGCATGTGCTTTCAATACATTTCTGTCGTCTCTCGGCAACGCTCCACTAACCCACGTAAAAGGCAGCGCAATGCTTTTAACCTGCGTCCTATCTACTCCTCTTCTAATACTAATACTCCTCTCTCTGTCTCTGTGGGGCTATGGAATTGTCAGTCTGCAGTTAACAAAGCTGACTTCATTCCAGCCTTTGCTACTAATTCTACTCTCAATATCTTGGGCTTGACTGAGACCTGGATTCGTCCAGAGGACTCAGCAACCCCTGCTGCTCTCTCTAACAACTTCACTTTCTCTCATACCCCTCGCCAGTCTGGGAGGGGTGGGGGCACAGGTCTTCTCATTTCTGACAATTGGAAATACTCGACTCATTCCTCTCTTTGCAACTACAATTCATTTGAGTTTCATGCTATTACAATCGCAAATCCTGCCAAAATTCATATCGTGGTAATTTATTGCCCTCCAGGCCAACTGGGTACCTTTGTAGAGGAACTGGACATGCTGCTGTCCTCATTCCCAGAGGATGGTAGCCCACTTGTAGTTTTTGGCGATTTCAACATTCATCTAGAGAAGCCTTATGCTTCAGACTTCCTCTCTCTTATAGCCTCATTTGATCTCAGTTGGCTCATCACCACAAGTACACACAAATCTGGCAACCAACTTGACCTCATTTACACATGCAACTGCATCACTGACAATATTTTGGTAAAACCTCTGCACATTTCCGATCATTTCTTCATCACTTTTAGTCTACAACTCCCTATTTGTTCACCACCAACCCCTCTACCAGTTACCTTTAGACGAAACCTGCGCTCTCTTTCTTCTTCTCATCTTTCCTCTGCTGTATCATCCTCCCTTCCCTCACCCACACAATTCTCATCTCTGGATGTGAATACAGCAACTGACACTTTATGTTCCATCTTGACTTCATCTCTAGATAGCATTTGTCCTCTGTCATCCAGGCCTGCACGTTCCACTCCCTCTAATCCCTGGTTATCTGATGTTCTTCGTGAACACCGGACCAAACTCAGGGCTGCAGAGAGGAAATGGCACAAATCAAAAGACCAATCTGACCTAGGTAGCTATCAATCCCTGCTCTCATCCTTTTCGGCTGAAATTCATGCTGCTAAATCTTCCTATTTCACAACAAAATCAACAGCGCTTCAAACACACGCACACTTTTCAAAACATTCAACTCTCTCCTCTGTCCCCTCCACCACCACCCACCTCCTCCTAACTGCTGATCATTTTGCTAATTTTTCACTAACAAAACCACTACCATCAGCAGTCAGTTCTCCGCTCCACACACACAGGACCATCCACATACACAGCCACACACCTCTCTTCGTTCTCTCCCCTCATGGAGACAGAAGTATCCAAACTCCTTCTCTCCAGCCATCCCACCACCTGCCCTCTTGATCCCATCCCCTCACACCTTCTACAAGCCATCACTCCTACAATTGCACCAGCACTTACACACATTATCAACACATCTCTCCACACTGGCACTTTCCCTAACACATTCAAGCAGGCTCGGGTAACCCCACTGCTTAAAAACCCACATTAAACACGTCACTTGTAGACAGCTACAGACCTGTTTCTCTCCTACCATTCATAGCAAAAACACTTGAACGAGTTGTTTTCAACCAGGTGTCATCTTTCCTCTCACAGAGCAATCAATTGGATGTCAATCAATCTGGTTTCAAGAGTGGCCACTCAACCGAGACTGCACTACTGTCGGTCACTGAATCCTTGCGGATTGCAAAGGCTGATTCCAAATCATCAGTTCTCATTCTGCTCGATCTATCTGCTGCCTTTGACACGGTGAATCATCAGATCCTCCTGTCCACCCTCTCATCACTAGGCATCACAGGTACTGAATCTGGGCATTCACTGGTTTGAATCCTATCTCACAGGAAGGTCTTTCAGGGTTGCCTGGAGACGGGAGGTATCCAAAACTACATCACTTGGTCCCATCATACAGGCACATGGTTTCTCCTACCATTGTTATGCTGATGACACACAACTCTTCCTTTTATTCCAACCAGATGATCCCACAGTACCTACACGAATCTCAAGCTGTCTGGCGGACATCTCGGCATGGATGAAAGAACATCATCTGCAGCTCAACCTGGCTAAGACTGAGCTTCTCGTCTTCCCTGCCAATTCGACTCTAAATCATGATTTCAGCATCCAGCTAGGTACATCCTCAATTACCCCATCAAATTCGGCCAGAAATCTTGGAGTAATCCTTGATGACCAACTGACCTTCAAAGACCACATTGCGAAGACAGCTCGGTCATGCAGATTTGCACTATACAACATCAGGAAAATCAGGCCCTTTCTAGCAAAACATGCAACACAACTCCTTGTCCAGGCCCTGGTCATTTCTAAGCTTGATTACTGCAATGCTCTTCTGGCTGGACTGCCATCATGCACAATCAAGCCTCTTCAAATGATTCAGAACGCTGCAGCACGTCTCGTCTTTAACGAGCCCAAAAGAGCCCACGTCACACCTCTCTTCATCTCTCTGCACTGGCTACCACTTGCTGCTCGCATCAAATTCAAGGCGTTGACATTTGCTTACAGATCTACCACGGGCTCAGCACCCTCCTACTTCCACTCACTCTTACGAGTCTACACTCCGACCAGAAGCCTACGCTCATTAAAGGAGCGAAGGCTCGTGGTACCATCACAGAGAGGCACGAAATCACTCTCCAGGACATTCTCGTTCACTGTCCCTCGCTGGTGGAATGATCTTCCTGCCTTCATCCGCAATGCAGAATCCCTGGCAATATTCAAAAGACAGCTGAAAACTTAAACTCATTCTAAAAAAAAAAAATTCTATACCTATCCCTTCACTTCCTTTAATCCCTCTCTATTGTAGCTTATGATACTCTGAGCACTGCCTAAAACTTGTATTGTGAGCACTTCTTGTCCCTATTTGCCTCGTCATGACGACTCGCTTATTGTATTCCTCACTTGTAAGTCGCTTTGGATAAAAGCGTCTGCCAAATGAATAAATGTAAATGTAAATATAAATGTGTTGTGAACTTTTGCAGCGCATTTCTGTATTTTCATGTGTTGCGAACTTTTGCAGTGCATGTGTTGTCAAACTGATGAAGATGTTTTCTTTATTTGCTGGTGTTTCTTCTATTTGCTGGTGTTTTCTTCATTTGCAGTGCGTTGAGCTCTCTCAGCCACTGTACATTATACCGTTACACATGCATTTTCTTTCACAACTGTTTACATTAAAAAATATCTGACTGTGTTTACTTGAATACTCTCCAAGACCGGCATTTTGACATTATTTTGTGTGTATTTGACTGTTTAAGTGCAATAAGCAGCAAAAACAACTCAATTTATTACTGAGAGGCAGCTGTGAGCACAAAATCTGTGGGAATGAGTAAAATTATCTGCAATCCCATTCTGAAATTCAAGCCCTGTAACACCAACAATATTCATCCAGCACAAATGAAAGGAAGCCGGTTTGTGTGTCGACTCTGTCGCTGTCGGAGAGATGAGCGAGAAAGAGCAGCTGGTATCGTGTATCTATTCTGCAACACCACATTGCACTTTGTTAATTATTTCAGATGCCTTATTAAAAGACTACAACTGAAAAAGTATAAAATTCAACCCACTAAAGTGGCTAGTAGGAGTGACTGCATAACATGCCACTGCTGAAATCTAACCGCACTTGGTGGGTGTTAAAGGGTTAGTTCACCCAAAAATGAAAATTCTGTCATTAAACTCAATTTTATGAAGCGACGTGAGTGCTTTGCTTTTGCAGATGACACATGAGTCTGAACACAACACACACTGTTCTTTCACAACGCCGCCGGTGAGAGCGTCAAAATTCGCTTTGGGTGCCCTGACTCTTATGTCAAGCCCTGGTCTTTCAATATTCAAGAGACAGTTGAAAACTTATCTGTTCAGTGAGCACTTAACTGCAGTTTGCTGACTCTTATCCTTCTTTCTCAATTTCTTAAATCCCTCCCTATTCTAAATTGTACTTTTCTAGACAATGTTTGCAAAACTTTGTATTGCTAGCATTTCTCATGTTATTGATTCCTTAAAATGAACTGCTTGTTGTATTCCTCATTTGAGTCACTATGCTAAACATTGTGTACAGTATGTAGCACTCACCCCTAACCTAGTGTGCATGTACACAATTCTGCATATTCCTAAGTGCTGTGTAATGTACTAAGTCACATGATCTGATTTTCCGAAAAGTAGGTGGAGCACAGTGTTTTTTTGTTTGCTTGTTTGTTTTTTATTGGTCCACAAATAAAATACCCATCCTTGGTATCTGAAACTAATTATTTAATAATATACTGATATAAGGTAGGGGGCGCTATTACGCATCTTCTGAAAGACTCTCTGGATCAAAACACAGGCAAAGAAGAAGCAGAAACAAGTGATAAAAGCATTGCATTGACACATATGTAAAATAAAAGTGATCATCAAACATTAAACAGCATATAAATCAAACTGTTATGGGGTGACTGAGACGAGAAACATGCGGATCCATGTGCAAAGCTTTAGGACAACAGTTTACAGACAGCCTCCGTGGCCGAATCAGGACTGGACAAGAGTTCTCAGACAGCCTCTGTGGCTTGGTCGAGACTAGGGTTGGGTATCGTTTTAATTTTAACGATTCCGATTCTGCTTATCGAATCCGGTTCTTATCGATTCTCAATTCCGATTCCAATATTTTTTTTATGGAGAGAAAAAAAGAGCATACTTCAAGAATAATGTTTTTACCTTTTATTCTTGCCACATTTAGGCTATAACCAGTAGGCTGTAACTGTTTTTGTACCTGAGTGTGAGACGCTGCTTTTGCTTAGCTGTATCTGGTGCTTTAGGACTCGCGGCTGGGTTAGAGTTCACAGTTCGTTATTTCAAATGTAGGCGCGTTATTTCAAATGGTTCGTTATTTCAAATGTTTCCAGCCACGCCTATATGCTTTTCAGAATGCCTCAAGCGCACCGCAGGTCATGTGACAAGAACCAACCGATCAGCTTCGGCTTTCCGTAACAAAATAAAAAGCTCAGCCGGGTTTTATTTCTCATCTCCATAAATATATCTAGTAAAGCTAATGCAAGGGCTAGAAATCAGTTAATCCTTTACTTATATTTCCTCGTCATCTTGCAGAGCGCAGTTCATGGTTGCATAGCAACGACAGACGCCACAGGAGCGAAAGCGCTTTGGAAAGGAGGAGAAATGGTGCGGCCGTGCTTTCCACGCGTTTTTAGACGTGACATGTGAACGGCCCCTTAAACACGGTGCATTCCTTCAGAAATGTGTTGAAGCAAAAGTCAGTAATTGTAATGAACTGCGTATGTGTGTGATGAGATAAGGTCCTTGTCACAGGTCCTAGCAGATAGATACTGTAACTGTAAAATGCTCACTGCTGTTTATCGTGCATGTGAGAATGACTAAAAAAAAAGTCAGAAATCGATAAACAGAATCGAAACGCGCACATCCTATCAATTACCCGGTTCTTTAAAATTTGGAACCGGCTCTAAAATGGAACCGGTTCTCGATACCCAACCCTAGTCGAGACAGGATGAAAGTGAAAGCCTCTGTGGCTGGGTTGGGGCAGGACAAAAGTTCACAAATGGCCTCTGTGGCTGATTCAGGACAGGATGAAAGTTCACAGACAACCTCTATAGCCGTGACAGGACAGTTAGAGAGCTGATAAGTGGAAACCACTGTGGGATTACAAATTTAAGGATCTGTTTAAGATCTGCTGATCCTACGTCCTGACATAACATCACATGAAATACTAAGGTGAAGTACATTGTATTTAGCATTTTAAGGTAAAGATGATGACATTAGATGAATGATTCTGTTTAGCAAAGTTTCCAACAAGAGTTTTCTGCCAGTTCCTGTTCTCTTTATTGTCTGTCTAATGAGACAGATTACTGAGACTCTCACCTTTTGTCTTTAATGGCTCTTGGAGCCCCTGTCCCATTCTTTGAAGGTATGCAGACTGATTGGATTAGCACCTATGCATTCGAATGACACTGTTATGCTGATTAGATCAGGGCTGGGCAAATGCCGGGAACGGGCTGATTCCTGCACTGCATTTGCATGCTTTGTTTAGATTGTCTCCACCTCTACTGTATGTATCCCTCCCCCTTGAATGTATATAAACTACAATGTACACTGCCTTAGTTAGACTTGGATGACTACAGCGATGCACAGCGCGTTCCTCAATAAAGAGTAACTTCTGCTTGAAAGATATCCCAACGTCTCCTGGTCTCTGCTTCGACGAGGAAAAAGTTTCCTACACCACTGACACCTCTGGAGGTTCTACAGCAGTAAGCATCGGGAAACAGGGAGGATTCAGAAATGATCTCTTCGACCACGACACGACAGACTGAGAGTGTATCGCTGGACGTCACCACCATGCAAGGAGCTAAAGCGAGCGCCGCCATCTCGTGAGGTTCTGCAGCATATGCCGCCACCTCTAGGGAAATTGCAGCGGGCTCCGCTACCATCAGAGGTTCTGTAGCATAAGCTGCCACCTCTGGAGATTCATCGGTGGTGTACACGGTCCAGATACACCAGAAAGCGACGCCCATTATGTGGAGCGCTGCAGACAGGGGAATCAGTTCAGGAGCAGGAGGGCTAGAGGAAGCTGATTTGGGGATACCAGCGGCACATGCTGACATCAGCGGTGTATCCCACACGCTGGATACCAGACTGGGATACCGAAGGACTGACCTCAAAGATTTAAGTGTAACAGACAGGACATGACCAGACTTCGGATGATCAGCTGTGACGTGACGTGACTCTGGACGATCAGCAGAGACGTGACTTGGCTCATGACGATCAGCTGAGACTTGACGGGCCGTTATCGTCACTGGCATTTTGCCAACAGGCTCTGCTGTCGCCGCCATTATGTAACCGCGTTTCGGTGCTGGCCTAAACTCGATATCGTGTTCCTCCTCCACGACACCCACAGTGAATAGAGAGCCAAAATTCTTGCCGTCTCCATACCTGGCCAGTGTTCCTCGGAAAAGCTGCTGGATCCTTGTTTGCCCGAGTATTCTGTTACGGGGCGACTGAGATGAGAAAACAAAGATGACAAAGCTTTATTCAAAAACAGTCCAAACAGGCAACGGTGTGACAATGGCTTACAGGCAAGACAGAAGAGTAGTCTGACAAACAGGCATAGGTCAATCAACGGCGAACGTAATCCAAAGGTAGAGGCAAGCAGGAAATTCGTAGACAGATCATAAATCCAAGCGAGGTGCGAACAGAATCCAGATGACAAGAAAAGAGAGAAATCCAAGACAGGCGGGTAGTCAGGAAACAGGCAATCATAGGAAAACAAGACGTGACTAGACTTAGACTAGAACTGGAAAAACAAACTAGGATTGGGAATAGGCTCCGTAAAGTAGCTACGCTGAACAGCATAAACTCAGCAGTGAGAGAGAGGAAGTGCATGGCTTATGTAGGATGTGTGATTGGCTGCAGGTGTGTGTGTGTAATCAATGCAATGGATGATGGGAAATGTGAAGACCGACTCGGGTGTGAAGACCGACTCGGGTAAAGACCTGCGACTCTACCTGCGCGACTCCACCGAGCAACAACACCGGTAGGCACTTAAGTATATCCCTTCCCTTTCTTTCACACTTTTCCCTTCCTTCTTCCTCAGCATGTGCTTTCAATACATTTCTGTCGTCTCTCGGCAACGCTCCACTAACCCACGTAAAAGGCAGCGCAATGCTTTTAACCTGCGTCCTATCTACTCCTCTTCTAATACTAATACTCCTCTCTCTGTCTCTGTGGGGCTATGGAATTGTCAGTCTGCAGTTAACAAAGCTGACTTCATTCCAGCCTTTGCTACTAATTCTACTCTCAATATCTTGGGCTTGACTGAGACCTGGATTCGTCCAGAGGACTCAGCAACCCCTGCTGCTCTCTCTAACAACTTCACTTTCTCTCATACCCCTCGCCAGTCTGGGAGGGGTGGGGGCACAGGTCTTCTCATTTCTGACAATTGGAAATACTCGACTCATTCCTCTCTTTGCAACTACAATTCATTTGAGTTTCATGCTATTACAATCTCAATTCCTGTCAAAATTCATATCGTGGTGATTTATCGCCCTCCAGGCCAACTGGGTACCTTTGTAGAGGAACTGGACATGCTGCTGTCCTCATTCCCAGAGGATGGTAGCCCACTTGTAGTTTTTGGCGATTTCAACATTCATCTAGAGAAGCCTTATGCTTCAGACTTCCTTTCTCTTATAGCCACATTTGATCTCAATCGGCTCATCACCACAAGTACACACAAATCTGGCAACCAACTTGACCTCATTTACACACGCAACTGCACCACTGACAACATTTTGGTAAAACCTCTGCACATTTCCGATCATTTCTTCATCACTTTTAGTCTACAACTCCCTATTTGTTCACCACCAACCCCTCTACCAGTTACCTTTAGACGAAACCTGCGCTCTCTTTCTTCTTCTCATCTTTCCTCCGCTGTATCCTCCTCCCTTCCCTCACCCACACAATTCTCATCTCTGGATGTGAATACAGCAACTGACACTTTATGTTCCACCTTAACTTCATCTCTAGATAGCATTTGTCCACTGTCATCCAGGCCTGCACGTTCCACTCCCTCTAATCCCTGGTTATCTGATGTTCTTCGTGAACACCGGACCAAACTCAGGGTTGCAGAGAGGAAATGGCACAAATCAAAAGACCAATCTGACCTAGGTAGCTATCAATCCCTGCTCTCATCCTTTTCGGCTGAAATTCATGCTGCTAAATCTTCCTATTTCCACAACAAAATCAACAGCGCTTCAAACACACGCTCACTTTTCAAAACATTCAACTCTCTCCTCTGTCCCCCTCCACCACCACCCACCTCCTCCCTAACTGCTGATAATTTTGCTGATTTTTTCACTAACAAAACCACCACCATCAGCAGTCAGTTCTCCGCTCCACACACACAGGAACTCAGACCATCCACATACACAGCCACACACCTCTCTTCGTTCTCTCCCCTCATGGAGACAGAAGTATCCAAACTCCTTCTCTCCAGCCATCCCACCACCTGCCCTCTTGATCCCATCCCCTCACACCTTCTACAAGCCATCACTCCTACAATTGCACCAGCACTTACACACATTATCAACACATCTCTCCACACTGGCACTTTCCCTAACACATTCAAGCAGGCTCGGGTAACCCCACTGCTTAAAAACCCACATTAAACACGTCACTTGTAGACAGCTACAGACCTGTTTCTCTCCTACCATTCATAGCAAAAACACTTGAACGAATTGTTTTCAACCAGGTGTCATCTTTCCTCTCACAGAGCAATCAATTGGATGTCAATCAATCTGGTTTCAAGAGTGGCCACTCAACCGAGACTGCACTACTGTCGGTCACTGAATCCTTGCGGATTGCAAAGGCTGATTCCAAATCATCAGTTCTCATTCTGCTCGATCTATCTGCTGCCTTTGACACGGTGAATCATCAGATCCTCCTGTCCACCCTCTCATCACTGGGCATCACAGGTACTCCGCTTCACTGGTTTTGAATCCTATCTCACAGGAAGGTCTTTCAGGGTTGCATGGAGAGGGAGGTATCCGAAGCTCATCAACTGACCACGGGGTTCCTCAGGGTTCAGTTCTTGGACCCCTCCTCTTCTCCATTTTACACTACATCACTTGGTCCCATCATACAGGCACATGGTTTCTCCTACCATTGCTATGCTGATGACACACAACTCTTCCTTTCATTCCAACCAGATGATCCCACAGTACCTACACGAATCTCAAGCTGTCTGGCGGACATCTCGGCATAGATGAAAGAACATCATCTGCAGCTCAACCTGGCTAAGACTGAGCTTCTCGTCTTCCCTGCCAATTCGACTCTAAATCATGATTTCAGCATCCAGCTAGGTACATCCTCAATTACCCCATCAAATTCGGCCAGAAATCTTGGAGTAATCCTTGATGACCAACTGACCTTCAAAGACCACATTGCAAAGACAGCTCGGTCATGCAGATTTGCACTATACAACATCAAGAAAATCAGGCCCTTTCTAACAGAACATGCAACACAACTCCTTGTCCAGGCCCTGGTCATTTCTAGGCTTGATTACCGCAATGCTCTTCTGGCTGGACTGCCATCATGCACAATCAAGCCTCTTCAAATGATTCAGAACGCTGCAGCACGTCTTGTCTTTAACGAGCCCAAAAGAGCCCACGTCACACCTCTCTTCATCTCTCTGCACTGGCTACCACTTGCTGCTCGCATCAAATTCAAGGCGTTGACGCTTGCTTACAGATCTACCACAGGCTCAGCACCCTCCTGCTTCCACTCACTCTTACGAGTCTACACTCCGACCAGAAGCCTACGCTCATTAAAGGAGCGAAGGCTCGTGGTACCATCACAGAGAGGCACGAAATCACTCTCCAGGACATTCTCGTTCACTGTCCCTCGCTGGTGGAATGATCTTCCTGCCTTCATCCGCAATGCAGAATCCCTGGCAATATTCAAAAGACAGCTGAAAACTCATCTCTTTCGTGAGCACTTATCCTCATCCTAAAAAAAAAAAAAAAAATTTCTATACCTATCTCTTCACTTCCTTTAATCCCTCTCTATTGTAGCTTATCATACTCTGAGCACTGCCTAAAACTTGTATTGTGAGCACTTCTTGTCCCTATTTGCCTCGTCATGACGACTCGCTTACTGTATTCCTCACTTGTAAGTTGCTTTGGATAAAAGCGTCTGCCAAATGAATAAATGTAAATGTAAATGTAGTCCGGAGTGAAGTGCAAGAGTCCATACAAAACAGAACTGGGATCGTGACACAAACTGCCTTATGTTACTGAATAAAACGTCAACTCAGGATAGGACTTTAAAGCGTTAGGGGTGCTGATGGGCTTGATCTTTTTCATTTGTGTTTTAATCATCATTTTGAATTCGATCCGGATTAAGTCAACAAAAACACAATTTTCTCAGAATTTTGCTTAAAATATGAAACAAACTGGCTTCTTTGTTTGAAAGCAGAGGCTCTGTTCTTTATTTTGACATTGTATGTTATTGCGTGTATATTGCATATACAACAAAATATTCTTTGGACCATGAAAGTTTAGTGAAAATGTTGTGAAATCATGCTGGTGGAGGCTGGAAAAAAAAAACAAAAAAAACAACGCAGGGAAAGAGTTAAACAATTTTAAGAATTTTAAAACTGAACACTGTGGCCCTGTTTCCAATCTGACAGTTTCCTGATGAAAAAAGACTGTGAAAGGTGAACATTCCATGTAACAGGAAACGCTGACAAGGATAAAGGTGTGAAAAATTTGGCCTCTTTCACTCGAGTCAAAGGTTCTACAGAGTTCTACATCAGCTGAAGCATTGATAAGGAAGACAGGTAAGTGAACGATTTCAGAGAGAAAAATATCAGCCCCAATATAAATCTTTTTTATAAATTGATAAAGTTGCATGAATGTCTTTGGTTGCAAAATTAATAAGATATTACAAAAATAAAAAAAAAGGAATCACTTTTGTACTCTAGACATCAGTGGTCGAGACTGTTTCTGTAGATCCTGTAAATAGAAAAATAGAATAGGAAAAAAAAAAAAAGATGTCTTATCCGAAATAATAAAACTAGAATCTGCAAACACAAGAACTATTATGCTATAAACACAAAACAGTTTATGTCATATAGGCCTACTTACTGTTTGTTTGTTTATTTTTTTATTTAGGGCTATTTAGTTATTTATTCAATTTTCATAACAACAGCATAATAAACCAAAAATAAGCAGTGTTTCGTTTGTCACATGCTATTGTTTGGGTGTTCAGCATATTTTTATTCCAAATGTTCAGCAGATTGAATATTTGATTTATTTAGCCTATTGTTTAATTGCAGTTACAAAGGTTTTAGTAGTGTTACAGGAATTATTTGTCCTGCATAGTTCAAACAGTCCTGGCTCCGCACATCGGATGACCGTGTTTCATGTTGAAGGCTACCCTGCGTTTATGAATTGTAGCCTAATTTTTATTGCAATAGTTCTGTAACATTTGGTGGACGAAACCTGTAAAAGCAATAAATAAATCCACAAAATTATACATAAATAAATAAATAAATGTGCAAATAAATACATAAGTAATTACGTAAATCCACATTTTCCATGAATAAATAAATATATAAATAATTAAGTGTGCGAGGAGATAAATAATTACATAGGCCTAAATAAAAATGAATGTTGGGGGAAACAAAATATGTTAAAGGATATATTTATTTATTCAGGAATATGTGGATGTATGTATTTATTTGCACATTTATTTATTAATATATTTATTTATGTATGTATAATTTTCTGGAATCATTCATTCATTCAAGTCAAGTCAAGTCACCTTTATTTATATAGCGCTTTTTACAATGCAGATTGTGTCAAAGCAGCTTTACATTGATAACTGGTATATAATTTTGGCTGCACAGCAGCTCTTAAAGAATAGTGTCAATGTCGGCAGATCAAAGCACTGTTGAATATCAAATGTCATTCATTTGCGTATGCATTTATTTACTGTTTTTGCAGGTTACGTCCTCCATAGTAACATAATATAAATACACCCTGTGGTCAAAATGTTGGTGACCTCATTCAGTCTGTCTGCTATTTTTGTTTTGTGCAGGACAGGTGTGTCTTATGTAGCATAATTTCACAAAGCCAAAGTCAGACCACGCTGATTTAGCTATAAATCTTGAAATAATAGACCTACAATCTAATTTAAATAAAAAACAACTGCTCATACTCATGTGTTTTGCATCTTTGCATCTTTGTTTTGATTGTGAGCGCTACACATTTTTTAAGGCCAATTTGGCATGTTATAGAACAAATAAACAATAAATAAAATTGCTTGAAAGAAAAAAAGACAACCAGTATCAGAATTGGCCCATTTGTTTGTAAAAAAAAAAAAAAAAGAAAAGAAAAGAAAAGGAATTTGCCATGATTTGCACACTATTTTAAAAATGTAATCAAGTGTTTTTGCTGTAAAAACTAATGCAGTTTTTAAAAAGCAGTCTTTTTCAAGTACTTTTTCCCATCCGGCCCTCAACCTAAAGTCTTTGACACCCTACTGTGTCAAGCAGTACGTGAACTGATCGACCATCTTTTCTAGTTACAGCACATGAATAAATATCAGAGGAAATGTTGTTTAAGTGTGATGTTAAAAACCAAGGGAGAATTGAAAGAGAAACCCTGGCTCTAAAAATGATTCTCCGCTAAATTCTAGGCTAAATTATAATAAACTGCTCGCCTTTCTCTTTTGAGGTGTAACTGTTTTTAAGTATAATTCTGTTAACGGTTTGATCGCCTGTCAGTCAAATTTCTGGAAAACTCTAAAATTAAACATTACAAATATTACAAATTACAAGTATTATTTATGTTAGATAAACACAACTACGTTCTTCTGTGTTGGTCAAGAGACTCCTAGTGGTGAATAGTACATACATGCTAGAACAACTTTTTATGAGTTCTTCATTAGAATCTGTGGATATGTTGACAAGAAACAATGGCAAACAAAAATTTTAATATGATCATTTGTGCAAATTAATATTTACTATTTGAAATAAAAAGATATACATAAGCAATGTAAAAGCACTTAATTGTTAATAAAACATAACTGAAGATCAGTGGGGAAAAAAATAAAGAATGAATAAGTGTGTGGAATGTGCTGGAAACCCCCCTGAGGCAAACGCAGATTTATTTATTTATTTTATTTTTGAAACTGAAACATACTTGACTCTACATAGATTTGTATGTTGAGTCAAATATCTAAAGGAAGTGTTAGGAATCATTTCCATACATATGAATAGGGCACATAAAATACAAGGGACAAACAGAGAAATAAGCGGATAAGTTCCATACATTTTATGAGGAAACAATACTAAGAGATAGATAATCAGAAAAATCAAAAAACCAAAAACCGTCAATACATGAGAAAGCTGATTAAACTTGACCATCAGAGCCATTACAAAAGAATTGTTCATATAGTTTTAGGAATCGATCACATTTTCTATTACTAGTTAACCTAAAAGATTTAAGCAGCGAGTCTTCCTCAGTCAAAAAATGTGAGAGTGTAGGAAGTGAGTTCATAAATTTCTGTTTATGAATGAAAAATTTGGCAAACAAAAAAAAAAAAAAAAATGAAAATATATATTCTTTAGATTTGTTGGAGTCAGTGTAATAACAAATAATATCTTTCAAATTAAAAGACTGTGTATTAATGGGGGTATTATTTAAATGGGAGTTAGACCAAAACTTTTGAACCAGTTCACTGTTGATGGAAATTAGATAGTTTAACTGGGAGTTTATTATACATATAATTACATTTTAAGATAAAAGGTAGGCCTCCGATTTTATTAAAGATATAATTAGGAATAAAAACCATAAAGAATTTGGATTTATTAGACATCTTTTAAGCCAGTTTATGTTCAACACATTAATATTCTTGTGAAAATTTAACACTTCTAGTCCCCCATCACTTCTACAGTTGGAAATTACTGCTTTTTTAAGTTTATGAGACCTGTTTTTCCATATAAAGTCAAGGAACATTTTATTGACACCTTTAGCAGTAAAATCAGTCATATATAAAGAGAGTAAAGGATACACGAAGCGAGAAAGACCTTCTGCTTTAGAGAGGAGAACCCTACCATAGAGAGACAGATCTCTTTGTAACCAAAGATTAAAAATATTTTGGGTTTTCTTAAGTTGTTGTCTGGCCACTAAATTTTTAGTTAAATGAATACCTAAATACTTTATTGTGTCTTTGACTGGAATACCGTCAATTAACGTGTCGTCGCAATTATGCAGTGACATTATGTCACATTTGGACATATTTAACGTTGACCCAGAAGCATACGAGAACTTTTTAACTATCTGAATGGCACTAGAGATCTGACTCTTATTCTTTAAAAAAAGAGTGGTGTCATCAGCCAGCTGCGAGACTTTGATTTCCCTAATGAAGATGGAGATACCTTTTAAGTTCTGATTGTGCATAATACAGTAATAATAGCTCAGTAACCAAAATAAACAGAAAGGGTGAAATTGGGCAACCCTGTCTGACACCACGCTTTACAGCAAATCTTTGGGAGGTGTGCATATTGACTATGACGGAACTAGTAATTCCTTTATAAAACATTTCAATTATGTTAACAAAAGAATCCCCAAAACCAAACAGTTTGAGAGATTGCAGGAGAAATCCATGTTCAATGGTGTCGAAGGCCTTATAAAAATATAAGAAAAGAATAATGGCTTTAGAGTGCACAAAATCAGCATAATCCAGTAAATCTAAAACAAGTCTTATATTATTGCTAATATGCCTACCTTTGACAAAACCTGACTGCGTTTCCACAATAATTTGATTAAGTTTCAATCTATTAGCATATCCCAAGGCCAAGATCTTACAATCAACTGTTAAGAGTGTAATTGGTCGCCAATTATCAATTAAGAGAGAATCTTTTTCAGGTTTTGGAATAAGAGAAATTATACCCTGTTTCACTGACGTAGTCATTTCCTTCTGAGCAACACATTCTTCATACATGCAAAGCAGAGGGAATTTATTAAGTCCCAAAAATGGACGTAATATTCGAATCATTATCAGGAATATCATGGTAGGAATATAGTTTTTAATTGTTTCGATAAAAGTCTCACAATTATCCATATTAAATATGGAAGTGTAAAGTTTGTCATAAAAGCTTGTGATAAAATTAGAAATTAGGTTAGGATCAGTGCGCTTGACACCATTAATATTTAGAGCTGTCAATGAATTTCTCCTGCAATTCCTCTTCTCTAATGTAAAAAAACAAACAAACTGGAATTAGTCTCTCCTTCCTCTAACCATTTGGCTTTTGACCTAATAAAGACCCCTCTAGCCAAATCCAAGTAAGCTTGATTAATTTGTAAACTTAATTCTCTCAAAAGCAGCTCTTCCTCCTGAGTTAATGGTTTTTAATAAAGCGTTTATTTTATTTAGGAGTTCATGTATTTTTATATTTTAGATGCCTCCTGCAACATCTCTTTAAATACTCAGACCAAGACAGAAACTTCTTTCAAATGGAAACATGACTTCACAATGGGAATTTACATTAATCAGGGTCCTAGACTGAGTAGTTTACACCTTTTGGGGACAGAAGGCCATTTGCATGAAAGACCCTGTGAAGGTGGACACACCCATTACAGAGAGCAAAATCTTAAAACCTTTATTACCTTCTGGTTTACTTCTGTGTGAATGAGACCTTTGTACCAGTCGCACTGAGACATTTCAAATGTCACCAAACATGTATAATGTTGAAAGATAACTGTTCACATTAAACCATATAGATTTTGGGTGAATTTCAGGTCATCTCTGTATGTAGAGAGAAGAGATGGGGGAAGAGGGGGTGAAGGAAATGCAGATTAAGGCAATGCTGAGGTGTGATTGCGTCTCGGATGAGGATGCTAATTTTGCAAGACAGAGTTCAAATGTTAATCTCCTTTGTTTTCTCAAAGAGTAGCCCTCTCTTGGTCCAGACAGTCCAGCATCAGTCTTACAATAACTGTTCTTATAATGCAGTGTAATGAGTCTTTATAAATATATTTATAGGACAGTAATACTTACTTATAAATAAGTATAACAACACCTACAGTCTAATGCTTCCTGCTCACGTATTTAAATACACAAGCCCTTATTATCCCAATTTATCATTTCCTATAAGGGATAAACATAAAGGGGAAAACCCACCCCATACTGCTACATATAGTTGATATATAGGAATAGAGACTCAAACAAGTAAGGTCACATGTAGTCATTTTTTAAGAGTTATAAATAAGCTATAGGAACAATAGATGTTACATATGATCGGTATATATTAATATTCATTCAAACTAAATGCTTAATAATAACTGTTAAACTAAAATTGCTTGTGTGTAATGGATTAATAATAATATAGATCATACAATAGTTATATAAATCATAAAATAATTAAGTAATTATAATTAAAGCCAGACATTTTTATAGTGACCTTTAATTTGGAGGAAGTGAAACTGAGGGAGTGACTTTATTGCATTGAATGTGTCAGTGTCACTTTGCTCATATATGACTGGCCCAAGTCCGGTTTGAGATCTCTTGCCCAGTGGCCTGTTGCACAAAGCCGGTTTCAGTTTCTACCCAGGTAAGTTCAAGATTAGTTTGAATAAAACTCTGTTTGTCGGGTTTATGAAGGTGGATTGGTTTTTAGCGGTGTTCATTGCTATGGTAACTTACGCTTCAGCTAACCTGCTCCAGAGCAGGTTTCATTCTGGGTTAGAGATCGTAAACCAAAACTCGTCTAATCAGCTGTGAGTAAAGTGACATGTATCTGATGCAATAAAGCCACTCCCCCTGTATCTCTCGCTCCAAATTAAATCAGTTTGTAGTGAAAACACTTTAGAGACAAAATTGCTCAACATTTGCTGTTAATTATTCATTATATTTATATTAAATAAATTAAAATTATGAATAATTCATATGACATATATTTAGGCCTATTATATTAACTGACAATATTAAACTTTGCTTTTAAATTAAAATAAATAATACATGCATAATATATAAAGCTTTTAAACAGATCAAGCTTACATGTATTCTTTTGAGCTCTTTGTGAAACTATATTAATTATTTGGTCTCTTTGTTTGATTGACATGCATTGATATAGTCAGATATTTTCTTTCAGCTGCCTTCTCAAACTTTCACTGCATCAGTGTTTATTCCTGCTTTGTAAATGCATTTAATTTCATATTTTTCATAACAATCTCTTAATCTTCGGAAGAGACATGAATTGCGCGGCCGTGTGATTGGCTGTTTGACGCACGTGTCACACTTTCAGGTGCACGCGCTTTGAAAACTCTGGATTAAACCTGAGTTGACAGAGAAAGTTTATACCGAGCGTTGTGCAACAGTTGATCCTGATCTAAACCAGGTTGGATTTATCTGGATTTGTCAACTCCAAACCTACTCTGAAACTTGGTAGAGTTTGTTCAACTAGCTTCATGCAACAGGCTGCGTTTCCCAAAAGCATCGTAAGCCTAAGTTGATCGTAGCTCTATTGGTGACAATGCAGCTACGATCAATTTAGGCTTACGATGCTTTTGGGAAACGCTGCCCAGAACAAAACCTGCCGCGCAGCAGGTTAGCCGTGGAGCGCAAGTTACTATGGTGATGAACACTGCTAAAAGCAAAGTCACTTTCATGGTAGCTAAACCCAGGATTGGTGCAAACTAATCTGAAACTTACCTGGCTAGCCAGCTAAACCAGCTTCGTGGTACAGGCCCCTAATCCTGGCTTAATCTAAACCCTGTCTGTGAAACCAGACCATAGAGTCATTATTCAGCTCATTCAGTTTAATTATTCAGTGACCTAATTTGATTGTTTCCAGCACAGATAAATCCATACATTTTACTGAATATTAATTCTTTAAGCCTCACTGATCAAGACAAAGGAGAAAAAACTCTGAAGTGGAAGTAGTAGTATCGGGAAGTAGTTGGGGAAGTAGTCCTTAACCTTTTATTTATGACCACCATCGCAATCCTTAAATTCAAATATGAATTGCAATTCTGAATCCTGTTTGCTACCTCAGTTCAAATTAACTTCAAATTCAATAGTTGTCTGTTGTCTGAATAGTAGAAATAAAACATGAAATCTGTCAGATGAGTAACCAGTGTTTTTGTGTGTATAGTATGAATACAGTGGGAGTGAATTCGATTGAAACAGCGGCTCTAGGGAGACCCTTCCAGCTGGGGATGCTGTATGACTGCAGGAAAGATGCTCTAATACCAGGTAAAAACAATCAAGTCAAGTTTTAGGAGCTTGAAAAAGGTCATTTTTGAATGAAAATGAAGAAGAGAAATGAAGTCACATTGTATCCATAACAATAAACACTCAATGACAAATATATAAATCTGTGACTAGCACAAGTGAAACGATGCCCCAATCACACATTGTTTGCTTTGTCTCCTCTAAAAACCTGCTGAATGCTGCATTATTGGTAGGCTGCGAAACTGTCAAAAGCAAAAGCTTTTGAAAATCTGATCAAAAATAAGACCCCTCCCGTCTCTCTCCTTCCTTCCCTCCCGTCTCTCTCCTTCCTTCCTTCCCTTCCTTCCTTCCTTCCCTTCCTTCCTTCCTTCCTTCCCTCCCCGTCTCTTTCCTTCCTTCCCGTCTCCTTCCTTCCTTCTTCCTTCCTTCATCTACTGGAATTGCTCAACGGGGAACATGGCATTAACATTTAGGCCTTCTTTATCAGCACAGTGAGACAAAAATGTTCCCAAAGTACATGACTGGGTGTCTTTCACATCCTGGATAATTGTAGACCAATAGTAGCCAGCAATAACCCTGTTTTGAGTGCCTCTGACACCACTGTGATTGCCAGTCCCAGGGTTATTGTGGCACTCTGTAAGAACAGACCTCTTCTCTTCCACTGACAGGACAACTAGCCGCATGTATTGCCTACTGCGGCCGATGTAGAAGAGTCTGTCATCTGTTTTAAGTGTCAGAAAAAGTTAGTGTTCAAAGTAAAAAGAAAAAGATATCCAATATCTGACGGATTACACTACATTACAGTCACATGTCATCATTTACTCACCCTCATATTGTTCCAAACCTGTATGAATGTCTTTCTTCAGTTGAACACAAAAGAAGATATTTTGAAGAATGTTGGTAATCAAATAGTTGACGGTAGCCACTGACTTCCATTGTGTTTGTTTTTCCTACTATGGAAGTCAATGACTACTGTCAACTGTTTGATTACCAACTATTCTTCATTGATTACCAACTATTCATCAAAATATATGGTTTTGTGTTCAACAGAAGAAAGAAACAAATACAGGTTTGAAACAACATGAGGGTGAGTAAATGATGACAGAATTTTCATTTTTGGGTGAACTATCCCTTTAACAAAGCTTGGTATTTTATACAAAATTTTTGAATTAATCACATGACCCAGGTTGTTCCAGACAGGCAGTTCTACTTTTCATTAGAAAATCTCTCGGTACTCATACCCGGCTTCACAGATAAGGCTTAAGCTAGTCCCAGACTAAAATGCATATTTGAGCTGTTTTAACTGAAAGTAACTTGCACTGACTTATTTTAAAATATGTGACTGCCATTGTTTTGTCTTAAAATGGACACCAGCAATGTTTTTTTTTTTTCTAAGGCACGTTTATAAAAGCTACTTAAATGCCATAATTGAATTTAGGCCTTATCCTGGCTCAATCCAAGCCCTGTCTGTGAGATTAGGCCATAGTTACCTTTGATAGTAAAATTCGTAGACGCCCGTTTCACCTTCCGACGCTCTGAGAGATTGTCAGGAATTTCTCCTTTTAAGAGAAATTCTTGAATATGTACATAATACGCAAAAGAACCCATATTGCTATAATTTTTCACTCTCCAGCACGTCTCTATAAATCGAGCACATGCACACACAGTACAAATCGTGACAGTGACGTCGTTGTCGTAAAAACGTTAGCGATGACAGGAAGTGGCAGTAAATTTGCGCATGCGCAGAACAAATCGTGTTTCCGGTAAGGTAAGGGGCGGGGTCCAGCGGCCGCACGCGCTTCTCTCTCTCTTCGGTCCAAGGCGCGAGGGGCGGCGGCTTCGGCACAGCGGCTTGTCTTATTTAAGCCATGACAACTGAGGGGAATAGCGGCCCGGCGTCCTAACCTGTCGGCGGCGTTACGCATGCTTCTCCATCCCGGCGACTCACATCTATGGCGGTGCGGGAGTCCCTCCGCGCTCCCTTCCTGGACCCACGAGGACACCAGCTTGCAGGCACAGGGGAAAGAGACCGGTCTCCCGAGGAGAGGCGCGCTCAGCATTTAACAGCGGCGGTGATGAGGCTTCATTATCTTCAGGTGTGCCGCATCACACGCCGCCAGACCTGGTTGTTTCAGCGCCCCTCCTCTCTCTCACACCCACTCCAGTCGGGAACCTGGTGAAGGGCGGCGATTTAAAGGACGGCGTGACGCTGATAATAAGGGAGAGGCAGCCGTTCCATCACAGTATTTATTATTTCTTCCTCTGAACCACAATGCCCAATCCTCTGCAAACAATGATCTTCCAATGCTTCTATCTACTTTACCGAAAATGTAATTTATCATTATTATAAACAGTATTGGATTTATTACGCTTCCTTGAAGGGTGTCATTTTCTATAACACCCTGAGATGATATAGATTCTCCAACTCTCACTTTTATTGTTCTCTGGTTAAGAAAGTCATTAATCAATAAACATCCTGCCACCTTTTCCAGTTTCACCAGCAGACCCTCTCTGTATAGCATATTGTACGCTTTCACTATATCAAAGAACACTGAGACTATTTATTGTTTATTTGACCAGGCTTTCTTGATATCTGCCTCTAGACTCTTCCTACCCAAAGTGAACATTTTTCCTCTTTTTCTAAATAATACAATAGTCTATCTGATATCATTTTCTGCATCACTTTTCCCAAATGTGATGTGACAGCCTGGTCTCATTGTTAATACATAGGTATCAATACATAACATTTACAGGTGCAAAATGCAAAATTTTGTACATTTGGATACCTGAAATATACAATAGTCAAGTCAAGTCACCTTTATTTATATAGTGCTTTTTATGATGTGGATTGTGTCAAAGCAGCTTTACATTGATAACTGGTATATAATTTTGGCTGCACAGCAGCTCTTAAAGAATAGTGTCAATGTCGGCAGATCAAAGCACTGTTGAATATCAAATGTCAAGTGTCCCCAACTAAGCAAGCCAAAGGCGACAGCGGCAAGGAACCCAAACTCCAACAGGTGACATCAAGTGGCAAATAGGTGTTAAAATGGAGAAAAAAAACAGAAACCAGGCTTAGTCGGGGGGCCAGTTCTCCTCGGGTGAACAGTGCTTTGTTACGATTCAGGTTGCTATCATAAGTCCGACAGGATCGCAACATTCAAAGTATTTATTCCAGTTCATTCCAGTTGAGGATCGTATTCATCACGCCGGTATGGACGGTTTGTTGAGGATCTGTGCCACCGGCTGTCGTGTCGATGAGGCCTTCACAATGGATGATCTAGTTGACTCAATCTCTGCTGATACTTCAGGGCTGCGTTGTGGTCGTGTCAAGGCGCCGGTCCTCGGTCTCACCTGGATACGGCCCGGATCCGGTTGTTCCAGGGTTTAGGTGCCAAATAGGAGAAGGATCTACCGCCTGCGGTTGATTTTGATATTCTAGGTATTGTCAGCTGGCCTGAATTCTGAGATCGCAATAGACGTGAAGGACTATAATGCTTTAAGAGCTCGCTCAGGTACTGGGGAGCTAAACCATTTAGTGCTTTGTAAGTAATTAGCAAGATTTTAAAATCTATACAATGTTTAACAGGAAGCCAATGCAGTGTTGACAGAACTGGGCTAATATGGTCATACTTCCTAGTTCTAGTAAGAACTCTAGCTGCTGCGTTTTGTACGAGCTGTAGTTTATTTATCAGGCGAGCGGAACAACCACCCAGTAGAGCGTTACAGTAATCTAGCCTTGAGGTCATGAACGCATGAACTAACTGTTCTGCATTTGTCATTGAGAGCATATGTCGTAGTTTAGATATATTTTTAAGATGGAAGAATGCGGTTTTACAGATGCTAGAAACATGGGCTTCAAATGAAAGATTGGTATCAAAGAGCACACCCAGGTTCCTAACTGACGACGAAGACTTAACAGAGCAGCCATCAAGTGTTAGACAGTATTCTAGGTTATTACGTGAAGAAGTTTTTGGTCCAAAACTTAGAATCTCTGTTTTTTCCGAATTTAGTAGTAGGAAATTACTGGTCATCCAATTTTTTATATGAGCTATGCATTCTGTTAATTTTGTGAATTGGTAAGTTTCGTCAGGGCGCGAAGAAATATAGAGCTGAGTATCATCAGCGTAACAGTGAAAACTAACGCTGGCCTCACAGCTGCTAAAAAGATGATTGCATTGAGATGGAAACCTCCGCATTCACTTTCTGTTAAATGTTGGATTCTTACATTTCTGGATGTGATCTATTTAGAATTGTCTACTGCTTGAGTTAATGGTAAGAATGAAAAGACTCTCTGTAGTTGGAACACTGTTGCTGAGACACTGAAAGCCTGGTTAAGATCTTTTTTCTTTTCTTTTCTTAATTTCTGTTTACTTGTTAATTTGAGCTCCTGAACTTGAGTAATTCCCCTTTATATAGAGAGATTTTTTTTATTTTTCCTCCATGTGTATATTGTATATGTATGTTTATTTTATTTTATTTATGTATATGTGTATATGTTTATATAGGTATATTTACACATTTTTTTAACTGTTTTGTGATTTTGAAATGCCTTGTAAATCTTGTTCTTTTCCTTTCAATAAACATTTGATCGCAAAAAAAAAAAAAAAAAAATTTCAAGTTCAAGTCCACCGAGGTTAATCTTCTAACTCCTGACTGCTTTGTTGGACAAAATGGCGGATTCGGCATTATGATTGGTTAGATCGCTTGTCAATCAAACTCCCGGTGAAGGGTCAATTACACACTTTCCTACAAAACAGTCAATCTGTCAAACGTGGCAACAGTTATTAATCATACTTACAGGTTGTGGCGGGAACACGCAGCACAAGGCTCAGGTTTTCCCTGGCGTCTGCGCGTGCAATAAGTGAATGGGCAATATGCTAATGTTTCTTTGTGACATCACAACGAAGCGGCTTGGGATTTGTTTTACAAATGACTCATTTAATTGACTCTGAGTCGACTCTTATATTTGAGAAACAGTGGCTTTATATACGGTGCACTTTTAGATTTTATCTTTGCAGGATGTTTTCATTTACTTAGAGCTATGTTACACACTACATAAAAGATAATTTTCAAAAATCCATAATAGGGGCACTAATATTTGGTGTATAGATATAAATAATGGTTGCACTGTATTAAACACTTTCTTTTTGCAGGAATCACACTGTGGGATCAAGAGAAGCTACAGCAGAGTCTACGAGTCCGTCCCCAAATTAACACAGATTTCAAAGTCACAGCTTCAGACTCTATTGAGGACAAATCCAACTTACTGAACATTGACGGCTCCCTAAAACTGAGTGTTTTAGGTGGACTCGTCAATGTTGAAGGATCAGCCAAATATCTCAACGACACCAAGAAGTCTTTCAGACAGCAGAGACTGACACTACATTATCATTCATCTAGCAGGTTTGAAGAACTGAGCATGAACCACTTGGCACCTGAAAATATATCTCATCATGAGGTGTTTGATAAAGACACAGCGACACACGTGGTGACAGCAGTGCTGTATGGAGCAGACGCCTGCTTTGTGTTTGATAGAGAGGTTTCATCAGATGAGGAAATAAAGATAGTAGAAGGAGAAGCAAAAGTGGCCTTTGAGAAGCTCAAATTATTTTCAGTAAATGTAAACGTCAATCTGAAGATGAATGACACTCAGAAGAATGCAGTCCAAAAATTTACATGCACGTTTCATGGTGACTTCCAGCTACCATCTAACCCAACTACTTTAGAAGATGCGTTGAAGGTTTTCACTGATCTTCCAAAACTGCTGGGAGAGAAAAAAGAGCTGGCGGTTCCTCTGAGAGTTTGGCTTTATCCTCTCAGCAAACTTCACACAAGAGCTTCAAAACTTCAGAGGGACATCAGCATGTATTTAATAATGAAAACTGAATCAGTGATTGAGTGTTTAAATACAACTGAGATGAAATGCAATGACCTTCTGGAAGATTCACCTGCTTTGACTTTTGCTGAATTTCATGATAAAATACTGCAAATGAAGCAAAACTGCTACATGTACAAACTGAGACTTATGAAGAAACTCGGCTCTCTGCTGCCAAACATCCGTGGAGACGTGAAGAAGGAAACTGACCTGAATGATCTTCTACAAGAACATGATAAATCTCCATTCAGTGAAAGAGATCTTGTAGAATGGCTAAAGAGAGAGAAAGAGAGTCTGACGTCATTAAACTAATGCTCAGACAGCTGAAGGATGCTCGTGCACAGGTAGAAGTCAACATAGATCTGATTTCTATGGATCTGAGAAGCTGGAAATGTGGTCTGTTACACGTTCACATCACTGAACTGGTCAGATGTTCTGCTTCATAAACAAAAGGCCTATCTGAGTAATTCAACTACTGGAGAAACTGATGAGAAGAACCCTGATTCAGAGCAGAAGTCTTTGGCCAAAAAGTACATGAAGAGCAAGATATTTAAGAACTCGATTGATTCAGAAGACCGTAAACCACGCAGGTTCACTATGTCCTTAAAGAAAATGAAGAATAATCCCCTTTCCTGGATTCTGCTGGGTAAGAGTGAATGTGATGAAGCCAGTGCCATCACTGGAGGGGAGAAAGGTGGTGAAGTTTCTCAGGGCCCCCAGACTTTAGGAGAAACCTCCACAATTTCAACCGAGGGGGATGCCGCCCCCCCGGAGTGCAATTTCTACCAAGGAGTGCCCACAGAAACAACCTGCACAGGGGCCCTGGATACCTCAGCTATGGCCCTGGATGAAGTGCTTTGCTTTAGTCCTCCAAAGCAGAAGTCTTGGCTCACTCCTGATGTCAAAAAGACCATGAAGAGCAACTTGAAGATATTTAAGAACTTGATTTATTCAGAAGACTGTGAACCAGCCAAGTTCATTGTGTCCTCAAAGGAAATGGAGAATAATCCAGGTTCCTGCATTCTGCTGTATGAAAGTGAATGTGATGAAGCTGTTTGCTTTATTCCTCCATCCAAACCAGCCTGTCCAATCATTGAAGAGGTCAAAGATAACAGTGTGGTTCTGAAGGTTCCTCCATCATGTCCTGCTACAGTGGAGCTCAGATTACTGTATAAACTGAAGCAGGACACGGTCTGGAGATCTAAACCTGTGATGAAGGATGAAAACACAGTTACTCTGACTGATCTGAGAGCAGGAACTGAGTATGAGATCAAATGGGCAGCGCTGGGGAAACTCAACTACACCGTATACAGTGACGTCATCAGCATCACCACAAAGGTACGATGATCATTCATCAAAAACAACATGTAGCTTTGTGAGAATAAGTAATAGATTTCTTCTCATCTTGGATATAATTTGCCCTTATTTTGTTAATTAGTATCAAATGCTTCTTTCAGAGAAGGAACCGGTCTGTTATGGGTGAGTCTTTTTTTCCCCTCAAAATGTCAGTATTGATTCACTCTCTAAAATAAAAGTCATTGCTTTTATTATTCACATGGGCGAACACATTGGCTCTCTGGCCTTCTTCATTGTGTGAAGTAATTAATGTATCCACCATAGTCAATTAAGTTCAATTAGTTAAAACCGCTGAATGTAATTCATCTCTTAGTCATTCAGCAACTAACATTGACATCATTCATCTCATCATACATCACATTATTCTACATCAAGCACAAAGAATGAAGAATCTAATGATTTAAATCAGGATACACCATCATTAATCAACAGATCTTCACATTTTAGATAAAAGTCAACGTCCCTTTCCAAAATGTGTCTTGAACATCTTGAAAGTGTTTTGAATATACTTTCAGAACAGTGTGACAGGTTTCACATTTTAAAGTTTGTTTTTGTTGCTGCACATTCACCCCATAGACTTATTCTGTAAGGGTTTTACTGTACACACATTTTGATGTGAATGGTTGACCAATGCAATGTAAACTTGCAAATAATGTGTGTTTTGTGTTCCTGTGTCAGTAATAAACTTCTGTACACAAGGGCGATAAAGTTTCCTTCAGATGTTTGAGCCATTAAAAGTCATCAGTTTAACAAACATCTCCAACGCACATATTTTTCAAGCTGTTGTTCCACCATTACAGTAACTGAGCTGAAAGAGAACACAGAGTGTAGAAGAGTGTTTCATAGACTTCAGAAAACAACAATTAATGAAATCAAACTAGCTTAGCTTGAAGGGTTTGTGTTCATGTACTTGAATATATTTAGTTGAATATCCTCAATTAAGTCATGTGATTGTTGATTTGAAAACCTTAAAACTTCATTTCAAACTTTAAATGATCTGACACTGCTAGAGCTAAACACTAATAATGTTTCTTGTTCAAGAATACTGTGGCTTGATAAATCAAGGGTCGACCAGCTACTTGAACGCAGTTCTGCAAACCCTCTACATGACGCAGGAATACAGGGAAGGTGTAATGAGGTAAAGAAATAACTCTCACTTGTTTTATTTTGTTGTGACTACATCAAATACATCGAACATGTAATGTATTTAATGTTTAGACTGGAGAGAAGAGAAGATTCCTCTGATGGCAACTTCACTGAAGAGCTGAAGTCACTGTTTAATAAACTAGACAAAGAGTCTCATCCAGTTTCAACAGCCGAGATCTCAAAGAGCCTCGGCATCAAAAACGGTTGGTCCTCAAAAACCCTTTTTGTATGTTTTGTCAGATAATAAATGCTGTTTAGCTGTTTTATTATATGTTTGTTATCTGCTTCTGTCCCATAAAAACAGTTTATAGACACGAAGATGCAGCAGAATATCTACGTTTGATTCTGCAAAAGACTCCTGAAGCCTCTGAGGTGAATTTAACTTTCTTCAGGTTCATTCTGTCACTTTTGACTGTCAAATGTTTGCATTGGTTTCTTATTATGATTATTTAATGAGTTACTGAATGGCATGAACTAACTGCATATATAAGTTTCTGACTCACATTGCACAAAGACATTTGAACAACAGAGGATCTAAATGTCTGAATGCAGACACATGGTCTTAGTGAATTTATTTGAGAACGAGTACTTGACATTACTATGAAATGAGAGATTAAACATCAGCTGTTTCATTAAAACAATTTGTTTAGAATTAAATCTATTAAATGTCTAGCAAGAGTCTAATATGAAGAATAGTAAGATTCAGATAATGATCATTTTAAAACCTCGCCAAATCTGATGTTATAATTAATATGGCTGTAAAACTACTGGATTTGGCAATTAAAGCAATCTAAAGGTTATTAATGAAGTCTTATTTTGACACTCTGCAGATTTTTAAGGTCAAAGTGAAGAAAACTGGCACATGTAGTTCATGCAAGCAAATGGCATCAGAACAGAGCGATTTCTTCACATTGATGATCTATCCTACACAATCAGATCGTGTGGTAAGATACTGCTGTTCAGTTCTGATTTTTTTCTTAATTATTTTCTTAATATTCCTCTTGAATAATGGAAGTCTATAAGGACTGATGTTTTGAAAACTGTCTCAGAGCATCTTCATTCTGAGGTGGCTAAAAGTCATAAGTTTTGATTAGTTTGGTTGATTTACCTATTGTCTGGTCTTCTTTATTTCACTTGGTCATATACACTGATACCATATCTGCCATAGTCCATAGTGCCATTTTTAGTTTCATTGCAAACCTACGTCTCCTACAGCGTTCATCAGGGGTCGTATAAATGCTAAAAGTAGCTCCTAAATCCAGGATAGCTTATAAGTCCTCCTGCAGACCTCTAAAGCCCTGTCCCAAATTGAACCCTAAGCCCTCACAGTCTTCCTCCGTGTCCACACTGGCCCTGTCCCAAATGGCACACTTCATGTGCACAGCGCACTTGCGGCCTTTGGACTTGTGGAATTACAATGGCTGCTACATGCACGTGTCCGTTAATTCCACAAGATTGTAGGCAGGGCCGGATTAACATATGGGCTAGGTAGGGCTGAAGCCCCAGGGCCCGAGCATGGAGACTGGCCTGCAATGCTCGGGCCGAGGGAAGAATTGACTGGCCATCGGGAGCACCTGAAACTTTCCTGGTGGGACGAATGGCAAAACCCCACCACGCCACTACTGGTCGCAGTGTGAGAGCAGCTGGACCGTCTCATGCACAGCTCATGTGTCGTGCTGCTCACGTGACCAGCTTCGGCCAATACTGAGCCAGCATTCTGACGTAGAACCTGGAAGTGCTGAACGTAAACAACATATGAGAATGACACAGAAGAGAAGATATTGATGAATAAAGTGGTTATTTTTGTTTTGTTTTTGCACACAAAAGGTATTCTCGTCTCTTCATAACATTAAGGTTGAACCACTGCAGTCACATGACTGTTTTAACGATGTCTTTAGTACCTTTCTGGACCTTGAAAGTGTTCATTATATTGCTGTCTATGGACGAGTCATAAACCTCTCAGATTTCATCAATAATATCTTAATTTGTGTTCTGAAGATGAACGAAGGTCTTACAGGTGTGGAACGGCATGAGAGTTTTCATTTTTGGGTGAACTAACCCTTTTAATGGGGAAACGCCTGCCCCAGTCCAGCTCTGGTGATTCCTCTCTTCTAGAGCCAGAATGAAGAGCTTCTAATGATGGAAATATTTATATTAATGCGTTTATGCTGTTCATGTGTTGTAGCCTAGAATATTTACATATAGGCCTACCTAATATTAACATGGACTATCCAGCATATCCTCATTGTATCACTGTGCGTTGGAGATGTGATTTTTTTTTTATTTTCACGTGACCTGTGGAAATTAAGCTTCGTTACCTCACTGACACGTCACGTGCCGGGCTCTAATACAAAGCTTGTCGATTGAGCTGCCCCATACCTGCTATCCATTATATCGGTCATGCCTATATGTATGTAGCTTTTCCTAAATTTATAAGTGTATATACAAATAAACCTTACAATGACATGCCAGTGAACAAAACATCTGAATGACACAGTTGATGTAGGAATTGTTATTGACCACCAGATGGTGAAGTAGAGCACTGTGTCAAAAGCTTCAAACAGTGTTGCCAGATTGGCAGAGGTGTAAAGTATTTGACTAAATGTAATTAGTTACTGTACTTAAGTATTGTTTTGGCTACTTTGTAGTTGTACTGAGTATCAAATATATTACCAACTTTTACTCTCTACTTGACTACATTTTTGAACAAGTAAATGTACTTTTTACTCCAGTACTGAAAAAAACAATAAGTAAAATGTACTTCATTTTTCTTTTTTGCATGCATATTTTTTAAGTACGTTTCAAATATTGAATTAAATAACTCTACTTAACTAAGTTAAGTAAAATTAACAAAGAAATAAGTAATTTTAACTTGGCCAGTAAAAGGTTGAGTGATTTCTACTTAGTTGAAGTTTCTTTTGCAATACATTTTACTCAAACAATATAACACTGAACCATGCTTTTAAAGTGTCTGCTTTACTTAGACACATATAAATAAATAATACAATAGATATTGTGTAAACACCATATCTACATATAAGAGGTAACTAAGCACCTGAGCACAGAGACCTCAGTACTTGGTACACAGTACACAATGACGGTAGCATTCGATGGATTGTTATTGAGTGTGAATGTGGCATTTTGAGTAGAAAATGATCTCCAAATATCACAAAATGGCAAGCTACTAAACATAACCACAAAAGCAATGATAAAACAGTGTAAATACAGCTGGAAAACAGTGAAAAATCGACCTCAATAATTATTCAAGGCCCAGTGCATGATGGGACCACCAGTTGAGTAGTTTTACTTAATTTTATAATGTTGATATTTTATTTCTACAAGCTTAAATTGAGTACTAATATAGAATTTACTTAGTTTTTTTAAATTCTTGCCTGAAGTAACTTTTTCACGTAAAAATGACATTTTTTTCCATAGTATTTACTTCACCATAAAATCATTTTTTACAGCGAGTACATTTGTGATGAGTAATACAATTACACATTACATTTTGCATGGCAGCTAACTTTTTCTGCAGCAGTTTGTTTCTGATATAGAGAAGCGATATCGCCATCTAAGGGCATTGAAGGTACTATATCTTGTGTGTTTTGCCTTTAATCACACAAACTCAACAAGGCTACTTTACGTGAATGTGAGTGCATTAGCAGGTAGTTTCTGAATTACAGGTGTTTGATTTAGAAGATGAGATCATGACTGCAGCTGGTGATAAGGCTGACACCAGCACACACAGTGCAAGTAGAGTTTGACTTAGTTATTTTTACTTAACATTATTTTATTTATCCACTATATTGACAAGATCTTTTTGATGGATATTAGTTTACTTATGGCCTTTTTGTGCACTTGAGCTTAACTGAGGCTTCAGAGTTTGTAGACGTTTAAGAGGTTGTTGTGATTTATTGCAATATTGAGGTGTTCAGTTTTATTTTGATTTTACAAAATAAACATGATTTTTCATCTTACAAATCATTTCTCATCTTACGAATCAATTGTTTCTTATTTTCACTGGCATGTCTCTCAGGTGTTGAGGACTAGTGCATTTTTGAGCCTACATTCATTATTAATTTAATGATAAAAGTAGCATGATAATAATAAGAATAATTTAATAGGCCTGCGTGCCTGTCCGCTATATGTCACTGTGATGGAATAAATGGCGTTCAGGCACCGCATCAAAGCGATTAACTGTTTTATCCTAATCCACATGCATGAGCCATTCAGTGTTCAGTACTACAATGTCTCTCCTGTCTCATGATGTTTCTCGTGTGTTTTCAGTCGCATAAGCAAGACAAACATTCATACACGTTGCAGGAAGAAAGGAAATGAGAGAGAAAGAGTTTTAAGAGAGAGATATGATGAACAGGATTTCTAGCAAAATATGCACTTCAAAAGACCTGACCTGAACGAACCATGAATCAGAAATTTAAATGCACCAGTTCAGCTTTAGAATCTGGAGGTACTTGCTTGTCGAGTCGACTTTAAATGAGAAACTCCTCGTTGGCGTCCTTAGTTTGGAGAGAAGGGTTTTTCCGAGTTGATGATTTGTTGCAGAATCTTTTCAGGTTTTGTGGTCAGGTAAAAACCAATCACTTTTGAGCTTGCTGGCAAAATGACAGGAAGTCTCTTTGTCATGGCTGGAGTTAAAGTTGAAGCGGCAAAACTTAGAACACGAGACTCTCAACGGAAAAGAAAATTAAGCAAAAGAAACGAAAAGTGAGTGAAAGTTGGATGGCTTGAATGAGCTGCTGGTCTGTCCTTTGTCAGCTTGGTCTTGTCTTAGTTTTTGTTCTTCTTGTTACTCCATGGTTACTTTTTGTTTTGCTTGTTTCATTACTCTGCTTACTAGTTACTTTGTCTTGATGTGACTATTTAAACTTAGGTGTTTGTCCCACCTCTGAGAGGAGTTCTGGCCAATCAGATATCGTCCTGTTTCAGAAGGTGGCTTTTCTCCGCCCCAATCAAAAAATAAGCGTTATCTCCGGTCTCTGGAATTGCCCGCTTTGGCAGAGAGTACCATTTAGACAATTTCTATTAAATGGAATATGATACATTTTACACAGATTTCATTCAAGCCATGATTTAGAGGAGAGGAAGAGATTAAAATGCATATCAAACAATAAATACTTTCATTCAACCATTCAGTAGTTACACAGTTACATGAGTTGTGGGTATTCTAAAGCATAACTGGTTACATTAAGCATGTGTGGACGTGATATAAAATTTATGCAGTTAAAAGATGTTTGATAAGTCCATTTCAAATAGTTTGGAGCGATTTGATGCCGTTTTAGTTGTAGAAACAGTCTTTGTTGGTTTTTCTGTAAAGTTGGGTCACTCAGAGAAACAGGCCTGCATTGTCTCTATCTCTTTTGATCTGGAGATCAAAGACTTTTTATCTTTTGGTGACCATTTGGTTTGTCACAAATAGCTTAAGTTTTTCACCTGCATGGGTGCCATAAAAGTACCTAGCAGGGTTTTTCTGTTTTCTGAGTTTTTTTTCTCAGAAGTGCTCATTTATATCTCTCAATTCTGACTTTCTTTTCTCAGAATTGCAAGCTTATATCTATAATGTATTGTATATATTCTGACTTTAAGCCACAATTATGATCCATATAATCCTTTTTTTTTTTTTCCACTCAATTGCAAAATGTATTTTTATAATATTCTCTCTATATTATAAAGTTTTTACTTAAGTAATGATTCATAAAAAAAATGAAATCCAAAACTAGTATGGAATAATTGTTAACATTAGGGATAAGAAAGCTGCAAACGGTTTTAATATATTTAAAAAAAATAATGTACAAATGATTCTGTACCTCTTCCGGGTTAAAATAGATGCAAATGCAATAGAAGGATTAAAATGTTAAGTCCTGTAAGAGGTATTTCATGACGCTCTATATGTGATGTGAATTTGATAGGTGCTTGATATAAAATAAGCGGTGCTTTAAAAAGTCCTTGAATCTGGTGTTCATGAAAGAGTGGGAACCCTGAGTAAAGCCGCGCGAGCCAATGGTGAGCGAGCCTGCTCGAGGCTGCCAAAAGGCACGGGGTATCAGGCTTCATAAGCGGCCGTCTCACCATGGCAAAACCGATTCATTCTCCTGCAGCGACGCGGATATCATCTCTTCGCTGAGACTATGAGACTTGAAGCCGCCTTCAACTGCAAGCAGCTGGAATTCGCAAAGACCTGGCCCTGCGTGCCACCAAGACCACGGCTCAGGCTATTGGGCGTTCAAAGGCCAGCCTGGTGGTGCTGGAACGCTACCTGTGGTTAACGCTGACCGAGATCAAGGAAGCGGACAAAGCCATCTTCCTCGACTTCCTGTCTCCCCCACTGCTCTCTTTGGTCCCACTGTTGATGGTGTTGCTGAGCGCTTCACAGCAGCACATAAGTCGTCTCAGGCCATGTGACACTTCCTGCCAAAGCACTCGAGCTCTGCTGCTTCGAGCCATTCCAAACCTGTGCCAGCTCAGCAGCCACCCAAGGCTACGCCGCCAACCACTCAGCCCGTGCCACGACCTGAGCACCGTCAGCGCTCACGCTCTGCTAAGCTGTGGTTGGCTGTGGTCACTCCAAAGTGATCTCTGGCCATTCAGCAGCTCGTGAAAACCTTTACACCCAGGGCTTCTCTGCCGCTCAGAGCGTTTCAGAAGATGCTAGGTGTAATGAGCTCGGCATCTCCGGCTCTGCAGCTGGGCTTGCTTCACAGGCGTGCGACACAACCCTGGCCCCTTGGATGAATCCCTGCTGGTTCGAGCAGGGGGTGGCAATTGGGACGATGGACAAGAGGAAGGTCGTCTTCACAGATGCCTCCAAGATGGGTTGGGGAGCTCTGTGTGACAACCGTCCGGCCTTTGGCACTTGGAATAGCCCGGAAAGCGAGCTTCATATCAACGGTCTGGAAATGATGGCAGTATAACGAGCTCTCCAAGCCTTTCTTCCTCTCCTGGTAGAACACCATGTCTTGGTCAGGTCAGATAGCATGCCGGTGGTGTCCTTCATAAATCACCAAGGCAGGCTCTCTTCAAAGCCCCTCTTCACTCTAGCGAAAACCATCCTAGAGTGGGCCCAGTGCAACCTGCTCTCGTTGAGGGCAGCGCATATACAGGGCATACTGAACACAGGGGCGGTCATGTTGTCCCGGAGCAACCTTCCCTCAGAGGAATGGTCACTCCACCCCCGCACAGTTCAGAAAATTTGGGGTGTCTTCCGGAAGGCAGAGGTCGACCTCTTCACCTCAGAAGATAATTATCACTGCCCAATATATTTCTCGAAAGCCAGCCTCCTTCTTTATGCTTTTCCCCCGATCGCGCTGATTCCCCAGGTAATCAGAGGTAATTTTTTTCCCCCTCAATATCAAAGTTAGATACAAATTATAATCTTTATACTCTCCTCACTTTTTTATCTAGTTACTTAATTGTTTATTTTGGTTATTTAAAACAATATTTTTTATTTTATATATATATATATATTTTTTTGCTCTTTCCCTTATTAATTAATTATTTATTTATTTAATAAATTACATTCATTTGTTCTTCTGTCTTGTCTATCTTTTTTCTATCTTCCTTTTTCTCTTTTTTTACTATTATTATTATCATTATTATATATTTTTTTCGTTGTATGTCTTATTGTCTTGCTCTAATAAGAAAAAAAAGGGAAAAAAACCTCTAAACAGTATTTTATACAAGTTTTATTTATTTTTTTCTAAAACAAGACAAGTATAGTGAAATTTTTTAGCAATGTAATGTTATGGCATTTATAATCATATTTTCCTAATGTCTTGTGCCGTTAAACATGGTGTCATGTGGATGGGAATATACGTGGAAATGATATGCAGATGACGTAATGCATAGTAAAACTAGGCATTGTAAGCTCCATATATGGTTATTTCGGGAGGAGACGGGCAGAGATTCATGTACACACAATCTTCTGCTGACTGGTTTTTTATAAAAGGAATATTGTGCAGGTTCTGAAATACGCACGGTTTTATAATTCTGAAAACGTTTGTGCGTATGGAAAATCTGGCTTTTATGCGTACGCACACTAGGATGAAATCTATAGAAAGTTTTATACATGAGGCCCCTGGTGTTTTCACTCTAATGTCTTTATATTTAATGTCTTTATGAACTTATATAGCAAGCAAATCCATAAATTAGCTTAAGAGATAAACTGAGATAGGATCTGAAGCACTGAATGTTACATTAGCCGTATTAAAAGTGTGCGCTTTTCTCTGTTGCTGCATTACTGCATTTGTTCATATATTATTGCAATTACAGTAGCAGAACTGATTTCTTTACTGTGATAATAAGAAAAAAGATTTTTTGTTTCCAGAACATCTTTATTTCTCAGTGTGTTTTTAGCTGAATTATCTCTGTGTATTTCCCATTATTGTCTCCTTTGTTCATTTAGGAATCAATTTTAGAATCTGCTCTAAGGGCACGCATTGATGAAATGCGTAAAGATCTACGCTGCAGGAGCTGTTATAGACCACTGGTGGAAAATGCAAGTATCTTTTCTATTGAGTCTGATGTGTTTACACCTGTGCAGATGAACAGATTTACTGTGGAATTGTAGATGATTCAGATAGATCTATTAAATTTACAATTGGAATATGTAATCTCCATAAAAATGTTCAAATATCTGCACAAAATTCATTGTACTGTGTTTATTACTAAAATGAAGTGTAGAATAGCCTCTAATTGTTTAATGTAAATATTTCTTCACACATTTCTTCATTTTGTAATTACAGATTAATAGTCATTTTGACTTTCCACAAAGACTGATTCTACAGTTGAGGAACTTCCAAAATAAGGCAATAATTACTGGATGCATTGAGGTAATTAAGTATTACAGTGTTTGAGTGTCTTTAACAAGTAGTGGTCAACCAATATGGGTTTTTAATGACCAATGCCGGCATATTTGCAGAATATTGATGGTATATGTTCAAGTATTATAGTGTTTCCCTTTTTTATAGTTAGACAGGACAGTTTAATAAGACAGGAGACTAATGAGGACAGAGAAACAGAGCTTGAAACACTTCATGAGCTCGTGTCTGTCTGTGATCCACAGGGCTTTAACAATAACTGACAGAACAGATCATTGATAACAGTATATTTAAACAGGATAATGAAAAACACCAAATGTATTGGCCTTGGCAATGTATCGGTTGACCACTACATCAAGGTTTTCGTGTCCAGAATGCTTTCTTGATTTTTTCTTTTTTTTTTTTGCACACATAGAGTCAATCACACTCTCTGTGTGACTGTCAAATTCATTTGTTAATGTTTAATTGACATGAAGAACATGGTTTCTGTTTCTCTGACAGGTTTCCACCCACAAATATGAGCCTTATGCCATAATAAACCTTTATGGTACATTTGAAGAGGGACACTACAATGCTGACATCAAATCTGACAATGGAAAGTGGTATCGATGTGATGACAGCCATGTATTTCAGGTATATATAGACATGAAAATATGGTTACAAACACGATTTAATATGGATTGTCTTTATGGTATCAGTAAGAATTGCAGCACATTGTCAGGCTTAGTGAATGTGATTTCACCAAGTACAACATGTTCCTTTATCGACATCTTTGTTGATCCTGGAACAACATTCCAGTCAACCAATCGGATTTGAAGTTTACAGTTTATGTCAAGTTTTGGTTTAAAATCTACATTCATCTATCGTTTCCCTCTTGTTTTAGGGATAAGTTATGAGTTATGAGTTAGACAGGAATGCAGATTCATCAGTCTAATGAAATAAAAAACAGTAGTCATAAACATTTATTTTATATATTTTTCTGATAGTGAAAATATAGTATGTGTAATACAGTATATCAAATGTTTGGATGATGATTCATATTTTATGTTTCTGCAAAACTTTTTTCAAAGGATCCTAATGAAATGCTTTCAGAAAGAGGATGGATGGACATTTGGACCTGTATACATTCAATTTCACGCAATTCACGCAGGTACCAGAGATTTGCTCTATACACAACTGTATTTGTGAGTTTGATATTGTTAGATATGTTACTTGATTATGAAGTTCATCTTTATTCACAGGTGTCCACCTGCCTATCTACTCTTGTACAAACGCAGTGAGTATCACATGATTCTGATGCATAAACTATAAACATTTTCAAGAAAAAAATTATTTAAAAGCAAATATATTATTATTGCAAAGACTAAATGTGAAGACGTTCTTCTATTTTATTGTTTTTTAGAGAGATTTAGTGTTCAGAGAGTTTTCCAATATAAACAAACATTATATTTGAAATTCATTCGATCATTTATTTATTTTATTTATTAGTTTATTTAACAGGGACAATGCAGTATAACATTGCTACAATTTCAAGCAGCCGATGCTCCACATACAGGCTTCTAGCCAAAGGCTAATTTGCATTGTACATTTGGTTTATCTGTTGCGTAATTTTTTTGTGATCAAATCAACATTCATTCAAACACACAAACAAACAAACAGAAGGGGGAGTAACAGACATATTATCAACAATTTTTCAATCTAAAAAAAAGGGGGGAAAAATTACTTTATATGGTCATTCCTAAATATCCACTTTATCAAGTCTGTAAGGAGGCGATGGGATCCATGTGCAGCTTTATTAGTATAATCGTAGTCGTACAGGCAAGGGTCAAACACCAGCAATAACAATGTCCAAGGCAGAGATATATCATAAACAGAGACAGGGAAAGGGTCAGGGCAGGCAGCAGACAAGGCAGAGTAATCCAGTAAACAGGCAGAGAATCAACAGGACAGGCAGCAAACAAACACGACGAGGATAAGCAGTCCAAGGTCATACACAAGAATACAGGGAAACAGGGAAAACCGCTCCGTAGTGTTAGCCAGGGCACAACAAGACTTCGCAATGGGTGACTGTGTGCATCGGCTTAAATAGTCCGGGTTATGGGAGTCAGGTGTGTCTGTAATCAGCCCAGGTAGGGGGTTGTGGGAAATGCAGTCCATGAATGGTTAATATCAGGTGAGGGAGCCCTCTGGTGGCGATTGGAGGAGCCACAGAGGCCAAGTTTGTGACAAAGTCACTATTTTCAGGAGGCTATGAATCCAATATTTTTGCACATATGTGCAGAGTATACCAGTTTTGTATTATTGTCTTGTTTCCAGCAGTAAAACCAGCAAACAACATTCTCTTTTGTAATGAACTTATACAGTCAGAATCGACATTGAGAAGACATAAACCTGGATTAGAGATGTAATCAATTTGTAGTAAAAAGGACAAAACAGAACTCATATGAGTCCATATGTTATCTATTGCTGTAATTTGATAACATTGGAAACATTCTGTTCTTAACAGGTATCAGCGCCTGATTCCATAAATGAACACAGAGAAGAACAGCGTCTCACGTACAGATGAAAATCTAAACATCATATAAGCAGAATGTGCTCTGGATGTTGTTTCACTGTAAATGTCCCTGGAAACAGACAGCATGTGTTCTGAAGACCTGCGGCTCTGATATTACACTGTATCTGACACACACAGTTCAGTCATGAGTCTCTGATCAAGAGTGTGTCACATTTACTCTCTATTCGCCTGATTTACACATAAAAATTGATGCTGTTCAGTTTCTTGCTTGTTACTTATTGTGAACATTTTTATGCTTTTTTACCTTGTAATCTTTAGTCAACATGTAATAACCTGCTCTTGATATGATTATTATGCATGTTCAGTTCAGCCAATCACATTCAGATGGGACCATAGTAAACAGTATTATTGAGTTTAGTACATTTACGTTCATTTAGTAAGACACATTTGATAGACATCGTATATTAATCAAACTATGTAATGATTAAGTGTTTATATTATAAGTCAGTGATGTATACAACCAAAGAGCTTACACACGATGAAGATGCTTTATGATCTTATAGAGGAACTGAAAGTGTTATCCATTGCATTGTTTCTGCATGAGAACAGAATGATAATCATCTATCATAAAAAATTGGAATTAAATGTATTCATGTATATGTCAATAAAAGTCTGTATTGTGAACAAATAAGATGAAATATATCATAAATATACTGTATGTTTGCATGTTACAGAATCACTGCATTTAAATGTGTTAATGTGTTTAGAAGGAAATATAAGCCTATATTATACCAATAAACTGTAGTAGCAATACTCTGAGTCAGCGTTTTTTTTATCAAAATATTTGTTATGGTGCATGAATAACAGATTCTGAAGCGCATCATGTTCGTTGTTTGTTCATCTTTAGAGATGATTTCAGAGATGAATTCAGTACTGTCTGTAATAAAACAGTAACTGCTACAAACAGTGTTTCTCCAGCTTTGACAACATCTGAGTAAATTAAAACCCTAGAGAAAGAGAAGAAAAGACCTGACCATGTGCAGATTCACAGAGACATTTTTTTAATTCAAGCATCACAGGCTTTTCCTCTGAGACACTTTATTTTGGCCTTATTCAGTCACATTTGTCTGATCCCACAATGTACTGTGACAAGCTCAGTGGATAAAGCCAACAAAGATGGTGCATGTGTAAAAAATAAATTTGAGAAATGAAATGTTGATTATAAACTCTTAAACAAACTGTATCAATACATGCAAACTGACTGTTTTACTCAGTATTTGTGTGAGTGTAGTTTTAGAGTAGTGTGTCATCAGAAGGACTCTTATTAGAGTTCAGTGCATGGAAATGACATACAGTGAGTCTCAAACACCATTGTTTCCTCCTTCTTATGTACTTTTTGATTTGTGCAAAAGACCTCTGAAGAACAGGCGAATCTCAACATAACACCGACTGTGACGCAACAGTCGGGATCATTAATATGAACGCCCCCAACTTTTACATACACCAGCCCATGTTCAAGGCATTAGACAAGCCAGTATTAACGTCTGGAGCTGCACAGCCGAATCAACAGACTTTATGCAGGTATTGTGAAGCAAGCAAGACAATAACTGTTTATGATCCTTGATATCATGATATATTTAGTGATATTTGTAAATTGTCTTAATAAATGTTTCGTTAGCATGTTGCTAATGTACTTTAAATGTGGTTAAAGTTAACATTGTTTCTTGCTGTATTCACAGAGACCAGAGCCATGTCGTTATTTTCATTTTTAAACACTTGCAGTCTGTATAATTCATAAACACATGTTCATTCTTTATAAATCTCTCCAACAGTGTGTAATGTTAGCTTTAGCCACAGCACACTATCAAACTCATTCAGAATCAAATGTAAACATCCAAATAAATACCATACTTACATGATCTGATAAGCTGCATGACGAACACTTTGTAAAGATCCATTTTGAGGGTTATATTAGCTGTGTGAACTTTGTTTATGCAGTGTATTATAGTCGAGAGCTTGGGGGCGGGGAGCGCGAGCATTTAAAGGGGACACGCGCTGAATCGGTGCATTTCTATTTATGCCCCAAAATGGGCAGTTAAAAAACTGAATAAAAAAATCTATGGGGTATTTTGAGCTGAAATTTCACAAACACGTTCAGGGGACACCTTAGACTTATATTACATCTTGTGAAAAAGCGTTCTAGGGCACCTTTAAATCATGGAGATCTGGATCACAAGTAACTAAATATATTTTATTGTGCTTCTTTTATGAATTCACTGCATTGACTTAAGCTGTAATGTTTTTAGCATAATGTTCATCCCAGAGGATTTCAGCCAGTATCTCATGACCAGATATAACTGATGGTGATGATGGAAGTAAATGGCAGAATATGCAGATTAAATGGATCTGAATTTCTCAGTTTAATTCTTTGAACATTTTATGTAAACTTGTTTTTGAGACCCACCGGTGAAAAGTCGCTGTTTCTTATGACCAGCAATATGTGAAATATTCAACTCTTCTGACTGAATGTCTAGTGAGTCTAAAATACATCTACATTCTTCTGTAAAATAATCTTTCCATGGATTCAGATCTGGGAAATCCTTTATCAGGGTCTATGAGAGAGAGAGAAAAAGATCAAAACACCACTGTCTTTTTTAATCCGTTTGCTTATTTATTTTGTGTCAGTGTATGAAGAGTTATGATATTTCACATACATCCAACTCTATCTAATGATAACGGATTCATTTTAAATCTGCTGTAATAACTGTAGGAAATTTACATTTTTCATTTTGAAATGAAAGGTTGAACTATGTTTATAAGAACAGGAGTATTTGTCTTTAATGTCAGATTGGAGAAGTTTTCATGTTTTTCATGTTTCATTTACAATTTCTGTTGGCCAAAACAATGGTTTGATATTTGTCTTTTTTCTGTTGTAAAAATAGTTTCCTTTTTCATAATTAATAGTTTTTATAGTTCAAGTTTCACTGAAAAGCCATTAAATACCTGATATATCCTATAATGCACTGTATAAGTAGTGGATTTTTTAAACTTCATAATATTTAATGTTTCCAAAATATCATGGTCAATAAACGTCAGTTTCCCACTGTGACAATCTTTTACAATGTGTCCTTAAAGGTTAAGAATTAGGAAAAAAAAAAAGTAAAGTAAAGAGTAAAAGAGTCAAACCTCCTCCTCCTCCAGGCATCAGGAGCACGATGATCAGGAGAGACAGATGTTCAATGTCGCAAGATTCAAATGTTTGATCGTCTCAAAGATCATTTTGACCAAAAATCACTCTGTCTGTTTGGATCTGACAAGAAAAAACAAACCAAAACTTATCAAGATTAAGTGAATAAAAATGTACCCTTTTCATACCAAATTTATTAAAAGTGAAGACTGAAAAATCCTTCAACCCACCGTTTACTCCAGGAAACAAACTTGATGGTTTTTCTCTTCAGTTCTCTAATGGTGAACTTCTCAAACTCTTCTCTTGATGACGCCACAGATAATGTTTTAATCGTAATATTATTAAACCTGACACGGACCTGAAAAACCCTTCTGTGTTTGTTCAAGCTAGAATTTTCTGTTTGGAAAAACTCTGGTAATCAAATACGAAAATATTGCATCTTTCACTTTCACTTCAAACATTTGAACAGTATCAGGTAAGAATGTGTTACAGTAAAGTTTCAATAACAGTGGAAATGTTCAACACTTTTTAGTCTTAATCTTAAGTGGAGTAAAAAAGTTACAACTAGCTCCACTTGCTGATATTTCATGAATGTGTGTGATAAAGTTTCAAACAGGAACTGCTCCAGGGGAGTAATGAATGAAAAACGTCTCGGGTTACGGGTGTAACCCTTGTTTCCTGAGTAAGGGAACAAGACGCTACGTCGAATGACGTGATGGGAACCCTCTGCGAGATTGCGTCGTGAAGCACCTCTGTATCTAACCAATGATGAGACGAGACGTCAGAAGCGGGTGACGTCACGGACCAGGAAACTATAAAGCATACCCAGAACAAAGAACGCTAGCTTCTGGATTATGGCTGAAGCAAGGCGCTCACAGGTACGCTGGGGTGCGGCAGCGTGGCGTGGCGTCTCGTTCCGCTACTCAGGGAACAAGGGTTACACCCGTAACCCGAGACGTTCCCTTTCGTGGGAACTATCGACGCTACGTCGAATGACGTAATGGGAACGCTGTCCCAACTACGCCGTGTCACCGAGTACCTGTCTGTAATCTTGTAGACAGAACCGAGGAACCCGGAGTAGGATTTATGTCTAGGTTGTAGAACCTGATAAACGTGTGCTGGGATGACCATCCAGCTGCATCACATATGTCATTCAAAGACACTCCTGACATTAACGCCTTAGAGGCCGCCATACCCCTGGTGGAATGAGCCCGGACAGCTAAAGGGCATGGCTGTCCGGATGCCTCATAGGCAAGTGAAATGGCCTCGACCACCCACTTGCTCATGCTCTGCTTAGATGCTGGGCCCCCTTTTTTTGGGGACCCATAACAAACAAACAATTGGTCTGATTTCCGCCACAGGGCAGCTTTGTGGACATATGCATCTAAAGATCTAAAGCCCTGACGGGGCAGAGCAGATTACGTTTTTCCTGATCAGAGTCTAAGAAGGGAGGAGGACAGAAAGCCTGGAGTACAATAGGACCCGGGACGTTGGTGGGGACCTTTGGCACATAGCCAGGTCTAGTGTGCAGGAAAGCCTTAACCATACCAGGCGCAAATTTGAGACAGGAAGGAGCAACCGACAGTGCTTGTAAGTCTCCTATCCTTTTAAGGGACGAGATGGCCAGAAGAAATATGGTTTTCAGAGTGAGGAATTTTTCTGATACCTCTTCTAGTGGTTCGAAGGGAGCCTCAGCTAGCCCCTCTAACACTATAGCCAAGTCCCAGGCTGGAGTCCTTGTACGCACTGCAGGCCTCAGCCTCAATGTACCACGAAGGAAACGTATGACAAGGGGGTCTCGACCCACCGAGGAACCCCCTACAGGATCATGGTAAGCCGAAATGGCTGCTACGTAAACCTTCAACGTCGAAGGAGATAAACCTTCCGAGAACTTTTCTTGGAGAAACTGGAAGCACAAGGCTAATAGATGACTGGACAGGGTCCTTATCACGTTGACTACACCAAGTAGAAAACAACTTCCATTTATATGAATATAGCTTCCTTGTGGAGGGAGCTCTGGAATGAAGAATGGTCTCCACAACCTCGGTTGGGAGATCAGAATCTATGAGCCTTGCCCCCTCAGAGGCCAGGCCCACAGTTTCCATAACTCTGGGCGGGGATGGAGTATCGTACCGCCCGCTTGAGACAGGAGGTCCTGCCTGAGAGGAAGCTCCATTGGAGAGCCGTCTAACAGAGACATTAGGTCCGCGAACCAAATCCTGGTCGGCCAGTACGGGGCCACCACTATTAGGCTGACCCCTTCCTGGCGTACCTTTTCCAGAACTCGGCCACGTCTGTAGCATGGCATCCAGCCCCAGAGGTGCTGGGTGCGTTAAGGAGTACCACAGAGGACACTGGATTGACTCTTTTGATGCAAAAAGATCGACTTCCGTTTGACCAAGGGTTTTCCAGATGAGCTCCACCACCTCGGTGTGGAGTCTCCACTCCCTGGGCCTTGGCCCCTGCCTCGACAGGACGTCTGCTCCCACATTTTGATGCCCCGGGATATAAGCTGCTTTTAATGAGAGGAGCTTTCCCTGGGCCCACAGGAGGATCCGACGGGCCAAGTTGCAAAGTCGGCGAGACCGCAGACCCCCCTGATGGTTGATATATGAGACCACCGTCGTGTTGTCCGTACAGACCAACACGTGATGGTCCCTCAGATCTGGGAGGAAGTGTTTCAATGCAAGAAATACCGCCATCATCTCCAGCCGATTTATGTGCCAGGAGAGCTGATGGTCCTCCCATAGACCTTGAGCTGAGCGACCACTCATGATCGCCCCCCAGCCCGTGAGGGAAGCATCTTGGTCCTGAGCCACCACTGTAAGGGTCTCGTGCAGAAGGCCAAAAGTTATCACGTTGGACGCAGCTGCCATTAGACCCAACAGTCTCTGAAACTGTTTTACAGTGAGTGACTGGCCTAACTTCACCCCATTCACGGCCCCGAGAATGGAACTCACACGAGCAGGGGATAGATATGCCTGCATCGTGGTGGAATCCCAAACTACCCCTAAGTAGTTGGTAATTTGACTCGGAACCAATACACTTTTCTTGGCATTGAGCCTCAGTCCAAGCTTCTTCATGTGTGACAGAACAACATCTCGATGTTGAACTGCCAACTGTTCTGTTTGAGCTAGTATCAACCAATCGTCGATATAGTTCAGTACGCGAATGCCCTGGAGCTGCATCCACGCACTTCGTGAATGTGCGGGGTGATAGAGATAGGCCGAAGGGAAGAACCTTGTATTGGTAAGCTTCGCCCCCGAAAGCAAACCTGAGGAACTTCCTGTGATGAGGATGGATGGATACATGAAAGTAAGCATCTTTCAGGTCTATCGCCACAAACCAGTCCTCGGACCTGATCTGTGGGATAATCTGTCTGAGTGTAAGCATCTTGAACTTTAACTTCTGTACAGATCGATTTAGCACTCGTAAATCTATAATCGGACGTAGCCCTCCATCTTTCTTGGGAACAATGAAGTAGCGGCTGTAAAAGCCTGACAGCTTGCTGGGAGGAGGAACCCTTTCTATAGCTCCTTTCTGCAAAAGAGAGCGGCGGGGAAGGAATCTCTGGAAGGCCGCTGATTGTTTATGCGTCTCCTGGAACCTATCGACGACAGAAGATACTGCGTCGCCGAATAGGCCCACAGGAGACAGCAGCGCATCCATGAGGATGTTCTTGTCTTTATCCTTCATGTCCGACAAATTGAGCCACAGGTGTCTCTCCATGGCCACCAGGGCTGCCATAGAGCGACCAATTGATTTGGCCGTCTCCTTGGTGGCCCGTAGAGCTAGATCTGTCGCCCTACTTAACTCCTGTATAGACTCAAATGTCGCTTCCCCGCTCTCATCTATCTCCCCCAGCAGGTCAGCCTGATAAGCTTGCAAAATAGACATGGTGTGAAGGCAAGCTGCAGCCTGACCCGCCGCCGAATAAGCCTTGCCCACCAAGCTCGATGTTGTCTTTAATGGCTTAGTGGGCAATGTCGGGGTCTTGAGGGACGATGCAGACTCAGGCGAGAGATAGCTTGCGAGCGTCTCTTCGACCCGAGGCATCGCCCCATAGCCGTGGTGTTTCAGCCCCACGATGTTACTATATAATGATGTTTGGGGGCTGAAAACACGGTATTGGACAGGTCTATTCCACGACCTCGACACCTCGGTGTGGAGGTCGGGAAAGAACGGCAGACCCCGACGCTGGGGTAGTGACCGTGCGGGGAGAAAGCGCTCATCAAGCTTGCTCTTCTGTTTTGTTTCACTTTTCTCCGCGGGCCAGTCTATTTTTAATTTATTCTAATTTATCGACTGCCCTAGTCACCACCTCCAGCAGCTCCTCATAAGCTGGAGACGAGGATGGCGGGTCCTCATCTCCAGTTTCGACGCTCATCACGTCAACCTCCTCAGAGGAAGATATGTTGAGCGTCGGTGTCTCCCTCCGGGGGGAAGAAACCACCGCCAAAGGAGAGACACTGGGTCTGGCAGGTAAGGGGAGCGATAAGGCTGGGCCCGTCTCTCCCCCCTCTGCCAAATCCATTTGTGATCCCCACGAATGCAGCCTCCGCTGTGCCTCGGCAGCAGCGGGACCTGATCCGCGGGGAACACTCGCCGAGGCGCCCTCCTCGAAGAGCGCCCGGCGTGATCTCAACACTCTGAGAGTGAGCCATTCGCAATGTACACAGACAGCCCCCTCGAGAGCTGCCTGTGCATGCTCAACTCCCAGGCAAATAACACACATCTTGTGTGTGTCCCCACCCGAGATGAATCGCGTGCAGGGAGGCACACACTTGACAAACTGTTGCTTGTTAACTTTCTCCGCCATTATTTTCTTTATATATATATATGTATTGTGTGTATGTGCTTTGAAACTCTTGTCCTCAGACGAAGAGATCACAGTGGTGTAGCGAGACAAACAACACTAAATAAGACACACAAGATACAGAGAGCGCTTGCTGAAGACAACAGAAGCTAGCGTTCTTTGTTCTGGGTATGCTTTATAGTTTCCTGGTCCGTGACGTCACCCGCTTCTGACGTCTTGTCTCATTATTGGTTAGATACAGAGGTGCTTCACGACGCAATCACGCAGAGGGTTCCCATCACGTCATTCGATGTAGCGTCGATAGTTCCCACGAAAGGGCACTAATGATTATCATTGATTTTACATCTGCTGCAGTGATCACACATACAGAGAACATTATGCAACTGTTAATGTGTGTGTAAATACACAAATACACATCAGCTTCTGTTCCTCTGCAGTGTAAAGATACTGCTGATGATGTTAATAAAATGTTATTGGTATAAGTATCCTGGTGTCTTATCCTGATCCTGGTGTCAAACTTCACAGAAAAATCTTGACAACAACAATCAGTTTCTGCTGGGAACACACAAAGAAGATCTTCAATCTGTTACACACTCCCTCCATCAGATACACTCGTACTCTGATATGACTGCTGCATTATTTTCATTGATTTGTTGAGGGTGTCTCCAACACACTTACTGTAGTTTAAGTCTGGGAGATTTTTTTTCTTAAGATTTTACTCCCAAGGCTGACCTCTCCCCCTCCTGAAGCTAATGTAAAGTTATTTTGAATGCCTTATTTTTATTTACAGAAACACTGAATGTGATCTGGTTGTTTGGTGCTGTGGCAGAGCTCAGAGTAGCTCTCTTTAAAATCCTTTAATATTGTTGTGTCAACTGAAAATGTAATTCAGCAGCTCTGTCTGTTCTGAAGTTTGACGAATAAACTGAGTTTCATTTCAGCTGGAAGAGACACACTGACATCTGCTGGTCAGACACAAACAGTGCTTTAGCAAAGTAAACTATACCAAAGCTATGTAATACAACAATTCTCTCAGAAACTACCGTTAATTGCTACTTTAAAGTCAAATTTTTTATCCGCTGTTTTATCCAAATTGTTACCACTCAGTTACAAAATGTCCTGCAAAAACAGGACAAAAACTCTGTGTGTGTTTCAGGTAAAATTAGCTGAAACACACACAGAAACTACTGTCTACAGTATCATTGAGGTCTTGTTTTCTGCCAGTTTCTCCTAGCTTGACCTCTGACCCCTAAATCAGCACTAAACAACCACATCAAACACAGTGTGAGTTCTGTTTCACTGTTCTATTAGCTTTGAATTGAAGGTTCAGTATTGTCAGGACAAAAGTGATTAATTTTTCCTGCTTTGATCACTTCAGATTGGAATCAGATGTGTTTTTGTATTTTGTAGCTTGAGTTTTAGTTCACGTCGTTTGTGAAACCGGTCAAATTCGTTTCCGCACCCTCTGAGGTATTTTGTAGATTCTAGGTTAAAGGTTCATTTCTCAACTTCTACACACATTCATTAAAAGTTTTCAACAGTAATTTCAGTCAATTTGATTGTCAGAATTTAGCAGTTTTCATCCAAACTGACTTTCAAATGAGGAATAAAACAGCAATTTTTCCTAAGCAGGCAATGACACAGAAGTGCTGACAATACAAATATTCAAACATTGTCTAGAAGTAATCATTGGATGTATACTCCGAGGGCTTTTTGGTTCACAATAAAGTTTTTGCACGCACGTGTGTTGGAGCAACTGTTCTTGCATTTCACTATTTTTTGATGAACCAAAATATTTAAATCCGTCAGATGTGAAATGATTTCTCCAGTCATAAACATCTCAGACTAATGCACTAATGCAGCAGGTCCTTTTTTAGGGGTTTAATTGTTCTTTTTATTTTCCTTAAGTTTCTACTACTCTTTGTTATGTGAATTTAGTTGAGTTCAATGTCACATTAAAGATGGGGGGGAGTGACATTATTTTTTTAATTAAGTTTTTTAATCTCAAAAACCTGCAGAACAAAAAGGGCTGTGTAGACTTTTTATACATCTGTACTGTACATCTAGAAACACCTAATAATCAAAGGGGTGAAATGCAGATGAACAATTAAATAGCACAGCTTTGTTTACTGGTCTTTATTTTCATATCTATTCAAACACAAATGCAAAAAGTATGATTTCATCAGTCATTTTGACATTTAAATTAGTATAGTGTTAATCTGATGTAGTGCTTTTAAGTTTCTCACAAGAATTAAATGTACATTTGGTTTGCAGATGTACACATACAGTGATAAAGAGAAGAATGACATCATATATACATATATACATTATATATACAGTGTACAGAATTTACCCTGAACTGAAATGTTTACTATTACAAGCTCTATAATATCAGAACTGAGCTGAAGAAAACATTTATGTGATGAAATTAATAGAATAAAAATGAGCAGAAAACTAGATTAAACTTAAACTTGGGAATAAAAGCCTTGTGGGTAATCTGATCTCTCATCCAGTGTCATATCAATATGATATAAATATACTGAACTTAATATGACTACGATCAAAGCATGATCCTCTGAGGTCATTTATCTAATACTAAAGGTCTCCTCAAGTGCCTCAAACACTCCTGACCTGATTATTACCAGTTTTCTATTAATTAAACACTAATAAAAATCAATATATAGTCAGTTAACGGACGCTTTTGTTTCTCACACTAGTGTTCATTCAGTAGGTGAAGAGACTCGTGATTGGATGGAGGACAGATGGCCGGCAGTGAAGATGGACACATGACAATGAGTCGGACACATCTAGATTTTGGAATCAGTTCTGTGAATTCCCTCACCAGATGAGTTTGGGTCTATGAAAGAGGAAGACACACATCAGTCATAAACTAATGACAAAGACAAACATGAGATGCTCAAACACTGATCTGTCACCTGAACACACAGGAAATCTCACAGCAGCACTTCCTGTGTCGGCTCATCCTGGACCAATCAGCGCTCAGTAAGCACGTGTGTCAAACTCCGTTCCTGGAGTTTAGCTCCAACTCACCTGCCTGAGAGTTCGTAGTGATCCCTGAAGAGCTTGAATATCTGGTTCAGGTGTGTTTATTTAGGTGTGGGGATAAACTCTGCAGGACAGTGGCCCTCCACGAGCAGATCGACACACCTGTTGTAAGGCATGTTGAACTGTTCAGACATTAAACATTCTCTGCACTGAATTTGTTCTCCTGAGCCACATGGACATGAATATTAGTGGGTTTCATCCTGCATCCACAAATGCTTGAACAATTTTCAAATACTTCTACACTTCTTCTCTTTTTGTCTGCATGTCTCTTCTGCTCTTTGTGCACCAATCTAGCTTTTAGACTTTAATGTTGTCATATTATGGATGTTGTGGATCTTATGACAAATTTCTTGCTGTGTTTCTCATTGGTAAGTGACTTTGAATGACTGTCTGCTAAATAGATAAATTTACAAGCAAATATCATTCCAAGGTCTCATGTTTCTTTGGTTGAAGGGGTTATTTCAACAGCACTTAGTTTATAGCTGTGATGCACCATTAGGAGATTCTGACATATTTCCTCATCATTTGAAGTCACATGATCATGTGTGTGTGTGTGTGTGATGGAGCAACAGCTTCATCTACTGATCATTCATGAGTCCATGACAGTCATAACTCTTTGGTTCAGGTCAACGCCCCCATAAATCAAAATACAGCATTTCAGATCATTAATTATTTTGTCAGAACACACTGATGTACTTCTGAAAGACCATCATTGCTCAAAAGACAAATTAACCTGAATCTCCCCAAACAGTTTATTTAAATTTCTTTCTTTCTATTCCTTTTCTTTCTTTAAACACCTTACTTATTCACTCACTGTCCTCCACTGAGAAAGACAAAAGCAATGGTTTTAATGTCTACAAACTGTTGTAAATACTTTGATAACACACATCATCTGTGAATCACATGAATCATCTGTATGATAACGTTTCTGATATGACGTAATATAACATAATAAAATATAAGCTGCTTCTCATTTTTGAGGCTGCGTCCTCCGGAGGTCGCATTTGAAGGATGCATACGTCATCGAGTCTGTCTCATTTAAGAAAAGTAACCATTAGATTGTAAAATAAGAAAGAAATGGCAGTATTTTACAACTCACGTAGAATAACAGTATAGAGTTGGATAAGCCAGGATTAGACCAGGACATTTAAGTGGCTTTTATAAACATGCTTTAGCACAAAAAAATGAAATAAAATAAATCTTGAGACAAAATAATGGCACTGAAATATTGTACGATATGCTTTCAGTTAAAACAGCTCAAACTTGTGTTTTTGTCTGGGATTAGATTAAGCCTTGTCTGTGAAACATGGGGGTTATTTATGTAAATTTACGTTCAAAACATATGCCACTGAATAAGTCAGCAATTTGCTACATTTTTACAATAATATCATGCTGAAGTATATTCTAAAAAAAGAAAGAAAAAAAATGCAGCTGAACACCTACACAAGTGTTACAGTTTTTTCTCAATCGCTGGGACACATTTCTCAATATTTGGGTCAGTTCTTCAAAACTCTTCACACAGTTCTTCTAACCAACTTTCATCTTCACAGCAGTTAATTTCACATTCAGAATGCAGTAAAACTACCAAAACACTTCATTCAGTCTCAAATCAAGTCATTCTTCACCAACAAACACACTGTCACTCATAAAACACAAAAGACAGGGAGAATTATAGAATATTTTCTGCTGTAAAGAATCAAAACAAGAGTGACAATCTCTACTGTTTATAATTCATTGCAGTTGTTTGTTACATGTTTATGTTACTGTACAAAATTATTCCTAAGATTCCCATTTTGTAATGAAATGAAAGACTAACTGCTATAATTTTTTATATCTAATTTTTAGATTCAGAATATATTTCAATATGGTATTACTGTAAAAAAAAAAAAAAAAAAAAAAATCAAATTTCTGGCTTATTCATTAATTTTTGTGTTAGGTTTTGAACATACATTAAACTGTTCTGAAAAGAGTATGTAAGCATGTGCAAATTGTCCTGTATAATACATAAGGTTTTGGTGGTGTTTGTGTCTGAGTGAGAAAAGAATTCACGTAAATTGAAGGATGTCGACACTGAATGTATTTTGTGCCAAAGTAATGATAAATGATCCTCAACTTAGCCACATAGACTGATGCTGTCATCACAATTTTGAAAAAGTTTTTTTAAAATGTAAAAATGGGTGTTCACCACAGAAAAAAAATCATCATACAGTATTTACATTGATTATGATTATCATTAAAATATTACAAATACAAATTTATTATATAAATTTGATCATTTTCATTATATAAATTATTAAAAAATAATTATTCTGGTTAATTAAATTCTGCATTTTTTTAAATTTACATTATAATGACAGTGTTGTGTATAAACCAAATGTTTATTTAAACAAATTGAAAAATTAAATAAATTAGTTTATCAAATATATAAACAGAAAATTATAGTTTTTGTCACCAAATATGTAAAAACAGAAGTATCAGATTCAAACTTTGTCCTGTTCTACCAGTACATTTTTATCATGACTTGCAGAGTTTCGTTGCGTGAGACTGAACATCAACCTTTTGTTCCAGACATTCACAGGATTCATATTTGTGCTGTCAATAATTCTTCTAAAGTACATCGTTCATCATCGGTCATTAACAGGAATGAGGATATGTGAGGGGTTTTTTCTTGAAACCATAAAACTGACAGTGTTTTCTTGTTCTTTAAAGATTTTTGTCATGTTGATCTTCTGCAGGGGAAATTTTGTTAAATCCTACTATAAATAACAATATAATTGATAGTCAATACAGCAAAAATATAGTCTCAACAGCTTTTCCTTTTTTTCATTTGAAGTTGAATTACTGACAAAGTTTTAATATTACATATTACAATCTTCATGTGAGAAAGTTGTGTGATTTGGGGATGATGTTTCACCATGTCTAATCAGAGGAAGCTTGTGCATTCAGTGCAGCATAAGCTGTGTTTGGGTTTGTTATGTGTGTTATTTAACTGGTAATATATTTGTGTAGTGTTATGAGTCCCTCTGAAAAGGCTAGGGGTAAAAGGGGTGTAACAAAATAGTGGCTGAGAGAACTGCCGTCTCCAAGTCCCAGGGCCAGTACACAAGAAAGCTCAGCACACCGGTTTTAAGCAAATACACCAAAGGTATTTTATTTAACAGAATGTGGAAGATACTGAAGTTAGTGCTTCAGGAGGGGAAAAGGCCAAAACAATAAACAAAAAGTTCCCCCTGACTAGGGTTCTAAGAAGTAACTGACCTATCAAAAGAAATCGAAATAAAATACAGAGACACTTCCCTGACTCCCTCTCTAACTCAAACACAGGAGAAAAAAAGTAATTTCAAAAATAAATGGCATCCACCTCCCTACAAAGGTTTCCACTCAGGCAGTTACAACAATAGCTGAAATGCTCTTGTTATTCACACTCTTAACAACTTGACCTTGACACTACCAGTAAAGCAATCAACAAACACTTTAAATACACAACAGCACTGGGACTGGAAGATGGCAGTTGCAAGGACTGAACCTCTCAGCCTCTTTCACTGGACTGCCACTCTGCAGGTTCCTTTATACTCCAGCTAACGATCTCAAACAGGAGTCAGGTGGCACTCATTAGCCTGTCAAGCAGAGAGAACAGGAGGAGCAAGAGAGAAAGGAACACAGTATACATATACACAGGAAACAAGTTACATCATACAAACTAGAGTAACTTATGTCCCTATGGACGTAACACCTCCACCACCAGGTTTTTTTTTTTTTTCCTCGACTTTGCATTTCACTCAATGCAAAAGGGAAAGAAAAAAAAAAAATCATAACACTTCAATTTCAGTACTATCGGCCCTGGACAGCGCATCGGCAATCACATTTTCAGAAGCTTTCATATGACGAATGTCAAGGTTATATTCTTGAACAATTAACGCCCATCGCATCAAGCGCTGATTTCAGTTACACATCTGGGCAAGAAAGGTTAAGGGGTTGTGATCAGTATACACAAGGAGAGGAGTGGCACTACCTCCTATGTAAACATCAAAGTGTTGAAGCGCAAGTAAGAGCGCAAGAGCCTCTTTCTCGATCGTACTATATTGCTTCTGATAGAATGTAAACTTCTTTGAAAAATAGGAGACTGGATGGTCAATACTCTGTTCATCTTCTTGTAACAACACTGCACCTGCCCCCGTGGCACTGGCATCCACTTGCAATTTGAATGCCTTTTCAAAGTTAGGGGCCGAGAGCACTGGTGCATTACACAACAAGTCTTTCACTGCATTAAAAGCTAGGGAACATTCACAATCCCAGATGAACTTTCGGTTACTGCTTAAGAGATCAGTGAGTGGGGAAACGACTGCAGAGAAGTTTCTGCAGAACCCTCGGTAGTAGCCGGCCATACCGAGAAATCGCGCAACTCACGCTTATTGCTGGGGGTAGGGAACTGTAAGATAGCCTCCACTTTGGCAATAACAGGTCTCACACATCCCTGACCCACTTGTTTCCCCAAATAAGTGACTACTGCTTTTCCAAATTCACATTTGGCAGCATTTAAAGTTAGTGATGCTGCAGCCAACTTACTGAATACACTCTCAAGTGTTTTAACATGCTCTTCCCATGTTTTTGTATAGACAACAATATCGTCGATATAGACCTCACAGTCTGTGACACCTACTAGGACCCTCTGCATCAGGCGTTGAAACGTAGCGGGGGCATTTCGCATCCCAAAAGCTAAAACCTTGTATTGCATGAAATTATCTGGTGTCACAAATGCGGAAATTTCAGTGGCCCGTGGAGTGAGAGGGACTTGCCAATAGCCTTTATGGAGGTCTAATTTCAACACAAAGTTAGCAGAGCCCACCCGGTCTACACAATCCTCTACTCATGACAACGGGAACGAGTCAAGTTTGGTGATTTTATTTACCTTATGGTAGTCTGTGCAGAAACGAAAAGATGAGTCTGGTTTGGGCACCAGTAAACAGGGTGAACTCCATGGGCTTTGACTGGGCTTGACAATATCATGACGTATCATGTACTCCACCTCCTCCTTCATTACTGCACGTTTATTTGGGTTCACTCTGTAGGCATTCTGTTTAACTGGCAGAGAATTACCCACATCAATATCATGGGTCAGCACTGAAGTTCTGCCTGGTGCATCAGCAAACAGTGAAGGGTACTTGGTTATCAGCTGCAGAAGTTCATTACGTTGGCAGTCTGTAAGATAGGGAAGAGTGTTAGGCAAGTTTTGCAGAATCACTGAATTTTTAAGCCTTCCACACGAGCTAACAGGAACTTTGTCTATCACCCCATCTTTGGCAGGACAATAACTTGTCAAGTCAAGTCACCTTTATTTATATAGCGCTTTTTACAATGCAGATTGTGTCAAAGCAGCTTTACATTGATAACTGGTATATAATTTTGGCTGCACAGCAGCTCTTAAAGAATAGTGTCAATGTCGGCAGATCAAAGCACTGTTGAATATCAAATGTCAAGTGTCCCCAACTAAGCAAGCCAAAGGCGACAGCGGCAAGGAACCCAAACTCCAACAGGTGACATCAGGTGGCAAATAGGTGTTAAAATGGAGAAAAACAGAAACCAGGCTTAGTCGGGGCCAGTTCTCCTCTGGCGAACAGTGCTTTGTTACGATTCAGGTTGCTATCATATGTCTGATAGGATCGCAACATTCAAAGTATTTATTCCAGTTCAGTCCAGTTGAGGATCGTATTCATCACACCGGTATGGACGGTGTGTTGAGGAGCTCTGCCACTGGTTGTCGTGTCGATGAGGCCTTCACAATGGATGATCTAGTTGGCTCAATCTCTGCTGATACTTCAGGGCTGCGTTGTGAGTCGTGTCAAGGCGCGGTCCTCGGTCTCACCTGGATACGGCCCGGATCTGGTTGACTACGGTAAACCTCGGGATAAACAGAAAGACTAATATTAGCGTAGATGCCATTCTTCTTCTGATGTAACGAGTACATCTGGTGTTATAGGAAGTGTTCCGGTTCCGGCTGACCTAATTTATGCAGCCTAATAATCCTTTAACGGATTTGAAAATATAAATTGATAATGTGTTATGTGTATGCCAGGTTAAAGAGATGCGTTTTTAGTCTAGATTTAAACTGACAGAGTGTGTCTGCTTCCCGAACAATGCTAGGAAGATTGTTCCAGAGTTTAGGTGCCAGATAGGAGAAGGATCTACCACCTGCAGTTGATTTTGATATTCTAGGTATTATCAGCTGGCCTGAATTCTGAGATCGCAATAGACGTGAAGGACTATAATGCTTTAAGAGCTCGCTCAGGTACTGGGGAGCTAAACCATTTAGTGCTTTGTAAGTAATTAGCAAGATTTTAAAATCTATACGATGTTTAACAGGAAGCCAATGCAGTGTTGACAGAACTGGGCTAATATGGTCATACTTCCTAGTTCTAGTAAGAACTCTAGCTGCTGCATTTTGGACGAGCTGTAGTTTATTTATCAGGCAAACGGAACAACCACCCAGTAGAGCATTACAGTAATCTAGCCTTGAGGTCATGAACGCATGAACTAACTGTTCTGCATTTGTCATTGAGAGCATATGTCGTAGTTTAGATATATTTTTAAGATGGAAGAATGCGGTTTTACAGATGCTAGTAACATGGCTTTCAAATGAGAGATTGGTATCAAAGAGCACACCCAGGTTCCTAACTGACGACGAAGACTTAACAGAGCAGCCATCAAGTGTTAGACAGTATTCTAGGTTATTACGTGAAGAAGTTTTTGGTCCAAAAATTAGAATCTCTGTTTTTTTCTGAATTTAGAAGTAGGAAATTACTGGTCATCCAATTTTTTATATCAGCTATGCATTCTGTTAATTTTGTGAATTGGTAAGTTTCGTCAGGGGCGCGAAGAAATATAGAGCTGAGTATCATCAGCGTAACAGTGAAAACTAACGCCATGCTTCCTAATGATATCTCCCAAGGGTAGCATGTACAGAGTGAAAAGCAACGGTCCTAGTACTGAGCCTTGCGGTACTCCATATTGAACCTGTGATCGATATGACCTCTCTTCGTTTACTACTACAAACTGATAACGGTCAGATAAGTATGATTTGAACCATGACAATGCAGTTCCACTAATGCCAACATAATTTTCGAGTCTATTTAAAAGAATATTGTGATCGATAGTGTCAAATGCAGCACTAAGATCCAGTAACACTAATAGAGAGATACAACCACGATCTGATGATAAGAGCAAATCATTAGTAACTCTAATGAGAGCAGTCTCAGTACTATGGTACGGTCTAAATCCTGACTGGAAATCCTCACAGATACTATTTCTGTCTAAAAAGGAACATAGTTGTGATGATACTGCCTTTTCTAGTATTTTTGACAGAAAAGTGAGATTTGAGATCGGCCTGTAATTGACTAATTCTCTAGGATCAAGTTGTGGTTTTTAATAAGAGGTTTAATAATAGCCAGCTTAAAACTTTTGGTACGTATCCTAGTGATAAAGATGAATTGATGATATTAAGAAGAGGATCTATGATCTCTGGAAGCATCTCTTTCAATAGTTTAGTCGGTATAGGGTCTAACATACATGTTGTTGATTTTGATGATTTAATAAGTTTAGACAATTCTTCCTTTCCTAAAGCAGTAAATGAATTTAATTTTTCCTCAGGGACACTACAATGCACTGTCTGACGCGATACTGTAGTAGACGGTTGCATGGTTATAATTTTTCTCTAATATTATCAATCTTACAAGTAAAGAAGTTCATAAAGTCATTACTGCTGTGCTCTTTGGAAACATCAGAAGTTGAAGCTTTATTTCTTGTTAATTTAGCCACTGTATCAAATAAATACCTAGGGTTGTGCTTATTTTCTTCTAAAAGTTTTGAAAAATAGGCAGATCTAGCAGTTTTAAGGCCTTTCTGTACTCAATCATTCTCTCTCTCCACGAAATGCGAAAAACTTCTAGTTTTGTTTTCTTCCAGCTGCGCTCCATTTTTTCTGGCTGCTACCTTTAGGGCCCGAGTGTGCTCATCGTACCACGGCGTTGGATTAATTTCCTTAATCTTTTAAACGCAAAGGAGCAACCGAGTCTAATGTGCTGGAAAAGACAGAGGCAATAGTTTCTGTTTCAACATCGAGGTCTTCTAAGCTATCTGGTATGCTAAGGCGATGAAACTGATCAGGAAGAGTAGCTATAGCTGAGACAGCAGCTATAGGGGTAACACTTGCAGTAGAGGAGTAAATTTCATCTTCACGTTTCAAATATCTCTTCAACATATTTACGTGACAGACGCGTTTACGTCTTTGCCGGTCTGGGGTGGCAATCACATAATCAGTGTCACTCAGTTTTCTTTCAACAGTATATGGGCCTGAAAACTTTGCTGCATACACAGAACCCGGAACTGGTAAAAGGACAAGGACAAGGTCACCAGGGTTGAACTTACGGTTAACACTCTTCTTGTCGAAACGTGATTTCATTTTTACTTGGGCAGCTCTCAAATGCCTTTTCGCAACATCCCAGGCACGGTGCAGGCGTTCCTTGAAAGAACTGACATATTCTGACACTGGCACAGGCGAACCTTTCTCAGAAAGCAGCTGTTCACTCAGCATTTTCATCGGGCCGCGAACCGTGTGGCCAAACACAAGATCAGCAGGACTAAACCCGGTTGATTCCTGCACAGACTCACAAGTAGCAAACAGAAGGAAGGGAAGCCCCTCATCCCACTCTCTCCCAGTTTCAACACAGTAGACACGTATCATGGCTTTTAAGGTCTGATGGTACCGCTCAAGGGCACCCTGCGACTCAGGATGATATGCACTTGACATGCGGTGCGATACTCCCATTTCAGTTAACATTTTCTTGAATTTCTTTGAGGTAAAGTTTGATCCTTGATCTGTTTGGATTTCTTTGGGTAAGCCAAACGTGGTGCAAAACTTCACAAGAGCCTTAATCACAGCAGGGGCCTTAATTGTGCATAAAGGAACAGCTTCAGGGAACCTGGTTGCGGTGCACATGATGGTACCCACTTTTGGTTTTAGGCAGTGGACCTACACAGTCTAATATCAACCGTTCAAACGGTTCAGCCATCACAGGCACGGGATGCAGAGGAGCAACGGGAACCTTCTGGTTTGGTTTACCAGAGCTCTGGCATACCCCACAAGTTCTGCAAAACTTTGCTATTGAGGACTTGCACCCTGGCCCAAAAAAATATTTGGTTATACGGTGATAGGATTTATTGACACCTAAATGCCCTGCAAGTACATTATCGTGGGCAAGCTTCAGCACTTGTGGACGATAAGCAGCAGGAAGGACGATTTGATGAACTTCACGGCAATTAGAATCATCATCCTTTGGCTTCCATTTCCTCATTATCACCCCATTATCACAGTAGTAAGCAGTTCTAGCATCGGGCACTTCCTTACAGTCAAGGGCAACATCAAAACATGGAGTAAAAGATAGGTCTGCCTTTTGCCCCTCAATTAACTGATCTCGGTCAACACTAAGGCTATTTACATCAACCACTTCTCCAACCTCAGACTTTATCATTAACTCACATTTGAGAGGTTCAGAGGACACTTGTAGGAATGAGTCAGTAAGATTTACAATGTCTTCAAACTTTTTGGACTGTGCTCGGTTCACTGCACACACAGGAAATGTAGACGGAAACTCTTGGGAGAGACTAGAAGTATCATCACCTTTACAGTCGTTTCCTACAATAGGAAACCTGCCAGGTCATTTCCCAGTATGAGACCCACTCCTTCAAATGGTAACTGCTCCCGCATCCCAAGATTAACTAATCCATTCACAAGATCAGATTTTAAGTTTACTTGATGGAGAGGAACACTATCACACCCCATCTCAATACCACGAATTAAAACATCAGTGCCAGTGTACGAATTTTTCGAGAAGGGCAGTAACTCTTTTAGGACGAAGGACTGCGCTGAGCCAGTGTCTCGTAAAATCACAACAGACTGATGCTTAGTGTCAGACAAGGAAATAGTGCCAGAAAGAAGAATAGGTTGCATAGTCTCATCCTTACTTGCAGACATAGTTTGCACCAATGCAGCCTTTTTAGTTTTAGCCTCGGCACTTTTCTTTTTCCACGCCTGACACTCAGCAATCAGGTGACCTTGGTCAAGGCAGTAAAAGCAGGAACGTTTGTCTCTTTCACCTGAAGAGGCAGACTTGTCCCTATTTCCACTACCTTTTGACAAAAAAGGTAGAAATCTCGTATAGTATTTTTATTAGCAAACGGAATATTTGACGATCGGACAGACGGAAACACATTGCGATGCGTCAACACAAACTCTTCTGCTAACACAACAGCATCCAACAACGAAGTCACCTTTCGCTCGTTTAAATGAACGACGACACCCTCAGGAAGACAGGTTTTAAAATCTTTCAGTAAGATCAACTCTCGCAACTCTTCGAAAGTAGTGGTTTTACTGGATAGACACCATTTTTCAAACATCACTCTTTTCTCTCTCGCGAATTCCACATGCGTCTGTCTCTCTGACTTGGCATGCTTTCGAAACTTTTGGCGATACGCCTCAGGGACCAGCTCATATGCTCTAAGAACAGCGGCTTTAAGAACCTCATAATCAATTGGTAACGATGCACAAATCTCTTGAGCCTTACCTGTTAAACTACATTGCAGCAATAACACCCACATATCATTCGGCCATTTAAGCTTACCTGCGACCCGCTCAAAAGCAACAAAGTATGCATCAACCTCAGACTTGCGAAAGGGAGGCACAAGCTTGATGTATTTGTGACATCAAATTCCTGAGCATCTCTTAAATTTGAGATTGCAGGTGTAGCAGTAGAAGACGTGGGGGAAGAAACAGAGGGAGGTGTGGAGCGCGGAGGGGGGGAATGGGTTTTTTTTTTTTAAACGAACAGATACGGCCGGATCAAACTTCGCACTTTCAGTGGTATTTAAACCAGAAGCAACCTCTTCAGCCACGGCTTTTGTCGTAACTGCAGGTTGTTCTTCAACTTCTGGCAAAATACCATTTCGTACAAGCTGTTCAAATAAAGAATCCTTAATTACTTGCTTTTTCTCTTCTCCTGGTACTTCTATATTAAAGAACTCTGCAATCAAAAGCAGATCCTTTTTTCTACATTGGCTTTCTCTGTGGTGGGAGAAAGAGTAAACGCCAACAAATCAAACTCCATTTCCACCACCACATAGGTCCTTTCTCTCCCCTCCCACTAAAGTCAAGACAGCGGGAACTAGACATCAAGAGAGAAAAGAGTACTCACCAAATCAACGTAGCCGTTTAAAAAAAAAAACAAAAAAAAAAACCGCCGGACAAGCCCCCACTTGTTACGAGTCCCTTTATACTCCAGCTAACGATCTCAAACAGGAGTCAGGTGGCACTCATTAGCCTGTCAAGCAGAGAGAACAGGAGGAGCAAGAGAGAAAGGAACACAGTATACATATACACAGGAAACAAGTTACATCATACAAACTAGAGTAACTTATGTCCCTATGGACGTAACAATAGAGACTTCTTGTGAGATTCTTGAGTGTGTTTTGGTCACTGATCAGTGTCTCATGCTTGTCTTCATGTATTTGTCAGACCACATCTGTGAGAAAACAGGTTCATGAGGATCATCAGTGGATGAATTAATGGATGTTTGTGTTTCTGCTTATGAATATGAGCTTCAGGCATTTTTTAAGAAATATAAATGGCTCTTACACCCAGGGCCACCACCATCCAGTAGCCATATGAAAACAGTGAACAGTAAGTCATTCATTTAAGCCTGTAATATATAGGAGAAGTATAGCAAAGTCATTTGGTTACACTTTATTTTACAGTGCCGTAGTTATGCTTTGGCATGTAGATGTCTTCAGGCCAGGACTGTAATAAAACATGTGAAGTTTGGGGCAGATCGGACATTGTTTGCCCAAGTTACAACAACTTCCTGTTTCATGGTGGAACATCAAACTTTGTCAGTCCGCCACAGACACACCCTTCAGCGAACTCTAGATATTTTATAAATATATCTCAGATTGTTCATCTTGAAAAGGTGGATTCTGTAATCCACTGCTGCTTCAATATATATCTTTTGAGTTATTAATTACAATTTTTCTTTCTAAATATTAAATTATTTGAATGACTTCTTCAACTTATGTTAAAGCATTTATTTTCCTTTTTAAACACTAGAAAATAATTTTGAATATTGTCTGTACCTCTCACTGAGAGAAAAGAACATGTTATCAGTATGTTTTGAGAAACTTTCCTGTTTATAGTTGGAGACAGGGCCAACTTTAACCTTGAAGAAGCTGTGAATCATGTGTATCTGTGTATGTGTTGTGTTGCCCCTCTGCAGGTAGGTGGAAGTCGTTTGCGATGTGTATTTAAGAATTCGCTTGTATTGTAGCGGCATCTTTGTTTGTGCACAGTCGGAGGTTTGGGTGAGACTGATTCAAGCACGGCCAGTACGAGTGATCGCTTTACAGAACAAACGCGGGTTTATCTCTCCAACGTGCACATTGCCTTCAGATAGACTGGACGAGCCCTCAGCTTCTCAGCATGCGTTGTCTGCCTGGTTGTTTGGTTTCCGGAGGTTGCACTCGTAAGGTATGTTCTTAACCTATGATTGGAGTGCCTTTTTGTATTCAAACGGGATGTTGATTTTATTAACAGCTGTTCATTTCTGTTGATCGTCAAAATTGTAATTTTATTGCAGATCCTTTAAGCACAGACTGGTGGCGTGCTCATGGACGTTTAGCTCCATGTTGTTGGGCTGCGATGGGACTATCGTCCGGGGCGCTGCTGCTTTGTTTTGCGTTGGACCACTTCGTCAAGTATATAATTTATTACATTATAGCATACAGTTTGTGTTGGCGGTATGGTTCTGTTCTGGGCAAAACTCCCCACGCCTGTCCATGTGTTACAATACAGACTGGCAGAGGCAGAGGTAACGGTTAACAGAACTTTATTTTCACACACAGCAGAGAAAACGGTGGTGCAGGTGAGTGAGGATGAATGTAGTAAGTTGTGGAGGTGGTGATAAATAGTGATACTGTCCTTTGTTGGTTTGCAGGAGTGATGATTGATGATAAGGTGAAGAGATGGCTGACGAGGAGGACTGGAGACACTCACAAACTGGAACAACACGAGGAGACGAGGAGACTTGGAGACGAAGGAGACAGGTAGGTAGCTTCAATGGAGTCCAAGAGGTAAGCATATAGCGATCTATGTGCGTACGAGACCGGACAGTGACTGAATGTGTGTGAGTGTGTTTTATGCTGGTGGTGATGAGTGAGTAGATGAGGTGCAGGTGCAGATGATTAGTACTCCGGGGATTGAGTGCGCTGTGATTGGGTGATGTTGGAACCTGGCGTGTCTGTGACACCATGCAGCCATGCTTGGACAGAGCGGGGAGAGCAGCAAGTAAAAACCCCCCTGGGGTACAGAACAGATTCAATATAAGCATACATAATTACAGTTCGTACATTACATGAGTTTGTAGAAAATGCAAAATGTTCAAAATAGTGAACTGTGTACAGAAAAGAACAAGTTAGATAAGATTACAGGTTCAGTTAGGTGGAGTTGGGGTTGGAGGAGGGAGTTTGAATTGAGAGCAGCAAAGCAATAGAAGAGATGCTGAAGGCGTGGGAATTTAAATGGCCCGCTACGATAGGTGTCGAAAGCGGATTGGTACACCGACGCGAGCTTGCCTGACGTGGCCTGCCTGAACTAACGCGATGCTTGATTTTTGTTTTGTTTTTGTTTTGCGTTACCTTGCTTTGTTTTTGTTTGTGTTACTTTGCTGTTTTGCGTTGTGTGGTTTAATTTGTTTTTGATTTGTGTTCGTGATTGAAGTTTCATTGTGTGTGTGTGTGTGCGTCGGCTGGTTCAACTGTTTTTTTTTTCTTCATTACAACTAGTATTATCGTGTAAACATTTTTTAATGTGCATGTTTTGTTTGTTGTATTTTTTTCCTTTTTTTGTATTGGTTTATTGTTTAAGGATATTGGTGTTTTGCTTTTGGTTGTGTTATATTAGCGATTGTGAATCTTGGTTAATATGAGTTTCTATTTCATTTCCTATTTTTTTGGTTTGTATTGTAATGAGTGATTTATTTTTTTTCTACTTTATATTAATTTATTTGGTATTATAACTTCAGTATCTATAAGTTGATTTGTGGGTTATTGTGTGAGGGAGAAATCTTTATTTATTTTCATTTGTATTGTCTTTATGGAGTGACGGTTTGTGCCTGTGCTATTGTGACAATTCTGGGTTTAGTGTGTAACCTAATTCTGTTTGTTACAGGAGCTGGGTGCCTAAGGCAGGGGTGGATTTCTGGTGGCGGTCCTTCACGAGTGCTGTGTTGTGTTGTGTGGTGCCGTGTACGTGTGTGTGAGTGTGTTTATGCACAGGTGTAAGGGAGCAGTGATTTTGCTGTGGAGGCCTTGTTGTGCCCTTTATTCCCTGTTGCCACGCCTCGGCTCCTGCACCCTGAAACCCAGACGTCAATGAACCACCCCTTTAATATTTCTCTTGTGGCCTATGCGTATTGAAAAAAAATGAGAAGAGATGTAGGTGTAAAAGAAGTTGTTGTTTTTTTTAAATGAGGAGTTAGCTAATCTTATTACAGTGTGTCAGTTATGCGTGATGCGCTATAAATTATTGCGGGGCAAATTAAATTATTAATTTAGTTCTAAAAGTAGCCTAATCATCATCATCATCATCAATCAGATCATCGCAGAAGGGCTTGAGATCGCTGGGCCTGGTATGTGTTATTTGCAGCGCATATTTCTATTTTCATGTGTTGTGAACTTTTGCAGCGCGTTTCTCTATTTTCATGTGTAGCGAGGAGTAGCGAGCTGACAGTGGTGACGGCAAGAACCCGTAAGTGCTTTGCTGAATATCTGTTCTGGGTCAGTTGCTTTGTTTATTATTTGCTGCTAGGAAGGATTAATTTCGAATCTGTGCTTGTCCTATTTTCTACCTTGACTATAATTGTATTTTAATTGTACTCGTTTAGAATAACAGCCACGTTTGCAGAGTTTTATTGGTGTTATTGCTCGTAGTCGCACTTAGTTTCGATTTTTAGCCATTCACGGGCTTTCGGCTTTTGCAGTGCTAATTTTTAAGGCGGGCTTAGCTGTTTTCAATCACGTGTTAATAAGCAGCATATTTATTGTGCGCTGTCTTGTGGCTGTCGCGAAGCGTCAGCGGGAGGCGTTCAGCCGTTGTGTTCAGCCTCCTCGTGTTCAGACCGACTCGGGTAAAGACCTGCGACTCTACCTGCGCAACTCCACCGAGCAAGGACACCGGTAGGCACTTAAGTATATTCCTTCCCTTTCTTTCACACTTTTCCGTTCCTTCTTCCTCAGCATGTGCTTTCCATACATTCCTGTCGTCTCGGCAACGCTCCACTAACCCATCGTAAAAGGCAGCGCAATGCTTTTAACCTGCGTCCTATCTACTCATCTTCTAATACTAATACTCCTCTCTCTGTCTCTGTGGGGCTATGGAATTGTCAGTCTGCAGTTAACAAAGCTGACTTCATTCCAGCCTTTGCTACTAATTCTACTCTCAATATCTTGGGCTTGACTGAGACCTGGATTCGTCCAGAGGACTCAGCAACCCCTGCTGCTCTCTCTAACAACTTCACTTTCTCTCATACCCCTCGCCAGTCTGGGAGGGGTGGGGGCACAGGTCTTCTCATTTCTGACAATTGGAAATACTCGACTCATTCCTCTCTTTGCAACTACAATTCATTTGAGTTTCATGCTATTACAATCTCAAATCCTGCCAAAATTCATATCGTGGTAATTTATCGCCCTCCAGGCCAACTGGGTACCTTTGTAGAGGAACTGGACATGCTGCTGTCCTCATTCCCAGAGGATGGTAGCCCACTTGTAGTTTTTGGCGATTCCAACATTCATCTAGAGAAGCCTTATGCTTCAGACTTCCTCTCTCTTATAGCCTCATTTGATCTCAATCGGCTCATCACCACAAGTACACACAAATCTGGCAACCAACTTGACCTCATTTACACACGCAACTGCATCACTGACAATATTTTGGTAAAACCTCTGCACATTTCCGATCATTTCTTCATCACTTTTAGTCTACAACTCCCTATTTGTTCACCACCAACCCCTCTACCAGTTACCTTTAGACGAAACCTGCGCTCTCTCTCTCTTCTTCTCATCTTTCCTCTGCTGTATCATCCTCCCTTCCCTCACCCACACAATTCTCATCTCTGGATGTGAATACAGCAACTGACACTTTATGTTCCACCTTAACTTCATCTCTAGATAGCATTTGTCCTCTGTCATCCAGGCCTGCACGTTCCACTCCCTCTAATTCCTGGTTATCTGATGTTCTTCGTGAACACCGGACCAAACTCAGGGCTGCAGAGAGGAAATGGCACAAATCAAAAGACCAATCTGACCTAGGTAGCTATCAATCCCTGCTCTCATCCTTTTCGGCTGAAATTCATGCTGCTAAATCTTCCTATTTCCACAACAAAATCAACAGCGCTTCAAACACACGCTCACTTTTCAAAACATTCAACTCTCTCCTCTGTCCCCCTCCACCACCACCCACCTCCTCTCTTCATTCTCCCCCCTCACTGAGACAGAAGTATCCAAACTCCTTCTCTCCAGCCATCCCACCACCTGCCCTCTAGATCCCATCCCCTCACACCTTCTACAAGCCATCGCTTCTACACTTTTACCAGCACTTACACACATTATCAACACATCTCTCCACACTGGCACTTTCCCTAACACATTCAAGCAGGCTCGGGTAACCCCACTGCTTAAAAAACCCACATTAAACACGTCACTTGTAGACAGCTACAGACCTGTTTCTCTCCTACCATTCATAGCAAAAACACTTGAACGAGTTGTTTTCAACCAGGTGTCATCTTTCCTCTCACAGAGCAATCAATTGGATGTCAATCAATCAATCTGGTTTCAAGAGCGGCCACTCAACCGAGACTGCTCTACTGTCGGTCACTGAATCCTTGCGGATTGCAAAGGCTGATTCCAAATCATCAGTTCTCATTCTGCTTGATCTATCTGCTGCCTTTGACACGGTGAATCATCAGATCCTTCTGTCCACCCTCTCATCACTGGGCATCACAGGTACTGAATTTGGGCATTCACTGGTTTGAATCCTATCTCACAGGAAGGTCTTTCAGGGTTGCCTGGAGACGGGAGGTATCCAAAACTACATCACTTGGTCCCATCATACAGGCACATGGTTTCTCCTACCATTGTTATGCTGATGACACACAACTCTTCCTTTCATTCCAACCAGATGATCCCACAGTAGCTACACGAATCTCAAGCTGTCTGGCGGACATCTCGGCATGGATGAAAGAACATCATCTGCAGCTCAACCTGGCTAAGACTGAGCTTCTCGTCTTCCCTGCCAATTCGACTCTAAATCATGATTTCAGCATCCAGCTAGGTACATCCTCAATTACCCCATCTAATTCGGCCAGAAATCTTGGAGTAATCCTTGATGACCAACTGACCTTCAAAGACCACATTGCAAAGACAGCTCGGTCATGCAGATTTGCACTATACAACATCAGGAAAATCAGGCCCTTTCTAACAGAACATGCAACACAACTCCTTGTCCAGGCCCTGGTCATTTCTAGGCTTGATTACTGCAATGCTCTTCTGGCTGGACTGCCATCATGCACAATCAAGCCTCTTCAAATGATTCAGAACGCTGCAGCACGCCTCGTCTTTAACGAGCCCAAAAGAGCCCACGCCACGCCTCTCTTCATCTCTCTGCACTGGCTACCACTTGCTGCTCGCATCAAATTCAAGGCGTTGGCGCTTGCTTACAGATCTACCACGGGCTCAGCACCCTCCTACTTCCACTCACTCTACGAGTCTACACTCCGACCAGAAGCCTACGCTCACTAAAGGAGCGAAGGCTCGTGGTACCATCACAGAGAGGCACGAAATCACTCTCCAGGACATTCTCGTTCACTGTCCCTCGCTGGTGGAATGATCTTCCTGCCTTGAATCCGCAATGCAGAATCCTGGCAATATTCAAAAGACAGCTGAAAACTCATCTCTTTCGTGAGCACTTATCCTCATCCTAAAAAAAAAAAAATTTCTATACCTATCTCTTCACTTCCTTTAATCCCTCTCTATTGTAGCTTATGATACTCTGAGCACTGCCTAAAACTTGTATTGTGAGCACTTCTTGTCCCTATTTGCCTGCGTCATGACGACTAAACACTGTATTCCTCACTCGTAAGTCGCTTTGGATAAAAAGCGTCTGCCAAATGAATAAATGTAAATGTAAATGTAGTCCGGAGTGAAGTGCAAGAGTCCATACAAAACAGAACTGGGATCGTGACACAAACTGCCTTATGTTACTGAATAAAACGTCAACCCAGGATAGGACTTTAAAGCGTTAGGGGTGCTGATGGGCTTGATCTTTTTCATTTGTGTTTTAATCATCATTTTGAATTCGATCCGGATTAAGTCAACAAAAACACAATTTTCTCAGAATTTTGCTTAAAATATGAAACAAACTGGCTTCTTTGTTTGAAAGCAGAGGCTCTGTTCTTTATTTTGACATTGTATGTTATTGCGTGTATATTGCATATACAACAAAATATTCTTTGAGCCATGAAAGTTTAGTGAAAATGTTGTGAAATCATGCTGGTGGAGGCTGGAAAAAAAAAAACGCAGGGAAAGAGTTAAACAATTTTAAGAATTTTAAAACTGAACACTGTGGCCCTGTTTCCAATCTGACAGTTTCCTGATGAAAAAGACTGTGAAAGGTGAACATTCCATGTAACAGGAAACGCTGACAAGGATAAAGGTGTGAAAAATTTGGCCTCTTTCACTCGAGTCAAAGGTTCTACAGAGTTCTACATCAGCTGAAGCATTGATAAGGAAGACAGGTAAGTGAACGATTTCAGAGAGAAAATATCAGCCCCAATATAAATCTTTTTATAAATTGATAAAGTTGCATGAATGTCTTTGGTTGCAAAATTAATAAGATATTACAAAAATAAAAAAAAAGGAATCACTTTTATACTCTAGACATCAGTGGTCGAGACTGTTTCTGTAGATCCTGTAAATAGAAAAATAGAATAGGAAAAAAAAAAAAAGATGTCTTATCCGAAATAATAAAACTAGAATCTGCAAACACAAGAACTATTATGCTATAAACACAAAACAGTTTATGTCATATAGGCCTACTTACTGTTTGTTTGTTTAATTTTTTATTTAGGGCTATTTAGTTATTTATTCAATTTTCATAACAACAGCATAATACACCATAATAAGCAGTGTTTCGTTTGTCACATGCTATTGTTTGGGTGTTCAGCATATTTTTATTCCAAATGTTCAGCAGATTGAATATTTGATTTATTTAGCCTATTGTTTAATTGCAGTTACAAAGGTTTTAGTAGTGTTACAGGAATTATTTGTCCTGCATAGTTCAAACAGTCCTGGCTCCGCACATCGGATGACCGTGTTTCATGTTGAAGGCTACCCTGCGTTTATGAATTGTAGCCTAATTTTTATTGCAATAGTTCTGTAACATTTGGAGGACGAAACCTGTAAAAGCAATAAATAAATCCGCAAAATTATACATAAATAAATAAATAAATGTGCAAATGAATACATAAATAATTACGTAAATCCACATATTCCATGAATAAATAAATATATAAATAATTAAACGTGCGAGGAGATAAATAATTACATAGGCCTAAATAAAAATGAATGTTGGGGGAAACAAAATATGTTAAAGGATATATTTATTTATTCAGGTATATGTGGATGTATGTATTTATTTGCACATTTATTTATTTATATATTTATTTATGTATGTATAATTTTCTGGAATCATTTATTTATTCATTCATTCATTCATTTGCGTATGCATTTATTTATTGTTTTTGCAGGTTACGTCCTCCATAGTAACATAATATAAATACACCCTGTGGTCAAAATGTTGGTGACCTCATTCAGTCTGTCTGCTATTTTTGTTTTGTGCAGGACAGGTGTGTCTTATGTAGCATAATTTCACAAAGCCAAAGTCAGACCACGCTGATTTAGCTATAAATCTTGAAATAATAGACCTACAATCTAATTTAAATAAAAAACAACTGCTTATACTCATGTGTTTTGCATCTTTGCATCTTTGTTTTGATTGTGAGCGCTACACATTTTTTAAGGCCAATTTGGCATGTTATAGAACAAATAAACAATAAATAAAATTGCTTGAAAGAAAAAAAGACAACCAGTATCAGAATTGGCCCATTTGTTTGTAAAAAAAAAAAAGAAAAGAAAAGAAAAGAAAAGGAATTTGCCATGATTTGCACACTATTTTAATGTAATTTTAAATTTAAATGTAATCAAGTGTTTTTGCTGTAAAAACTAATGCAGTTTTTAAAAAGCAGTCTTTTTCAAGTACTTTTTCCCATCCGGCCCTCAACCTAAAGTGTTTGACACCCTACTGTGTCAAGCAGTACGTGAACTGATCGACCATCTTTTCTAGTTACAGCACATGAATAAATATCAGAGGAAATGTTGTTTAAGTGTGATGTTAAAAACCAAGGGAGAATTGAAAGAGAAACCCTGGCTCTAAAAATGATTCTCCGCTAAATTCTAGGCTAAATTATAATAAACTGCTCGCCTTTCTCTTTTGAGGTGTAACTGTTTTTAAGTATAATTCTGCAAACAAAAATTTTAATATGATCATTTGTGCAAATTAATATTTACTATTTGAAATAAAAAGATATACATAAGCAATGTAAAAGCACTTAATTGTTAATAAAACATAACTGAAGATCAGTGGGGAAAAAAATAAAGAATGAATAAGTGTGTGGAATGTGCTGGAAACCCCCCTGAGGCAAACGCAGATTTATTTATTTATTTTATTTATTTTATTTTTTGAAACTGAAACATACTTGACTCTACATAGATTTGTATGTTGAGTCAAATATCTAAAGGAAGTGTTAGGAATCATTTCCATACATATGAATAGGGCACATAAAATACAAGGGACAAACAGAGAAATAAGCGGATAAGTTCCATACATTTTATGAGGAAACAATACTAAGAGATAGATAATCAGAAAAATCAAAAAAACAAAAACCGTCAATACATGAGAAAGCTGATTAAACTTGACCATCAGAGCCATTACAAAAGAATTGTTCATATAGTTTTAGGAATCGATCACATTTTCTATTACTAGTTAACCTAAAAGATTTAAGCAGCGAGTCTTCCTCAGTCAAAAAATGTGAGAGTGTAGGAAGTGAGTTCATAAATTTCTGTTTATGAATGAAAAATTTGGCAAACAAAAAAAAAAAAAAAAAATGAAAATATATTCTTTAGATTTGTTGGAGTCAGTGTAATAACAAATAATATCTTTCAAATTAAAAGACTGTGTATTAATGGGGGTATTATTTAAATGGGAGTTAGACCAAAACTTTTGAACCAGTTCACTGTTGATGGAAATTAGATAGTTTAACTGGGAGTTTATTATACATATAATTACATTTTAAGATAAAAGGTAGGCCTCCGATTTTATTAAAGATATAATTAGGAATAAAAACCATAAAGAATTTGGATTTATTAGACATCTTTTAAGCCAGTTTATGTTCAACACATTAATATTCTTGTGAAAATTTAACACTTCTAGTCCCCCATCACTTCTACAGTTGGAAATTACTGCTTTTTTAAGTTTATGAGACCTGTTTTTCCATATAAAGTCAAGGAAAATTTTATTGACACCTTTAGCAGTAAAATCAGTCATATATAAAGAGAGTAAAGGATACACGAAGCGAGAAAGACCTTCTGCTTTAGAGAGGAGAACCCTACCATAGAGAGACAGATCTCTTTGTAACCAAAGATTAAAAATATTTGGGGTTTTCTTAATCCGACTAGAAAAATTAAGTTGTTGTCTGGCCACTAAATTTTTAGTTAAATGAATACCTAAATACTTTATTGTGTCTTTGACTGGAATACCGTCAATTAACGTGTCGTCGCAATTATGCAGTGACATTATGTCACATTTGGACATATTTAACGTTGACCCAGAAGCATACGAGAACTTTTTAACTATCTGAATGGCACTAGAGATCTGACTCTTATTCTTTAAAAAAAGAGTGGTGTCATCAGCCAGCTGCGAGACTTTGATTTCCCTAATGAAGATGGAGATACCTTTTAAGTTCTGATTGTGCATAATACAGTAATAATAGCTCAGTAACCAAAATAAACAGAAAGGGTGAAATTGGGCAACCCTGTCTGACACCACGCTTTATAGCAAATCTTTGGGAGGTGTGCATATTGACTATGACGGAACTAGTAATTCCTTTATAAAACATTTCAATTATGTTAACAAAAGAATCCCCAAAACCAAACAGTTTGAGAGATTGCAGGAGAAATCCATGTTCAATGGTGTCGAAGGCCTTATAAAAATATAAGAAAAGAATAATGGCTTTAGAGTGCGCAAAATCAGCATAATCCAGTAAATCTAAAACAAGTCTTATATTATTGCTAATATGCCTACCTTTGACAAAACCTGACTGTGTTTCCACAATAATTTGATTAAGCTTAAGTTTCAATCTATTAGCATATCCCAAGGCCAAGATCTTACAATCAACTGTTAAGAGTGTAATTGGTCGCCAATTATCAATTAAGAGAGAATCTTTTTCAGGTTTTGGAATAAGAGAAATTATACCCTGTTTCACTGACGTAGTCATTTCCTTCTGAGCAACACATTCTTCATACATGCAAAGCAGAGGGAATTTATTAAGTCCCAAAAATGGACGTAATATTCGAATCATTATCAATGGTAGGAATATAGTTTTTAATTGTTTCGATAAAAGTCTCACAATTATCTATATTAAATATGGAAGTGTAAAGTTTGTCATAAAAGCTTGTGATAAAATTAGAAATTAGGTTAGGATCAGTGCGCTTGACACCATTAATATTTAGAGCTGTCAATGAATTTCTCCTGCAATTCCTCTTCTCTAATGTAAAAAAAAAACAAACAAACTGGAATTAGTCTCTCCTTCCTCTAACCATTTGGCTTTTGACCTAATAAAGACCCCTCTAGCCAAATCCAAGTAAGCTTGATTAATTTGTAAACTTAATTCTCTCAAAAGCAGCTCTTCCTCCTGAGTTAATGGTTTTCGCAATAAAGCGTTTATTTTATTTAGGAGTTCATGTATTTTTTTATTTTTAGATGCCTCCTGCAACATCTCTTTAAATACTCAGACCAAGACAGAAACTTCTTTCAAATGGAAACATGACTTCACAATGGGAATTTACATTAATCAGGGTCCTAGACTGAGTAGTTTACACCTTTTGGGGACAGAAGGCCATTTGCATGAAAGACCCTGTGAAGGTGGACACACCCATTACAGAGAGCAAAATCTTAAAACCTTTATTACCTTCTGGTTTACTTCTGTGTGAATGAGACCTTTGTACCAGTCGCACTGAGACATTTCAAATGTCACCAAACATGTATAATGTTGAAAGATAACTGTTCACATTAAACCATATAGATTTTGGGTGAATTTCAGGTCATCTCTGTATGTAGAGAGAAGAGATGGGGAAGAGGGGGTGAAGGAAATGCAGATTAAGGCAATGCTGAGGTGTGATTGCGTCTCGGATGAGGATGCTAATTTTGCAAGACAGAGTTCAAATGTTAATCTCCTTTGTTTTCTCAAAGAGTAGCCCTCTCTTGGTCCAGACAGTCCAGCATCAGTCTTACAATAACTGTTCTTATAATGCAGTGTAATGAGTCTTTATAAATATATTTATAGGACAGTAATACTTACTTATAAATAAGTATAACAACACCTACAGTCTAATGCTTCCTGCTCACGTATTTAAATACACAAGCCCTTATTATCCCAATTTATCATTTCCTATAAAGGGATAAACATAAAGGAAAACCCACCTCATACTGCTACATATAGTTGATATATAGGAATAGAGACTCAAACAAGTAAGGTCACATGTAGTCATTTTTAAGAGTTATAAATAAGCTATAGGAACAATAGATGTTACATATGATCGGTATATATTAATATTCATTCAAACTAAATGCTTAATAATAACTGTTAAACTAAAATTGCTTGTGTGTAATGGATTAATAATAATATAGATCATACAATAGTTATATAAATCATAAAATAATTAAGTAATTATAATTAAAGCCAGACATTTTTATAGTGACCTTTAATTTGGAGGAAGTGAAACTGAGGGAGTGACTTTATTGCATTGAATGTGTCAGTGTCACTTTGCTCATATATGACTGGCCCAAGTCCGGTTTGAGATCTCTTGCCCAGTGGCCTGTTGCACAAAGCCGGTTTCAGTTTCTACCCAGGTAAGTTCAAGATTAGTTTGAATAAAACTCTGTTTGTCGGGTTTATGAAGGTGGATTGGTTTTTAGCGGTGTTCATTGCTATGGTAACTTACGCTTCAGCTAACCTGCTCCAGAGCAGGTTTCATTCTGGAGTTAGAGATCGTAAACCAAAACTCGTCTAATCAGCTGTGAGTAAAGTGACATGTATCTGATGCAATAAAGCCACTCCCCCTGTATCTCTCGCTCCAAATTAAATCAGTTTGTAGTGAAAACACTTTAGAGACAAAATTGCTCAACATTTGCTGTTAATTATTCATTATATTTATATTAAATAAATTAAAATTATGAATAATTCATATGACATATATTTAGGCCTATTATATTAACTGACAATATTAAACTTTGCTTTTAAATTAAAATAAATAATACATGCATAATATATAAAGCTTTTAAACAGATCAAGCTTACATGTATTCTTTTGAGCTCTTTGTGAAACTATATTAATTATTTGGTCTCTTTGTTTGATTGACATGCATTGATATAGTCAGATATTTTCTTTCAGCTGCCTTCTCAAACTTTCACTGCATCAGTGTTTATTCCTGCTTTGTAAATGCATTTAATTTCATATTTTTCATAACAATCTCTTAATCTTCGGAAGAGACATGAATTGCGCGGCCGTGTGATTGGCTGTTTGACGCACGTGTCACACTTTCAGGTGCACGCGCTTTGAAAACTCTGGATTAAACCTGAGTTGACAGAGAAAGTTTATACCGAGCGTTGTGTAACAGTTGATCCTGATCTAAACCAGGTTGGATTTATCTGGATTTGTCAACTCCAAACCTACTCTGAAACTTGGTAGAGTTTGTTCAACTAGCTTCATGCAACAGGCTGCGTTTCCCAAAAGCATCGTAAGCCTAAGTTGATCGTAGCTCTATTGGTGACAATGCAGCTACGATCAACTTAGGCTTACGATGCTTTTGGGAAACGCTGCCCAGAACAAAACCTGCCGCGCAGCAGGTTAGCCGTGGAGCGCAAGTTACTATGGTGATGAACACTACTAAAAGCAAAGTCACTTTCATGGTAGCTAAAACCCAGGATTGGTGCAAACTAATCTGAAACTTACCTGGCTAGCCAGCTAAACCAGCTTCGTGGTACAGGCCCCTAATCCTGGCTTAATCTAAACCCTGTCTGTGAAACCAGACCATAGAGTCATTATTCAGCTCATTCAGTTTAATTATTCAGTGACCTAATTTGATCGTTTCCAGCACAGATAAATCCATACATTTTACTGAATATTAATTCTTTAAGCCTCACTGATCAAGACAAAGGGAGAAAAAAACTCTGAAGTGGAAGTAGTAGTATCGGGAAGTAGTTGGGGGAAGTAGTCCTTAACCTTTTATTTATGACCACCATCGCAATCCTTAAATTCAAATATGAATTGCAATTCTGAATCCTGTTTGCTACCTCAGTTCAAATTAACTTCAAATTCAATAGTTGTCTGTTGTCTGAATAGTAGAAATAAAACATGAAATCTAACCAGTGTTTTTGTGTGTATAGTATGAATACAGTGGGAGTGAATTCGATTGAAACAGCGGCTCTAGGGAGACCCTTCCAGCTGGGGATGCTGTATGACTGCAGGAAAGATGCTCTAATACCAGGTAAAAACAATCAAGTCAAGTTTTAGGAGCTTGAAAAGGTCGTTTTTGAATGAAAATGAAGAAGAGAAATGAAGTCACATTGTATCCATAACAATAAACACTCAATGACAAATATATAAATCTGTGACTAGCACAAGTGAAACGATGCCCCAATCACACATTGTTTGCTTTGTCTCCTCTAAAAACCTGCTGAATGCTGCATTATTGGTAGGCTGCGAAACTGTCAAAAGCAAAAGCTTTTGAAAATCTGATCAAAAATAAGACCCCTCCCCGTCTCTCTCCTTCCTTCCCTCCCGTCTCTCTCTCTCCTTCCTTCCTTCCCTTCCTTCCTTCCCTTCCTTCCTTCCTTCCCTCCCCGTCTCTTTCCTTCCTTCCCGTCTCCTTCCTTCCTTCTTCCTTCCTTCATCTACTGGAATTGCTCAACGGGGAACATGGCATTAACATTTAGGCCTTCTTTATCAGCACAGTGAGACAAAAATGTTCCCAAAGTACATTACCCAGTCTTTCACATCCTGGATAATTGTAGACCAATAGTAGCCACCAAATAACCCTGTTTTGAGTGCCTCTGACACCACTGTGATTGCCAGTCCCAGGGTTATTGTGGCACTCTGTAAGAACAGACCTCTTCTCTTCCACTGACAGGACAACTAGCCGCATGTATTGCCTACTGCGGCCGATGTAGAAGAGTCTGTCATCTGTTTTAAGTGTCAGAAAAAGTTAGTGTTCAAAGTAAAAAGAAAAAGATATCCAATATCTGACGGATTACACTACATTACAGTCACATGTCATCATTTACTCACCCTCATATTGTTCCAAACCTGTATGAATGTCTTTCTTCAGTTGAACACAAAAGAAGATATTTTGAAGAATGTTGGTAATCAAATAGTTGACGGTAGCCACTGACTTCCATTGTGTTTGTTTTTCCTACTATGGAAGTCAATGACTACTGTCAACTGTTTGATTACCAACTATTCTTCATTGATTACCAACTATTCATCAAAATATATGGTTTTGTGTTCAACAGAAGAAAGAAACAAATACAGGTTTGAAACAACATGAGGGTGAGTAAATGATGACAGAATTTTCATTTTTGGGTGAACTATCCCTTTAACAAAGCTTGGTATTTTATACAAAATTTTTGAATTAATCACATGACCCAGGTTGTTCCAGACAGGCAGTTCTACTTTTCATTAGAAAATCTCTCGGTACTCATACCCCCGGCTTCACAGATAAGGCTTAAGCTAGTCCCAGACTAAAATGCATATTTGAGCTGTTTTAACTGAAAGTAACTTGCACTGACTTATTTTAAAATATGTGACTGCCATTGTTTTGTCTTAAAATGGACACCAGCAATGTTTTTTTTTTTTTTTTCTAAGGCACGTTTATAAAAGCTACTTAAATGCCATAATTGAATTTAGGCCTTATCCTGGCTCAATCCAAGCCCTGTCTGTGAAATTAGGCCATAGTTACCTTTGATAGTAAAATTCGTAGACGCCCGTTTCACCTTCCGACGCTCTGAGAGATTGTCAGGAATTTCTCCTTTTAAGAGAAATTCTTGAATATGTACATAAAACGCAAAAGAATCCATATAGCTATAATTTTTCACTCTCCAGCACGTCTCTATAAATCGAGCACATGCACACACAGTACAAATCGTGACAGTGACGTCGTTGTCGTAAAAACGTTAGCGATGACAGGAAGTGGCAGTAAATTTGCGCATGCGCAGAACAAATCGTGTTTCCGGTAAGGTAAGGGGCGGGGTCCAGCGGCCGCACGCGCTTCTCTCTCTCTTCGGTCCAAGGCGCGAGGGGCGGCGGCTTCGGCACAGCGGCTTGTCTTATTTAAGCCATGACAACTGAGGGGAATAGCGGCCCGGCGTCCTAACCTGTCGGCGGCGTTACGCATGCTTCTCCATCCCGGCGACTCACATCTATGGCGGTGCGGGAGTCCCTCCGCGCTCCCTTCCTGGACCCACGAGGACACCAGCTTGCAGGCACAGGGGAAAGAGACCGGTCTCCCGAGGAGAGGCGCGCTCAGAATTTAACAGCGGCGGTGATGAGGCTTCATTATCTTCAGGTGTGCCGCATCACACGCCGCCAGACCTGGTTGTTTCAGCGCCCCTCCTCTCTCTCACACCCACTCCAGTCGGGAACATGGTGAAGGGCGGCGATTTAAAGGACAGCGTGACGCTGATAATAAGGGAGAGGCAGCCGTTCCATCACAGTATTTATTATTTCTTCCTCTGAACCACAATGCCCAATCCTCTGCAAACAATGATCTTCCAATGCTTCTATCTACTTTACCGAAAATGTAATTTATCATTATTATAAACAGTATTGGATTTATTACGCTTCCTTGAAGGGTGTCATTTTCTATAACACCCTGAGATGATATAGATTCTCCAACTCTCACTTTTATTGTTCTCTGGTTAAGAAAGTCATTAATCAATAAACATCCTGCCACCTTTTTTCCAGTTTCACCAGCAGACCCTCTCTGTATAGCATATTGTACGCTTTCACTATATCAAAGAACACTGAGACTATTTATTGTTTATTTGACCAGGCTTTCTTGATATCTGCCTCTAGACTCTTCCTACCCAAAGTGAACATTTTTCCTCTTTTTCTAAATAATACAATAGTCTATCTGATATCATTTTCTGCATCACTTTTCCCAAATGTGATGTGACAGCCTGGTCTCATTGTTAATACATAGGTATCAATACATAACATTTACAGGTGCAAAATGCAAAATTTTGTACATTTGGATACCTGAAATATACAATAGTCAAGTCAAGTCACCTTTATTTATATAGTGCTTTTTATGATGTGGATTGTGTCAAAGCAGCTTTACATTGATAACTGGTATATAATTTTGGCTGCACAGCAGCTCTTAAAGAATAGTGTCAATGTCGGCAGATCAAAGCACTGTTGAATATCAAATGTCAAGTGTCCCCAACTAAGCAAGCCAAAGGCGACAGCGGCAAGGAACCCAAACTCCAACAGGTGACATCAGGTGGCAAATAGGTGTTAAAATGGAGAAAAAAAAACAGAAACCAGGCTTAGTCGGGGGGCCAGTTCTCCTCTGGTGAACAGTGCTTTGTTACGATTCAGGTTGCTATCATAAGTCCGACAGGATCGCAACATTCAAAGTATTTATTCCAGTTCATTCCAGTTGAGGATCGTATTCATCACGCCGGTATGGACGGTTTGTTGAGGATCTGTGCCACCGGCTGTCGTGTCGATGAGGCCTTCACAATGGATGATCTAGTTGACTCAATCTCTGCTGATACTTCAGGGCTGCGTTGTGGTCATGTCAAGGCGCCGGTCCTCGGTCTCACCTGGATACGGCCCGGATCCGGTTGTTCCAGGGTTTAGGTGCCAGATAGGAGAAGGATCTACTGCCTGCGGTTGATTTTGATATTCTAGGTATTATCAGCTGGCCTGAATTCTGAGATCGCATAGACGTGAAGGACTATAATGCTTTAAGAGCTCGCTCAGGTACTGGGGAGCTAAACCATTTAGTGCTTTGTAAGTAATTAGCAAGATTTTAAAATCTATACGATGTTTAACAGGAAGCCAATGCAGTGTTGACAGAACTGGGCTAATATGGTCATACTTCCTAGTTCTAGTAAGAACTCTAGCTGCTGCATTTTGTACGAGCTGTAGTTTATTTATCAGGCGAGCGGAACAACCACCCAGTAGAGCGTTACAGTAATCTGGCCTTGAGGTCATGAACGCATGAACTAACTGTTCTGCATTTTTCATTGAGAGCATATGTCGTAGTTTAGATATATTTTTAAGATGGAAGAACGCGGTTTTACAGATGCTAGTAACATGGCCTTCAAATGAAAGATTGGTATCAAAGAGCACACCCAGGTTCCTAACTGACGACGAAGACTTAACAGAGCAGCCATCAAGTGTTAGACAGTATTCTAGGTTATTACATGAGGAAGTTTTTGGTCCAAAACTTAGAATCTCTGTTTTTTCCGAATTTAGTAGTAGGAAATTACTGGTCATCCAATTTTTTATATGAGCTATGCATTCTGTTAATTTTGTGAATTGGTAAGTTTCGTCAGGGCGCGAAGAAATATAGAGCTGAGTATCATCAGCGTAACAGTGAAAACTAACGCTGGCCTCACAGCTGCTAAAAAGATGGAAGGAAACCTCCGCATTCACTTTCTGTTAAATGTTGGATTCTTACATTTCTGGATGTGATCTATTTAGAATTGTCTACTGCTTGAGTTAATGGTAAGAATGAAAAGACTCTCTGTAGTTGGAACACTGTTGCTGAGACACTGAAAGCCTGGTTAAGATCTTTTTTCTTTTTTTGCCTGACTTAATTTCTGTTTGCTTGTTAATTTGAGCTCCTGAACTTGAGTAATTCCCCTTTATATAGAGAGATTTTTTTTATTTTTCCTCCATGTGTATATTGTATATGTATGTTTATTTTATTTTATTTATGTATATGTGTATATGTTTATATAGGTATATTTACACATTTTTTTTTTAACTGTTTTGTGATTTTGAAATGCCTTGTAAAACTTGTTCTTTTCCTTTCAATAAACATTTGATCGCAAAAAAAAAAAAAAAAAAAAATTTCAAGTTCAAGTCCACCGAGGTTAATCTTCTAACTCCTGACTGCTTTGTCGGACAAAATGGTGGATTCGGCATTATGATTGGTTAGATCGCTTGTCAATCAAACTCCCGGTGAAGGGTCAATTACACACTTTCCTACAAAACAGTCAATCTGTCAAACGTGGCAACAGTTATTAATCATACTTACAGGTTGTGGCGGGAACACGCAGCACAAGGCTCAGGTTTTCCCTGGCGTCTGCGCGTGCAATAAGTGGACGGGCAATATGCTAATGTTTCTTTGTGACATCACAACGGCTTTGGGATTTGTTTTACAAATGACTCATTTAATTGACTCTGAGTCGACTCTTATATTTGAGAAACAGTGGCTTTATATACGGTGCACTTTTAGATTTTATCTTTGCAGGATGTTTTCATTTACTTAGAGCTATGTTACACACTACATGAAAGGTAATTTTCAAAAATCCATAATAGGGGCACTAATATTTGGTGTATAGATATAAATAATGGTTGCACTGTATTAAACACTTTCTTTTTGCAGGAATCACACTGTGGGATCAAGAGAAGCTACAGCAGAGTCTACGAGTCCGTCCCCAAATTAACACAGATTTCAAAGTCACAGCTTCAGACTCTATTGAGGACAAATCCAACTTACTGAACATTGACGGCTCCCTAAAACTGAGTGTTTTAGGTGGACTCGTCAATGTTGAAGGATCAGCCAAATATCTCAACGACACCAAGAAGTCTTTCAGACAGCAGAGACTGACACTACATTATCATTCAACCAGCAGGTTTGAAGAACTGAGCATGAACCACTTGGCACCTGAAAATATATCTCATCATGAGGTGTTTGATAATGACACAGCGACACACGTGGTGACAGCAGTGCTGTATGGAGCAGACGCCTGCTTTGTGTTTGATAGAGAGGTTTCATCAGATGAGGAAATAAAGATAGTAGAAGGAGAAGCAAAGTGGCCTTTGAGAAGCTCAAATTATTTTCAGTAAATGTAAACGCGTCAATCTGAAGATGAATGACACTCAGAAGAATGCAGTCCAAAAATTTACATGCACGTTTCATGGTGACTTCCAGCTACCATCTAACCCAACTACTTTAGAAGATGCGTTGAAGGTTTTCACTGATCTTCCAAAACTGCTGGGAGAGAAAAAAGAGCTGGCGGTTCCTCTGAGAGTTTGGCTTTATCCTCTCAGCAAACTTCACACAAGAGCTTCAAAACTTCAGAAGGACATCAGCATGTATTTAATAATGAAAACTGAATCAGTGATTGAGTGTTTAAATACAACTGAGATGAAATGCAATGACCTTCTGGAAGATTCACCTGCTTTGACTTTTGCTGAATTTCATGATAAAATACTGCAAATGAAGCAAAACTGCTACATGTACAAACTGAGACTTATGAAGAAACTCGGCTCTCTGCTGCCAAACATCCGTGGAGACGTGAAGAAGGAAACTGACCTGAATGATCTTCTACAAGAACATGATAAATCTCCATTCAGTGAAAGAGATCTTGTAGAATGGCTAAAAGAGAGAGAAAGAGAGTCTGACGTCATTAAACTAATGCTCAGACAGCTGAAGGATGCTCGTGCACAGGTAGAAGTCAACATAGATCTGATTTCTATGGATCTGAAAGCTGGAAATGTGGTCTGTTACACGTTCACATCACTGAACTGGTCAGATGTTCTGCTTCATAAACAAAAGGACTATCTGAGTAATTCAACTACTGGAGAAACTGATGAGAAGAACCCTGATTCAGAGCAGAAGTCTTTGGCCAAAAAGTACATGAAGAGCAAGATATTTAAGAACTCGATTGATTCAGAAGACCGTAAACCACGCAGGTTCACTATGTCCTTAAAGAAAATGAAGAATAATCCCCTTTCCTGGATTCTGCTGGGTAAGAGTGAATGTGATGAAGCCAGTGCCATCACTGGAGGGGAGAAAGGTGGTGAAGTTTCTCAGGGCCCCCAGACTTTAGGAGAAACCTCCACAATTTCAACCGAGGGGGATGCCGCCCCCCCGGAGTGCAATTTCTACCAAGGAGTGCCCACAGAAACAACCTGCACAGGGGCCCCGGATACCTCAGCTATGGCCCTGGATGAAGTGCTTTGCTTTAGTCCTCCAAAGCAGTCTTGGCTCACTCCTGATGTCAAAAAGACCATGAAGAGCAACTTGAAGATATTTAAGAACTTGATTTATTCAGAAGACTGTGAACCAGCCAAGTTCATTGTGTCCTCAAAGGAAATGGAGAATAATCCAGGTTCCTGCATTCTGCTGTATGAAAGTGAATGTGATGAAGCTGTTTGCTTTATTCCTCCATCCAAACCAGCCTGTCCAATCATTGAAGAGGTCAAAGATAAAAGTGTGGTTCTGAAGGTTCCTCCATCATGTCCTGCTACAGTGGAGCTCAGATTACTGTATAAACTGAAGCAGGACACAGTCTGGAGATCTAAACCTGTGATGAAGGATGAAAACACAGTTACTCTGACTGATCTGAGAGCAGGAACTGAGTATGAGATCAAATGGGCAGCGCTGGGGAAACTCAACTACACCGTATACAGTGACGTCATCAGCATCACCACAAAGGTACGATGATCATTCATCAAAAACAACATGTAGCTTTGTGAGAATAAGTAATAGATTTCTTCTCATCTTGGATATAATTTGCCCTTATTTTGTTAATTAGTATCAAATGCTTCTTTCAGGGAAGGAACCGGTCTGTTATGGGTGAGTCTTTTTTTCCCCCTCAAAATGTCAGTATTGATTCACTCTCTAAAATAAAAGTCATTGCTTTTATTATTCACATGGGCGAACACATTGGCTCTCTGGCCTTCTTCATTGTGTGAAGTAATTAATGTATCCACCATAGTCAATTAAGTTCAATTAGTTAAAACCGCTGAATGTAATTCATCTCTTAGTCATTCAGCAACTAACATTGACATCATTCATCTCATCATACATCACATTATTCTACATCAAGCACAAAGAATGAAGAATCTAATGATTTAAATCAGGGATACACCATCATTAATCAACAGATCTTCACATTTTAGATAAAAGTCAACGTCCCTTTCCAAAATGTGTCTTGAACATCTTGAAAGTGTTTTGAATATACTTTCAGAACAGTGTGACAGGTTTCACATTTTAAAGTTTGTTTTTGTTGCTGCACATTCACCCCATAGACTTATTCTGTAAGGGTTTTACTGTACACACATTTTGATGTGAATGGTTGACCAATGCAATGTAAACTTGCAAATAATGTGTGTTTTGTGTTCCTGTGTCAGTAATAAACTTCTGTACACAAGGGCGATAAAGTTTCCTTCAGATGTTTGAGCCATTAAAAGTCATCAGTTTAACAAACATCTCCAACGCACATATTTTTCAAGCTGTTGTTCCACCATTACAGTAACTGAGCTGAAAGAGAACACAGAGTGTAGAAGAGTGTTTCATAGACTTCAGAAAACAACAATTAATGAAATCAAACTAGCTTAGCTTGAAGGGTTTGTGTTCATGTACTTGAATATATTTAGTTGAATATCCTCAATTAAGTCATGTGATTGTTGATTTGAAAACCTTAAAACTTCATTTCAAACTTTAAATGATCTGACACTGCTAGAGCTAAACACTAATAATGTTTCTTGTTCAAGAATACTGTGGCTTGATAAATCAAGGGTCGACCAGCTACTTGAACGCAGTTCTGCAAACCCTCTACATGACGCAGGAATACAGGGAAGGTGTAATGAGGTAAAGAAATAACTCTCACTTGTTTTATTTTGTTGTGACTACATCAAATACATCGAACATGTAATGTATTTAATGTTTAGACTGGAGAGAAGAGAAGATTCCTCTGATGGCAACTTGAAAGAAAGTAAAAGTGACAGTGACCATCGGCATTGTAAGTTCGGGGAAAAGAGTGACAGAGTGCATAGGCCCCTGGCATGTGAGTGTGGCCCTCCTCAATCCTGAAATTATTATTATTATTTTACGATTGTGCGCTATTTCTCTGTTCGCTTGTTTGACAAGCTTTGGCACGCATCTGTGTAGCTGCCTCTCACAAGCACAGCATGCACGCAATTCAAATGATTCGATTGGTTGTCAATGAACGTTGCAAAGTGCTAATTGGCTATGAGGGAGACCGGACTTGAGAGGAGCATTGAGCAGCATTCATCACAGTGCAGTTAGTGGTATGCCCTTTATAAAGGTTAATAAAATACCCCCAGAGTAAATAACATAAATATGCAGATTTAAATATGTCACTGCTGATAAAACACTGATGAGAATGTTGCTTGTTTCAGAATAAATCATATTTACACAAAAAATCCTATTTTTTTTCCCCAGACAAGCTACTTATTTACTCAGACAAGTAAATTACCAATTTAGTTGTCCACAGGACAAGCACAAAACAAGGCTTAATGTCAAACTCTGTATTTTGTATTTATATTCTTTCCTGTTAATGGTAGCATCACTCTTATATTTGATACTGACACAAAGGCACAGATGTACATAGCTTTGCACACTACCAGCATCTATAGAATGATTTTGATCAGCATTTTATTGTTCGTAGCAGAGGGCTCTCTCAACTTATATTTTACAGTTTGTCAATTGATACGATTTTGTAGTCTTTGCATACACATGCACCCCTCGAAAACCTGAAACCACAGACCCCCCACATAACAAATCCCAGTACATTTATGTAAACGATGTTTATGTGGATCTTGCATTAAAATATTAATATAAGCAATCATGAATTAAAAACTTGAAACACAAAATTCTGCAGCTTCTATTAATGTAGTTGATAATGACTGAAGATAGAGTTTAGTCAGGCAACTGTTGATTACAAATCCAACACACTTTTAACATTTTACAGAAATAACAAAAATATATATTAAAGTAATAGCACAATTGCCATCATTATAACAGATATTATTCTTAAACTATACACATGCAACTGATGGTAGCATAAATATCAGACATGTAATATATGGCTCAGGGTAATATCAATCCTGTGTTCATCATGCTTGTAGAGGTACCTATACTGTTAAATAGTTTAGAAAAATTGTAATGTTTTGGAATACAAAGCTCAATGTTTGTTAATAAGACATTTCCAATTAAATATTGTTAAACTGTCATTTTTATGTCTAAGGGGATACTGGGGTGCTCTATTTAAGTAAAGCTCAATTCATACACAAATATGAGTGTTATACTGTATACCTGATACACAGTAAAACTGTTTTAGTTATACACTATTATTTAAAAAAGTGTGATAAATAGTGTGGTTCACGGGATGCTTGATGGCAACAGGGCCCCCACACACTGTCTTTGCATAGGGCCCAAGATTTGGTACTACGGTGACAGTGACAGTGACAGTGATGGGGACAGTGATAGTGACTTCACTGAAGAGCTGAAGTCACTGTTTAATAAACTAGACAAAGAGTCTCATCCAGTTTCAACAGCCGGGATCTCAAAGAGCCTCGGCATCAAAAACGGTTGGTCCTCAAAAACCCTTTTTGTATGTTTTGGCAGATAACAAATGCTGTTTAGCTGTTTTATTATATGTTTGTTATCTGCTTCTGTCCCATAAAAACAGTTTATAGACACAAAGATGCAGCAGAATATCTACGTTTGATTCTGCAAAAGACTCCTGAAGCCTCTGAGGTGAATTTAACTTTCTTCAGGTTCATTCTGTCACTTTTGACTGTCAAATGTTTGCATTGGTTTCTTATTATGATTATTTAATGAGTTACTGAATGGCATGAACTAACTGCATATATAAGTTTCTGACTCACATTGCACAAAGACATTTGAACAACAGAGGATCTAAATGTCTGAATGCAGACACATGGTCTTAGTGAATTTATTTGAGAACGAGTACTTGACATTACTATGAAATGAGAGATTAAACATCAGCTGTTTCATTAAAACAATTTGTTTAGAATTAAATCTATTAAATGTCTAGCAAGAGTCTAATATGAAGAATAGTAAGATTCAGATAATGATCATTTTAAAACCTATCTGATGTTATAATTAATATGGCTGTAAAACTACTGGATTTGGCAAATCTTGACTTGGCAATTAAAGCAATCTAAAGGTTATTAATGAAGTCTTGTTTTGACACTGCAGATTTTTAAGGTCAAAGTGAAGAAAACTGGCACATGCAGTTCATGCAAGCGAATGGCATCAGAACAGAGCGATTTCTTCACATTGATGATCTATCCTACACAAACAAATGATGTGGTAAGATACTGCTGTTCAGTTCTGATTTTTTCTTAATTATTTTCTTAATATTCCTCTTGAATAATGGAAGTCTATAAGGACTGATGTTTTGAAAACTGTCTCAGAGCATCTTCATTCTGAGGTGGCTAAAAGTCATAAGTTTTGATTAGTTTGGTTGATTTACCTATTGTCTGGTCTTCTTTATTTCACTTGGTCATATACACTGATACCATATCTGCCATAGTCCATAGTGCCATTTTTAGTTTCATTGCAAACCTACATTGTCTCCTACAGCGTTCATCAGGGGTCGTATAAATGCTAAAAGTAGCTCCTAAATCCAGGATAGCTTATAAGTCCTCCTGCAGACCTCTAAAGGCCTGTCCCAAATTGAACCCTAAGCCCTCACAGTCTTCCTCCGTGTCCACACTGGTCCTGTCCCAAATGGCACACTTCATGTGCACAGCGCACTTGCGGCCTTTGGACTTGTGGATTTACAATGGCTGCTACATGCACGTGTCCGTTAATTCCACAAGATCGTAGGCAGGGCCGGATTAACATATGGGCTAGGTAGGGCTGAAGCCCCAGGGCCCGAGCATGGAGACTGGCCTGCAATGCTCGGGCCGAGGGAAGAATTGACTGGCCATCGGGAGCACCTGAAACTTTCCTGGTGGGACGAATGGCAAAACCCCACCACGCCACTACTGGTCGCAGTGTGAGAGCAGCTGGACCGTCTCATGCACAGCTCATGTGTCGTGCTGCTCACGTGACCAGCTTCTGCCAATACTGAGCCGGCGTTCTGACGTAGAACCTGGAAGCGCTGAACGTAAACAACATATGAGAATGACACAGAAGAGAAGATATTGATGAATGAAGTGGTTATTTTTGTTTTGTTTTTGTGCACAAAAAGTATTCTCGTCTCTTCATAACATTAAGGTTGAACCACTGCAGTCACATGACTGTTTTAACGATGTCTTTAGTACCTTTCTGGACCTTGAAAGTGTTCATTATATTGCTGTCTATGGACGAGTCATATACCTCTCAGATTTCATCAATAATATCTTAATTTGTGTTCTGAAGATGAACAGAAGGTCTTACAGGTGTGGAACGGCATGAGAGTTTTCATTTTTGGGTGAACTAACCCTTTTAATGGGAAACGCCTGCCCCAGTCCAGCTCTGGTGATTCCTCTCTTCTAGAGCCAGAATGAAGAGCTTCTAATGATGGAAATATTTATATTAATGCGTTTATGCTGTTCATGTGTTGTAGCCTAGAATATTTACATATAGGCCTACCTAATATTAACATGGACTATCCAGCATATACTCATTGTATCACTGTGCGTTGGAGATGTGATTTTTTTTTATTTTCACGTGACCTGTGGAAATTAAGCTTCGTTACCTCACTGACACGTCACGTGCCGGGCTCAAATACAAAGCTTGTCGATTGAGCTGCCCCATACCCGCTATCCATTATATCGGTCATGCCTATATGTATGTAGCTTTTCCTAAATTTATAAGTGTATATACAAATAAACCTTACAATGACATGCCAGTGAACAAAACATCTGAATGACACAGTTGATGTAGGAATTGTTATTGACCACCAGATGGTGAAGTAGAGCACCATGTACTTCATTTTCTTTTTGCATGCATATTTTTAAGTACGTTTCAAATATTGAATTAAGTAACTCTACTTAACTAAGTTATTTCTCAGTGTGTTTTTAGCTGAATTATCTCTGTGTATTTCCCATTATTGTCTCCTTTGATAATTTAGGAATCTGCTCTAAGGGCACGCATTGATAAAATGCGTAAAGATCTACACTGCAGGAGCTGTTCAAATAGACCACCGGTGGAAAATGCAAGTATCTTTTCTATTGAGTCTGATGTGTTTACACCTGTGCAGATGAACAGAATTACTGTGGAATTGTAGATGATTCAGATAGATCTATTAAATTTACAATTGGAATATGTAATCTCCATAAAAATGTTCAAATATCTGCACAAAATTCATTGTACTGTGTTTATTACTAAAATGAAGTGTAGAATAGCCTCTAATTGTTTAATGTAAATATTTCTTCACACATTTCTTCATTTTGTAATTACAGATTAATAGTAATTTTGACTTTCCACAAAGACTGATTCTACAGTTGAGGAACTTCCAAAATAAGGCAATAATTGCTGGATGCATTGAGGTAATTAAGTATTACAGTGTTTGAGTGTCTTTAACAAGTAGTGGTCAACCAATATGGGTTTTTAATGACCAATGCCGGCATATTTGCAGAATATTGATGGTATATGTTCAAGTATTATAGTGTTTCCCTTTTTTATAGTTAGACAGGACAGTTTAATAAGACAGGAGACTAATGAGGACAGAGAAACAGAGCTTGAAACACTTCATGAGCTCGTGTCTGTCTGTGATCCACAGGGCTTTAACAATAACTGACAGAACAGATCATTGATAACAGTATATTTAAACAGGATAATGAAAAACACCAAATGTATTGGCCTTGGCAATGTATCGGTTGACCACTACATCAAGGTTTTCGTGTCCAGAATGCTTTCTTGATTTTTCTTTTTTTTTTGCACACATAGAGTCAATCACACTCTCTGTGTGACTGTCAAGTCATTTGTTAATGTTTAATTGACATGAAGAACATGGTTTCTGTTTCTCTGACAGGTTTCCACCCACAAATATGAGCCTTATGCCATAATAAACCTTTATCGTACATTTGAAGAGGGACACTACAATGCTGACATCAAATCTGACAATGGAAAGTGGTATCGATGTAATGACAGCCATGTATTTCAGGTATATATAGACATGAAAATATGGTTACAAACACGATTTAATATGGATTGTCTTTATGGTATCAGTAAGAATTGCAGCACATTGTCAGGCTTAGTGAATGTGATTTCACCAAGTACAACATGTTCCTTTATCGACATCTTTGTTGATCCTGGAACAACATTCCAGTCAACCAATCGGATTTGAAGTTTACAGTTTATGTCAAGTTTTGGTTTAAAATCTACATTCATCTATCGTTTCCCTCTTGTTTTAGGGATAAGTTATGAGTTATGAGTTATAAGTTAGACAGGAATGCAGATTCATCAGTCTAATGAAATAAAAAACAGTAGTCATAAACATTTATTTTATATATTTTTCTGATAGTGAAAATATAGTATGTGTAATACAGTATATCAAATGTGTGGATGATGATTCATATTTTATGTTTCTGCAAAACTTTTTCAAAGGATCCTAATGAAATGCTTTCAGAAAGCAGATGGATGCGTTATATTTGGCCAGGTTCAAAATCATGCTATTCATGCAGGTACCAGATATTTGCTCTATACACAACTGTATTTGTGAGTTTGATATTGTTAGATATGTTACTTGATTATGAAGTTCATCTTTATTCACAGGGGTCCACATGCCTATCTAGTCTTGTACAAACGCAGTGAGTATCACATGATTCTGATACATAAACTATAAACATTTTCAAGAAAAAATTATTACTGCTAAAAGCAAATATATTATTATTGCAAAGACTAAATGTGAAGACGTTCTTGTATTTTATTGTTGTTTAAAGAGATTTAGTGTTCAGAGAGTTTTCCAATATAAACAAACATTATATTTCCATTCGATCAATGTACATTTGGTTTATCTGTTGCAGTAATTTTTTGTTATCAATTTTTTAATTGTTTTTAAATCCAACAAAACAACATCCATTCAAACAAACAAACAGAAGGGCGCAACAGACATATTATCAACAATTTTACAATCTAAAAAGGGGGAAAAAATTACTTTATATGGTCATTCCTATATATCTACTTTATCAAGTCACTATTTTAAGGAGGCTATGAATCCAATATTTTTGCACATATGTGCAGAGTAAACGAGTTTTGTATTATTGTCTTGTTTCCAGCAGTAAAACCAGCAAACAACATTCTCCTTTGTAATGAACTTATACAGTCAGAATCGACATTGAGAAGACATAAACCTGGATTAGAGATGTAATCAATTTGTAGTAAAAAGGACAAAACAGAACTCATATGAGTCCATATGTTATCTATTGCTGTAATTTGATAACATTGGAAACATTCTGTTCTTAACAGGTATCAGCGCCTGATTCCATAAATGAACACAGAGAAGAACAACGTCTCACGTACAGATGAAAATCTAAACGTCATATAAGCAGAATGTGCTCTGGATGTTGTTTCACTGTAAATGTCCCTGGAAACAGACAGCATGTGTCCTGAAGACCTGCGGCTCTGATATTACACTGTATCTGACACACACAGTTCAGTCATGAGTCTCTGATCAAGAGTGTGTCACATTTACTCTCTATTCGCCTGATTTACACATAAAAATTGATGCTGTTCAGTTTCTTGCTTGTTACTTATTGTGAACATTTTTATGCTTTTTTACCTTGTAATCTTTAGTCAACATGTAATAACCTGCTCTTGATATGATTCACTTGATGTTTATTATGAATGTAACGCTGTGATTCAGTTCAGCCAATCACATTCAGATGAGACCATAGTGCCGTAGTAAACACAGTACCATTGAGTTTAGTACAACATTTGTTCATTTAGTAAGACACATTTGATATGAATTAATCAAACTATATAATGATTAAGTGTTTATATCATCCATATTATTTTGTCTGCTGAAGTGTAATATTGTCTTTTAGAATATAATAATTCATGTAGCCTAATGTAAACAAGACTGTGATGAATACAAACAACTTACACGTGATGAAGATGCTTTATGATCTTATAGAGGAACTGAAAGTGTTATCCATTGCATTGATTCTGCATGAGAACAGAATGATAATCATCTATCATAAAACATTCAATTACATTTATTCATGTATATGTCAATAAAAGTCTGTATTGTGAGCACACAAGATGAAATATATCATAAATATACTGTATGTTTGCATGTTACATAACCAGTAGAATATAAGCCTATATTATACCAATAAACTGAAGCAATACCCTGAGTCAGCGTTTTTAATCAGGTCAGCGTTGATAAATGAGATGCACTATAGGATTGTGATTAGATAAAAAAATGTGGTTTTAGTGCATGAATAACACAGATGCTACAAACAGTGTTTCTCCAGCTTTGACAACATCTGAGTAAATTAAAACTAGATAAAGAAAAGAGTAGATCTGACCATGAGCAGATTCAGAGAAAGACTGATGCTCTTTTCATTAATAAAAGCATCACCAGCTCCTGATATGAAGGCTGTTCCAGAAGTTATAATCATGTTTCTTCTGAGACTCATTATTTTAGTCTCATTCTTCACATTTGTCTGATCCCATAATGTACTGTGACAAGCTCAGTGGAAAAAGCCAGCAAAGATGGTGCATGTGTAAAACATAAATTTAAGAAATGAGATGTTGATTACAAATACACTTTTATTTCATACAATACTAAAAATATCAATACATACAAACTGACTGTTTTACTCAGTATTTGTGTGGGTGTTTTAGAGTAGTGTTTCCTTAGTAGGACTCTTATGAAATCATGGAGATCTGGATCACAATTAACTAAATATATATGATTGTGCTTTGTTTATGAATTCAATGCATTGACTGTTTTTAGCATTATGTTCATCCCAGAGTATTTTCAGCCAGTAGAAACTCTTGACCAGATATAATTGATGGTGATGATGGAAGTAAATGGCAGAATATGCAGATTAAATAGGTCTGATGATGGAGGAAATTTGATCAGTTTAATTCTTTGAAAAAAAAAAAAAAAAAAAAAAAAAAAAAAATTCTTTGAACATTTTATGTAAACTTGTTTTTGAGACAGGCTGACCAAACCACGGGTGAAAAGTCACTGTTTCTTATGACCAACAATACAGGTGCATCTCATGAAATTAGAATATCATGAGTTATCAAAAGTTATTTTTATTTTCTGTAATTTAATTCAAAAAGTAAAACTTAAATATTATTAGACATAAAGTAAAATATTTCCAGACTTTTTGTTTTCATTTTGATGATTACAGCTTGCTGCTCATCAAAATCAAAAAATCAGTATCTCAAATTATTAGAATATTTAATTTCAAGTTCTATTAAATTACCATTCTCAGGGTATAAATACTGGGTTTAGGTCAGTAATCCCAACAGCAGTCATGGGGAAGTCTGCTGACTTGACAGTTGTCCAGAAGACGATCATCAAGACCCTCTACAATGAGGGTAAGCCACAGAGGGTCACTGCTGAAAGAGCTGGCTGTGCCAAAGCATATTCATGGAAAGTTGACTGGAAGGAAAAAGTGTGGTAGGAAAAGGTGTACAAGTGAAAGGAATGACCGCAGGCTTGAGAAGATTGTCAGGCGAGGCTGATTTAAGAACTTAGGAGAGCTTCAAAAGGAGTGGAGTGAAGCTGGAGTCAGTGCATCAAGAGCCACCGCACACAGACGTCTTCAGGAAATGTCTGTCACATTGTCACAACTGTTACATTCCACGTACCAAGCCACTTCTGAACCAAAGACAACGTCAGGAGAAGAGGAACTGGACTGTTGCTCAGTGGTCCAAAGTCCTCTTTTCAGATGAAAGTAAATTTTGCATTTCATTTGGAAATCAAGGTCCCAGAGTCTGGAGGAAGAGTGGAGAGGCACAGAAACCATGTTGCTTGAAGTCCAGTGTGAAGTTTCCACAGTCAGTGATGATTTGGGCTGCCATGTCATCTGCTGGTGTTGGTCCACTGTGTTTTCTGAAGTCCACAGTCAACGCAGCACTTCATGCTTCCTTCTGCTGACACGCTTTAAGGAGATGCTGATTTCATTTTCCAGCAGGATTTGGCACCTGCCCACACTGCCAAAGGTACCAAAAGCTGGTTCAATGACCATGGTGTTACTGTGCTTGACTGGCCAGCAAACTCACCTGACCCTTTTTCAACGCGTTCATCAAACAGCTGTGGTAACTCGGATCAGTCTACAAACACGGTGAGTCATGTCATCCTTTCCTTGTATCGTGTCGTGTTCCATATGCCACATGTTCAGTATAGCTCTCTCTGTCAGCGATGAGGGATTTACATGTCATAAATGTAGGGAAATAGTCAGGCTGACAGAGAGAATCTCAGAATTAGAGACACGCATCCAAACTTTAATCGAGGATAGTAAGAATGCAAGGGCTTCAGATACTGTTTTGGATGCGACTAGCTTAGTGAACTCTGTACATTGTTCGGTTCCGGCTGTAGAGCCCACGCAGCAGGGCACTTGGGTAACGGTGAGGCGGCCTAGCCACGGAAAACACCACTCTTCCGTTCCAATAAGAACATCAAACAGGTTCTCCCCACTCAGTGATGCACCCACTGAGAATCCTGTTGAAAGTGCCCTAGTTATTGGCGATTCTATTACACAGAACGTGAAAATAGAGACACCAGCCACCATAGTCACATGTTTGCCGGGAGCCAGAGCACCTGACATCAAAGCAAATTTAAAAGTGCTGGCTAATGCTAATCGTAAATACTCTAAAATTATTATTCACGTCGGCACTAATGATGTTCGACTTCGGCAGTCGGAGATCACTAAAATTAACATTAAAGAGGTGTGTGAACTCGCAAGTACAATGTCAGAAGAAGTAATTTGCTCTGGCCCTCTTCCTGTTCGTCGGAGTGATGAGATAGTTAGCAGATTATCATCACTCAATGGCTGGCTGTCTAAGTGGTGTCCGCAGAATAATATAGGTTTCATAGACAATTGGAAAAGTTTTTGGGGCAGACCTGACCTGTTGAAAAGAGATGGTATTCATCCCTCCCGGGATGGTGCTGCTCTTCTCTCTAGTAATATGGCACATAGTCTTAGAACTAAAAACATGACAAACTGGGGTCCAGGTCAGGAAGCAGACAGACTGGCTAAACCGACCGTCTGCTAGCTGCCTCACGTTACAGAAGTCAGATAATTCCCAACACATAGAAACTCTTACACCTAGATATTATCACATAGAGACTGTGTCTGTACCCCGAATTAGTAAAAACAAAAACATCCAAACCCATTTAATGGTAAAAATTTAATTGATGTTCAACAAATAAAAATAGAGATAAAAATGATAAACAAATGATAAAGCTTGAGTTGTTAAATATTAGATCCCTTTCTTCAAAAGCACTTATTGTAAAATGATATTATCACAGAAAATAATCTAGATGTGCTGTGTTTGACAGAAACTTGGCTAAAACCAGATGATTACATTACTTTAAATGAGTCTAGCCCTCAAGGTTATGATTATCGACACAATCCTCGTCAGAAAGGCAAAGGGGGAGGTGTTGCTGTAATATATAGTAATATTTACAGTATTAGTCAAAAGTCTTCCAAATATAATTCCTTCAAGTGATGGTGCTTTACGTAACATTATGTAAGTTGACATTTGTGCTGGCTACTGTATACAGGCCACCAGGGCACCATACAGACTTTATCAAAGAATTTGCTGATTTTCTTTCAGAGTTAGTACTAGCTGCAGATAAAGTCCTTGTTGTTGGTGATTTTAATATCCATGTAGATAATAAAAAGACTCATTGGGATTGGCATTTACAGACATTCTAAACTCTATTGGTGTTAGACAACACGTGTCAGGACCCACTCATTGTCGTGGATCATACTTTAGATCTAATATTGTCACATGGAATCGATATTGATGCCGTTGAAATTCTGCAGCAGAGTGACGACATCTCAGATCATTATCTAGTCTCGTGTATACTACATTTAGTCAAGGCAGATAAACTGCCTCCTGCCATAAATATGAACTAAAGATCGCTTTCTAAATAATCTTCCTGATCAGTTTCATCGCCTTAGCATACCAGATAGCTTAGAAGACCTCGATGTTGAAACAGAAACTATTGCCTCTATCTTTTCCAGCACATTAGACTCAGTTGCTCCTTTGCGTTTAAAAAGATTAAGGAAATTAATCAAACGCCATGGTACAATGAGCACACTCGAGCCCTAAAGGGAGCAGCCAGAAAAATGGAGCGCAGCTGGAAGAAAACAAAACTAGAAGTTTTTCACATTTCGTGGAGAGAGAGAATGATTGAGTACAGAAAGGCCTTAAAAATACTAGATCTGCCTATTTTCAAAACTTTTAGAAGAAAATAAGCACAACCCTAGGTATTTATTTGATACAGTGGCTAAATTAACAAGAAATAAAGCTTCAACTTCTGATGTTTCCAAAGAGCACAGCAGTAATGACTTTATGAACTTCTTTACTTGTAAGATTGATAATATTAGAGAAAAATTACAACCATGCAACCGTCTACTACAGTATCTCGTCAGACAGTGCATTGTAGTGTCCCTGAGGAAAAATTAAATTCATTTACTGCTTTAGGAAAGGAAGAATTGTCTAAACTTATTAAATCATCAAAATCAACAACATGTATGTTAGACCCTATACCGACTAAACTATTGAAAGAGATGCTTCCAGAGATCATAGATCCTCTTCTTAATATCATCAATTCATCTTTATCACTAGGATACGTACCAAAAAGTTTTAAGCTGGCTATTATTAAACCTCTTATTAAAAAACACAACTTGATCCTAGAGAATTAGTCAATTACAGGCCGATCTCAAATCTCACTTTTCTGTCAAAAATATTAGAAAAGGCAGTATCATCACAACTATGTTCCTTTTTAGACAGAAATAGTGTCTGTGAGGATTTCCAGTCAGGTTTTAGACCGTACCATAGTACTGAGACTGCTCTCATTAGAGTTACTAATGATTTGCTCTTATCATCAGATCGTGGTTGTATCTCTCTATTAGTGTTACTGGATCTTAGTGCTGCATTTGACACTATCGATCACAATATTCTTTTAAATAGACTCGAAAATTATGTTGGCATTAGTGGAACTGCATTGTCATGGTTCAAATCATACTTATCTGACCGTTATCAGTTTGTAGTAGTAAACGAAGAGAGGTCATATCGATCACAGGTTCAATATGGAGTACACGCAAGGCTCAGTATTAGGACCGTTGCTTTTTACTCTGTACATGCTACCCTTGGGAGATATCATTAGGAAGCATGGAGTTAGTTTTCACTGTTACGCTGATGATACTCAGCTCTATATTTCTTCACGCCCTGACGAAACTTACCAACTCACAAAATTAACAGAATGCATAGCTGATATAAAAATTGGATGACCAGTAATTTCCTACTTCTAAATTCAGAAAAACAGAGATTCTAATTTTGGACCAAAACCTTCTTCATGTAATAACCTAGAATACTGTCTAACACTTGATGGCTGCTCTGTTAAGTCTTCGTCAGTCCGTTAGGAACCTGGGTGTGCTCTTTGATACCAATCTCTCATTTGAAGGCCATGTTACTAGCATCTGTAAAACCGCATTCTTCCATCTTAAAAATATATCTAAACTACGACATATGCTCTCAATGACAAATGCAGAACAGTTAGTTCATGCGTTCATGACCTCAAGGCTAGATTACTGTAACGCTCTACTGGGTGGTTGTTCCGCTCACCTGATAAATAAACTACAGCTCGTACAAAATGCAGCAGCTAGAGTTCTTACTAGAACTAGGAAGTATGACCATATTAGCCCAGTTCTGTCAACACTGCATTGGCTTCCTGTTAAACATCGTATAGATTTTAAAATCTTGCTAATTACTTACAAAGCACTAAATGGTTTAGCTCCCCAGTACCTGAGCGAGCTCTTAAAGCATTATAGTCCTTCACGTCTATTGCGATCTCAGGATTCAGGCCAGCTGATAATACCTAGAATATCAAACCGCAGGCGGTAGATCCTTCTCCTATCTGGCACCTAAACTCTGGAACAATCTTCTAGCATTGTTCGGGAAGCAGACACACTCTGTCAGTTTAAATCTAGACTAAAAACGCATCTCTTTAACCTGGCATACACATAACACATTATCAATTTATATTTTCAAATCCGTTAAAGGATTATTAGGCTGCATAAACTAGGTCAGCCGGAACCGGGAACACTTCCTATAACACCAGATGTACTCGTTACATCAGAAGAAGAATGGCATCTACGCTAATATTAGTCTTTCTGTTTATCCCGAGGTCTACCGTAGTCAACCAGATCAGGGCCGTATCCAGGTGAGACCGAGGACCGGCGCCTTGACACGACCACAACGCAGCCCTGAAGTATCAGCAGAGATTGAGTCAACTAGATCATCCATTGTGAAGGCCTCATCGACCACGACAACCAGTGGCACAGATCCTCAACAAACCGTCCATACCGGTGTGATGAATACGATCCTCAACTGGACTGAACTAGAATAAATACTTTGAATGTTGCGATCCTATCGGACTTATGATAGCAACCTGAATCGTAACAAAGCACTGTTCGCCAGAGGAGAACTGGCCCCCCGACTAAGCCTGGTTTCTCCCAAGGTTTTTTCTCCATTTTAACACAGCAGTCTATTTGCCACCTGTTTGCCATCTGATGTCACCTGTTGGAGTTTGGGTTCCTTGCCGCTGTCGCCTTTGGCTTGCTTAGTTGGGGACACTTGACATTTGATATTCAACAGTGCTTTGATCTGCCGACATTGACACTATTCTTTAAGAGCTGCTGTGCAGCCAAAATTATATACCAGTTATCACTGTAAAGCTGCTTTGACACAATCTGCATTGTAAAAAGGGCTATATAAATAAAGGTGACTTGACTTGACTTGACCTGAACCCCATAGAGAATCTATGAGGTATTGTCAAGAGGAAGATGAGAGACACCAGACCTAGCAATGCAGATGACCTGAAGGCCGCTATCAAAGCAACCTGGGCTTCCATTACACCTGAGCAGAGCCACAGGCTGATCGCCTCCATGCCACGCCGCATTGATGCAGTGATTCATGCAAAAGGAGGTCCAACCAAGTATTGAGTGCATAGAAATTAACATACTTTTCATAAGCCTGACATCTCTGTTTAAAATATTCTTTTTTTATTGATCTTATGAAGTATTCTAATTTATTGAGATTGTGAGCCAAAATCATCACAATTAAAAGAACCAAAGACTTAAAGTACTTCAGTCTGTGTGCATTTAATTTATTTCATACACAAGTTCCACAATTTGAGTTGAATTACTGAAATAAATGAACTTTTCCACAACATTCTAATTTACTGAGATGCACCTGTATGTGCTGTAATTCATCATCTCTGTCTGTCTGAGGAATAAACTGAATCTGATTTCAGCTGGAAGAGAAACACTGACATCTGCTGAGACTCAAACAATACAAATGTTCAAACATCATCTAGAAGTAATCATAGGATCATAGTTCAAGGGCCTTTTGGTTCATAAAAATGTCACGTGTGTTTGGGCAACTGTTTTTTGATGGACGAAAATGTTTACAGTCATCAGATGATTTCTCCTGTCATAAACACCTCAAACTAATAATGCAGCAGGTCATTTTAGGGTTTTTATTTATTTTATTTCACTGTACATTTAGTTTGCAGCAGTAATCATGCAGCGAAGAGGAGAAGAATGGCATCTCAGGTAAAGATGAAAAAGCATACATTATACAGAATTTATCCTGAATGGGACATAAATGTTACTATAAAGACTAAATGTAAAGTCTCTACATATATCAGAACTGAGCTGCTGAAAAAGTGAGACATGAGAAAAACATTCATGTGATGAATTTAATGGCCAGAATAGATCTAACCCTGACCAAACACAGCACAACTGTTCAAAATTACTTGCAATTAAATTAAGGTTAGACTAAAGTCCCTCCATCATGCATTTTGTGAGAATTTCTATATTGAATGAAAACAGTTTCATAATCATCAACACATTCAAGCAACGGATCCACAAATGCACAATCTCAGTCATTTCTGCTTATATTGTCCATTATGTTGAACTTTCCAAACTGACAGACTTTAATTCAATTCACATTTATTTGTATAATGCTTTTCTCAAAGCAGCTTTACAGAGAACGCTTGTGTGAACATTACAATCTGGAGTGATCTGTGATCAGAGGAAACTGTGTCCAAGTTATGGGTTTCAGAAATGTACATCTAATAATCTATTAATTAAAACAATTTAAATTTAGGCAGAAAACATTGAGCTAATTTAAGTAATGAATAAATGTTAATGATTTAGGCTATATAGAGAACAGCATTGTTCATGTTGACTCAGAGTTGGGGTCGTCTGGAGTCTCTCTTCACAGGTGTTGGTCATCTGGAGTCATCTGAAGTCATCTGGAGTTGTCTCTTCACAGGTGTTGGTCATCTGAAGTCTTCATTAGAGGCTGGATCCAAACTGGAGCTGATGTACTCTAGTGACCTCAGGATGGGCATCCCGAGATAAAGAGAAGCAAAAACTCAAACCACACAGCAGCAACAAACATGTGACGTAATGAAACTGGTTAAAAAGTAACGAGAAACACTGACATCCGCTGCTGAGACTCAAACACAGAAACGCTGCAGTCTGAACAGAGAAACACTGATGCTGGATATGTTCATATGCTGAAATATATATGGATCAATATGAAGTATGGATCTTGATTCCAGCAGGAGTGTCTGAAAACAGAGTCCAGTTCTGAACAACTCCATTTGAGCAAACCATTAAATGACACGAAAACCCACAAGACTGAGAAATCTGAATAAATCTAGATAGAAGTGATACTGATGGACAAAATGTAAGAAAAGCTTCACTCTCAACTTTATTCTGCAATCACACACTTTCTGTCCTACAGACTGTAGAGTTTGGGATCATGTGATAACAGAGCCGACGGACACAAGAATCACACCAGAGATGAGAAACAAGAACCAAGATGAGGTTTATTTACAAGCAGCAAATCAAGAGTGTTGAAGAGCAGAAAACAACATTAAAACAGTCTAAAACTGACATAATACATAAATACTTAAAAAGAATAACAACAAGTAGTAAAATACAATAGATAAAGTCATTCTTAAATAGTTAAAAAGATAATAAATAAAGTCCACATATAAGTTGTAAAACAGTTACGGAAAAAGGTGAAGGAGGACGGGCAGCGAGGAGAAGATCTGAAAGTGAATCAGAAACTCAAGTGAATCTAATCAGTACTAAAAGACTAGAGATGTCATGCTAACACACTGCAGTCAAGAGCCTCAACAGGTTACAGGTTCAACATTCAGTTAGTCACTAGATGTGTTATCTTGGAGCATGCCACGTCCAGTCCTGTCCTCTGACCATAGTGCTGGTTCATTACCATGATCTCGTCCTTCATGGATCCTCTCCCCCTGACTGAAATTCACCCCCGTGTCCTCCTCAATGATCCTGATCTGCAGCCCCAGAATCTTCATCACAAAGTTAATCTGACGGGAGAAATGAGTTGAATTATGTTCAACAACAATCCCGGGATTGAACAGACAAAACTCAGTGTGTGATGACTTACTCGAGGAAACTCCTTCACAGGAATAAGCGTTTTTCAATTTTCATATTAAAATGTCCAAGTACGTCTCCTCCTGGACCCTCTCATCAATCTCTGCTAAAGAAAACACAATCAGCTCACAGCAAAATGAAGAAATAATTTAGTTTTGCATTGCCACATCAATTCAGAAAGTTGCAAACATTCCAACTATAAATAAATCAAACACCTCACCAGATTCAACTAGAAATGAATGGAGAGCTGCTGCTTTGTCTTGATCACTTTTGACTTAAATGAGTGGAATTACGAACTGGTTGCAGTTTGTGATGATAGAAAAGGTTAAATGTCACCATGACTATTTTCATGAGTTCAGCACTAGAGTTTGGTTTCTCAAAAGTGCTCAAACAGGGTTCCTCAGATCAGGTTCTGGAAGACCACTGCTCAAACCCTGATCAAACACACACCTGTGATCTTGAGAAGCTCAGGAGTGTTTGACCAGAGCAAGATTTGAGGAACCCTGGATTTTTATGGATAATCTAAGAAGAGTTTTCAGAAATCTTTTGTTCAGTTACTAAGAGAATTAATGGCACACCTTTCCTCAACATGCACCAGGTATCATTCATGTTTTATAGCAGGATGAGTTTCACACTTAAGTTCAACACTTGGAGTTATTGTGAAGAACAACAGTCTGATTTAATGAACCCAAACAGCTCATTGATCACCTGAATTCACAAATGAACCATTGTAATAATGAGCTCCATCAGCACAGGTCTATAAGAGTCAGTGTTCAAACACCAGCCGTTCACTGAATCAAGACACACTTTCAGACCGATACTCAGAACAAACAAGCATTTTGATTTATTCTTGTGTAAATCTGAGACAAAAACAGTCAAAGTCAAACAAAGAGACTCACCTGAACGACGGCCATTTTCCAGCTGTGATTCCTCCAGATCTTCTTATATTAGGAGATCAAACCTCAGCGTGGATCAGCTGTGTCTCATAAACCAATTACATTACAGCCTCGACTCTGAGTAGCTACTTCATTTCAACAAGTACTTACTCGGCGCTAAAAGAGTCACGTACTTTATAGCCTGATCACGTTAAGAGTGAATGTGATCCGGACATCATCATTTATCATGTGACCCTACTGACGTTATCACAACAACTTAAAAGATATGAGTGACAGGTTTAATTCATCTATCTGTAAATATCTTGATATTGATTCAACTTAGAATTATTCAAAGATATTTAACCATGTCGTTGTTCTTGCTGAAGCTCAAGCGTGAACACGAGAATTAATCTCATTCGTTTTGCTTGAGCTTCAGTTCACCATATCTGATGTGAGTTGATGAATGTTTATATGTGAATAAAAGCCTAAATTCAGTCTGTTCATCAAATAAAGTGATCGAGTCTCTTCAGAAAATTTGGACTAAATCACTCAATTTATACGGATTAGTTTTATGATCTCTTTATGAATTTTGAAGCATCAAAGTGGTAGTTGCGTGAACTGTCAATGGAGGGACAGAAATCTCTCAGATTTCATTAAAATATCTTTTGTGTTTCAAAGATGAACTGACAGGTTTGGAACGACATGATGTGAGTAAATGACAAAATTTCATTTTTGGGTGAACGAACACTTTAAGCCCAATTCACAGCGCATTGACAGACGCCCGACCATAGCAAAATGATCCTGTGTCACTTCTCAGACATTCAAAACTCGTCAACTGTCTGTCGGTGTTTGTGGGCATCGCTCTGTGCCGTGTGAATTGACCTTTAAAGCACCAAATGATGGGAATAGAAAAATATAATGGTTCCTTCAGCCAAACACAAATTATTGAAAGAAAGAGAAACACAGAGTGCAAAAAAGAAAATTTTATATATACACTATTTACAATATTAATCTTCTTCCTCCTCCTCTTCCTGAAACTGAAACAGAAACTCAAGTGAATCATTTTGCACTGCACAGAAGATCTGAAAGTGAATCATATCACAGGACGAGCTGAAACTCTGAACTACAGACACACACGGTTTCTGAGCTGCTTTAGCATACAAGAGTCTGCTCATGTGAAAGATTGATATATTGATATTCTTCATAATACCTTTATTTGCATCAACTGCTGGTGGACGCTGAAGGCGGTGACATCATAGATCAGGTGTTCGTGGAGAAATGAATGGAGCTTCAGTGTGAAATGTGTTTCTGACAGCAGATTCACAGCTTCAGGATCAGGGTTAGTGTAGTTAGTGTGATGCAGATGTGTGCAGCTGTTGCTCTCTAAATAAACACATGTGGACTGAACAGCTGAGCTGGGAAAATGTAACCATGTGACGCGTGTCTGAGATGCGCCGTGTCGGTGCAGGCCAGAGAGGGAATGTTGGATGTTGTTATTTTACATAGTTCCTAAGCTTTATCTAACCTGTGGATCACAGCAGAATCAACATGAGATGAGAAAGACTGAAAGATCATCTCCTGCACCGGAAGTGTCTATCCTCACACTCGCTGACCGGAAATCCGTCATGGCGTCCACGTGCCCCTAGACTTTTACATTTGATGTTGTTTCTTAGACTGCACACTGTGACCCACCAGTTGAGAAATACATTTCATAGATTGATAAATCATGTCTTCTACATTTAAAATATACACATTGTGCACAATGAGGCTCAATATGTCATGCCAACACTATAGCAAACACGACTGACTGGTCAATGCAGTCGAGAGTCTCAACACTAGTGTTACAGGTTCAACATTCACTTTATTGATGATCATCAGGTTACAGAAACAGCAGCTGTTGAGAGAAACTCACACACTTGAGAAAGTTCAGCACTAGATGTGTTACCTGGACGCGTGTTCAGGTCCAGATTGGCCTTTGATAATGAAAGGACACCTCGAGCCCCTTCCTCTGACTGTATTTCACTATTTGGGACACTGGATGTTCCATCTTTATCTTTATGTTTTTGTTCATTTCTGTCTTCTATTTTGATGTTCATCTGCATTTCTTCTTCTTTTATACGTTTACTGGTGGCTGATGGCAAACAAACACAGTTCTAGGTTCACAGCGCCACCTACTGTGCTGGAGTGTTTTGTTTTTAATGCTCAAGTAACAATAACATTAGAACAAGAAATTGGGGATACACACACACACAAATAAAAATAAAACATTTCTACATAACTGATCACATCTTACCACAAGTTGAGAATAGGTACAACTTTAAAAATGAATTAAAAGAATTCTAAAAGTTATATAAAATGTATGACGACATGACAGACACTGCAGTTGTTTTAATACACAAACCTACAGACAATGATACACTATGAAAGTTTATAAACACATGGATTTTCTTTAAATATTTCTACATAATATTTAAGGAATCTTAGGTTTTGTTCTTTAAATAATAAAGACATTTGAGAAGTGAGCATAATTCTAAAAAGTGGGGATTGGAATACCGTTGAATTAAGAATTTGCCATATTTTATATGTATATATATATATGTGTGTGTGTGTGTGTGTGTATATATATATATATATATATATAAATATTACAATATGCGCCAGAAGTCTAAATGCTACAAAAATAAATTCTACAAATAGGAATATATCATCACACTGTCAGGCTGAAACCTTGTATCTCTATATTTCGTCATTGTTCTATAAAATTAATGCCATCGGTCTTTGTTTTGTTTTTATTATTATTATTAATGCCAAGGTATCAAAATTAAAAGTACATATCAAAAAAGGTTACATAAAATGAAGTGATAATAAAGGCAAAGCATCATTGGTTAAAACTTTAATGAAATAAATTACAAACTTGAAACAAGTTTACTGTCTTAAGTGCTTTAAGATTTTTAGATGATGAGTTATTTTGGATGTACTGTTGGACCTCTCTTCTAAAGACAATGAATAAAGGATTTTAGCGAGTTAATTTATTGTGCTGAATGTGAGATTTTGCAAGTAGCAATAATAGGTTAATAATAAAGTATTCATTAATTTGAGTTTTTGTATATTTTGTATTGTAGTTTTGTATATTAAGCCAAGCAGTACATCCTTAGAAGATAAAGAGAAACCCGGAAGCACATTACAGTGAATAAATTTAGAAAATTCATCCCAACATAGCTGTGTGTGAGGACAATCCCAGAAGATATGAAGAGCATTTTCATCATGGGCACCACAGAAAGAACAACTTATATCTATATCTGACTTTAGCACGACTCAATGACTCACTCATTAAGACTTGCTGCCTGTTTCATATTTAGAGTATCATTTCATATTTTCATTTTCAACGCTTTGAAAAGATAACACTGATACATTTAATAAGGTAATTATAAAAATCGTCCTTATAAAAATTTTCTTAATGAAAAAGTTCTGATCCACAGATTTCACAGAAACAGCTGAACAGTAAAAATCAGTTTCTGGAACACAAGCTTTACAGCAGAAGAGCTTCAGTCTGAATCATTGATTTAGTTCATTAATTTATTATTTAAAGCCACATCAGCAGAAAAGACCATTTTTTCTTTTCAAACTAAGAGTAAATTATATACACTCCTCAGTTTAGTAAATCTACAATTTCCCCAGAAGAAATCATTTTAGAAATGAAGTTTCTGAATGGATCTGTGGTCTAATATCATTAAAGCAGGACAGTCCAATAAAATCTGCTTTATCATCCAAACTGATTCTGACTTCAGTGAGAGTTATTGTGTTCAATAACTGAAGTGTTTTAGTTTCAATCTGATCAATGGAAATGATTCCTAGTGTCTGTATATCTTCAGCTATATGTATTTCATACATGCTTCAATACTTCTTGACAGGGTTTGAATGTACAAGTTCATGTTTATACACACAACTAACATCCACATGATGCAGGTAAAAAACCCTTATCATGAGGCCCACATCATAATGGAAGGATTTTTTCTCAGAACTGCATTGATAAATATTACTAAAGATGTTTGACTAGATTCTGGATCCTAATTTATTTAAAATTGAATACAATTATTTTAAAGGATAAATGACTTTCTTCTAAAAGTAAATTATTTTGTCAGTTAGATTTTAACTAAAAATAACAAACGAATATAGCTGATGAGAAACTGTTCAATAGAAATAGAAAATCAATGTGTGTATTTTCTGTTCTCCAGTTGAGGGCAGCATTGGACCAAAAATGAAAAGTGTGCTTCTCCTGTTTCCCTGTTCTCTGTATGTCTCAATAGACATTTTCTGATATTTAGGTATTCACTTCTCTATAATTGCATTTAACAGAAAATGTGTGCAATAAAATGTCATGTATCTGTGTGAAATTGTGTAGCCTACAACATTTATTGTTCTAGTATAATATTGTTTATAACTATGTAACTAAAGTTGACTGAGGCGAGTTGCAGTGAGAACCCAAGTGCAGTTTTATTAGAATAAGATACGTGAATCCGTAAACCAAACACAAAATAAAGAAAGACTTGGCTGGACTAGACTAGACGCACAGACATGAACATGAACAAACTCAACAAAATGTGTTACCTGAACAAAGCTAGACAAAAGAACAATGAAACATGAGGGATATTTATACAAAGAGAGTAATGACAAACAAGGAACACCTGTGAACAATCAAGACAATGACCCAATCCCAAAGCAGAACTGATAAACCACATGACTAAATCAACCAATGAGAACATGGCACATACCTAAATGGTACATATTAATACCTTCTGAAAAGGTACATCCCTATTTTTTTGTACCTTTTTTCTGAGCGTTACAGACAGTAACTCTGTGTTCATCCATCCAGATTGGAGACAGAAGTGGATGAGACAGTGTTTCTTATGACCAGCGATATGTGAAATATTCAACTATTTTGACTGAATGTCTATGAGTTTAACACATCTACATGTTGTAAGATAATCTTTCCATGGAATCAGATCTGGGAAATCTTTCATCAGGGTCTATGAGAGAGAGAGAGAGAAAGATCAAGACATCAAGTCATGAATGTTGATGTAAAATAAATCATTATTCTTCATACACATGGATCTGTGTCAGTGTGAACAATAAGTAAAATGTCATTTCTTTGACATGCACAGGAAGTAAAAGATGTGATTTGTGAATCTGTAGCTAATGATAAAAACATCAGATCTGCTTTTAAAACAGTGAGCAGTGATTTAATGTCTCAATGAAGTTTCAGCATGTGAAAGCATAAATCATACCTGTTCCTCCTCCTCCACCGCGCATTTTCCTCAGAAAGAAAAGAACTGATAAATGTCTAATGTTACAAAACTCAAGTGTTTGATTGTCTTCCAGTGAATCTTTTCCAAAAATCACCCTTATGTCATCTGGGTCTGACAAAAGACAAACATTAATAACATATGATGAACACTTCAAATGACATGTTGACACACGAATATGAAAATAATTTGTAGGCCTACATTCACAAATGCTGTTTATGAACAGATAATTGTGTTTTATTTATTTTTTGCTCTTTGTCTTAAAGTGTGTTATCTCAGGAGACCTACCAGGTGCTCCAGGAATCGTCTCTCTGAATTTCTCCTTCAGTTCTCTGATGGTGGTTTTATTAAACTCTTCTAATGAATCTGCCACTTCTAACGGCTTATTCTTCTTGTCATTAAAGTTGATGAGGACCTGATAGATCATTCTGAATCTGTTTTAGCAGAAAATGACCATGAACAGTGAAGAAACAGGAATCGTTTGATCGCTGTAAGTTAAATCATTTCAGTTTCACTTTCACTTTGATCGAGTGTGTGTTAAAGGGCGTGTTTAACTGATCATAACCCGGTAGAGTTAGTTCAGAAGGTGAATGAGAGGAACACAGAGTACAGAAACATGAATCTGAAGGTCAGTAGGCCAGTGTGTTTATTAAACTTTGGTAACACTTTATAACTTTCATTAACAAATCTTTAAACATTATATAATTTTTTAACAGATCATTAGTTAATATATATTCACATACCTAGAAATATGATGTAATATGCTTGTTAATGTTTACTAATGAACTTATTAAACATTACCTAATTATTAACAGATCATTTATTTAATGTAAACTGATTCTTACAAATGTCAGTTATGAGGTTAACTTTCATTAACTCATAACCACAGACTGTAAAGGTGACATATTTGTTCTTTGTTTGTTTTGTAGACTTCTACTATTTAACAAATCATTTACTAATCATTTAGTATCATTAGACTTTTAGCTGCTGTAACATTTGTGTAAAGGGTGGTTAGTGGTTAGTTAAGTTTAGCTAAAGACTTGCTGAAGAAAAAGCACACATTGTATTTTTTGTGCAAAACATGTTTATTATATTAATGTACTATTGTATATCATTAAACAAGATATGCCGTGAATTAACAAAAGAAAACAAATCAAAATTTCAAGAAAATACTTTATCAAAACAATGTAATAAACAGATTAAACCGTGTTGCCTTATAGTAATCAAAATGACCCCTGTACACTTCTGACCCCTGAACCAACCCTAACCCTACACACACCACCAAACCTGTCCCTGACCTTACCAGCTTCATACCTCAATGACAGCAAATGTGTTGTGCATTAACAAATTAAACATTGTATAACATCTGTTTTCTAATCTAACATTTGTAGATTTTCATGATCATATGAATTTAAACTTTACTGACATTATTTTAATTTTCATGAAATAATGATCTGTTAAGCGTTACATAATATTTGTTAATGATTTATTAATGATTTATTAATGAAAGTTATTATAAAGTGTTACCGGAGACTTAAGTCACTTTGTTTGTGAATGAAGAATTTTGCATACAAGATAAAGAAATTAACAACATATTCAAGGGACGGCAGCTTTGGGTTTTCATAATAAAAGATAACTTCTATAAGGATGAAGGTGTGGGTCACATTTGTAGGGGTAAAAACATAAGAACTTAAATCCTGAAATTTATTGTTTAAATTACAATCACAAAATAAATGAGCAGCTGTTTCTTCAACAAAACCACAAAAGAGCAAGTGAGACTGTCCTCAAAAAAAAAAAAAAAACGACCCTATAGGTTGTTTTTTCAAGCACCTTATTACGACCTATACTTACGTTTTAAAGTCATGCGCCCTCTAGCTGGCGTAACAATAATGACAGTGTCGTGTTACATCTGTCGTCATGAAATGACGTATGACTGCCGTTACCAATCAAAATGTGTGTTCATTTAAATGCAATGTGTGGACTTTTTACACCATTTGTCCTATTTCCATTTAGCAAAAATCTTTTTTTTTTTTTAATTAACGACTACACCCACCCCATCCCTAAACCTACCCTTAGTGATTTGTAGTCACTTTATGAGCACATGCGTTCCCTGGGATCGAACCCACGATCGCATGATCACATGATTGCATATTGTTATATATTGCAATGCTCTGCCAACTGAGCTACGTGAAACCTGAAATATGACGCAGATAAAAGGGAACAATGCATTAAAATGAAAGTGTCCTGTTGTCGATAGGGGCGCAACTTTAGCAAACGCTCCTATGGGTCGTATTTCAGGGAAGTGACAAACGACCTATATAGGTGTATTGGTTGGAGAACATGTTGGAATTTCCTTAACTTTATTGGATACACAAAATTTACTTGGCAAAAGCCAGGCCTTTCCCCAATTTACATTTGTTACAAGAGAACCCCAATAAAATGTAGTCAATTTACCAGTTGGAGTAATCTTTCTCTTTCTCTTTGTCTGCTGTTGCATTTACGATCTAAAAGGTTTTTTAAGTTTTATCCACTAGATGAGAGAACATTACCCTATTGGATGCACAAAAGTTGTCTCCATATACACAACAACCTATAAAGGTGAACCTTGTTTTATTACAGCACAAACCCATCTGCCTTCATCGGAGAACTCCAGGAGCAATCTTCTCTAAGATGTTGAGAACCACACTTCAGACATCCTCGCTGTCTTTTTCCACACACGCCGTGCCACTTTAGAAATCATCTCCAACTGTAATATCTGCATTTCTGTACTCTTGCTTCCAGTGATTTGTTTTCCTCTCTCGGAGTGTGAATCTTAGATTCCAGATGATCGAGGGCCTCTTTATGGACGCCAACATCTAAAATAAGTTGTTGCACCGTCGCTCAAGTCAGTTCAGTGTTCAGTTCAATAACTGTAGAGTTTATCATACTGTATATACAGTGTGTTTCTGCACACACCTGTAACTCCTGTACACTCCACTGCACAATGAACAAGCAAAAGACAAGAGTGTAGTGTTTTACACTTATTACATCCGTGTGTAGTTTGATGTGTATATGGATAATCATTTGATGTGTAGAGTTACTATACAAAAACAGCATTTTAAGTAGAGTTAATAGTTTTGAATTGTTTGCTTTTGCCAGAGATGTGACGTTTTGCATGCTGTGTGTTTGTTTTGTCTTTGTGTGTAGAGTTTTGAGAAATAGAGCCATTTTATTCCATTTTATTTGCTTAACTAAGATAAATAATTTTTGATTTGCATCATCAAGCGGTTGACTCACATTTCTGGGGTAGATGACTGAAGGGAATACTCCATGTTTATGTTTCTCCTTTTTGATTTAAGTTAATCTTGTTACTGTCTCCTAACCCTAGACTGGGAGAGCTTGTACCAGTAGGTATCAGTCTGTGCACTCATCCTTTTCTGATGAAGTTCATGCCGCTAAATCTTCATATTACTTCATAACAAGATCAACAGTGCTTCAAAATTCAAACATTCAACATTCAACTCTCATCTGTCCCCCTCCACCACCAACTACCACATCCTTAACTGATGATTTCGATAACTTCTTCAGTGACAAAATAACACCCATCAGCAGTCAGTTCTCAGCTCCACACACAGAACTCAAACCAACCACAGCCACAAACCTTCTCTCTTCCCTCACTGAGGCAGAAGTATCTAAACTTCTCCTTTCTAGTCATCCTACCTCCTACCCTCTAGATGCCATCCAGTCACAAAGAAAAAAAAAAAATGCTTTCACTTCCTTGATTCCCACACAATTATAGTTTATTCTACTCTAAGCAATGTCTGAAACTTGTATTGTGAACACTTGTGTCTTGTTGTATTCCTCACTTGTAAGTCGCTTTGAATAAAAGCTTCTGCAAAATGAATAAATGAAAACAGAGTCCAGTTCTGAACAAGCATTAAATGACACAAAAAACCCACACAAGACTGAGAAATCTGATGAACATGGACAAAATGTAAAAAAAAAAAGCTTCACTCTCATCTTTATTCTGCAATCACACACTTTCTGTCCTACAGACTGTAGAGTTTGGGATCATGTGACACAAGAATCACACCAGAGATGAGAAACAAGAACCAAGATGAGGTTTATTTACAAGCAGCAAATCAAGAGTGTTGAAGAGCAGAAAACAACATCACTATTAAAAACAGTCTAAAACTAATTGGAACATACTAAAATTTTTCTAAAAATAACACAAATACATAAAATGATTAAAAACAGGAGATAAAACAATCAATAAATACAACGGATAAAATCAAACAGTCATATTCATAAATAGCTAAAAAGAGAAAAAGAAATAAAAAGTTCCTCCAGACAAGCACAAATGAATGAAAGAAAGGTCTGAAATGGGTGTGTCAGATGAAGGAGAGATGCAAAATGTGCAGTGTTGGGAGGGAGGTTTCCAGTAACGTGGTTGGGAACCACTGGTGTAGTTAGTGTGATGCAGATGTGTGCAGCTGTTGCTCTCTAAATAAACACATGTGGACTGAACAGCTGAGCTGGGAAAATGTAACCATGTGACGCGTGTCTGAGATGACAGTGAAGTGTGCTGCGTTTGTGTCCTTCACTCCAGAAAGTTCAGCATTTACACAGACAGACAGTAAAAGCTTTAGCGTCGCGTCTGATTATGTAGAGACTGATCAGAGTCTGTGTGTTTGTGGACCTGAGCGTCTGTGCAGTTCAACGGGTGTGTGTGTGTGTGTGCTTGCACAAAGGGTGTGTGTAGAGTCTAGTGCAGTAGTGTAGTAGTGTTGATCGTTAGTGTGACATGCCCTGGCGCTCATCAACCACTGTCCCAGCTATGGGTAAATAGCCCCACTGCCTTGTGGTAAGTCTGTAGAGTCAAGGCTAAGGGAGCACACCCTGACAGAAAAGCAATGTGCTAGAAGAGCGCAATAGGCGGGCCTTAACAGACAAAGGACCTGGCAGTCTTCTGCAGCCAAGATGGGGGACCGGTTGTCCTGGTACCACCCTTGCCACCGGAATTTACCTCTTTATGGTGAAGATAGTGCTACTGGGAATGGCGTACCCCCTCTGGCACTTTAAAACCCTCCTTGCACAGGTCTCCACCTCTGACCACGGTGACAATACCTGGACCGTACTTATGGTTAAAGTCTGACGGCAATGGAGTGTCTGGCAACGGGAGCAGGTATGAATAAACTAGGAGCTCCAAGTCAGAATCCCGCAAGGCAGCGGCACTGAGCAGCCCTACTTAGGGACTGCACTGCTCACCGCAATTGGGGAAGGGCCTAGAAATTGCCCATTCAATCACTTACCTGGATAGGTTACCACGCCTATCGGGTTTTTTCTACTGCTGCGGCCGAAATAGGGAAAATAAGAAACAATAAAATATATAACTCGCAACATGGAATGTAAGGACTCTCCTGGACTTGTATGGCATCTCTGACAGACCTCACCGGAGAACAGCCCTGATCGCTGCTGAGCCGAGGCATGGCATGAGGCTACTTACTCTTTGCTCTGAGCATAACCTTACCATAACCAACACAATCTTCCAGCAGAAGGCAAAATATAAGACCTCATGGATGCATCCTCATTCTAGACATTGGCACATGGTTGACTTCATCATTGTGAGGTGTAGTGACATCAAGGATGTTCTCATCACTCGTGCCATGAGAGGTGCAGAGTGCTGGACTGACCATCGTATGATTGTGGCCAAGCTCCATATGAAAGTTCCCAGCAGCTTCAGGAAAAGTGTTGGGAGCAACATCAGAACATGTTTATGGCCTTTGTCAATCTCTCCAAAGCATTTGACACTGAGAGAAAGAGACACAAAGAGAGCTCTTATGGGATGTACTCCTCAGGTTTGGCTGTCCTAATAAATTTGTTAACATCCTCCATCAGTTCCATGATGGGATGACCGCTTGGGTGACCATAGCCAGAGAAGAGTCCGAGCCCTTCTATGTACCTTCACGGGGTTGAGGCAGGGGTGTGTGGTAGATCCAGTGCTCTTCCTCCTGTGTGTCACCAAGCTTCTTCACAAAAAGATTGAAAACAGTGGTGTAACAGTGGACTTCAGACTAGATGGCAACCTCTTTAACATTAGGAGGCTACACACAACCACAAAACTCTGTAGAGAGCAGGTCCTGGACTGTGCTTTTGTGGCCCATACTCTGGAGGATCTTCAAACTGTCCTTGCTGTGATGGTGAGGGAGTACAGAAGAATGGTGCTGATTGTCAACACCTCTAAGACAGAAGTGGTTTGCCAATGGAGTACCAATGTCCCACCCACACTACCTGCCTTCACTGTTGGGGATGAACAGCTGTCAGTAGTGCGATCTTATTATCTTAATATCTGGGAAGTATTCTTGCTGAGGATAGTGGCATTGATAACGAAATCCAGAGCCGCATTAAACAGGGATCAGCTGCTTTTGGGAGACTACGGCGCAGAGTCTTTTACAACAAGAACCTTCATCCCTCCACAAAGGTCGCCGTATATCAAGCGGTCTGTGTCACCACCCTCCTTTATACCTGTGAAGCTTGGGTAACCTACAGCCGTCACATCAACCCAGGTGAAAAAAAAAGATACTTAAAGTGCTCTATTTTCACGCACTAATTTTGTACTTAATATACTAAAAATTCTTCTGTAGCACTTCTTAAGATAATCTTAAGAACATCTAAGTGTACTCAACTGTGCTATTTTGAGACACCATGAAATATGAAGTAAAATGTGCTTTTAATATACTATCTCTGTATTTAAAAATTATATTTAGTTACCACTTGTAGTACACTATGGGCTCAAATGTACTATAAGGGGTATCTGAATACGTTTTTTAAATACAGAGATAGTATATAATAGTGTACAAATATATAAAGTGTCACAGTACATATAGATGAAGCTCACAAAGACGAGGAATAACAGGAAACAGGAACTTTAATGACGAATCTCAGGAAACTCTTAACAAACACCAGAACGCTTGTATACATTGACAGAAATCAGACTGAAAGACACAGGAAGAATATATACTAGAGCACATGAGGAGTGATTAACAAGGCAGAGGTGAATGACATTACTAATTAGACAGACTGGGGAGAAACTAGGTCACAGACTAAACCAAAAACACAATGAAGGAGGGAGACACAGACTATACATGTGATATAAAGGCTTTTTTTTTTATTTACTAATAACAACAGTAATCAATACGACCCGAATGGATAAATCAATGTCTTCTGAAGTGAAACTATAAGTATTTGTACGAAAATACCAAATAATTTAAATTCTTAAACTGTAGACTAATGTTTTCGACCAACTGTGACCTGCACGTGCATGACAGAGTTGAGAGTTCATGCTTGACGTAACTTGAAGCGTGACGTAAGCGCGCCGAGAAATTCACGCGGATGTCAATTGCCGTTTTTTTTTATATATAATTAAAGCTCACAACAAAATACACAGAATAACAGATAATAATAATGAGAAACAAACAAGACAGAAGAACAGAGATGGCAGTTCTTGCGTGAGTTTCACATGAATCTCCTGCGAGAACGTCATGAAACTTCAAGCTTCACGTTGCTCATTACAATATGCTTCGTCAAACGCAAAGTCGACTCTCATACACACGCTGGTGATGGTTGTTCGGAAGCGAAAAGATGAGTAAACCATGAGAACATGTCTGGGTGTACTGTTTTCTCTTTTAATACATAATACAGAATAGAAAAAGTCATGAGATTCCTTCTTATGATTCATCAGTTGAAAGATTGAAAAAGAAGAAGAGGAACAAGAGGAGGAAGAAGCCACGCAAGAGAAACAACAACAAAAAAGGGGACAAAACGTGTTACTTTCTGTCAGGACTTTAGAATTTGAAATGAAAAGTTGATTTTAAAATTAAATAAATAAATGAATAATTTTTTTAGACCTGCTTAGGATTAAGTTGTTTTTCAAATAAAGGTTTCTATTAGTTTTTATTGTACTTACCCTGTAACTACATGGAACAAGAGTATATTTCCCCAGCAATAGTCATCGTATTACTTGCCTTGAAACAACTTAATCAGGATCACATCAGGATGTGTGCTACAGACGGGGTCTACACCAAAGAACTTTATCTTATAATATTTTGCTTGTTGATTGTTAATAAATAACATTGTTACATTATCTTGTCTCCCGAGTTTTTCTGGTAGAACAGATCTTTTTTTTTTTTTTTTTTTTTTGATGAACAAAAAGTCACAACAACCAGATCTCATTTCAACAGAAAGATTTAGATGTATCATTTTAGCATAAATCACTTCCACATAGTTCTGCCAGAAAGACTCAGGAGGCAAGAGAACGTTTGAATAAGATTTATTTAACAGATAGTATGCAAATTAGTAACATAAAGATGAAATGATGAAGTTCTTTGGCGTAGGCCCCGTCCATAGTCCAGATCCAAAGGGTAGCAGATACTTGCAGTTCCTGCCTGAAGATGAAGGTAGGGGTGGAGACTACCACTGATGTATGGACAGGGACTGACCTGGTGGTGGTGGGGAGGATGGGGGTGAATGCCGCTGTCAGTATCTTTGAACAAAATAATAGTTGGGAACAGAACTTATACTCCAGATGTCAAGTCATGATTGGCTACATCTATGAGTAATAAATGACCTGACATTTGAGACTTCCAGGTAGAACTTGCGCTAGAGCTCCCATTTACTGTACATCATTCTATCTGAGTATGGTGATCTAATGCTTGATTTGTGTTTTGCATGAACAATTTACAGACACAACATGTAAATATTGTTGTTGATAGCCACGCCCTATTTCATTAGAATGATGCAACTTTGACACTAAAGGTATAATTCTTATCTATAAGAGTAGTAGATTAAATAAAAAGGAAGACACAACTACAGAAATTAATTGTGAAAACGTTTATTGAAGTAAATGATGGACAGGAGTAGTAATTGTTAGAGATACATACAACAATTGGAAGAAATTGATGTGTAAAGAAAAGATTGGAAGAGATAACTTCTTTATGAAAACAAACTGTAATGTAATAAATTGGAAGAAATTGATGTGTAAAGAACTAGAATAACAGAAGAAACTTTTATAAGAAAAAAAAGGGGACAGACAACTGGTATTGTAACGTCTTTATTAAAGCATATATTACTGAAAAACAACTGGTATTGTAACGCATTTGTTAATAGCATGTTAGTAGGTTAGAGAGGAAAATATATGTATTAGAAAAACAGGTATTACCCTAAAGCGATGTCTTGCAGACGAAGAACCGGCGACAGCAGCGGAAGAGGGCCCAGAGGAGAAGAACAAGAAAACAGCGGGCCTTATATAAGCAAATCCTAAGGTGCTTTCCTGAGCTTATGACAGCCCAGGACTTTGGATTCAACCAATTAACTATAAAGAACTGATGATTTATGAGGAGATTTTTTAAGTGTCATGACATCAGTGGTTTGTGTTGTCTATAAAAGACTAGGAGAAGGACAAGAGGTCAGACGCTGATTCTTAAAGAACGGCCTCTCCGGTGTTAGGTAACTTGCTGTTGGCACCTCCTACAAACGAACGCTTGTAACCTAAGTGCTGACTGTAACTTGATTTATTTTATTTTACTTTATTACTTTGTTTAGTATAATTATATGTAAATTACTTAACCTGTAATTAATAAAAGTATATTACTTATAACTAAAGAAGCTTGCCTGCCAAAAAGTCTCTGATTTCTAAACTGAGCTGAACAGCCCATGGAGAAGTCTTCTGAGACTTATTTTGTAAGTATGAGATTTCAACTGCTTATGAATTAGGACAGATTTGACTTACTTTACCTAACCTGAGAATTATAAAAATAAGGTAAAAGGTGTTTAGAGACGCACCATAAAACAATATAAATATAAAAAAATTAAAAAAAAATCTTGCTCATTTTACCAGCAGTCAGTGTTTGTGTGTAGTTCAATTTTCCATTCATTTGATGATCAATGTTGTTTGGTCCCTCTCACAGGCTGAAGATGGTGAATAAACAATGATCATTTTGATTTCCTGTGGTCACATGAGAGCAAGACCAAATGAATCAGAGTGACTTGTTTTGAAAGGCTTAGCATAAAGGATTGAATAGGAAAAACCCTGACTTTTGCATTTAATCACACCCCAAGTATCACATCCATAGTGATTTCTTTCAGTTCCCAGTTTTTGCACTATTGTCAAGGACTAAAGTAGATGTGCAGTGCTATGTGTTTCTCAGCACTGAGTCTCCGCCTGAATGGAAATAAAGCTTGTGGATGTGTCGTAATTTGATTTTCTCTATTTTAAGGACCTGTTCCTCACAAACAGCTAATCCGTGGCTTCTACATGAAGTACTTTAAATCTCGACAGCAGTGGTGTAACTAACAGACTAGAGTTTGTAGGTCTCACAACATCTATTCACAGCCCAATTAAAAACTCTGATAAATGATATGTTGATTATTATGTATTCATCATGTAAGGATTGATTTTACCAATTCAAGATTCCTATCCTGTAATAAAACAATAAAATTCACTAATCTGAAGAGAGGAACTACGAGAAAGAGCACAGGACTACAGCTGGCCCAATCTGCCCAAACATACAAATGCCTTAAATTCTCATGATTTCATATTTGCATTTTTCGTGTGTCTCACTTTTTCAGCAGCTCAGTTCCGATATTTGTGGAGCCTTCATAGTAATATTTACATTCAGTTCAGGATAAATTCTGTGTGTGTGTGTATATAAATGTATGCTTTATCATTTTTACCTGAGATGTCATTCTTCTCTTCATTGCTGTATGTGCACAGCTCCAAACCAAATGTACAGTGAAACTACAAATAAAAAGAAAGACCTGCTGCATTAGTGCATTAATAAACTGCAAACTGTAACTGTATATGACCCTAGGAATCCATTTAAATAGATTCAGAACTACAACACTTCAGTTCTGAGCCTGTTGAAACATTTAATTGAACACAATAACTCTCAGAAGTCAGAATCCCATGATTGTCACAGTTTGCAGGTCTGTGTGTTCTTCCTTGTCTGTTGTGATTGTTTGTGTGTGTATCACGTGTTGCTGGGCAACCCATGATCGCTGATCAGCCACACTATATATTGAGTTTGTGTTTCTTCATTCCCTGTTGGATCGTTGTTAAGCTCACAGCTTGTTCTTTGTTCAGTGTCTCCTGTCTCCTGTGCTCCAGTGTCCTGCCGTTGTGGATATTTCTGCCTGACGTTTGTGGATTACTCTCTCACTGGACATCTGCCTTGGGTTTCATTCATCTGCCCATTGTAGTCCATGTTCTGCCGAGGATACCATCTGCACCTAAAGCAATCTAACAATTACTGCTGTTGTTCACTGTACTTCCTTTAATTAATATTTTGTACACTTGCAACTGAATCTCGAGTCACTGTTCCTGACATAACGATCTGACTAGGATGGATTCAGCAAGTGGTTTTTAATTGGAGGGAACTCTTAACTAGCAACAACACTCATATGGATCAACAGGAGGAACAGATAATGGCAACGGGTCATGCGGTGGAAGCTTTGGTAGCGCAGGTGTCCGAGGTTACTGCCCAGCTCCGGCAGCTTAGGACAGAGACAGCCGGAGCACCACCATCTGTTTCTCTTCCATCAGAGTGAGTGGATCAGCATGTGGAGCCCCGTCTACCACCTCCAGCTCATTACTCCAGTGAGCCACAGTCATGTTGAGCTTTTGCTCTTTGTTTTTCACACTTCAACCCACATTGTTTCCTATGGAGCGATCTAATGTTGCTTTGATGATCACTCTGTTATCTGGAAGTGGTGCTCTTTGGAAAACAGTGGTGTGGGAAAATCAGCATCCTTGCTGCTCCTCGTTCCAGTCCTTCACCGACAAATTAAAAAGAGTGTTTGATCGAGTAGTCTCGGTCGGGAGGTGGCCCTGGATTTGGCGGATATACAACAACATGTTTCCGTTGAGAGTGTGTTCTTCAATCACCGGTGATGTTGTGTTGTTACTGCCTGTCAGTGATTAAACCATGCCTATCATTGCTACTTAACATCCCAGTACCTGCTCTGCTTAGAGTTTTAACTCTGGGCCTATTATTCAGCTGTGTCGCAGATATGACGCTCAACTACTCACTATCTCAACTGCGTAGCCTGAAATCGCATCCCCGTCTCGACCCGACTACATACAGGCTCTGTAAGGAGCTTGGGATTGCTCGACATCCACGTTATGTTCATCGATCCTGTCGTCACTATTTCTCACCGTGCTGCCTGTCATCCTCTTCTATTTCATCTATCTGGTCTAACCGCTCGGATACTCGCTATTCTAGGCTGCCGGCCACCCACCGTGGAAGAAATCTCACGTCATTAATTACTGTATCCTGTGATTCATCTCTGACTGATATACATACACGCAATGTGTGTGCGTTTCATCCCACATTTGCACTGTTTAACTGTCATTCTCTCGCGGATAAGGCCACTGCGCTTTCCGCGTTACTAATGGAAAAAAACCTTGACTTCCTGCTGCTCACTGAAACATGGCAAGTTCCTAACTAATATTTCCACCTAAATCTCCTCACTCCGTCTGGATACAGCTACCTGGCCAAACCTCGTTTAACATCTAGAGGCGGTGGTCTGGCTGCTGTCTATCGCAGCAATATCCCACTTAACACAATTGATCTTCATGTGACATTAACTTTTGAGTATCTAGTTCTCAAGATATCTGGTACTTAGGTACTTGTCTAATTTTTTCAGTGAACTGCATGAACTGTTAACCCTTACCTGTGCCATGTCTCCTTCAGTTATATTACTTGGTGATTTCAACATACACATTGATAGTGATTGTGCAGATTCCCGTGAACTCATATCAGTGTTTGAATGTTTCAGTCTTATACAGCATGTTGATTTTCCTACACACTTAAAAGGTCATACACTGGATTTGGTCTGTCCTGCTGGTTTATGTAATGTTTCCGTGCTTGGCTCTCAAATTGGACTTTCTGATCACCTCTTCATTGAACTAAACTGTGTAATGCCTCTTCCCCACCTTAGGGTGAAATCCACCATAACCTACCGTAACCACAATTCTATCAATCCATTACTGTTTTCTGAATCTGTACAAACACATCTGTCCAATATTACTGTACACACTAGCGCCCCTGAAATCCTTGCCAAATATAATGCATCCATTTCCAATGCCCTTGATATACACGCTCCTCTTAAATGTAAACTTGTACCCTCTACATATACATCTCCCTGGTTTACTCCTGCACTTCGCAAACTGAAAACTACTGGTCGCTGCCTTGAACGCCTTCACAGGAAAACGGGTTTGAATGTGCATCGTATTGCCTACAAGGAACATATACAGTTATACAAATCCGCTCTAAATACTGCACGCTCCAACTACTACTCTACCCTCATTACTAATGCATCGTCTCGTCCTAAAACACTGTTTTCTGTGGTCAATAAACTCACCAACCCTCCTGCACCTGTCATGAGTAATTCAGCGGACCTCTGTGAGTCATTCTTACACTTCTTCCAAAATAAAATAAATCGCATATATGATCTCTTTTCACCTACTAGCTCTTCTCACCTTTTGCATGACTTCCCCTCTGATTTTGTACCTGGTACTTTTACTGACTTTAACTCTCAACCCCTGCTTATATCTCTGAGCTAATCAAGAAATCAAATGCATCTTACTGTCGTCTTGATCCTGCTCCTATTGCTTTACTTAAAAACTGTGCACCTGTCATCTCACTGCCTATTTCACTTCTCATTTCTCAACTACTCAGTACTGGTGTTGTTCCTCTGGAATTAAAAACTGCAGCTGTCTTAAAAAAACCTGGTCTCAATCCTTCTGACATGGTCAATTACAGACCAATCTTGAAACTTCCGTTTCTTTCAAAGCTGCTTTAAAAAGTTGTTGCTGCTCAACTTAAATGGAATTTGTCATCTCACAACCTCTAAGAATGTTTTCAATCCAGCTTTCACACTCACCACAGCACTTCTCAAGGTTGTCAATGACCTCCTTACGGCCACTGACTCAGGCTCCATTAGCATTTTAATTCTGTTAGATCTTTCCTCTGCTTTTGACACAATCTCTCATAGTATTCTCATTTCACGACTCTCTGCTCTTGGTATTTCTGGTACTGCTCTATCCTGGTTCATTTCTTACCTGTCTGAACGTCAGCATTACATCTCTATTTGCCAAGCCAAGTCCACTACTGCCCCTGTTTCTCACGGTGTTCCCCAGGGTTCTGTTCTTGGGCCTTTACTGTTCATCATCTACATGCTCCCATTAGGTAACATAATCCGTCATCATGGTTTCAACTTCCACTGCTATGCAGACGACACCCAACTCTACATTAGTTTTCAACACAATTCTCCTTTTCTCATCAACTCCATATCTGCTTGTATTAATGATATTAATGCTTGGATGACCAGTAACTTTCTCAAACTCAACACAGATAAAACAGATCTACTAATTGTTTGTTCACCGAAATCTGTATCTCGTTTCTGTCTTGATAGTGTTAACATTGCTGGAGTCTTGGTTCAACCTTCCACCTCCGTTAAAAACCTTGGTTTAATCTTTGACTCATCACTCTCCTTCCTTCCACACATCTCTTCACTCACTAAGTCTGCCTTCTTTCATCTCCGTAATATTGCACATTTATGTCCCTTCTTACATACCAATGATGCTGAGACACTAGTTCACACCTTCATTACTTCCCGACTCGACTTGTAATTCTCTTTTCTATGGTCTACCAAACACAACAATTAATAAGCTCCAATACATTCAAAACTCTGCAGCTAGGGTTCTCACTTATTCAAAGAAATCTTCTCACATTTCTCCCATTCTACACAGACTTCATTGGCTACCTGTTTGTTTTCGAATTCAGTACAAAATACTGAATATATTTCTGATCTCATTCAAACCTACTCTCCTATCCGCACATTAAAATCTTCTGATACTGGTCTGTTGTTGATTCCAAGTCACAAACTAGCATCATTTGGTGGTCGGGCATTTTACATCTCTGCCCCCACACTCTGGAACTCCATTCCCAAGCACATTCGAGATCTATCATCTTTACATGATTTCAAAACCCACCTTAAAACTTATCTTTTTGTTTCTTGCTTCTCTGACCTCTGACTGTATGATGTTATGTGTTATGCCTTTTATGTTTTTGTATTGTTTTCCTGTTTGCTGTCATTTATGTGTTATAATATTGTAAAGCGACCTTGAATATGCAGAAAGGCGCTATATAAAATAAACTTATTATTATTATTTATTAACAAGGCAACCATTTGGTTACTGACTATTCTATTGATTTTCACACACTGGCAGTGGACAGCAAATGGAACAAGAAGGCACAGTGGGATAAATTCCTGCATGGGTTGACTGACCGTATCCAAAGGGAGAAATTGGACTTATTCACTAATCTGGATGATTTGATTGAGCTAACGATGTGTGTGGATAATCATCTGCAACGCTGTGATCAGCCCACGTGTCAGCTACCATTTCCTGAGGTGGATTCATCCAACGTTACGGTCAGCCTGGCTCTCGATCCAGAACCCATGCAGATGGGTAGAACCCCGGCTGACCAGGGAGGAGAAGGATCGTCATAGAAGCAATGGGCTTTGTCTGTATTGTGGAGTGGCCGGACACTTCGTGGCTGAGTTGCTGTTGTTCCCAATTGCTTCCACTGTTATGATACCACTAACACTTGACCATGGAATATTTAGTAGTGAGGAAATTTCACGAATGGACTCTTTGCACAGGTGACAACCTATCACGGTCCCAAAATACTGTATAAATGCACTGATATGTAGCCTACCCCGTAATTTTAAAAAAGCCTTTATATATTTGTACACTATTATTACAAAAAGGTGAGCAGTGTATGTTCTGTGAATACGGCCCCTGGTGTGCTATCAGATTGCATTTATGAGATTTGCAGGTAAATGCAAAGTTTCTTGGGAGAACGTAAATGTCTTGCGAGAGAATTCAAAAACATTGAAATATAATGTTCATCTCATTTTATTTTTAACCCTCACCATGTCCTTTTAGTATTTCTGTATGAAAGTGAAAGTAGAACAGACAGAGAGACACGGCATGAATCTGCATTAACCTAGGAGTGGTCTTGCAGGCAGTAATACATTTTGTTGAAATTCAGTTAAACACGGGTAACAGGTAAGTGAACATCAATTTATACCAAAGAGAATAATATCTGGCCTCAAAATAAACTTTATTAATAATCATTTAATTTGATATTTTACACTATTTAAGAATCCTTAACAGATCTGTCAAGATTGTAAATTCATAAAGATGTCATGATTGTGTGATATTTACTTAGTAAATGAAAGAATGAGAAGTGATAAATGCATTTTACAATATGTGAACTGATAAAACAAGCAGTACAAATTGTTCATTTAAGTGTCTGTATATTATTTTTTTTAAATGTTATTAATCAGCATACAAATATTTAGTGTATATTGAAATTATTTATGCTCTTTGAATGACAACTTCTGCAAAATAAGGAAAGTGTATGATTTGCTATGACAAAAGCTTCACTGTATACATTTATATGTGGTATTTGAGAGAGAGAGAGAGACTTTTTGACTTTTCAAAATAACTTTTATTACAATAAGATTAACAACCATTAAACATTTTTTCACAGTAAATTCATTCACGATTATTTACAAACTTAAAGCAAAACACAGATCTCCATTCGCAACTGAACATAAAGCTTCTGGTAACGCTTTAGATTACAGCCCGGAAAGTCCTGCGTAATTACAGCATATTTACAGTGCAACTTCTGGTAATTATAGTGTACCTATAAAGTAAGTATGTAAGTATGGGGAACAATATGTAAAGTCTTGGGAATAAAGGGGTAACAACCAGGAAAATAACAATTTATTTATACTGTTAGTATTTTAGAACTAAAGGGTACTTATGCTATTATGATAGACAACAGTCTTACGTTTGGGAGCGATTTAGTGAGAACATACACTACACACCTTTTTGTAATAATAGTGTATAAATATATAAAGGCTTTTTTAAAATTATGGGGTAGGCTACCTATCAGTGCATTTATACAGTATTTTGTTTTTACTGCAAAAGTGCATTGATTAAGTTGTTTTAAGGCAGAGCTACAACTATTGCAATCTTTTTTAATACTGGGGAAGTATAGTCTTGTTTCATGTAGTTACAGGGTAAGTGTGCCATCTACAGGCTGTAAATTAAAGTGGTGCTAAGCTTCAGCTTCTGGCTTCTCACTTACTAAGATACCCATTAATTTAATTCTTAATGAACAAAGTAGAGGCTCTATTGCCCAGATTATATAACTGAGCAGACATAGGGCACCCTTGTCTTATACCTCTTTTCATTTGAATTGGTACACTTAAACCTCCTCCTATTTTAACCATGCTTACGGCATCAGTATATAATATTCTAATCCATGATAAAAAAGTTCTCCAAACCCATAACACTCAAGAACCTTGAAAAGATAACGATGATCTACTCAATCAAAAGCTTTCTTCTGATCCAGAGAAAGCAGACCAAAATCAACAATATATATTCCAGCATAATCCATGATATCTCTCATTAAAAACAAATTATCATAAATGGACCTTTTGATAATACAATATGTTTGGTCTTTCTGTATTAACACATCAAAAACACCTTTAATCTGTCAAACACTTTGATAATATTTTATAATTGGAACATAAAACAGCAACTGGTCTCCAATTTTAGCAGACAAAGATCTCCTTTCTTTGGGATCAAAGAGAGCTGTCATGATCCTTGTCTGTGTTCCCTGTATCTTCTCTGTTTGTGCACCTCATGTTCCCCTGCTGATCCTTCCAGTGGACTATAAACGCTCACTTTATAGTCCACGGAAGAGGATCAGCAGGGGAACATGAGGTGCACAAACAGAGAAGATACAGGGAACACAGACAAGGATCATGACAAGAGCACTCCATGTTAACAACTTTTTGGTAGAAACTTAGCTTTATAGCTTTCCTGTAAAACATTAAAAAATCTTCTCCTATTATTCCCAAAAAGTTTTATAAAATTCTATTCAAATTAAAGAATTTTGTGGGAGCATCCATATCATATAAAGAAACAAAATGTGATTTAACAAAATTTTTTTTTACCTTTTTGTGTAACATATTACTTAACTCTTGTCTCTTCTGACAAAAATCATCTTGTAAATTCACATCATTTTGATCAATTAACATATTTAGAATTTTTGAAATATTTTTATCTAATTTTGCCATTTCATGTTTGATTTTACAGGAAGTGTGTGCCATAAATTGTTTGCAGAAAAGCATAATCCGAGTTTTCCCTATATTCCACCACTAAAGAAGATTATCATAATCATTTTTTCTCAACCCAACAATTCCAAAACAATTTAAAATTATTTAAAAATTAACATCTTGAATTAATTTAATATGAAAATGCCAGTAAAATAATTGTGGATTTGTTTCTGATAAAATCACATTCACAGTAATGAGCTGATGATCAGAGATAACACAAGGTGTGATATATGCACCTATCACTCTATTACACCGATTTTTTTGAATAAAGTATATCAAATATAAAATAACACTGCATATAAACTTCTTTGAATAGTTAAATATAGATGAAACATTATTGAAGTTACAAAAGCTATTCAGTCAAGAGTGATTTCTTTGTGGTTTGTCGTTCGATTAACATTAAAACACAGAGAGCAGGAATATTAGACTGCTGTCCCTTTAAGACATAATTCAAAGATCCAATACACTGATACTGATACACATGCGTTGTCTGACATAACCTACTATATTTGTTAGGATACTTGCTAAGATGGGCATGTTGACATCATTTTTATGTGAATTTGTCCATTTAGATGCAAGACTTGAAAGAGAATGAGTTCTCTTTCGCGTCTTATGGATGAATGTTTAAATTGGCAAGGTTTAAATGAGTTTAGTTTAAACACAGATAGCAACGTGAGATGTTCATGTCTCACCCGGGTGATGATGGCGTAAATGACTGCTCATTAAACATTTGTTTACAACGAGTGACTGTTTTGTCCATGTTCTTTTGATCATCACTGTTATAACGTATTGGGAAACTGGAATGCATATCCATCGACTGAAACATACATTAGCCGAATCCGTCTGTATGTTTTGCACGTTGTTTTCAATAAACCATATTATAGATGCGTCGTCAGATTTGGGATGAACCGCGGTGCAAGCGCATGCCAAACCGTGGGTGGAGAACCGAACGGTTCGATTTTTTACAGCGAACCGTCCCACCCCTGCTATCTACTGCCACTTTAATCAAACTATATTGTCTCACATTTTTATTTTTTCTCTCCACACATCTACTAACCCTAACTGAGTGATTATTGCCTTTAAAACTTTAGCAGATGAAGGATGTGGTTCTTCTCCATTCCTATCAATGACAAAATTAAGGGTGCAATGAAAGTCTCCACCAATAATTAAAAACTCTTCTTGTGAAATAGAAACAAGAGTATTTTTAAGCATCTCAAAAACTGACCATCAGACCACAAACCCCAATCTACTTCATTATTTATATCACTGTGTGTTTCTTGTAGAAGCTTGAATAATGACCATTTATTACTAGCCCTAATCCCATTTAAGTTTAGGGACCCCAATCTTAGGACATCCATAATAAAATAGGATAGGAAAGTAGAAATAAACAGTAGTGTGAGAGGAAAACCAAGAGAAAGAGAGATACCCATTATGCACTTATTTTAGTTTACTTTTCACAGCCCAGCGTTTCGCCCTGACCGGTTTTACTCCTCGCCACATTTTTTAATCGAAACCTTTTCTGCTGGGACAATACTTCTAGGCTGCACTCTTGTCTTGCTTTCATAACGGATAACACAAATTTATCTAAATTTAGAAAAAAACCTACTAATTTCAACACTTTTACCTTCATCTCATCCAAGAAAGCATTAATCTTTGCTAATCAATTAGCTAATTAGCTAATCAATAATTAGAGAATGAGATTGGCATCATTAAGAACTAATAGGTAACTATGACAAATTATAAAGAATTACTAATTATTAAAGTGTCTGAGATGTGAGCAATTGTCTTTTTTTACTCTCAACCTGTTTATAAAATGCATAAAATGCATAATACTTTACTCAAGTATTACCTAGTCACTATGCAGGAACTACTAGTGATCAGGACCATTATTTTAAAGTGAAAAAATTCTTTTTCACTTTAAAATAATGGTCCAAATCACTTGTAGTTCTTGAAGATTGTCCTTTTTTTTACTCTCAACATGGTCATAAAATGCATCACTAATTACTCAAGTACCTAATCATTCTTCAAGAACTAATAGTGATCTGGACCAAAAAGATGTTTTTCACTTTAAAATAATGATCACTAGTAGTTCCTGCATATTGACTAGGTAACACTTGAGTAATTAATGATGCATTTTATGACTATATTCAAAGTAAACAACACACGATAATGTTCTTTACAATTTGTCCATTAGTTAATAGTTATTAATGATGGTAATCTTAATAGGTAATTATTGATTAGCTAATAAGGAACTATCTTCTAAATTTGATATGACTTACTGATTAGTTAAGCTTGTTTCTATATTAGTTAATAGTAGTAGCTGAAGTGTTAATGTAGTACTACTCATTAGTCCTGCATTACCTCCTACATAGTTACTTATTAATGACGGACCATTATTCTAAAGTGTTACCCAACTCTCTACAGTTGCTTCTGTTAAATTATCCATTTCTTCAGCATCATTCACAATATTTTCAGAAACATTTTGCCTTACCTTATTATTGGTATCTGCCATTTCAGGTTGTTGCAGTGTACTTTCCGTCACAATCTGCGGCCTATCGGATGTTTCGGATGGACCTTCCTCTTCAGTATTACAGGTGAAGCAGGTGAAGCATTTCGCCCATTTCACAAATACTCTGTTTGCAGTGCGTGTTGCAGTACGTATGCGTTGCAGGAGCAGCACGCACTATTGTGCTTTCACACATGCCGCGTTTGCAGTGCGCAACTGATGTTGATTTTGAAAGTGATTTTTGATCAAAGTCTATAGAGTGTAATTTATCAAGCCAAAGGTAATGGTCCACCATATCAAATGCTTTAGAAAGATCAATGAAAATTGCACCAGTTAGTTGGAAATTATCAAAGGAAGTAAACAAATCACTGGTGAATTTTATTAACACTGTGGTGGTGGAAAAATTGGGTCTAAAGCCTGACTGAGATGGAGATAAAATATTAAACCGACTAATGTATTTTTATTTTTGATTGAAAATGTATTTCTCAAAAACCTTCTCAACAGTGCAAATAATAGAAATTGGACAGTAGTTGTTCAGGTCAGATGGACCACTGCTTTTAAAAAGAGGGGTAACCTTAGCACATTTTCTGAGCAAGTAGACAGAGACAAATTGAATAGGTCAGCAAGAGGATACATTAAAATGTGAGAGGCAAGTTTAATAGGTTTGGCTTAGAACCATCCGGGGCATTTTAACTCACATATTGCGTGTCAAAAGGAGAAATTTTACTGAAAGAAAATGTCTGATTCGAACAGCGGCTGGCTGAGTAGGTTTCAGAAAAATGAATAGTACTGTGAGCAAATGGATGTAAAATGTTTGTTAAATGCAGAAGATATGTGAAGGATCAGAAATAAAATTCCTATTGATTATTAACTCTTTTGTAGACGTTTTGTTTTTCTTATTTAAAACGTTGTTTAAATGGCTCCAGAACTGTCTAGGGTTATGAAAGCCTTGTGAAAAGCAATCTTTAATGTCTTGGTTTTAAGCTGTCTGTAGGATTCGCAGTCATCTGGTTGTCTGGACTTGCGATATGCAGGCCAGGCTTGTCCCTTTGTCTGTAGAGGTTAATCAGATCTGAGTTAATCCAGGGAAGATGACTGCCTTTGACTCGTACAGTTTTCAGCTTGTTGATTACATTAGCTTCAGAATTAATAAAGTTCCAAGCATCCTTGACTCAGAGAATTAACTCAAGCCCATTCCAATTAATGGACACTAGGTCATTAATAAAATGGTCAAAATTAATGCTCTTATATTGCCTAATTGTGATGTATTTTAGAGGAAGGCGAGGGATTTTTATTTTCCAAACAAAAAATACAGCAGAGTGGTCACTTAAACAGTCAGACATCACACCAGACTTAATAATTATCACATTTACATTTATTCATTTGAATATATCCTGAATTATTTCAGGATTAGTGATTCAGTCCAACAAAGAAGATACATTTTGACTAACTCTGGTAGATTCATTAACTGAGTGAGATTAATACTGCTAAACAAATCTTTATCATTAGAGGAGGAGCGGTCCAGCCAATTACAGTTGAAATCGCCCAAAATAATAAGTTCGCTGTGCGTTGCAAGAGAGATGAATGTTGACAAAATACATTTTGTAGAATCAGCAGAAGCAGGTGGTGGTCTGTAGAAGTTACCTAAGGTTAAATGTTTATAGTCATGGAGAATGATGCGAACGAACAGACATCCAAAATTGACAGGTGGTATTATTGGAATTAAACGTGCTGAATTTAAATGAGCAGAAACATATATGGTAACACCACCTCCTCTGGAGCGTCTGTCAGCTCTAAATAACATGTTCAATATTAATTTCATTGTCACTTATTTGATTGTGTAACCATGTTTCAGAGATAGTGGCAATATGAAGTTTTTAAAGAAAAACCCAGGCTCTAAGAAGATCAATACAAATTGAGAAGAACAATTTTTAAGCCTTTAGATGAGTCTAGAGTTCCATCTGAACCAAAAATAAAACTTTGTTATAGAACTGATCTGGGTAACAGCTGCAAGACAACACATTCACTGACACATAAAAAAAAAAAAAAAAAAAAATACAAGAACATGATCAAGGAGGTCAATGCACTAACAAGAAAAAAAAGAAGCAACTGCAGGTTCAGTTTGTTACAAAATATAATATTTAAACATGAAGAGGGCCCTGATTAGGCTATTCAACTCAATGATTTAAAGATAATCCACTATATTAATTCAAAACAAAATAAGAGGGTCAAGATTAACCACTGACATAGTCAGACACTCATAGTTATGACAGAAATAACATCACTGAGTTCACACTATATGGTAAACTATATGAATACAGGGTAAGATGATAGCAGGGCAACAAATAAGCAAACAAAGAAAAAAAATGTAGAGTTTTGGATAGAAAAGGAGGAGGGAGGAGCGCTCTTCCAATGACTGGAGCCGTGGGGAAGGGCTTCACTTTTTTTCTGGGATATTAACAAAGCGGAGATTAGACAGACGGCTTCTATTTTCAGCATATTCCACTTTCTCACTGAGGTAAGCATTTTTTTTTTTTTTTTTTTTTTTCAAGATTTTGGACACGTTCTTTCCAAATCATCAAGCTTGAGCTCACCCTTTGTTCAAATTCAGAATCTTGTTCAGAGAGAGAAGAGAAGGAGTGTCCCAGATTGTTTGAAGGGAGACTTCAGAGTTACTCAAGCATTAGCAGCCATCTTTCTTCAATATACAGATTTTATTTTGCTATCCATTATGTCTCACTGATTATCTAAATGCGAGGGTTGCATTTTTTATTTGCTTTACCCGAGGCAAAAAAGCCATGTGTTGACTTTTAGGGTGTTTTAACATTTAGTCTGAGCGCGTTTCGTGTGATTTTTGGCCCATATGTGAACATCCCAAACGGTCTCAGACCCCTAAAAATGAACCGAACCGAGGTAGTCTGAGTACGGTTAGCTTTCATATATTTTAAACACAAACAGGTCTGGGCTCGCTTGATTTGTCCGCCCGCGAATTCCAGTGTAGTTTAGTCATCAGGTGCCTCCGTACAAATCAGCGGTTCATCATGGCTGCTGCTTCTCTCAGATCTCGACAAATGATTCGTTCACAACGTACACTTGTTTATTGTGACTTTAACTGCTTCCAAACTGTGTAAGAGAGACGCGCCTGCGTGCCTTGCCAGTTTAATTTTTTTTTTATAGGAGCGCACGCACCTATAGCGCGTGCACAGGAAACCTGCTGTCACAGTGTGTACTAAACTGAATTATCTGTAGCGTCTTAATCCTTTTAAAGTGTCAAACCTCACTTACTGGTTAAAGTCTAGAAACGGCACTGGCTCTCCCACACGTGTCTCTCATGCACTCACTCCCAGCATCCACTCCTAGAGAGAGAGATTTTGATTTTCAAAACCCCAATTTATGCCAAAAACCAATAAAACACATAACCAAACACTAATTAAATAGGTATTAAAATTCACTAAAAATCATCTTAACAAAAACGAAAAATACAACTCTTCTTCAACAATTTCACAAAGAATCCCACTTAAACACCAAGTTGCTTCAAAAGATACAAGATCATGCATTAATCTATAATAATGATCAATCAAAAATCAAAATCAAAAGTCAATCAAAATCCTAGACTTACTTACAAAACATTTTATGAAATTTTACAAAAACAACTTGTACTACAAACATTTTGCTCAACTTTTTTTTTCTTGTAGCATAAATCGCCATTTCTGCTTGACCTAACAAGTTCAACAATTGAGACTTTTTTTTGACGTTTTTTCACATATCTAAAACAAAAAAGAAACATTTTTATTGAAAAAGTCACATCAAAAGAATGAAAAAATCTTCTTCAAGTATCAAATAAAGGTTTTAACCTCTCACAGAGCATGAAAACATGAAAAAGAGTCTCTTTATTCAAACTGAAAACTGATAGACCCGTTCGAGTACTGATCCAACAACTCTGTTTCTTCACCATTAATGGCCGATTTTCTTTTTTTCAAGTGCTTTTGCCTCAATGTGGCATGATTTCATTCCTATCCGCTCCGCAATCGCGGTCACATTTTTAAAAGCAGTTCCTGCTGTTTGATGTAGATGACCGATTGTTGTCAGCTGGGCATTACACAAAGTCCTTTCTGGTATGGCAAAACACATCTCGCTTGATAAGTCCAGTCGTGAGCCAATAATCAATGGCTTCTGTAGTAACCAAAAGAGGGAAGTATTACTTTCCCTATTTGTGTTAAATAAAGACCAGACTTTAAACAAGTTACGATAAAAAAAACTGGAGAATCACAGTTTTAATCTTTGAAAGTCCAACCAAAATAAGGCTTTATCTATTCCTAAGCCTTCAATACGTGGAAGAATTGCACAAGCTGCACTCATTCAACTTGACTCTGCAGAGCACCTTAAAAATCTTTGAACATACTGCAGACGAAACGCAGCCGTTCTGCCAATCCAAGTCCTCCATCTTTTGGTAAATACAAAATACTTTTTTTGCATCCAGTGCAATCTGTACCAGAAAAATCTATTAAAATTGACTGGATTTTCATTAGAACATCAGCTGGAGGATCTATGCAGGCTAAACGGTGCCAAAGTGCAGAGGCTACTAGATTATTAATGATCAGAATACGTCCTTTATAAGACATTTTAGGAAGTAAAAACCTCCACTTATCCAGTCGCCCTTTTACTTTTTCAACAGTGCCTTCAAAATTATTTTTTTACAACATTTTCATTTCCTAAAAAAACACCTAGATATTTAAAACCATCTCTGGTCCATTTTAGACCTTGGTTCACCATTTAACCAACTAAAATGGCTTCACTCTTTTTCCACTTTACCTTTGCAGAATAAAGAGTTTTAAAATCATCTAAAATCTTTCACATCACATTGACATCATTGGGTCTACTGATTAAAATAATGACATTATCAGCTAACACTGATACCTTAAAAGTCCCATAACACTACTGGACATTCGATCTAACTTAAACTTCAGTTCAGAAACAACACAGCCTTGGAACTCAAGCTGCGGCATTTACACGCTCCCATTGCTGCCGCCCTGCATAGTAAAACGGCGTCAGAAAAAGAGGAAGGTAGGCTGGAAAGTTCTTCCTAAACTCTACCAGCACATAAATTTCCCCATACAAGGCGATCAGACAATAGATTACTGTTATTCTACACTAGAGGACGGTTACAAAACCCTCCCCCAACTAGCATCTGGCAAAGGTGATCACATTAGCATAACTGCTGTTACCAGCCTACAGGCAATGTCTCAAACAGGAAAAATCGGTTTCCAGAACCGTTCACAAATGCAGTGAAGATGACATCTCTAGACCGCAGGACTGCTGTGAATCAACAGAGTGGCAAATGTTTCAATTTGCAGCATGCATGAATACACAGACTCACAGAGGATGTTGTCCCTTCCGTTAATGTTAAATCATTTCCAAACCAGAAACCATGGGTCAACGGCGAGGTTCGTGCCAGGCTGAGAGCACGAACTGCAGCCTTCAACTTTGGGATCTAACTGCTTACAAGAAGTCCAGGTATGACCTTCAAAAAGCTATCAGATCTGCCAAGAGAGACTTTAGGGACAGAGTGGAGTCGGATTATCATGGCTTTGACCCCCAACGCATGTGGAGCAGTTTGTGCTATATCACTGACTACAAAGAAAGGAAAAGCAGTGATGTGTCTTTGTCTGTCTCCTTACCGAACGAGCTCAGTACATTCTACGCTCGCTTTGAGACAGGCAACACATTCCCTGCCGTGAAATTACCTGCTAACCATGACACCTGCCCTCTGGTCCTAACCACACCCGAAGTGAGCAGGGCCTTTAAGAGAGTCAAAAAAACCTGTTCCCAAAAAAACATGAGATGAGACATCCTACAGAGATGAGGTTAATGCACTCACAGTATGGTGTGCTGATAACAATCTCTCTCTAAACGTCAGAAAGACCAAGGAGATGATTGTGGACTACAGGAAGTCACAGAGAGATGATCACGTTCCCATTTACATCAATGGAGTGGAAGTAGAAAGAGTTAAGAGCCACAAGTCTGTGCTGATGAGTGAAAGGATTTAATATAATCCACTGGAATCTCCTGACTGTAAGACATTTATAAATGTTTATCCACTTCAAAACAAACAAATTACTCTTCTTAAAAATAGTGCTTTAGCATACCTGCATGTTTGTGATTTTGAACACAGATCAGCTTACAACTTCATCAATACATCATACACTGATCATTTATTAATGGTTTGTTCATCATTTGTTCATGATTAACAATGGTTTATTGAGATAATGATACTAAAACAATTCTGTCGTAAATGCTTCAGTGATTTATAAGTGATAAATAATGTATCAACTAATAACTTTTAAACTATCTACTAATGATCTGTTTGATTTATTTCATGCTTTAAACTTTTTTTTTAAGATAACTTTCAACACATTTGTAAATCGTTAGCATAACACTTATTAATTATGAACGTATTGTTATGTTTTGTAAATGATTTGTTCATCATTAACTAATAAATTATAAATGACTTATAACTGAATTAATAAAACATTCATAATGTTAACATATCACTTATTAATCATTCATGAACATATAGTCATGTTTTGTAAATGATTAGTTCATCATTAACTAATAATTTATAAGTGACTTATAACTGAATGTTATTATAAAGTGATTACTAATGATTTATAAAATTCAATCGTGAAACCATCAATACCTGGTGCTCTTTCATTTTCCATTTTTTTAAGGGCTTTTCCAAGTTCACCTAAGCTCAAGGTTTTACTAATTTACTCATTAGCATCTTCAGTTATCTGTGGTAAATAAAAAAAAAAAATACTATCTTGTTTTCCTAAAATTTCACTTTTGTACAAGTCTTTATAAAACTGTACAGCTCTTTTTCTAATATCTAAGGGGTTCGTCTAAAAATCCCCCTTTTTCAGACTGCAAGGCATGAATAAATTTTTTCTGAGCATTATTTCTTCCTAAACTGAAAAAGAATTTTGAAGGAGCATTCATTAATCCTGCATTTTGAAAACTGGATCTAATTATATCCCCTCTCGTTGTCAAACCTAACATATCAGATAATACATTCTTTTTCTTTTTTATGTTCTCCATATAGGTGGACTCTGCTAACTCAAGTAACTTCATTAAATCATCTTCCAACACACTCAATGAACTATTAATGTCTCTTGTGGCGTTGTGAGTATATTGCTGACACAATTGTTTTATTTGTACCTTCACAAAATCTCACCACTGCTGTAATGTTAAAAAAGAAGATTTCATGACTTTAGCATTTGTCCAGAACTATCACACAGTAGATTAAAATGCCAGTAGGCACTTTTTGATTTTACATAGTTTTTTGTCACAACACATTTTATCAAACTGTGATCAGAAAAACATACAGGAAGTATTAAACATTCTCTAAACATGCTTAATTGATGCTTAAAACCATAGAATCGATCAAGCCTTGCCAACAATATCTGATCATCATGAGCATGAGTCCAAGTGTACCGTCTCTGTGAACAATGGAAAATTCTCCATATATCAATAATGCTATGAGACTTTATCATTTTAATTAACCTCTTCCTTGATTGCATGTGTGGTTCAACATGATTACAGTCCATAACATTTTCAGCGCAATTAAAATCTCCACCTAACATTAAAAATCATTGTTACAATCATTTAAAACATCATCCAAAGTGTTAAAAAAAAAATCATTCTTTCAGTTGCCATAGTTGGAGCATATACACAGATAAAAACAGAAGAGCTATTGTCAAATACAGCTTTAACTTTCAAAACCCTTCCTTTTTTCTTCTGCATTATAGGAATATGGAGTAAATTTCTTTAAAAATAACATAACTCCATCACCCAAGGAGGTATAATGGCTTAAAATTACTAAACCATCAAACTCTTTATAGCCCATTCTACAGCATTAGATACATCTAACGCGATCACATGAGAATGCGTGTGTAATCACGTAGAATATATACGCCAAAATGAGTTTGCATATGATACGCAGTTTTTCGCGTGCATATGATACGCACTTTATGGCGTGTATATGACACGCTCTTGGGTAGGATGGGGGTGGGGGGTTCGTGCGTATAATACGTCATAAAGTGCATATCATATGCACGCGAAAAACTGCGTATCATATGCACGCCAAAACTCATTTTGGCGTATACATTCCACGACATTGCACACTCGTATTACTGATACGCATTTGCGTGTGATCGGGCTGATACGTCACTATGCGTCTCTTGTACAAACAATACATCGGTTTTCATATGTTTCATTAATTCAAATTAAGCTCTTTTCTTAAAATCTCTTGCTCCATTAACATTCAAAGAAGCAAGATTTAGAAAAGAGCAAAAGAAACAAAAACAAAAACAAAACAAAAAAACCCACAAAGGATGTACTAAGTTATCCATTCTGGCTGTTTTCTCTGGGCACACCTGACTGACTACTTCATAAGAATTTCTTCAGACAGTAAACCTCTTGATTAGTGAAACAACTTTCTTTACCTTTCCAATAAACTGTGCAATGTCTGGAAAATGCTCCTCTATTTTTACCTTTTTCAGATTTTTCGTCTCTTTCAAAAAAGACTTGATGTCACCAGCAGTATATGTTCGGCTAGAGAAGCCACTTTGAGGCAGACTAGCAGTGACATGCTGAAATGTGACTTTCGCTCTCTGTGTCGGTCTGGCTCATATGAATACCATCTGTTCTGTTTGCTTGTTTGTCAGCATGGCATTCCAACAACTTTCTATTTTGGGGGATTTAAAAAAATAAAACATCATTCGTCTCCCAACACAGAACCTTCATCTTCTGGATTTACCAAAGCCTCATCTTCACTATAGCCATCTTCTGATTCACCTGATTCACCTGCTGCTTGTTCTGTCCTCTGAGAACTTCTCACCTTTTCTATCTCAGTTGCAGCTATCCTGTCTTTCTCAACCAGTTTTCCTTCCAGAAACTCTGAACTATTCTTCACAGATTCTGCAACAGCTGGTGCCCTTCTTGGACCCGGCGTCTCCTCAACATCTGCAGCAATATCATTCTGTACTTCGGCTACATTTTCTGAAGAAACAATTGGTGCAGTTGCATTTTCCGCTCCTTTTGGACAACCACGAATAAGGTGTCCATTTTCACCACAACCAAAGAACTTAATTGTATTTGTTGTGGCATATATCACATAATTAAATTCATCATGATGACAATTAAGAGTCAAATCAAGTTCCTCCACATTATCTTTCAGTGCCATATAGACATAATGTCTGAAAGAAACCACGTTTCAACAAAGAAGACTTACTTCCAATTGGAATCATGTTTATTGAAGAGACCAGTTTTCCATACCTAGAGAGCATACCAACTAGAACCTCCTTCTTAATAAACGGCGGCACATTAGATAGTCTAACTCTCTTTGAAGGCGTAGAAAGAGGTAAAAATATAATAATCTCCACACCACTCTCTACTAACAAGTTCGGCAGTTCGATCATCTTAACAAACAAAACAACCGCGTTGTTCATTCGCCATTCTCCTGCCCAACTACTGCTCTCCACTAAACTACACTCCTCTCTGCTAACAGTAGTATCGATTTTCCAACGCAATCTCATGAGAATACGTGTGTATTAATACGTAAAGTGTGGTTCTTCCACACGTACATTTACTTACGTTTTCATACACACAAAAACGTACAATATTGACATATTTACAGCACTAAAACGTAAATACACTTATGTATTAACAGCAATAAAACATAAATCATTTACGTATTCAAGTGTGAATGTATATGAATTCCCATGTATTAATATTAAAATCGTGGCATTAATGTTTTAAACCTGTTGTATTCAATTGTCATATCAATATTTAGTCTCATTTATTGAATGCAGTTTACTCATCTACTTAATATGAAATAACATTTCTCTTCCTGACTTGTGCTGCAAACTCGTTTCAGAGGACTGATAATGTTAAACAAGACTACACTTTGAAGCCTTAAAATGAAGAAAATTTCTGTAATTGTTTAACTATTTTGTAATATTTAGTTTGTTTGCTGTGCGTTTTCTCCTATGCAGCGACTGACTGTACAACCATAAGATACACCAAAGCACAACACAAACAAAACATCAATTTTATTTGTCCGCTGTATTCCAAATCTTTAGAATCCGTATGTTTGCAAGGAACAGATCCAAGTTTAGCCCTTTATCCGTCGATCTTCATCTTCATCCTCTGCATGACGTCACGATCAAAGCCCGCGCTCGTTATGATTCACATTTGAAAGTTGCGCCTCGAGAAGCGTCACAACATGGTTTACGGCACTGATATCGAACGCTCAGTGGTTCTCACCTGTTTCGTCACAGATTGTGACGTGTTTCAGTGGATTGACGTTTGAAATGAGTGCGTGCCTTCATGGAGAGAAGCCGGATTCATATTTTCATGGATTAATTAGTTAAATTCTGCTCTGTACCCCATAAAACAACTATTACCGCCAGAGAGGACATTTCTGCAATAAATAAATTATTCTGATTAGGCTTGTTTGTCAGTTATTCTTTTATTTATAACAGTTTTAAGAAAAGTTTATGGGTAGGTTTAGGGGTAGGAATAGGATTAGTGGCTCATAAGGTTATATTTTTACTAAAATTGTCATTTTCCTACACATTTCTGTCCATTATGTTTTATTCTTTTAACATTCTGTATAAAATGGATATGTTTAGGTTCAGGATGGGTTTAAGGATCTTACATTTATCTACAAAATGATAAAAGGGAAATTATACATATATCTTTATGACATGAAAACATGAAGTTTTATTGCTATAAATATGTCAATATTGTACGTTTCAGCACCTTTCTAAATGTACAAAAAAGTATGTTTTGTGTCTTTGAAAGTTACGTATTAATACCTACATATTAACGAGACCAGGCTGCATATTTAGTCTAGAACCACAATAACATGAAGAATCACAATAACAGGCTAAGATCTCCTCGTTCAGGCTATCTTGTACCGATGGTTTTGGTGTGGATTTGCTGTGTTCACATGTGCCTAAACAAACCGAAAAGATGCCAGGTTCATAAACAAACGCTCTACACGAGTCAGGTCTAAAAACAGTTTTATCAATAACCTTTGTCTTATCGATGGAAAACTTTTATTTGCTCACCCTGAATGGTTACCACTGAAACTTATTGTAAAATTAATTCCTATTGTATGGCTTTGTTTTGATAGATTCTCCTATTCATCAGCATCCACGTCATTTTAACCAGGAAAGACTACAAAGTATGGGTGCGGCAGAAAGTAAAGGTAATTATGGATATTATTATAATTATGGACCCACACTTAATAATAATTACATAGTGAAGTGTAGAAAAATAAATGAAGACTGTTTTTATAGTCTTTATAGACAGACAGATTGAGAGTGACTCTTGAAGGATCAGCTCCACATCCTCTTGTACCTGTTTGAAGAATTCATCTTCCAGAATCTGGCAGTAACTTCATTTTTAGATGAACTCCCAAAACTTACTGCCAAATTCTGGAAGATAAATTTGGCCCCAGTATTCTGTCTATTATTAATGGTAATCTCGATTCTGGTATTGTACTGTTGTTGTTGTTAAAATGTTTGTTAAAGCATGCTCTTATTAAAATGCCAAATTTGTATTGCTGTGCTCTGTCTAGTTTTAGGCCAATTTCAACTTCTGTTTTAATGTAAGGTCTTAGAGAAAATTGTTCTTAGACAATTGCAATTGAGGTTTTTGGAGCAAAATGCTGTTTTTGAGATTCTTCTGTCTGGTTTTAAAGCTTACCACAGTACAGAGTCTGCATTGTTAAAAGTACATAATGATATTTTATTATGAAGAGATTCTGGTCATTCTGTGGTTCTTATACTTTTAGATCTTACTGCAGCTTTCGACACGATTGATCGTGATTCTCTTGTGAATTGTTTAAAGGAGGTTAAAGCCTGGATGTCTGTGAACTTTTTAAATTTTAATAAGAGTTAATGGAGCTTGTTTGGTTTGGGGGTCCTGCTCTGCCTGAACAATCACATTTGGGTGAGCCGACCCCTTTTTGTAAACATGGTCAAAAAGTTAGGGGTTTGTGGGATTGACAATTCTCTCAAATTTGATAAACAGAGAAATTCAGTTGTTAAATCAAGTTTTTTTTTTTTTTTTTTCATTTACTGCTATTGGCAAAGGTTAAACCTTTCCTTTCTTTTAATGATTGTGAGAAGGTGACGAGGTTCAAGAGAAGGGGTGATCTTTGCAGTGGCAGCACCAAAGACAGGGCTCTACAGTACGACCATTTCAGTCACACTTATGACTGAGAATTACTGCGTGTGACTGTGAAAAAGTATTTAGGAGCACCAGTGCGCCTGACCCGATCAGGCCCGGTTCTATGGGGTGCTAGAGGGTGAAAACAGGCAAACAGATGTTGCAGTTTCCAGTCTGGAGAGCGTGGAGAGAGAACGTGTTGATGCAGCGTTGAGTAATGCAGCCAATCACTGATGAGTTCTTGAACACAATGGCCAATCAGAGGCGTTCAAAACGCTGGGGTTTGTTCAGTGCTGAATCCTCTCATTGTAACAAACAAAGTACAGACACGATGTAAATAAGAGATTCATTGTGCAGTATAGTCAACTTTATGAATTATAACGGAAGTTTGTGAGATTGCGATGAACTGAGACGAGTGACAGCTATTTTAATGATTATAAAGGGTTTGCAAATATAATATTGCTTTTATAAAGCAATAAACATGAAGTTAATATTAAGTGACTTACATTTTAGGAACAGTAATGTCAGATTTTGCTCTATTTCGTCAACAAAAATAGTTCCAAACAAAACCACAGCTGAACCGCTGCGCATCTCCGAGTAAACACAGCCGTTTCATTTATGAATGAATCTGTGTTTTCAAATGAATCTAGTGAGTCAATAATTCAATGAACCAGTCACAAATACACAGTCGCTTTCCTGAATGAACCGGCCGATTGAACGAATCGATTGAATGAATCATTCAGTGACAAAGACAGTGACTTGATGCCCCCTACTGGTGATTTTAGTTTCATTTTTAAAGTATCATTTCAGTTATTTAAATCATTTAATATTTCTACATTCAAAACTTTCTATTTAAAACATTAATCTCATGAATTTAACCCTCTTGCTTACTTCGTTTGGGGTCGACACTCGTGCTGTTCGGGGTCTGGAGACGCCAGGCAACAAAATGTAATTTTATAACAATTTTTTTTTTTTTTTTAACAAATGTAATTTTACTCTGTTTATTAATGTTTTTACTCAAATATTTTGGAAGATTTGTGATAGCTTTTAAATTGATATAAATAAATTAAATGTTTGGGGTTTTTTTAAACAGCTTTTTATGTAAAATTCACTTTATAAAAGACCCACATTTCTAACTTTCATTCATGGGGATAACATGGATAATTTGACATGGTTTAGTTTAAGATTTTTGCCCATCTTTTGGAAAATGCAGTTTTAAAAGTAAAAAATTAATACTTTATCCAGTAGATGGCTGCAGAGCTCCACTATTTGTTATTTGCTGTTGGATTCACCAGTTTTTTTCAGTTGGATTCATATCTAAATATTATGAAATCACAATTATAATGATTAAAATTACTTTTTGTCAAAGTTTAGCATTTTTTGTACTGGAAAAAAAAAATTGTGTTAATAATTAATGTTAATAGTTGTGTTTTCAATATATTTAGATATGAATGCAACTGAAAAAAAAAATTGTGAAAAGTTGTCTTTCATTTAGTCAAATAGCAAATAACAAATAGTGGAGCTCTGCAGCCATCTACTGGATAAAGTGATCATTTTTTACTTTTAAATCTCAACATTTGCTTTGAGTCAGTCAGTTTCTGACCTCGATGGACACTCGATGGCGCTGTATGTTGTAAGATCTGCTGGATGTGTTTCTGAAGTTTCTCTGGTCAGTCAGTGTTAATAATGTGTTTCTCATTTAAGGATACTGTGGGCTGGAGAATCCAGACTCCACCTGCTACTTGAATGCAGTTCTTCAGACGCTCTTCATGACGAAGGATTTCAGGGAACATGTCGACAGGTAAAGAAACGTCTTTCACTTCCTGCAGTGGAAACAACAGCTGATCAATAAACACTCAATGTCTTCTGTAGAGTTTCATCTGGTGATAACTTCATTGAAGAGCTGAAGGAATTGTTCAGTGAATTGGAAACGCAACAGGAACGTGCAGTTTCAACAACTGGGATCACAAGGAGCCTCGGCATTGATGGTTGGTCTCTTTTATTGATGTTTCCAGCATTCAGTCAATATTCCTGTTGATAAAAGTTATTCAGTTTCAGTGTTTGATTGTTATGTGCTTCTCTCCATCAAACCCAAAGTTTGTCAACAACGAGACGCAGCAGAACTTCTACATTTGATCCTTAAAAAGACTCCTGGATCCTCTGAGGTAACTAGTTTCTTCTGGATTATTCATCTTTTGTCTCAGTGTTCAGAGACTTTCATAAGGAGCATCAATCATCTCACAGCAGTTCAGCTCTGGAAGTGTTTCTCCAGAGAAAGTTCAGAGACTTTGGTTTTGCTCTCTTTTACTGAGGCCTTCTGCTTCTTCATTGCTTCTTCACTGTACAAACTTACAACGTGTGGATCCTTGACCAGTGCTTGAATTGATTTACAATCATTCAGTAAGGACTTCAGTAAATCATTCAGTAAAGTAGACTGAAGTCTGGTTGTAATGTCTCTTCACAGAGCTCACACAGATACAGATGGGAGCATTGAAAGCAGACATCTATCAGTGGATATATTAGGGATCTGCTGATAGACGCCTGCTTTCAAACGCTTCCATGTGTATCTGTGTATGCGTTCAAACCAAACGCGAATGAAGCGTTAAGCGCGAGTGATTTACATGTTAAGTCAATGCAAAGATGCTAATAGACATCCTGCGGCACGAATGACGCGATTTGCACTTTGAAAAATCGGAACTTTGGCGAATATTCGCGCCGCGTTAACCAATCAGGAGCTTGCTCTAGTAGTGACATGATTACAACATAGCGAGCAGAGGCAGAAATCCGAAACAACAATGGAGGACAAAATCATCGTCGGTGTACGATACATCTTCGTACTTTTATAGAAACAGGAATTAAAAGGATCTTGCTTGGAAGAAAGTGAGTGAGGAGGTTGGACAATCTGGTAAGTTGTAAAAAACACTCTTTACTCAATTTGAGCTATATATATACATATTGAGACTACAAGCTAGCTAAAGCCAGCAAATTGAGCTTATTCGCCGTATTTTACAACTACTTTCCCGCTGACGAGTCGATGTGTTTATTCAGAGGAAGTGTGCAGAAACGAGACTGGAGCCGCCTGGCAGAAGCCCCTCTCATGACGCGAATTCGCGTCTATTGTGAAGTGAATTTCACGCACGAATGAAGCAAGTAAACTCAAAATGTTCAAGCGTCCAACTACACACGAATAGTGCAATTTATTTGCACAAGTCACGTCTGGTGTGAACGCCCCATAAGCCAAGCGTGTCGCAAAAGTCCTGAAGCCAAAGCCTCTCGATCGCCCCCAGGTGGTTGGTCCCAGTATAGGTCATAAACCCCGCCCTCTCCATGTAATTTCATGTCATATCATATATAAGATGGCGCTGTTGTGTGGCACGCCGTCTGCTGCTCTCTTTCTCGTTTTAAATCTTGTGATTTTATGTTTGTCCCTATTAATTTCGAACTGTAATATGTCGCTCGTTACGACTGTTAAATATCCACATGGCTATCGACTGCCAAGAGTGACGTGTCCTGCCAATTTTCCTTACCTGCTCACTTACACCTCCCTGCTCACCTGCGTTGGTATCCCACTGGACTCGCTGCTCAGTTGAAGTCTCTTGCACGGTCTCCGCCTGTGTGTATTGGACCCGTGCCGGCCTATGAGCAGCACTTCGTCAGTGCCTTCACACGGTCTCTTCCCTCGCATCGCTGGCTTCGACCTGTTGCTCCATGCTCTTCATCTGTGCCCTCATGCGGCCTTTCTTCTCGCTTTTGATGCCGTGGAGTGAATCTCCAACCTCCGACCGCTAAGCCGTTGCTTCAGCCCAACAAGGACTTTCTCAATGAGCTTCTAGGGGATATTGTTACCAGCTATGACAGAATATTAATTTTGGGTGATTTTAACATCCATGTATGCTGTGAATCTAAACCACTCTCCAAAGAGTTTCATAATATTATTGATTCTTTTGATTTTGACCAGTGGATGTATGGCCACACTCATATTCAGGGACATACTTTAGACTTAATTTTATCCCGTGGTCTACCTGTATCAAACATTAACATCACTGACACTGGCTACCTTTTAATGGAACTATACATAAGCATCAACCTCGCTCACGGCTGACTTGTGTCTTTACCGATCACTCAAGTGAGGATTTTATGACATCATATTCTGATCTATGTGCAAATAATGACATGGGCTGCGTTCCAGTTCATTTTTTTTCATGACCTTCCCTCCCTAACTTCCCTCAGTCTCGTTGACTCGGATGTACGTCATTGCTTACGTTGCAGGAGTGCACACTACTGGCAGAACCCTTGCAATGGGCTGAATTGGAACGTCCTAAGCCCTTGATCACTGGGAATCTGCTATGGAGTTGATTTATTTAATTTTTTTCCCTTCCCTTTTATTCCCTTAATGCAGCATTCTATATGTATATAGGTGTGTTTGGGTTGTCTTAGATATTTAAAAAAATATATATTAATATATCATATAGTTGTTTGCGGTGGGGTAAATTAAACATGATATGCAGTGACATCACAATCGTGTTGCATTGTGGTATATGGAGCTGCCTGAAGTGTACATATGAAGTAGATTTGCTCCCTCGGTCAAAATCGAGGAAGCGAGGGTCTGCCCATATAAACTTCCCTTGTCCACTTCACGAAGTGGAACGCACTTCAAAATGGCTGCAGGGATTCCCCCGAGGGGAAGTGCTTAGGGAAGTTCATGAGTGCGTGTCTAAAACTGGAGTGGAACGCAGCCCTAGACTCATCTTTAAGCTACTTGGATGCTGATGAACATTTGAAATTTTTTAATTCCATCTGCTCAAATATTTTAAATGCTGTTGCACCTCTTAAGGTGAAAAAGCATAAGCACAACTCTAAGCCTTGGTTAAATGACACTACTCGCTCTCTCAGACAGATCTGTTGAAGGGCTGAACACAAGTGGAATAAGGACAGACTACAAGTTTCTTATGAAATCTTAAAGGATTCCCTCTCTGCATTTCTGCTAATGCTGCCAAACGTAAATATTTTTCAGAGTTGATTTTATCTAACAGCAACAGGCCTAATACCTTGTTTTCAATAATTGATTCTGTTCTCAATCCTACTATTAATCAGTTCCCAGAAATGTCTGACTCTCTTTGTGAGGATTTTGCAATATATTTTAATGATAAGATCTCACTGATTAAATCTCAAATGTCTTCATCAGACTATACACCACCTGATGTCCCTTTCTCCTCTTCTACATGGTCTGTCTTTGGACTTCCTTAATGAGATTGTTCCAACTTTAAAACCTACAAGTTGCCCTCAGGATGTGATTTCCACACATTTTCTTATGCAAGTTTTTCAAGCCATCGGTCCTAATTTGTTATCTATCCATGTAGCCATGAGGAAGGAATCAGTGTCTATAGATGTGAGGAGCTCAGTGGGCCTCATTTATCAATCTAGCGTAGAAACAAGCGCAGATCCGAGTGCAGAAATCATCTTACGACAGGGTTCTAGTGTCCTTTCTGACGTCACCAATAAGTTTGTCACTGATGGGTAAAATCTCTTTAACACCCTCTTTATTTGGACCATTATTTGCTCCCCAGAATCACAACCTGTTCTTCCAGTGTTTCTTCATCGGACTCACGCTTGGATTGATATGGTACAATCAACACCACTGTTACTGTCTTTACAGTGTGTACAATCATTGAGCTTTAGGAAGCTGAAGTTCAGTTATGGTAATGGGCGCTTTGTTTCAGACACACTGTGACCAATCAGAGCAGAGCAGGCACTTGGAAAGGAGGGGTTTAGAGAGACTGAATCTTTGGATGAGTCATTTGAGAATCATTGAAAAATGTAGTGATGTGCAATGGATATAATGAGAAAATGAAAGTGTTTTTTGAGCTTTGATGCATGTAAACATGTTTTAGGAGACTTCCAAAACAAAATTAGGAACTTTTTGCTTAATAGGGGCACTTTAGGGTAATGAGCAACAGCTGGAAGTATTCAAGGATAATGAGTCCTCATGTGAAACCCTGCAATGAGTTTGGAAAACTGATTATTTTATACTGTTTTGAGACATTTCAATGTATTTTGAAGTCATATACTTTTGTGGGTCTTCAAGTTCTTATATCAGTTCAAGTCACTTTTATTTCTGTAGCGCTTCATACAATACAGATTGTGTCAAAGCAGCTTCACTGTAATAATCAGGAAAATATCAGAATCAATGATGGAAACTCTGGAGATTCTGCTGTAAAGCAGCTCTACAAGACAGAGTCATAATTTAGCTCAAATTCAGCTCATGTCACCTGCTTCTGTTGCCACAGATGCCCTTTGGGGTCTGATGCTTTGTTACCCTCTAAATCGAGTATTAATATATTATATAATTAAGTATATTTAATATTGAAAGACTAACTACCACCCCTCAACCACTTGTTGTCATGTGACACAATTAAAGGTTTTTGAGCAGTTTAATGTGATGGAGGATAAACTGCAGAGAATGATTATTTTAACATGATTAAAGAATGATTAAAGCATGCATATATCTGTGGATCATCATTAAATCTGTTTTATTGACACCTTTGCAGCTTTTTATGGGCTCAATGACCAAAAGAGCATGTGTGTTATGCAGAGACAAACAAGAACCCAGGGAGAATTTTCTCTCATTGCCAGTGTCTTTTAAAGACTCTCCGGATGTGGTAAGCAGATCTTTGCTCATCTGAATTGCTCTCTAAGAATGTTTAAATTCACTCAGTAGGGCTGATTCACTAATGTTTACTGTCAGATGTTCATACTTTAGTCTGACTGATTCATCACTCATGATGAAGCTAATAGTGAAAATTAGATTCATTATTCTAAATATTTGGTCAAATGTTTGTTAAAGTGAACCTTTAATTCAAAAACATAAAAATAGCATTTAATTTAGTTAATTTGAGCACTTTCCAGTAAACAACCAAAAGCTTTTTCTTAATAGCGCTCATCAAGCTTCATTAAGCACAGCTGATTGGTTCCTGCTCAACCTTGAAATACAGCATTTGCTGTAGCAGTAGCAGCAATAGATCCATTCTGATGAAACCAAACATATCAACATTATCATATCCATTACCATGCAAAACACTCAGAGAGTTGGCCTGACAGAAATAAATATTGCGTCAATGTCCACTTTGTTTTATTAATCATAAAAATGAGGGACTGTGAGTCTGGTCAAGACTCAATATGTCATATTTATCCAAACAACATGGATCTTTGCTCCATTGAAACATGGCTTCAGTGGGACTTCAGTGCAATGTTATGTCTATATTTGAAATGCATATTAATGTACAATCACGTCACATTAATTGAATGATCAGTGCAACTGTGCAATCTGATTTATTTATTTTGAAATATTTCTTTCCATTTAGGAAGATGCTTTAAAGGCACATGTTGATCAAATGTGTGGAGAGTATCAGCTGCATTGTTGTAACTGTCAGAGAACAACAGTCTGGGCAAGTATCTTTTCTATCAGGTAATATCTGTTTTAATGTGAAATAATTTGTGAAATATAGTGTGGATTGATTTACATTTAAGTAAATCAGTTTAAAATGGTTCTGTTGAGAGTGAAACTGCAGTACATAAACTCTTCCATACTTTAAATAAAAAGAAAATACACAATAGCATTTTCTAAGATGAAATACTGAAAAGTTATAAAAACTGGGTCATCCATTTAATAATAATGCAAATATTCCTTTTCTCTTTTGATTTGTTACAAAATCTTTATGGTTGTAACATATACTTTGTTTGGGTATTAAACTAGTTAGTAATAATTTGTTGTTGCTTTTGCATCTAATTGTTCAATGCTGTATTTGCTTCATGAATACTTTGTGAAGAAAGAAAGCACAACTCATTCATGCTGTGTTGTTTTCATATTAAATTATTGCAGTGTATTATGAACTAAATTATTTTCTCAACAGAAAAGTGAGATGATCAACTTTCCAAAACTACTGATTGTTCAGTTGAGGAGGTCTGGTGTCCGGGAAGTGAGCATTCATCCTCAGATTGAGGTACTGAAATAATTTGTGCCTCAGCCCTACAAAGTTTAGCTCCATCCTCAATTAAACACATTGATCCAGCTAATGAAGTCCTTCGGTCTTATTTGAAAATGACGGGTCTGTGTTGGAGCAGGGTTGGAACTGAACTCAGTGGGGTTAGGAGTTAGGGTTAGGTTAGGGTTAGAGATCCAGCCTCAAACTAATGTAGAATACAGAAACACTAGTACTGACAGTTGTATGGATAATCAGTTAATGTCATTTCTACAGGTTCAGATAGGTTAATAGTACAGATAATTCTAGCAGCATCTGAACATGGTATTCAGTTCTTTACACAAATGAAGTCATTTAAAGGCATTATCTGTGCCACTTTCTGTTCTGTTACCTAAGAAACTTTGGTAAGGGTCACAGGTGAGACATCACTTCCAGAAGGACTCTTCTCATCTGAGCCACTGTTGAATTCTCCTGCAGACTATTGCTTTGGCAAATATATCCATATTTGACCCAAACAGGGGTTGAAACAACCCAGCATTTTGTAGAGCATGACAACTACATCCACACAGAGCACTGAAATAAACTTCTACACATGATTCATAGTTTAACATAGTGATCGATGTTGTTATAAACCATGATACGTATGTGTTAGTGGATACATGTAATGTGTTATTGACCTTCATGACCTTAGACACAGTTGTCTTTACATGTCTCAAACAGCTATCATAAGAGCAGAATAATAAGAGTTCAAACTTAGTTCTCTTTCTTCAAAATATGACTCCTGGTTAATGTACTTGTATGAGCAATTTAGGGCCCGTCCACACGGAGACGCGTATACGCAAAAATTTTGTATAGTGTAGGCGATTTGTCCAGACAGATCCGGTGTTTTCAGAACGTGAATCAGCTATTTTTGAAACCGGGTCCCAGAATGGATAAATTTGAAAATGACATCCTTGCATTTTCGTGTGTACAGCCAATCTGTATATTTTGTGAAACGATGATGTCATCACCCCACGTGTCAACCTAGTCAGACACCTCTACGCCACGTAACAACAGCGGACTACAGCTTGTGTTCGTGGTCGCAGAAGCTACCGAGCCTATTAGCTTGAGCTTTACTAAGGTTTGTTTACAGTGCACAAGGTTTATGCATATGCTCCAAGTCTTATTCTCCATTTCTAGTGTATCTCTGTGGCAGAATTACAGCGCCACATACTGATCCGGCATGTATACTACATCGTTTTGAGTCGGTTTCAGTGGTTTCATGTGTACGCATGAGATTCTTGAGACGAGGAGAAAAAAAAGGAAAAAAAAGGATTGGATAGGGAAAGCTCTGGCTTTGTGTGGATGTAGCCTTAATTAATTACAAAACAAGTACATATTTATTCTCAGGAAGTCAGGCTAAATGAGTGAACTATTATTACATTCTGGACATGGGTCAGAATCTCAGATACAAAATACAGACATTGACGTGTCAGTTGTGGCTTAAATCATGCGCACGACACAGGAGAATATAACAGTCTTTAATATATCCAAAGGGACATCAATACATCATCTGAGGTCTTCTTAAGAGGCTGGATCCAAACTGAAGCTGATGTACTCTCTAGTCGGGCATCCCGAGATAAAACAGAAAAGCAAATGGAGAATAATTAGCGTAGCTGCTGTTCATAACATTAACCAAAGATGTCATGTGCAATTGATCTGATATGAGATTCATTATGTGAACGCTTGGCTAAAGAGATGCGTCTTTAATCTAGATTTAAACTGGGTGAGCGAGTCTGAGCCCCGAACATTATCAGGAAGGCTATTCCAGAGATTAGGAGCCAAATGTGAAAACGCTCTCCCTCCTTTAGTGGACTTAGATATCCTAGGTACAACCAGAAGTCCAGAGTTTTGTGATCTTAAAGAGCGTGAAGGATTGTAGGGCGACAGAAGATCAGGAGCTAAACCATTTAGAGCCTTATAGGTCAGTAGCAATACTTTATAATCGATACAGAACTTAATAGGTAACCAGTGTAGAGATGATAAAATTGGTGTTATATGATCATATTTTCTTGACCTGGTAAGAACTCTAGCAGCTGCATTTTGGACTAATTGTAGCTTGTTTATTGAGGAAGCAGGACAACCAGCTAGTAATGATTACAGTAATCTAGTCTAGACGTCATGAAAGCATGAACTAACTTTTCTGCATCAGAAACAGATAACATGTTCTGTAGCTTAGCAATGTTTCTTTTGTGGAAGAAGTGTTTTTGTAACATATGATGAAATATGATTTTGAAGGACAAGTTGCTGTCTAATATAACACCCAGATCTTTAACTGTCCTTGAGGATAGGCGTAACAGCTCATCCTTCTAAAGTCTGAGAGATTCTGTGTACAGGTTTTGGTCCAATAAGTAATACTTCAGTCTTATATCTGAATTTAATAGAAGAAAATTACTAGTCATTCAATGTTTCACTTCTTTAACACACTCTGTCAGATTGGATAATTTGGAGATTTCATCTGGTCGTGATGAAATATATAACTGAGTATCATCGGCATAGCAGTGAAACTAATTCCATGTTTTCTTATATGCTGCCACGTGGTGATATTATATATTGAAAATAGCAGAGGGCCTAACACAGATCCTTGAGGCACTCCATAATTTACTATCGTTATCTTAGATTTTTCCCGTTTAAATAGACAAAATTGTGACGGTCTGATAGGTACAACCTAAACCACCGTAATACCTGTCCTGAATACCAGTGTAGTTTTGTAGTCGATCTAGGAGTATTTTATGATCTATAGTGTTGATCGCAGCACTGAGATCAAGTAACACTAGTATTGAGATACTTCTAGCTTCTGACCAAGGCTGTAAGTCATTTGTAATTTTAACGAGCGCAGTTTGTGTGCTATGATGAGACCTGAATCCTGACTGAAATTTCAGGTATTTTTGCAAGAAGGAGCACAATTGAACTTTTTCTAGTATTTTAGACATAAATGGAAGATTTGAAATGGGTCTGTAATTTGCCAATACATTTGGATCTAATTGTGGTTTCTTAATGAGGAGTTTAACAACTGCTAGCTTGAACAATCTTGGCACATGACCTAGAGATAAAGACGAGTTGATAATATTGAGAAGAGGCTCTTCTGCTACAGGTAACAGTTCTTTCAGTAGTTTAGTGGGTATTGGATCTAATAAACATGTTGTTGGTTTAGACGCAATAAGTTTATTCAGCTCTTCCTGTCCTATAGTTGTGAAGCACTGCAGCTGTTCTTGAGGGCGATAATTGAGGCTGAATCATAAAACGCTGTCAAAGGTTGTACATTTACAATTGTATTTCTGATGCTTTCGATTTTCTCAGTAAAGAAATTCATAAAGTCATCACTACTAAACTGTAATGAAATGTTTTGTTCTGGTGATGTCTGTTTATTTGTTAATCTAGCCACTGTACTAAACAAGACCCTTGGATTGTTTTGGTTATTTTCTATAACTTTTGTGGAGATGCTCGGCCCTGGCTGCTTTTAGAGTCTTTCTATAACGGGACGAGCTGTCTTTCCACCAGCGATCCTGAAGACCTCTAAATGAGTTTGTCTCCATTTACGTTCTAGATTACGAGTTTCTCTATTTATGGAGTGAGTAATACTGTTGTACCATGGTGCAGTATTTTTCTCTCAACCTTTTTAATCTCATCGGTGCAACAGTATCTAATGTACTAGAGAAGATGGTTCACATACTGCTAGTCATTTCCTCAAGTTCATTTGTGTGTTTGGGTACAATGAGCAGCTGAGACAGATCAGGCAGGTTATTTGTGAATTTATCTGTAGTTGTCGGGAGAATTGTTCTACCTGGTCGATATCGCAGCGCAATTTGACAAATATCATCAGTATGCAATGCGCATGTTACAAGGTAGCGATCAGTGACATCACTTTGCGGTCAAATTTCTATATCGGTAGGACTGATTCCATGTGATATAATTAGATCTAGTGTATGATTAAAGCGGTGAGTGGGTCCAGTGACGTTTTGTTTGACACCAAAGGAGTTTAGGGGCTGCGTTTACACATTTACTAACGCATCATTTGTATTGTCTACATGAATGTTAAAATCCCCAACAATCAGTGCTTTATCAACGTTGACCAATAGGTCTGAGAGAAAGTCTGCAAACTCTTTTAGGAAATCAACATTGGGTCCTGGAGGTCTATAAACGGTGGCCAAAGCAAGAGATAGTAGCGATTTTTTTTTACTTATATCTGAGAGTGTAACATTTAGCACAAGAATTTCAAATGAATTAAACCTGTAGTTTGTTTTTTCTGAGTAAGGTTCAGAATATCTCTATAGATTGTTGCACCGCCACGACCAATCAGACGGCATTAGTTTATAACAGTAGCCAGGTGGACTAGACTCATTAAGACCGAAATAATAATTTGGTTTAAGCCATGAACACAGACTGTGATTTGAGGTTTGACCTACTAGTCATATGGTGCAAAGCATCTTGGAGATGTTCTCCGACAGAAGATCAGCTCGATTCTGCTGGGGTGCAGGCCATCAGCACGGAAGAGCCTAGGTCGCTCCCAGAAAAGATTCCAATTATTTATAAAGAGCAGCTTCTGTTCATTACACGAGACATTAACCATTCATTTAAAGCAAATAATCTACTGAACCTTTCATGTCCTCGCCGGTACGCCGGAAGCAGTCGGACACGATGATCCTCGTCATGGGCGATGTGGCTCGTACAGTCTCGATCAGGCTCCTGAAGTCCTGCTTCAGCACCTCCGTCTGCCGCAGCCTGGTGTCATTCACCCCTGCAGAACAACAGCTCCGATGCTCGTCACCATCCAGGATCGCAGGAACCTGCGCAGCGACATCGAGAACATGTGCGCAGTCACTGTTTTCCCGCTGCTCCTTACCTTTGATTGTGGTAGCGTGAACAGCAGGCGGACGATGGAGTCTCCGATGACCACAGTGTCACGTTCCGCCTCGCGAAGAGGAAAGAAGCAGTTCCTCGTCGAGACCTCGAAGACCGGGGCCGGCGGAGGAGGAGAGGTCCTGGTCCGAGGCCTGGCTCGCGTCTTCCGCTGCTGAAGGACCCAAAGTCCCTGGTGTGACGGCGCCGGAGTGAACGAGGGCTGGGATGAAAGCGTTCTGGGTGCTCGGGCCCTGTGCAGAGAGAAACACAGCGTAGAGGAAGCAGGAGTGTTAATATCGCGCTGCAAACTTACCGAGGATTGGTGAGCGTCAGCATGGGATGATTCCAGCGCTGTTTGCCGCTCCCGTAGCTCGGCCTGCTTCTCCAGCAGATCTCGGATCTGCTTCTCCACGGCCTCCAGCTCCAACTGCACCGCATGCAGCTCGAACGTGTCCTCACCTGCACTCAAAGGTAGAGACACATCCGGTACACTCGCCATTAGAATAGATGAACAATAATATCTTGAGTGAGAAGAGTACAGATGCTAGTGTGACCACGCCGCTATTGCTAACAGGCTAAAGCTAGTAGCAAATGTTCGGGAAGTCGGATAAAACTAGCGATGTCAAGGAAATCTGAGTGTAAAAATAAAAATAATGTCGAGGATGTGTTCACCCGCTGTAAAAGAAGAAAATGATAGGTTATAAATTTGATTAACTCAAACAGCACGGCAGCAACAGGAAGTGACGTAAACTAAAGTGAGACTGAAAAAAGGAACAAAGATCTTAAACACACAGAGAGAGCTTATAACTGGAACAGAAACAGGCGTGATTAATCAGAAACCATGGAAACTAATAATGACCACAGGCCTGTTGCATGACGCTAGTTGAACAAACTCAGAGTAGGTTGGGATTTGACAAATCCATATAAATCCAACCTGGTTTAGATCAGGTTCAGTGGGCACACAATGCTATACAGTGGGTACGGAAAGTATTCAGACCCCTTAAATTTTTCACTCTTTGTTATATTGCAGCCATTTGCTAAAATCATTCAAGTTCATTTTTTCCTCATTAATGTACACACAGCGCCCCATATTGACAGAAAAACACAGAATTGTTGACATTTTTGCAGATTTATTAAAAAGAAAAACTGAAATATCACATGGTCCTAAGTATTCAGACCCTTTGCTGTGACACTCATATATTTAACTCAGGTGCTGTCCATTTCTTCTGATCATCCTTGAGATGGTTCTACACCTTCATTTGAGTCCAGCTGTGTTTGATTATACTGATTGGACTTGATTAGGAAAGCCACACACCTGTCTATATAAGACCTTACAGCTCACAGTGCATGTCAGAGCAAATGAGAATCATGAGGTCAAAGGAACTGCCTGAAGAGCTCAGAGACAGAATTGTGGCAAGGCACAGATCTGGCCAAGGTTACAAAAATTTCTGCTGAACTTAAGGTTCCTAAGAGCACAGTGGCCTCCATAATCCTTAAATGGAAGACGTTTGGGACGACCAGAACCCTTCCTAGAGCTGGCCGTCCGGCCAAACTGAGCTATCGGGGAGAAGAGCCTTGGTGAGAGAGGTAAAGAAGAACCCAAAGATCACTGTGGCTGAGCTCCAGAGATGCAGTCGGGAGATGGGAGAAAGTTGTAGAAAGTCAACCATCACTGCAGCCCTCCACCAGTCGGGGCTTTATGGCAGAGTGGCCCGACGGAAGCCTCTCCTCAGTGCAAGATGCATGAAAAACACCTGAAGGACTCCAAGATGGTGAGAAATAAGATTCTCTGGTCTGATGAGACCAAGATAGAACTTTTGGCCTTAATTCTAAGCGTTATGTGTGGAGAAAACCAGGCACTGCTCATCACCTGTCCAATAAAGTCCCAACAGTGAAGCATGGTGGTGGCAGCATCATGCTTTGGGGGTGTTTTTAGCTGCAGGGACAGGACTGACTGGTTGCAATCGAGGGAAAGATGAATGTGGCCAAGTACAGGGATATCCTGGACGAAAACCTTCTCCAGAGTGCTCAGGACCTCAGACTGGGCCAAGGTTTACCTTCCAACAAGACAATGACCCTAAGCACACAGCTAAAATAACGAAGGAGTGGCTTCACAACAACTCCGTGACTGTTCTTGAATGGCCCAGCCAGAGCCCTGACTTAAACCCAATTGAGCATCTCTGGAGAGACCTAAAAATGGCTGTCCACCAACGTTTACCATCCAACCTGACAGAACTGGAGAGGATCTGCAAGGAGGAATGGCAGAGGATCCCCAAATCCAGGTGTGAAAAACTTGTTGCATCTTTCCCAAAAAGACTCATGGCTGTATTAGATCAAAAGGGTGCTTCTACTAAATACTGAGCAAAGGGTCTGAATACTTAGGACCATGTGATATTTCAGTTTTTCTTTTTTAATAAATCTGCAAAAATGTCAACAATTCTGTGTTTTTCTGTCAATATGGGGTGCTGTGTGTACATTAATGAGGAAAAAAAATGAACTTAAATGATTTTAGCAAATGGCTGCAATATAACAGAGTGAAAAATTTAAGGGGTCTGAATACTTTCCGTACCTACTGTATATGGTATAGATGTTCTCTGTCAACTCTGGTTTAATCCAGAGTTTGTGATTAACTCTGAAGCGCATGCACCTGAAAGTGTGACACGTGCGGCAAACAGCCAATCACACGGAAGATGGAGAGCGTCTGTTTGATTCACTTCTTGCAAGAGAGCAATGCAATTCACTTCTCTTCTGAAGACAAAAGATCGTTATGAAAAATATCATGAAATTAAATGTTTTACAAAGCAGGAATAAACACTGCTGCAGTGAAACTTTGAGAAGGCAACTGAAAGAAAATATCTGACTATATCAATGCATGTCAATCAAACTAATAGGCCTTATAATTTATATAGTTTCACAAAGAGCTCAAAAGAATACATGTAATTTGAATCTGTTTTAAAGCTGGAGATCCAGACACATAATCCAAAATACAGGCAACAGGTCAATATCCAGGCTGGCAATCCAAACAAGCAAACAAGTCAGGGAACACAAGCAAAAGAGTAACCCAAGAGACATGAACCAAGAATAATGCTCAGAGATGCAGTAGTTACACTAGACATGCAAGACTTAACAAAGAGTGACTGAATGAACCAGGTTTATATAGGCAGACACTAACAAGCAAATGAGCAACAGCTGAATGTAATCATGGCTGATTAGTCCGGGCAGTGGATTATGGGAAATGGAGTCCATGATAGTGAGGCAATAGTCCGGGGTGGAGTGCCCTCTGGAGGCCATCAAGAGCACTCCAGCTGGTGATCCTGACAGGAGTGACTTTATTGCATCAGATACGGGTCACTTTACTCACAGCTGATTGGTCGAGTTTTGGTTTGTGATCTCTAACCCAGAATAAATCCTGATTCGGAGCAGGTTAGCCGCATAAGTTACCATAGCAATGAAACTTGCTAAAATCAATCCACCTTCATAAGCCTGAAAACAGAGTTTGCTCAAATTAATCTTGAACTTACCTGTGTAGAAACTGAAACCAGCTTTGTGCAACGGGCCACAGGAACACAGTAACACAATGAAAGTACACAGACTCATAACATTATGATTTCCAATTCAAAATATAATACAGTGAGAGGGATTGTAAATCCACTCCAGCAGTTACTGAGAACTGACTAAAAACTGTAATGGGTTTAATTATAAAGAAGACAATTGTCACAGACACGCCAGGTTCCAACATCACCCAATCACAGCGCACTCCATCTCCTGAGTATTAATCACCCGCACCTGCACTCCATCAACTCACTCATCACCACCAGCATATAACACACTCACACACATTCAGTCACTGTCCGGTCTCGTTCGCATCAAGATCTCCTTTATGCTTACCTCAAGGACTCAATCTGAACTACTTACCTGTCTCCTTCGTCTCCAAGTCTCCTCGTGTCGATCCAGTCTGTGTGTGAGTGTCTCCAGTCTTCCACGTCTGCCATCTCTACTCGTCCCCACGGATCATCACCCTGCAATCACCAAAGGACAGTATCACTGCTTATCATCACTATACCATCAAACTTCACTCATCTTTACTCACCTGCACTGCCGTATACTCTGCTGTGTGTGAAATAAAGTCTTGTTATCTGTTACCTCTGTCTCTGCCCGTCAGTATTGTAACAACAATATAAAACTAGTGTAATATTACATTAGATTTGACACAGTGGCATTATTATTGACTGGGTTCCTCCTGTTATATTGCAGGTTTTCTCTCACAAGTATGAACTCTATGCCAAAGTAAACCATTCTGGCTCAGATCGTAGTGGACACTATAATGCAGACATCAAATGTGAAGATGGAATCTGGCGTCGATTTGATGACCACAGAGTCTCAGAGGTATTTATATATTTATATGTGTAAGTTATGCACAGGCTTTGTGTCACTGAAGAATTAGTGTACATAATCTTTCATGTGTTTTCATATAATTACTCACATCTCATGTTATTTTTTCCTCAAAGAGTGATTTGAACAACGTCTTCATAAATGAGAGCTCCACACTCAGGTATCAGTGTTATTTTCTGATCAGCAGCTTCTGTGACTTTGTTCATGACAGATATTATTGTTTTAGTGAGTTCAGATCTTAAAGTGTCTGTTTCTTCACAGGAGTTCAAGCCTATCTACTCGTGTACAGACAAGTACCATCAACATGCAGCATTCAATAAATCCAGTAGTCTTGCTTTGTACATTCAGATTCACAAGAAAACACATTTATAAATCAGCCTAGAAATCTTGTTCACTGGCAAATATACATTACAGAAAAGTACCCAATCAAAACTCATTTCATATTTGATGACTTTTACAGTTATTGAACTGAACTGAATCAACATTGAACTGAATTGATCTGAATAATAACTCTATTGTCTTCTGTAGAGCTGATCTACAGCTGAATCTGAATTATTCTCATATTTGATGAAGTTTGCATCATTGATTCTGTTATTTTCCTCTTTATTACTGTGAAGTTGATTTAAAACAATCTGTAACATGAAACATATTCATGCATTTATTCATCTTTCATGTTAATCATTTAATGATTTATGGCTTATGATTTATCACCATTATCTTTGATTTCATATATTCATGAACTCCTACTCCATATATTAATCTTCATCATATTTTCAAGTATTTACTCTTTATTGTACTCATGATTATGGTTATTCGTGTATGTATTTTGCTGTATTCAGTTGTTCAAGTGTTTCAGTGTTCAGGTCATGTCGACACGTTTGTGGTTAGATATTGGACGCCTGCCATGTACTGCAGAAGTGATGATCATTTTGAACTTGATGTGCCTTTGTATCAAAATATGTCTGTTTCCATCTCTGCAGACATGAGATAATGCAAGATCTGCTTCAGCTTCATCTCTTCTTCCTCTCATTTCATTCTGCACATATCTTCCTTCTTCTGTTCTCCCTTTCTCTATATTCTGATCTTCACTCTTCATCTGTTCCATACAATACTCTGGATTTTATTATAAACTATTATTAACTTCAGTCATTTGTTTGTCTCTATAATGTTTACTTATTCAGATTTGATCGCTGACATAATCATTGCTGGACTGTCTGGATATATAAATAAATAAAACAAATAAAAGTGAATTGAGTACCAGGGGCAGTTCTTATTGATGTTCTCATAAATCCAGTTTTCAAGGCTGTTTAACGTCATGAACAGTGTTCAACATTAGGTGGCTGTTCGGAAAAAAGCAGGAGGAGTATGAAAGTGTTGTGACCTAAAACTGCTTCGCTGTATAGTTATATCACCCTGTCACCATAAACTGACCTGTCAATCATCCTGTCACCATAAACTGGCCTGTCAATCATCCTGTCACCATAAACTGGCCTGTCAATCACCCTGTCACCATAAACTGACCTGTCAATCACCCTGTCTCAGTTTACACCTCTCTAATACTCATTTATTTTATTTTCACATTTCTTCATATATATAATATATATATATATATATATATATATATATATATATAAATTATTTTGGCAGCTTTGGAATTCCGTAGAAAATATGAATCATACTTATAAATCATACTAAATAATCATACTGGAAAATGCAGAAAGACATTACAAAGTTCAGTGAATAGGCCTAATGTTGCTGATTACAGTGTGAATATTGAGAATTATAGTAAATGACTGAACCTGGTCATATAACATGAATATATGAATGAAGAAATGAAATGTATTCATATGAACAGCCTGGAGGAACACTGTCATATAAATGAACTCCTGTAATCTGAAGTCACATGATCATCTGTGTGTTTTCTTGAGGAACAGCTCCATCTGCTGGTCATTCATGAGTTCATCATGACAGTCATTGAGGGCTGATATATATATTTTATCAATTAATGTGTGCAAGAATTCATGGCAAAAGCACGACTGAATCTACAGCAATGGTTTATGTTCTGCATGTTTGAAATTCCTTTTGGTTTAAATTCTTCCCACTCTCTTCAGATCCGTTAAATAAGGAGAGCGAATCTTACCGGCTCTACCACTGGACAAACTTACGGTCAAACTGAATCACATGGGCTTGGTAACCAATCCATGGGTACGAAGGCGTCTATGCCCGCCGTCATTTTTGTGTCCGACATCAAAGCAGAGATTGTATATAATAGGGAGATAAGAGGGTCTGTATCTCTTACCATTGGAGAAAGCGTAACGGCTAACTTAATCACGTGCGGCACCTCTCAGCCTATCGTGTAATGGCAGTGACATCAGTCGCGACATTCCCTAGTCTGCCTTCTCTTAAAAAAATACATTTTTATCTAAAATCTACATATAGTTCCAAAAGAAAGTATTGTTTAGTGTAAAACATGCAGAAGATTAGCAAACAGGCTGTTGATTAATTAAATGATTAGCTATTTCCCCACAAAAGCTGTTTAATCAGCATAGTGAAGCCTCTCATCCATTGACATCCATTCATAAAACAGCTCTGGTCTCATTCCTGCGTACCGCCAGAGAGTGTTAGCATCAGCCGTTACGCTTCTTTGGCTAAAGGTTGCAGGCTTGCCTTCCAGTGGCTTTGATAGAACCCAAGAGGCGAAACTCTGATGCTGTTTGGGTAACAGCCACTGGGTGGCGCTTCAGTAGCGTGGCAGCCATTCAGGGGTGAAAATGCCAACTGGACAATATATTCCTATGATGAATTCTGTTGTCCAAGATGCCCAAAATCGTGAATCTCACAACCAAATCAGAAGCGCAACAGAAAACTTCTCAAATTAAGTCATGAGTAAATTTGATGACACCTACAGTAAATGTTGTATTGTCTCAGCCTATATATGTTTGATGTGATCAGTCGTGGAATCCAACTGTTACACATCTGAGGTGGCGTTAGCCTTTACTGAGTATTTCCATTTTATGCAACTTTACATTTACTTTACTTATTAAAATTAAATTAATAAACTAATTAATAAATTAAAGATCATCATGTTTGCAGCAAACAATATATATTTCAGACCTAGTGGAGTAATAGTAATAATAATATCTAGGTCTGAATTGAAATATATATATTATGCGTTTTAATGGATCACGCTACAAACTTAATGATCTTATAATACATGATGCATTGCTGTGTCTGTTATCCCATAATTCCCACTTTTGGACACAGTGGCATTTTTGTTTACATAGTCTTGCTTTAACAGACTTTAGACAACATTGCAGTTTACTGTCAAGCTGTTAGATTTTGTTATATATTTATTGTCCAACATTCCCAATTTTTCTGATGCATTTAATTTCATATGTTGGTATTAATTCAGTGTGTATAATGCTAATACTTGAACTTCAAAAGAATTTTAACCCAAACTGACATGGTTTCCAGAGGGTTTTGTCAAAAGTGGAAGACTTAAACACAAAGTGTGTAAAATAAACTGTTAAAAGGATTTGATGATCACTAGTGATAGTATTTTATTGTGTTGTCATCATTCAGGTTGGATTTCAGCTTTAAGCGTGCAGTATGTAATAATTTTGTCCGCTAGAGGCCTATTTAAAACAAAGGCGTAGCTTGATGGCGCCAAGTTTGAGCGTGAAATCTTGGGACATGTGGTCTCCATCTCAACGGACGATGCAAAAGAATTGGGATAGGACTCGGGAAGAACTCATGTTCATGGATGTGATTATTAACGTTACTGTAGTATGAAGCAGAGCAGGAGCGAGTGTTGTGGAGCTGAGCGAGGGCGCTGGGCGGTTGAGCAACACACGCCTCACGAGCAGCGGGACTTTTATTATGACACAGTCGCTGGCGCCGCTTCCGCTTTTCCGGTCATTAGTATGAGGTAATGCAGCTCTGTTTATCATATTAGATACATTTGAGTGTTGAAAATGATGTTATAACGTTACTCTGTGCGTTCGCTCGGTGGCTGCTGTGAGACACTTGTTTGAGACACACTGCAGTAAGATAGATCGATTTTAGAATATCATATTAAATGCTGGATGGCTTGTGTTGATAAATGACATGCAAGTAATTTTAAAACGTATTGTATGATGGAGAAAATTCTGTATTACTGTTATTAAAAATAAAGCTGCATCTGATTATGCTATGTTAGCTACTTCACAAAATAGTGTTTTTCTCTGAGGCGTGGTAAAGCATGGTACTGCATAAAAAATCAAGAAAATTAGATTTAAACAATAAGCGAAACTTGTTGAGCTATAAAACAACAATTAGTTTTCTGTCTATAAATACATCAAAACAGTTGTTCCCTTGTCTATTGAAACATGTAATATATTAAAGCATCTTTGGTGTTTCCATGGTTTCTACAAAATAAAACCGAAACAGGCGACTCTTCACACGTCCGGAGCCTTGGTTAAAATTGCAATTTTCTCACGATTTACAAATAGTTGGAAACATTTGGGATATTGTAAGTACTCAAGTGAACAAAATATATGACACTGGTCTAGTGGTTTTAGATATTTTACTGCAAAAATATTACATATTGCACCTTTAAAGGTGCCTAGATTATAAACTTGAATTTACCTTGGCATAGTTGAATGATAAGAGTTTGTTGTTGGAGTTGTTTCCTCCTTCTTATGTAAATCTCGTTTGTGCAAAAGACCACAGATAAACAGGTGAATCTCAACATAACACCAGTTCTTGTTCAAGGCAGTATTAACGTCTGGAGCTGCACAGCGAATCATCAGGCGTTCTGCAGGAATTGTGAAGCAAGCAAGGACAATAGCGAAAATGGCAGATGGAGCAATAATAACTGACATGATCCATGATATTTTTAGTGATATTTGTAAATTATCTAATTGTTTTGTTAGCATGTTGCTAATGTACTGTTAAATGTGGATAAAGTTACCATTGTTTCTTACTGTATTCACGGAGACCAGAGCCATGTCGTTATACAGACTGCAAGTGTTTAAAAATGAAAATAATTCATAAACGCATCTTCATTCTTTATAAATCTCTCCAGCAGTGTAGCTTTAGCCCCATTAGCAAAACTATCAAACTCATTCAGAATCAAATGTAAACATCTGCGAAATACATGCCATACTTACATGATCTGATATGCTGCATCACGAACAGTTTGTAATGGTTCATTTCGAGAGTTATATTAGTTGTGTGAACTTATTCTATTGTTTATACAGTGTTTATTGGGAGTCGCGAGCTTGGGGCGGGAGCGTGAGCATTTAAAGGTGTACACACACTGAGCGGCATTTCTGCACCCTTGAAGGGCACTTGAGAAGGGGACGCCATTTGTAGGGTTATTCCAAATGAAAGTGAACAACTGAATCCCTTCAGAAGGGCCCTTCCACAAGACCAGTTAGCGAAGGGTACATGGTCAATTTCAACCAAAAACCATTGCTGTAGATTCAGATAAATTAAGTGAGCGCTGAGTCGTGCTTTTTGCCATGAATTCTTGCACACATTAATTCATTAATAATCTGTGATAATGTAACAGAACATGATAATATATATCAGCCCTCACTGACTGTCCTGATGAACTCATGAATGACCAGCAGATGGAGCTGTTCCTCAAGAAAACACACAGATGATCATGTGACTTCAGATTACAGGAGTTCATTTATATGACAGTGTTCCTCCAGGCTGTTCATATGAATACATTTCATTTCATTAATTCATTTTATATGACCAGGTTCAGATTATCAATATTCACACTGTAATCAGCAACATTAGGCCTATTCACTGAACTTTGTAATGTCTTTCTGCATTTTCAAGTATGATTATTTAGTATGATTAAAAGTATGATTCATATTTTCTACAGAATTTCAAAGCTGCCAAAATAATGAATGAATATATATAAAGAAATGTAAAAAATGAGTAAATAAATAAATAAAATAAATGAGTATTAGAGAGGGTGTGAACTGAGACAGGATGATTGACAGGTCAGTTTATGGTGACAGGATGATTGACAGGTGAGTTTATGACAGGGTGATATAACTATACAGTGAAGCAGTTTTAGGTCACAAAACTTTCATACTCCTCCTGCTTTTTCCGAACAGCCACCTAATGTTGAACACTGTTGTGTGTATGAATACTAGTAAGTGTTTAAGAATACTAATATGATGTGTGTATGAATACTAGTATGTGTTTAAGAATACTACTATGATGTGTGTATGAATACTAGTATGTGTTTAAGAATACTAGTATGATGTGTGTATGAATACTAGTATGATGTGTGTATGAATACTAGTATGATGTGTGTAAGAATACTAGTATGATGTGTGTATGAATACTAGTATGATGTGTGTAAGAATACTAGTATGATGTGTGTATGAATACTAGTATGATGTGTGTATGAATACTAGTATGTGTTTAAGAATACTAGTATGATGTGTGTATGAATACTAGTATGATGTGTGTAAGAATACTAATATGATGTGTGTATGAATACTAGTATGATGTGTGTATGAATACTAGTATGATGTGTGTATGAATACTAGTATGATATGATGTGTGTAAGAATACTACTATGATGTGTGTAAGAATACTAGTATGATGTGTGTATGAATACTAGTATGATGTGTGTATGAATACTAGTATGATGTGTGTATGAATACTAGTATGATGTGTGTAAGAATACTAGTATGATGTGGCCTAATAAGAATACTAGTATGATGTGTGTAAGAATACTACTATGATGTGTGTGTAAGAATACTACTATGATGTGTGTATGAATACTAGTATGATGTGTGTATGAATACTAGTATGACGTGTGTATGAATACTAGTATGGCGTGTGTAAGAATACTAGTATGGCGTGTGTAAGAATACTAGTATGACGTGTGTATGAATACTAGTATGACGTGTGTAAGAATACTAGTATGATGTGTATGAATACTAGTATGGCGTGTGTAAGAATACTAGTATGACGTGTGTATGAATACTAGTATGATGTGTGTAAGAATACTAGTATGATGTGTGTAAGAATACTAGTATGATGTGTGTAAGAATACTACTATGATGTGTGTAAGAATACTAGTATGATGTGTGTAAGAATACTAGTATGATGTGTGTATGAATACTAGTATGATGTGTGTATGAATACTAGTATGATGTGTGTAAGAATACTACTATGATGTGTGTAAGAATACTAGTATGTGTTTAAGAATACTAGTATGATGTGTGTATGAATACTAGTATGATGTGTGTATGAATACTAGTATGTGTTTAAGAATACTAGTATGATGTGTGTATGAATACTAGTATGATGTGTGTAAGAATACTACTATGATGTGTGTAAGAATACTAGTGTGATGTGTGTATGAATACTAGTATGATGTGTGTATGAATACTACTATGATGTGTGTAAGAATACTAGTATGATGTGTGTAAGAATACTAGTATGATGTGTGTATGAATACTAGTATGTGTTTAAGAATACTAGTATGATGTGTGTATGAATACTAGTATGATGTGTGTATGAATACTAGTATGTGTTTAAGAATACTAGTATGATGTGTGTATGAATACTAGTATGATGTGTGTAAGAATACTACTATGATGTGTGTAAGAATACTAATATGATGTGTGTATGAATACTAGTATGATGTGTGTATGAATACTAGTATGATGTGTGTAAGAATACTAGTATGATGTGTGTAAGAATACTAGTATGATGTGTGTATGAATACTAGTATGATGTGTGTATGAATACTAGTATGATGTGTGTATGAATACTAGTATGTGTTTAAGAATACTAATATGATGTGTGTAAGAATACTAGTATGATGTGTGTATGAATACTACTATGATGTGTGTATGAATACTAGTATGTGTTTAAGAATACTAGTATGATGTGTGTAAGAATACTAGTATGATGTGTGTATGAATACTAGTATGATGTGTGTAAGAATACTAGTATGATGTGTGTAAGAATACTAGTGTGATGTGCCTCCTCAAATAAAGTCATGACACAATGATGCACTTACAAATCATTAACTAATATATGATGAATACTAGTATGATGTGTATGAATACTAGTATGATGTGTGTATGAATACTAGTATGATGTGTGTACAGAATACAAAGATAAAAATATGGTGTATGTTTGTATGAATACTATAATGTGTGTATGAACACTAGTATGATGTGTGTAACAAGATGTAATATAAGTCTCTGGTGTCCCCAGCATGTGTCTGTGAAGTTTCAGCTCAAAAATACCCCACAGATTTTTGTGTATTATACCATGCCTGTTTTGGGGTGGGATTAAAAATGCTCACCTTTAAATGCTCGTGCTCCCACGCCCTCAAGCTGCAACCAAATCACAGAGGCAGCATCGGAAATTAGTGAGGGTATTTCGTCCTTTTCTATAGCCTATGATGATTACCGTGTCAGTCTCGCAATTTAGAGTGAATCCGCATTTAAAGCGGATGGGACTATGTATTAAAGCATGTATGTGGCTGCTTGTAGAGCATGGAAAATAAAAGTTTTATCCAAATTCGGAAATGATTTGCCACTCTGGAGGAGGAGACAATGGGGGGTTCTGGGGGCATGCCCATTTATTTCTCATCCACCCGCAATTAATTGGAATGTGATTTTTTATTACGTGGCCCGCCCGACCCGCTGATTATCCGCAGTATCGAAGGGTTCGAGAATGGACACAGACCGGGAACCACAACAGAACCGTGTCAGTGGAAAATGAGTTTCTGAGCATTAAAATAAACATGTATTGATGCGAAAATCTAGTCACTTCACCACAGATGCATATAATTTAAAGTCTATTCTGATTTGTTTTGCCTCGGGAAAAGCACGTAAAAAACGCAATCCTCGCATTTAGATAATTAAGGAGACATGGATAGCACTCGTCTCTTGGAGGAGGTGGAAAAACAAATGTTCTTTATGACCTGCAGGTTTTCTCTATAAAGATTTTAAAGCGAAAGAAAAGACAAGATTTGGCTGATTTCATCTATTTTAAGTTTTAATTTAAAATGTTTTTGATTTTAACGTATAGCCTATATTTAGGCCTAAATGTTTTGCAACTCAATTGAGCAATGTAATATATAAATCTAAAGTATTACTTTATATAAATATAAAGATGAATTGAATAAAAATGTATTTAAATGTAGTACATTTACACTGACATATGAAAGAGTGTAGTTTATGTATAAAGTGAATTGCAGTCCTGACAAGCCATGTTCAGTAACAACTTTTGGAGTTGAAATAAAAACAAGTAAATGTTGTGTTTGTGATGTACAGCCACGGATCAGTTGCGCACTGCAAACACAGCATGTGTGAAAGCACAATCTTGCTGCTGCTGCAACACACACATACTGCAACACACCACAAACACACCGCAAATGGAGTATGTGTGACATGAACGTGTGTGTGAAACAGGGCAGTGGCATGGAGAGCAACACACTGATGTGTAATGCCATGTAACCACTTAACTTTAAAAGATCTCTAGCAGTACGGGTTATTGTTGTTAACATTTACTGCAAGATTACTATGACAGTCTTATTTAATCTTGAACTGAATATCATTAAAAGAATTAGTAACACTTTATAATAACTGCACACTATGAAGCATTAGTAAATAGTCAATTCATCATTTATAAAGCATTAATAGACATTAATAAGCAGTTTATGAATACAGCTATAAATGCTTTGTTCTCAATTTATAAGCATATCTATAATGTGTTTAATAATTGTATTTTCATACTTTATTAATGATCATTTTATCATTTTTAAATTATGTATTGCATTATTCACAAACCAGTTATTTAGGAGTTGTCAGTGGTTCATAAGATCATTAAGAAGTGTAAGTAAATGATTAATAAACTATTTAAACATACATTTCTATGTCTTATTATATAAAGTTACTCTGCATTTATGCATCTTATTCAGCAGTGTTTACACTTTACATAAATTTATTTTTATATCAGATTGCAAAGGTTTAGTTTCATTTTACTTCACAGTTATGTTTTCTGGAGGTGTAGAGAAATTTTTATTTTCTGTGACATTGCAGAGGTTTATTTTTAATTTTATATCAAGTTTAGGGTTAGGGTTAGTGGGCGTGGCCAAATTATTGCGCCAAGGCAGAGCGACCAATAGAAACAGGTCTTTCATGCTGGTGTTTAGATACCGCCCAGTGCAGCTTCACTTGAATTCAAAACTTTTCAACCCGCAAGCAAAGGTTTTAGAGTCACAAACTGCACAAAGAAAAACTAAGTTTTACTCACACTGCAAAGAGTTTTAATATCAATTACTTTATTTTTGCCATTAAAACAGTTTTAAGAAGACTTATTTATTTTTATTTACAATATAATTATTTTTGCTTTCAAAGACAGTATGTTTGATTGAATAAAAAAGACACAAAAGTATCTCTATAGACAACGGGCCCTACAGTTATGAAGTGATGCACATGCATGAGTCACGTGACGTGAGGCGCGAGAAGCCTCTCCTGTGAGACGCCATGAAAGGGAGATCAAGCGCAAATCCTGGCAGCAGCAAGTCACAGCGCCACTTCTGGGTGAATCCCTAGATGGCAGATTTCCTGCAGCTGTCACGGTCTTTCTCGCCGTTTCTGCTCTTTGCCCGGTACAAACTACACCGTTCTCAGTGGTGTTTTAAAATAATGAGGCAAAGTTCCCACAGGTGTATTATTATTATTATTATTATAAATGTTTTATTATCAGCTGCCAGAGTTTGTGCCAGGTACCATGAAGTTTGTCGCCGTTTCTGCTGTAAACGACACTGTTTTTTTATTTAAATAAAAGATTTGAGGATGCATATTATCCGCTGGTTTCACAGACAGGCTTAAGATAGTTACAGACTAAAATGCATGTTTGAGCTGTTTTAACTGAAAGCAACTTGTACTGACATATCTTAAAATATGTGCCATTGTTTTGTCTCAAGATGATCACCAGTAATGTGTTTTTTCTAGGGTAGTTTATAAAAGCTACTTAAATGGCCTAATTGAACTAAGGCCTAATCCTGGCTTAATCTAAGCCCCGTCTGTGAAACCGGCCCTATACCAGCAAGCAGATGTGACCAGAATATGAACCCAATAAGCTAAATTGCATAAGCGCTTTCCCATAAAGAACATACACACAAAAAATGAATGTGTACGTTCTTGAATATATACACACACACACAAACACACACAAACATTTTTATTTATTTATTTAATGTAACACTTTAATTATTTGGGCGATGCACTGATGTTGTTATGCAGTTTCAAAATACAACATATGAACATGTTTGAATGTAGGAAAAAAGTCTACTTGTGTGTTTTATGGTGCAAAAATACAACATAAGGGCTCCTATATTGCTGTTGTGTCATCACTCATTTTGCAAGCTAAATCTCTCCAAATCTCTCTTTAAAATTGTCTGAGACAATCTGAGACAAGTTGACCAAACCTCTATAGGAAAAATCTGTGTTTTTTGCAATATGTGAAATATTAAATTCTGAATGCCAAGTGAGTCTAACATATAACTACATTTTTACATAAAGTCTTTCCATGGATTCAGTCCTGTGAAGTCCTCCACCTGTGAGAGACAAGTTATAGATAACTAAAAGTAAAAAAAAAAGGCATTTCTTTGACATGCACAAGAAGTAAAATTATGCAATTTGTGATTCTTGATATTTAGTTAATGATAAAAAATATCAGACATACTTTTTTTTTTTTAAAAAAGCAGCGATTTAACGTCTAAACAGGATTATGCATTTGAGAACATAAATCATACCTTCTGCTCCTTCACCACTAGTTCCACCTTCTTTTTTTCCACCATCCGTTCTCATCACAAAGATAAGAACAGATCCATGTGTGATTTTATAAAACTCAAGCGTTTTCTCATCATCCAGTTGTTCAGTTCCAAAAATCACCCTTATGCGATCTACATCTGACAAAAGAAGAACATCGACAACATATTGAATGGAACTGACACTTGAATATCAATATAGTTTATTACAAATATCACTGAAACAAGAAATTCTGTTTATGAACAGATAATTGCTATAAAGTTACTCTGCAGTTTAAATCTTGTCCTAAAATGCCAACAGAAAAAAATACATGATTTGTTTTATCTCTGGGTAAATTAATATTTAGCCTACCAGGTGTTTCGCAATCCACAAGTTTGAATTTCTCCTTCACTTGTTTGACGGTGGTTTTATCAAACTCTTCTGATGAACTCGCCACATCTAACACTGTGTCTCTCTTGTCATTAAACCTGATGAAGAGTTGAAACACCATTCTGAATCTCTTTTAACAGAGAATTATCATGAACAGAGAAGAAACAGGAATCGTTAGATCGATGTGACTGTAATTCGCTTGATTAGACCTGACGAATGAAACCTTAACCTGTTAACCTTCAGGAGGATGTTGATGCACTGAAGCTGCTGTCGCAGTCAAAGCGATTGTGCAGTTTCATTTTCACTCCTGTGACTGGAGAAACTGAGCTTTTTACAAGAAAGAAAATCAAGGACACTATTAATCTAAAACTGTGTGTAAAAGTGTAAAAAAGTAATAAACACAATGAGAAGTGTCAAGAGTTCTCTTCCAAACAGATAAAGATTGAAATTATAAGAAAATTTTCTGCTTTTTGTTATACATTATGTTTATCTTGTAAAAAAAAAAAAATCTCTAGGGGCCATGAAGTTGATAAAAACACACACATGGTGTGAACTCAATTGTACCACATCCTGTGAAGATGACGTGTTTCAATATGTGTGTGAATGAACATGGCTCTAGGGGACAGAAGCATTGTTGTAACTGCCAAAAATGAAGACAGTTAGGAAATAAATGTCTAGCAAGGTAGAAATCTGATAAAAGTACAGTAAAAAAATGTGTGTGTTGCTAAAGCCATTGACACAAACAGTAAATGTATTGATGCAAGTGAAAAAGTAGCACAGCGATTGACGCACACAGGTAATATGTTAACACAAGTAGAAGCAACATAGAGATAAGAAATAGAGATAATGTGAATATAAAAACAGGCCCTTCGAGCTCTCTGGTGTGTGTAGAGCATCTGTTGAAGAGAGAAGAGCGGAAGCCAGCTCCAGACCACAACCCTCAGAAGATCAGAAGAGACATACTGAACATATACTGAGTAGAGAAGTCATCTTCATTTATATAGTGCTTTTCATAATACAGACTGTCTCAAAGCAGCTTCACAGTGACAACAGGAAAATTAATGGACAGAGATTGTTCAGCTTCACAGCAGTTCTGGGATAAAGTTCTTATCGAGCTAAAGTAAGTTTTAGATTGAATCACTTCCGTTGTAAAAATCATTAGTTTTTAACTTAAATGACACCTTTCCTACTGAAAACAGAAGACTTTTAAAGCGTTCTTCCATTCATTTACGTGTTTAGTCTATAGGTGTTTGAGTGTGTATGTGTGCAGATGCTTAGTCTTTTCTACAAAACTGATATTGCCAATTTACTTGACTGGCCCACATAATACAGCAAAACTAGTCACCTCCGCAGATCCACGCGAACTGGAATAATGTTGATCACGTTTTATCTGTACACAGGGAAAGGAAAGGGAAGGAGGCCTTCACAGGAGATAGTTTAGTTGACACTTCATCATGTCTAGATGCAGGTCCTTCATCTCATCTGGATACGGCCTGGATCTGCCAGACTACGGTAAACCTCGGGATACACAGAGAGAGATATTAGATGTTAGGGGTGTATCAGTACACGTATTCGTACCGAATCGTTTCGGTACAGGACGTCCGGTACGGTGCACATGTGTACTGAATGCATTACATTACAACTTTAAGGTCTCCTGTTTGGGAACACTTCAGTTTAAAATAAGCTCTGTGTTTTCTTACTTTCGATAAGAAACAAAGTCATCGATCCATTTTATCATGAAATTCAAACAGAAAATGCCGTTTTGACGCTCTTTAATGTGGCGTGACAGATCTCTGTAGAGGCGCCTCAGTTCAAGAGACGCGATCATCCTCGTTAATACTAGTTACAGAAGAAACATGAATGAACATTCAAACGTATGTTGAAAGATACAGTACAACTTACTGAAACATAATATCTTGTGTTTCAAATGTGGAAAGACTTTAATAAAACAGCTTTTAAACAATGTCACGTAGCATTTACCTCAGAAAAGCCATTCAGTGTCCACAGCTTGTCAGTTTCCAGGAGAGATTAACTTTATCGCTAAATTTATGCACTATATTAGCCTATATATTCATTATGTTTTACTTAACCTGTTAGTGATGATGTATTGATTATGTGTAATAAATCTGCCTAAATGATTATTTCAACAGTGAATTGGAGTAAAAACATAACTTAATAATTAGATGTAGAAGTTAATGCAGACACTGCCTCATGTACAGCCTTGCTTGAATACAATTTGTTATTTGAGTGTTGATTATTATATATATATATAAATATAGCAGTTGAATTTAGGCTAATAGTTTGGTTGTTAACCTAAGTAATGTTTAAGTAAGGGCTCATAGTTTACAGCATTAGCAGACATAATAGTTTTTATAAAAGTATAAATATTTTTTATTTATATATTATATATTTATATATTTCGTATAATATTTGAGAAGAAGGTCTGTTTAGCTTTGCCTAGTTCCACATTGAAGGCATGAAGGTTATCTTTATAGATGTTATAGTGGATTTCAAGTTTTGTCTTGCGCATTGTCTTTTCATACTTTGCAGTTGTTGAGTTTCTCCGAGGTGTTTTGTGTCTGCCACTCTTCTTCCTGACCTTCACTGGAGCAAAATCATCAATTACACTTTTGAGTTGAAGGAGTCAATGAGAAAATCAGAGTCCGCAGGTATGTTTGGTGTTAAAGATACAGCCTTCATAAACAGCACACTAGTGTTCTCATTTGAGACACTTAAATGTATGAATATAAAGTTTCCTTGAAATAAAAACAACTGAACGTGCTCATGTTGAATTATTATACTAAAGATGACGATCATGTCTAGTAAACTAGATTCAAAGTCATGGAAATATGAATCCGATCATACATGTCAGAGCAAAGCCACTGCTGTTTGAACAGCTGAAAACAAATGATCTGTTTCAATTTCAGATTCACAATCAATCAGTTATTATGATCAATATCTCAAACTCTACGTCTGCTGTGCTGGAGTGTGACACAGATGAAGTCAAACAATCATACTTTCGAAACTTCCCCGTTTGACCGACTTGAACCTGAAAACTGACATTCAGAGAGAGAGAGATGCAGTGAAGGAGCTCATGGCCTGATTACTCTAGGCTCCTCCCACTCGTCCTCCTCCACCAATCAGAACGCTGGAAGACTCATTGATCACAGCTGCACTGGAGTACAGGAGCTTTGAAAAGCTCTTGTGGTGAATCAGCGTCTGTCTGACGCTCGCTCAGATCTCTCTCGTTTTCCTCCCTGCGGTATGGTAATATAATGTTCCTCCTTTCAGCTCCAGTCTCTTCTGGGCCGTTTGTTCTTTTGGCTTTTTATCAGTTTGGGCCTCTATGTTGGGCTCATTATGGGGGAAACTTTTGACAAAACCATTTTCAGTCTCTTACCCATTTGCTCATGAGTTTTTGTCCACCTAACAATCTACATGAAGAAAAGTTTGGCCTCAGACTATTTAAAGCCAGAAGAAAAGATTTATGATGTTGCAGTAAAAGATGGTTGTGTTGGTCAGTGAATCCTGAAAACAGACGCTGTAAGACGTTTCCACACTTCATGAAGCAGCACAGCCACTTTCAGCTGTGAGGATGAGAAGAAGAAAGGTTTCTTGAGCAGCAAATCAGCATCTTAGCAGGATTTCTGAAGGATCAGTGTTTGTTTGAAATGAACTCAAGATATAATATTGTATGAATAAAACAGATTGCATTCATTCATTATGAGCGTTTAACCCACATGTATTGTGTGTTCGCTTTCTTCACAACAAGTTCAGTTTATCGCTTGACCCTGTGAGTCTGTGACTTCAGATGATTTCCTACTCATGCCCTTAAAGTTTGTGCTCCTGTTTAGGATGGAAAAAAGCTGCAGGAGGAGTGTGAAAGTGTTGACCTAAAACTGCTTCGCTGTATAGTTATATCATCCTGTCAATCATCCTGTCAGAGAGGGGTGTAAACTCTGACATTTCTTCATGTACTGATGTATTTATTTATTTTTTTGTCAGCTTTGGAATTCTGTAGAAAACAGCTTATGAATCATACCAAGTGAATTTTTGTAAAAAATGCAGAAACTTTTCTGTGTATTTTAAAAGACATTACATAGTTCAGTGAATATGCCTAATGTTGCTGATTACAGTGTGAATATTGAGAATTATAGTAAATGACTGAACCTGGTCATAACATGAATATATGAATGAGGAAAAACAATGTATTCATATGAACAGCCTGGAGGAACACTGTCATGTAAATGAACTCTGAAGTCACGTGATCATCTGTGTGTTTTCCTGAGGAACAGCTCCATCTGCTGGTCATTCATGAGTTCATCATGACAGTTGTTGAGGGCTGATATATATATTTGATCATGTTCTGTTACATTATCACAGATTATTAATGAATTAATGTGTGCAAGAATTCATGGCAAAAAGCACGACTCAGCGCTCACTTAATTTATCTGAATCTACAGCAAACGGTTGACAGCTCAACCAATCAAACGCTCCGTTGTATAGCACGTGACTGAATGCGGAAGTGCACGCTGTGTTTATCAGATGTAAACAGAAGAAAAACACCGTTAAGCAGCTAACTTTAACATTTATACTAGTACAACCGACAACCAAACATTCATTATGAGCGTTTAACCCACAGGTATGTTGTTATTTCAGTGTTGTGTGAGTTCAGTTTATCGCGTGACCTTGTGAATCCCAGATTCCCTACATTAGATTCATATTTCATCGTTTTGGACAGACAAGCAATGTCATGTTTACCAGAATGCATTTCTAATAAATTCAAGATGTGATTTAATGTGTGACATGCTGATTAATGCTGGTGTTGTTATTAAAATAAACCAATTTATTGTGTCTGAAATATATATTGATATATTGAGCCGAATATTATTAATATTAAAATACTTGCACATCATAGCTGTATTTGTTGTACTGTCTTTAAGTTATGCTCATTTGAATAAGAATCTCATTATTGTATTACAGTAATTAGTACTTTAAGTGATAAATGTGCTTCATTTTCATGAAAATGGTGCTAAAATGGCTTGTTTTTTTTATGTAAAATAGATTTGAATTTGGGGTGAATGTATGGAAGCTTATTTCTGCCACAGAATGAAAAATAAAAATGTTATTTGACTTTTTATATCACAATTTTGACTTTTGTCTTGCAAAAAAAGTGTTGTGAGATATAAATTCACATTTATTTATTTTTAAATCAGAATTTTGAGAATAAGTCATAATTGACAGATGTTAACTCACAATTACACGTTTATAACTTGCAATAAAGGTCTTAAATTCAGTTTTATCAAATTTAATGCCATAATAAGTCTTAAACAGTATAACAAAAGTCTTATTTATAATATCAAGAGGTCTTAAATTTGGGGACAAAAAAAAAAAGCAATCGCAGTGTGGTTTAATATGATGATTACACTTCATAAGAAGATGATTTATTTAGCGCCGCTCGTTTCAAAGTAAACAAAAAGTCGAATATATTCCATGGCAGAAAGCAGCTTCAATAAATAATGCATGTTTTCCGGGTTCACAGGCGTCTGATGGCTGAGGATCGTTCAGAGAGAGAACCGTCAGGATGACCGTCGTCTGGCTGCTGGACGGCTGCGCGCTGCGTTTGTGCCACAGGCCGGGCCGCGCGTCCGTCGCCCTCTCCTCGTCCCGCTGAGGAACCCGTTCAGAAATAGAGAGCGGCAGAGCTGGAGGCCCGGGCGCGGCCGGAGGTTCTGGTTCTGCAGGGTCGGACCGTACGCCAACATCTCCGCCTTTAGCACGTCGGCGCGGCAGGGGGCGGCGGATCTGAGGTATCGCACGTCCCGTCTGCGCGGCGCTCTGGAGTCGGCTTGGAAAGCAGTGAGCGGGACGCGAGCGGAGATTTTGTCCCGACTCAAAGCGAAAGAGACATCGACACCGCCTCTTTTATCACAAGCCCCGCCCTCCACACTTCCTGCTATGCCAACTAAGATCCCAGAACAGAAGGAGAATGTAGTGACTGGAGCAGCCACGCCCACTTCACCTCAAGCCCCACCCACTACACCTCAAGCTCCACCCACTACACCTCAGGGTCCACCCACTGCACCTCAGGGTCCACCCTCTTCCCTTGTTGCAACTAAGATTCAACAACAGAAAGAGCGTGATGTGGCCAGAACAGCCCCGCCCACTACATATCAGGCCACGCCCACCAACCAAACCACGCCCCTTTTCCACCCGGGGTCTCTCAGCGCTCATCTGGGCGAGACCTACGACTATCTGTCTCATCATATCAACTCTTACTTCAGCAGCTTCACTAAACCCGATCAGAGCGTCGCTCCACCCGCGTCCTCTCGCCCGGAAACCTCCTCGTTCTCTCTCGGGAATTACTTGAACTACTCGACGCCGAGCGTCCAAGCCTTCGTGGGAAACTACATCAGCCCGCTGGTTCCCCGCTTCAGAACGGAGCCCAAAAGAGTGTCGACGGAGGCGGATAAACCTGCTGCTGATGATGGAGAACGCACAGAAGCGCCCGAGAGCAAAGATCAGAGCGCTGCGGAGGAGAGAGCCAGACGCCTGCGGCTCCAGAGAGAGAAGGTGCCACTCATATAATAAGAGTCTTGACCTCTGACCTCTACCGTTCAGCCTCAGGAGTCAGTGGTTTGATGTGTTTTTCAGATCGTGGCGCGGGTGAGCGTGGATAACCGGACGCGGGCTCTGGTTCAGGCTCTTCAGCGGGCGTCAGACGTGCGGCTCTGCGTCCGGCGGGTGGAGGAGCTCAGTCTCCATCTGCTGGAGTTCCCGGAGACACGGTCCGTGGCCGTCAAGGTCAGTGCTGCCGTCCAGTGAGGAAAACATTACATATTAGATCAGCTTAGTGCTCGGACATGAAGCTTGTGATCATGTCAAATCAAATCAGAACAAACACTCACGCTTTGGGAAATCTTAATAAAAACAACATCATGAGTCGAAACTGACATATTAAGTCGCTATTTTGAAATTCAAAAATTGAAATTAACAAATTATGAAATAAGTCATCTTAAATATCATAATTATAACAAATCATAATTATGAGATCAGAAAGTTGAAATTATGACAATTTAAATTATTACATACAAAGTCATAATTATGAGATCAGAAAATTAATATTATTACACAAAATATAAAATATTACATACAAAGTCATAATTATCAGAAAGTTTAAGTGATTACAAAGTCATAATTTGGACTTTTCATATAATTAGGACAAAAATAATTTACAAAACATAATTTGGATTTTTCATATCAGTTATGGCATAGAAAGTCAAAATTATGACAAGTCAATTATGAGATCATAAAGTTGAAATGATGACAAAATTTAAATTATTAAATACAAAGTAATAATTATGAGATAAGGTTCAAATTATAAAATACTAAATCATAATCATGAGAAGTTGAAACTGACAATAACATGTCCAAGTCATCATAATTTTGACTTTTAAATATAATTATGACTTAAAAATAATTTACAAAACATAATTTGAATTTTTCATATCAGTTATGGCATAGAAAGTCAAAATTATGACATGATTATGAGAAGTTAAAATTATGACATTAAAAGATGGACAGTCATAATTTTGACTTTTTATATCATAATTATGACAAAGTCAAAATTAAAGATAAGATACTGAGATTAAAAGATTGTCATAATTGTGACTTTTTGTCAATTATGATTTTTTTCTTATGTTGATGAATTATGCATTAATGACTAAATGTAAGCATAAATATTGAGATACAGTGACTCATTAGCATAAGCCCCGCCCACACGTCACATGTTCAGGAGCGTCTCTCTGTGTGCTCCAGGAGCAGGTGATCCCGCGTCTGCTGCGTCTGCGTCAGGCCGCTGACGAGTCTCTGAGGGCCGCGGTCCGGCAGGCTCTGGCTCTGGTGGGCTTCATCGATCCCGTGAAGAACCGCGGCGTCCGGATCCTGTCCATCGACGGAGGGGGAACCAGGTGATCCGGCCGCTCCCGGACCGTGTGCTGATACCGAGAACACATGCTGACTGTATCCGTGTGTGTTTCAGGGGTCTGCTGGCTCTCCAGACGCTGCGCTGCTTACAGGAGCTGTCGGGGAAACCCGTCCACCAGATGTTCGACTACATCTGTGGCGTCAGCACAGGTCAGACTGACATGAGTATAAAGCCTAGAGATGACCACCGGAGGCGCTGTTGAAACATCACAGTGTGTGTGTGTGTGTGTGTTCAGGTGCGATATTAGGCTTCATGCTGGGCGTTTTACACATGCCGCTGAAGGAGTGTGAGGATCTCTACAGGACGCTGAGCTCTGACGTCTTCAAGCAGAACGTGATCGTGGGAACCGTGAAGATGAGCTGGAGTCACGCCTTCTACGACAGCGAGATCTGGGAGAAAGTCCTCAAGTGAGTCCCAGAAGCCTCTATTAATGTCACAGTCAGACGCCTGTCGCTCAAAGCCGTTTCTGCCTCTGAACAGGGAGAAGATTGGCTCGGACCTCCTGATCGAGACGGCGCGGAACCCAGACTGTCCCAAGGTACAAAGATCCTTCGGTTCCGACTCTGTGTGTGTCAGAGGTGAAAGTGTTAATAACAGTGATCATGTGATGTCTCTCCACCAGGTGGCGGCTGTGAGCACGGTGGTGAACCGCGGTCCTCCAGTGAAGGCCTACGTCTTCAGGAACTACACCCTCCCGGTCGGGGTGCGTTCACATTACCGCGGCGGCTGCCGGCACAAGCTGTGGGAGGCGATCCGAGCGTCCTCTGCTGCTCCGGGATACTTCCAGGAGTTCGCTCTGGGAGACGACCTGCACCAGGTAATCACAGGTTGGACCGTTTGAACACCAGACTAATGTTCACGTCATCCAGAAACACACAGTCAGCACGAGCCGCCTGGAGCACATGATCATGAATCAGCAGAGATGAGGATGAAGCTTTCACACGTCCTCTGTGTCCAGCATTGAGTGCACTGCACTGTTTATTATAAATGATTTATCATTATTGTGTTAAATTCACGTTGAATCAGAATATCTTCTCCTCCTTCTCTCTTCTCTGATGACGAGGGCGGGGCAACCTGTCACTCACATGAGATCCACCAATAGCAAACCACAACCATCCAATCAATTCCGCACAGACAAAATCAAGCCCCGCCCTACATTTGTTCTTGTTTGAGAATCGTTTCACTCGGATATACGACACAATAGAGAAGAAAAGATTTCCCTTTCATGTGACTTCATTTGTCAGTGAATGATTCGTTAGAGTGAATCTCGTTGAGTGACTCTTGAACAGGAGGAGTCATGTGTTTGAGTCTGTCTGTGTTTTGTTGGTGTATATAAAGCCATGCTGTTGTTTGTGCGGCTCAGACTCGGGGCTGGATGAAGTGTTTCCTCCGTCTCTGCAGATTCAGCACTAATTACACTGATCAGAGAGATTATCTGATGAGATCATGTGGTGTTGATCTCATTAACACCACACCATTCACATCCGCTCTGTTCAACACTGTTAATTATGTACTATTATAGTTTTTATTCATATTTTGAATAAGCTTTTGTTTTTATAATTTTAGTTTATTTTTCAGTATTTTTATGTTTCTGTCATTTTTATTAGTTTTACTATATTAAGTTAATTTTTTCATTGTTTCCAGTTAACCTTATTTCAGTCAGTAGCTCAGCAGCATTTCTAATTTTAGTTTAGTTCAGTCTAATATTTATAATTTTTTTATTTAATTTCAGCTTTATTCAGTCAACATGTTCAGTTTCAGTTAGCGATAGTGACCCCGTCCAGCCGGAGACAGGCTGCTGTTTGTTCTCCGTCAGTCTCTGGATCTGAATGAGTTTGACGCGAGCGCTGAGACCGCCGACCGTTATTTCTGCCAGAGATTCCACCTGTAATGTAGTATAAATCACATAACCATGTGACACCGAATCTCAAAGAGACACGTCGCCTCATTTCAGTTTTCATTCATGTCTGAAATAGACGGATGGACGCGTCACATGCCAGAGGAAATATATATCCATTATATATCATATCCACTTAACACAGATTTATTTCACACATGGATCACTTCCGACAGAAGACAATCGTTCATAGATCTGTTGAGTTTCGCCAAAATAACAGCTGTTATTAAAAGTATTATTATTATTATTAAAAACTCATTTAATTTAAGGTGCAGCAGTAATATATTTCTTTATTGATTTGTTTAATTTTTATAGTTTTGAATACTAAAATAAAAATATTAGTTTGAATAATGATTATTATCATTATTATTATAGTAATATATCTTTATTAAATATAGTAATATATCTTTATAGGAATATAATATAATAAAATATATATAGATAGATTTATTTGATTTTTAAAATAAAAAAATATTAGTTTGAATAATGATTATTATTAAATATAGTAATATCTTTATATGAATATAGCATATTAAAATATATGTAGATAAGATTTGTTTGATTTTTAAAAATAAAAAAAATATTAGTTTGAATAATAATAATACAAATCATTGTTATTATTAAATACTATTTTTCAGTAGTAATTTATTTTTATTGATGTGTTTAATTTTTATATTTTATAATATAAAAAAATTAGCTGAATAATATTAATAATATTAATATTGAATAATATTATCATTATAGCAAAATGTCTATAGATAGATAGGTAGGTAGGTTTAGTAATTAATTGTAATTATTTATAAGTATTTATATTATAATAAATATACATTTTATAAATATGTTTATAATTTTTAAATAAAATAAAATTATTAGTTTAAATATTATCATTATAGCAATGTCTGTGAATATAGATAGATAGATATAATATATATACATTTTATAATATTTTTTATAATATATATATATATATATATATATATATATATATATTAGTTAATTTTGTTTAACCAAAATAAAAAGTTTGAATTAAGTTTGAATAATTAAGTGATTAATATTAAATTTATATTTCAGTAGTAATTTCTTCATTTGTTTAATTTTTATATTTTTAAATAATAATAATAATAATATTAATAAATAAATTCTGTAGTCATAGTAAATGTGGAAAAACCCTGTTTTCCTCCTTTTTCCGTCCACCTCTGATCACATGACTGCTGTCGGTGTGTCATCTCTTCCCACGCCGTCGCTCCTCTCGACTCAGAGCTCCTGTCGGTGTGAGAGGGAATTGTGGGTAGGCACAGACTGCAGCACAACGCCGCTCTTGTGTTCGTTCAGTTTCCTCAGATGAGTCAGTGTGTGAAAGTGCTGCTTTGGGTTTCTGCTCCTGGAAAGGACACAGAAGCTTCCCTGAAAAACTACAAACCCGTTTAGTTTCTAATTGGATCTTTTATTTTGAAGTGCATAAGTGAGCCTTCTGTCGTCATGTGACTGAGTCTCAGATGAGCGTTTGAGATCCTCACATCTGCGTCTTTATGAGAGGCAATTAAAGAAGCGATTGACGATCAAGCGCAGCGCGTGAAGAGAAGCAGCAGACCCTCAGCACTGTTACTGAAAACATCACGTTCCTCCTCAGTGATTCTGCCACAAACATCTGAACATCAACATACATTTACTGGAGAAGAGAATGAGTGAAAAACTTGTCAAGAAGAAGCGAGTTTGTGTTTGAATCTAGTCAGTGTGACTCGATGGGTCGGGGCACGAGGTCATCACGCCTCATTATCCAATTACCCCTCCGTGACCTCTGACCTCTGGACTCACAGGCTTCAAATGAGCTTCAAGTTATGTTGATAAAGAATGTGAGAGAAAGAGAGACTTTCTACTTCGATGGAACTGATACATTTTTCCAGTATCTTCAGTCATTTCTCTTCTCCAGTAAATGTCTCTTGATGTAAGAATGACAGAAACTCTGAGGAAGAACATCATGTCCTGCAGCGTGTGTCTGTAGACCGAAGCGTTCAATGATCGGTTTTCTAATTAGGACTGATATAAACTCCTCACAGTTCACTGAACCCTGAGAGACAAACTCTAATGGACAGAGACAGAGATCGTTCGGATCGACTCGTTGTTTTGATGATGAAATCAGTCAGATGTTTTGAGGAAGTTCATGTTAATAGATGAATCTGTATCGCTCTTCACACGTTTTATTTACCAGAATGGCCCTCTATATCTCTTGACCTTTGACCCTGCCGTGTTTGCTGCTTGAGAGAAAGTGACATTAGCAGGCCGCGTGACCTTTGACCTGCCGAACACTGACGGCTTCAGCTGCGGTTTTGACTTTTACCCTGAAGTAGAAGATCATAGTGAAGAGATCGGTGTTATATGAGTATAAATATAGAGACTCATTCATCTCAGCACTCTCTCTCTCTCTCAGTTTGTATCTCTTTTGCGTCTTCTGTCTTTACGGCTGATTTTGGGTCAGTTTGTGTCTCTTTTGCGTCTTCTGTCTTTACGGCTGATTTTGGGTCAGTTTGTGTCTCTTTCAGCTGTTGATAGAGATGAATTATTGATCGTACATGATCGTACAGATTTACAGAGACTGAAGCCTCGTGTGTCGGAGCGATGGGACGCGATACTCTGACGTATCTCAGAGTCAAACTCAATATTCAGCAGGACTTTTTTAATTTATCAGGATTTGATTGGATTGTGAATGTTGTGCTGTGATATTATTGGTTTATAGTTATTTCCCCGCCCACATGGCCTTGATGACATCAGCAGGTACAGTCGGTTAATGATTTTTAGTAATGTATTATGTTACAATCAGAGCTGTTGTGATTTAGGAGGATAGTGATCGTTTATGAAGAGGATGTGATTCGTCATTACTGTGATTGACAGCTGTCTAACTGATGATATCACACTGGACTGAGCACTGTGACTCAGAGCAGAGCATTATGGGTAAAAACACTGCAGCGATCTGCACCTTCAGTGTAAAAAGCTAAAATACTTCAGTTAAACTTTTTTTTTTTTCCCCAAATCCCTTTTTCCTGTTTAAATTATTCTGGATTCCTTAATTTTTAATAATCAAAAAGCATGTCTAATAAAATTAAGAATTTAATAATTTATTAATTTTTACAATATACAAACATTTCTGCCAAAATACCACCGTTACTACAGTAAAATCAGAGTAAATCAATATGGTTTAGGATCTTATCTTGATGGCGGCGCTGCAGGAATGTCACAGAAACTCAGAGATCTTCACAACAACCCGCCAAAATAAAAGTTTGGTTTAACTTGAGGAAATGATGAAAGACAACACAGGTCTTATGCCTTATGAGAGCTTTTATCTTTCAGAAATCCTGTGCTGTCTGTTATAATTTTTCTGGATTTAATACAAATTTATTATCAAAAATGGTGGCAATCAAATGAAGGCATAAAACATTAACAAATCAAATGAAAGTTGAACTATTCCTTTCATTTTTGGCAAACAAAGTGCTGAGGTTTAATGTTAAAAATGAATATTCTTTAAAATACAAAGTTTTAATTATTTCTGTCATCATTTCTTCAAGTTAAACCAAACTTTTATTTTGGCGGGTTGTTGTGAAGATCTTTGTGTTTCCAAAGTCTGTGACATTCCATATTATACAGTAAATCATCACACTACCATCAAGATGAGATACTAAACCATATTGATTTACTCTGATTTTACTGTGGTAACGGTGGTATTTTGTCAGAAGTGTGTGTTTTTGCCGTGTGTTGATTTCAGATGTCAGATGTTGTGTCAGATCCGCCGTGTTTCTGAACTCAGACCTCGTCTCTTGTTCTCTGAAGCGCTCCCGATGATGAAAGGGTCGTGGTCCCGCGGGTCTCGTTCTCCACCGGCGCTGCGGGTCCCCAGACGGCTCGGGCCCCGCGGGTCTGTGCGCTAATGAGACGCTGCGTTTGAAGCTCCTGCTCCGTTCAGAAACACACACACATCCTCAGACTGGACCTGATGATTTCTCTTTCTCCTGCAGATACTCATGAGTTTTATAATAAATGATAATCAAGTAAAGCAGCAATAGTCATTCTTACGTTTACTTGATAAAAATCAGTGCAGATTTGACAGAAAGTCGTGTATCTAATGCATTCTTTACAGGGTTGATGAAGGTGATTTAAGGAGGCGATGGGTGACACTGGTGTTGTGTGTCCGCAGGACGGCGGGATGCTGGTCAACAACCCCACGGCTCTGGCCATCCACGAGTGTCAGTGTCTGTGGCCGGACGTCCCGCTGCAGTGCGTGGTGTCTCTGGGGACGGGACGCTTCGAGAGCGCCGGCAGCAACAGCGTCTCCTTCACCAGCCTGAAGACCAAACTCACCAACGTCATCAGCAGCGCCACCGACACCGAGGGTCAGATAAACTCACTGACTGTATCATCACCCACGCCAGCGCACGATATCCATCTGCTCATATAAGAGCTGCGGTTCTGTCGTCTGCCGCTTTAAATGAGTGGATTCTGATTGGCTAGTTATAGTTATCATCCTTGGTGGTCACATGACAGCATGTGAAATGATTGACAGCTGAGTTCTGTCAGTAATGCAGTGTTCATACAGCAGCGCTCGAGATTAAACACGATCCCAGATTAACTCCCTCCTCCTGATCACACAGGCACATAAATGACTCATTTGATTCATCCTTCAGTGAATCACTCTCTCTCTCTCTGTGTTTCAGAAGTGCACACTATGCTGGACGCTCTGCTCCCTCCGAACACGTACTTCCGCTTTAACCCGTTCATGAGCGAGGAGGTGGCTCTGGACGAGAGGCGGGGCGAGAAGCTGTCGCAGCTGCAGACCGAGGCGCTCCGGTACCTGGAGAGGAACCAGGAGAAGCTGAGACGGGCCGTGGGCGAGCTGAACCGAGACAAGAGATCCGTCCAGAGCCTGACGGAGCGGCTGCGGCTCAGAGCGCTCATGTACGGGCTGTAGGGGAGCACAGCCTTCCCATGATCCTCCTGCACACACCACTGAGTCTGACGCTCCTCAGGTCTGGGAGTCATGAGGGAGACGATGATTTTACTGAAACACAGTTCACATTCAATCAACAGAATTTTACACGTTAAATGCAAATAATAATAATAATGTCCAGTAGAAAATAAGAAGAAAAAGTCAAGTCAGCTTTATTTCTACAGCGCTTTATACAGTACAGATCGATTCACAGCAGCTTCACAGTGATAAACAGAATAACTGATGCAAACTTCGTCAAATATGAGACCGTCGTAAAGCAGCTCTACAGAACACAATAGAGTCATTATTCAGATCAATTCAGTTCAGTGTTGATTCAAATCAGTTCAATGTTGATTCAGTTCAGTTCAACATTGATTCAATTCAGTTCAGTGTTGATTCAAATCAGTTCAATGTTGATTCAGTTCAGTTCAACGTTGATTCAGTTCAGTTCAACGTTGATTCAGTTCAGTGTTGATTCAGTTCAATGTTGATTTAGTTCAGTGTTGATTCATTTCAGTTCAATGATGATTCAATTGAATTCAGAACTGGATAAAACATTTAAAAGACACTTAATATTCAGTAATATTGATTTGACTGCACTGACACTATCAATGAGAAACAAACTGAGCTGAATAATGATGATTCATTTTGATGAAGTTTGCATCACTGATTCTGTTATTTTCCTGTTTAATTCTGTGAATCAGTCTGTAAATCTGACTGGGCTTTTGTAAGCTGCTGTCGATCAAGAGTTTGAATTAGAAACGAGTCCTGATGTGATCTGATTCTAACATTGATAATGATTAAATTAGTGTAATTAATGATCATAAAGACTGACGACAGATGAATTCTGAACGCACTTTAACCTCACGTTTGATCATTTATAGTGTTTTGACTGAGAGATGATGTATTTCTACAGGCAGCTCATATCTTTACAGTATAAACACACACACACACACACACACACACGACTGATCTCGACCTCTGCATGTGTGAGAAACACTACAGGCTGACCTCTGACCTCTATCCTGACCTCTGACCTCTGCTGACACTCTACCTGTTAGATGTCGGCTGTATTATTGATCTCATTTTTAATTATTTGTTGCCTTTGATTCTGACTCTCTCTCTGTTTGATCCACATTATTTTTAACGAATGCAGTCATTTGTGTCGAGGCTTCTGGTTTCATTCACTTCCAGTTATTTATGATCATATTAAGTTGTTATTGTAACCATAAACACACTGCTCTGGTTTTTTAGCATAGTTTTACCATTTACTGCACTTTGTCTTTCTTCTAGTTATTTATCTAAAGAGGATAATGAATCTGCAGTCTCACATTCACAGAAAAGAGCTGAAAATAATGTGGACGAAGCTCATATTTAATATAATATATCATATTTCATGTGTGTGTGTGTGATTCAATCACATTAGAGACGCACAGAATCAGTTTGAGTGAATTCAGTGAATGACAGGACGAATCGATGAAGTAATCTCCAGAAAACACTGAAGACTGATGAAGAGCTGCTGTGATTTAGTTTGAGATTGTTTTGATCCTGATATTTCAGTATAATAAAAAAATTATTTATTTGCGTTTTTGTCTTTTCTTCTGAACTACATCAGTGTACAGTTAGTGTATGGAGTTTCTGTACTAAACTCAGCTCACACTCACACACACACACACACACACACTGATGTGAGTGCTGGTGGTCAGTGACACTGATGTCTTTTATCAGATATTAAGATAAAATCTGTCTGAAGAGCGACTGATCATGATTTGAGACTCGTTTGATATAATGAATCATCATAATTTGCTGTATTGATGTGAAACACGACTGATGATGAAAGATGTTGAGGTGAATGTTTCACACTATCTGATCATTCATCTATAATGAATCTAGTAATGGCTAGAGGATGTTTGTCTGGATTAACCAATCAGCTTCCAGCACCATTAGTTGATTTAATGAGCGCGAGGGGATCTGTTGTGTTAGTAGATTAAAGTGAGGTGTGTGTGTGTGTGTGTTTCTGTCTTGTTTTCCAAACACTCTTAAGATACATTTACTAGAGAAACAAAATGACTGAAGATATTAAGACTAGTTTACTGGGAAAAAAAATGTATAAAAATGAAGTGAGTTTGTGCATAAAACAGACAAATATCTGCCAATGGGGTCAGAAAACTCTTCTGGAGTCAGTGTGGTTCTTCTCAGCACAAACTCTGTGGACATGAATCACAGATCAGAGCTCGTTCAGAATCGATGGAGGTCAGTGTTGTCTGAACACGTTTCTTCTTCATGTTCCACAGAAGAAAGAGAGTTGTGCAGGTGTGGAACGACATGAGGGCGAGTAAACGATGATAGAACTCTTATTTTAAGATGAACTAACCCTTTAAGATCAGTGATTCAGCTGTGTGTTCGTTTTAGGAAGCCGATCACATGGATGTGACTATTGTGAGTCAAAGTTATAGCGCCACCAACTGGCAGCAGGAAGTGTGTCACTTTCAAAATGCTTTTTTGCTTTTTGTGAAAGGATTCTTGATATCTTAAATACTGTTGCCATGGCAACATGTCAAACTTGGGTGTTTCTGAAGCTCTTAGTATGCTTCAAATTGCATGAAACTCGTCGGCCAGTAGACATGGGCAAAGCCTTAGAAATGAGTGTGGAGGAGGGGCTCTACAGTGCCACCTTCTGACAAAACGGGGGGTTAGTCTTATCTACAGTCACCAAACTCAGTACATATATTTCTCTTGTTAAGCCGGACAACTTTCTAATTTAGTCATTAGCTCGGACCAACAGGAAGTCAGATATTTTGGTCAAACTTGGTCAACACTGAGGATGCTAAATTGCCAACGATTATAGGATATCTCGAACATTGTTGCCATGGCGAGGGACAGGCGCCCATCATCGCTGCTTGCAGCTATATTTTACATTAGATGCTTTGTTAACACTTTCTATGAAGCCCATGCTTATAATGTATTATAGCTCCATTTATACTTATTTATAAGTAAGTATTACTATTTTATAAACATATTTATAAAGACTTATTACTGCATTATAAGAGCAGTTATAGTTACAATTATATTATTTTTATAATTACGTATAAGCCATGCATTACAGGTAATTACTGATGCTTTTATCACAAACATCACAATCAATAAGCATCAATATTCACAGCACACAATGCCAAGGTTGAAGAATAAACTAGCACTCAGTCTGTCTGAACTCAGATCTGCTGAGTTTTGACAGTTTTAATTGGACGCAGACGATGAGAATGACTGCAGGCAGCGGCCAATTATACAGCGGATATGGACAGGCATCCCATGATCCCTTCCAGTTATAATGATTGGGACCTCAAGAGGCTGATGGGGAAAATGCTGAGGGAAAAACTGGACGATTTGAGGGATTTTGCTGTAATGTCTCGGATTAACGCACAGGCTTGACTAGGCTGCAGCTTGGGGCCCCACGTGTGCAGGGGCCCCGGATTGGCCAGACCTTTTTTTTTTTTTATAATTTTAAATTTACTTCAGCGTGAACCAATAAGAAACATTACAAAAAAATAAGCAGGTGATTGGATAGATGTGACATTTGGTTCACATCTGTCCAATCAGCTGCTGATCAAATCATGTCAATCATTTTCATTTACGTCACTGCTATTGCTAGAAGGCATAGCGGCAAAATGTCCGGAAGAAAGTACTGGAGCACAAAAAAAAAACGGAAAATACAAAGATTAAAAGAACAACATGAGCAAGATATACTGAAAAAAATCCCTAAATTGACTTGATACTTAAAGGCATTGGATACATCAAGACAGAAGTGGAGAAGGTCGTGAGGGAGAGATAACGGCAGGAAATCCAAACATTCGCCTGTCATTCATCGACCTCAAATACAGCTTATCACTTGAAACATGAAAGTAGTAGAAACTTTACAAGTCCGCTAATGTTGGCCTAGTCCTAGATAAATGTGCGCTATTATCTGGTGTTCGTGTGGAGAGCGCGCTCGCTGCGTGACATGAAGGCGCCGGTGCGATCGCTTAAAATAATCATTTTGGTCATACAGATAAGAGTAATACAAAATGTAAAGGGTCCACTTTTATTTCTGTAAACTCACAATAACAACAAAACGTTGTGCTTTTGTAAAATGAAAACAACCAGGATGCGCGTTCTGCCATCTCTGTGAAATTGAGCACACAACAAACATGAACCGTACTTCCCTCACAGACACGAGAAATATATCTGTAGACAGCTTGAAATGTCTACTTTTAATCAAACCAATTCAAATGGAAAATAAATATTCTCAGATTATGTTATCTGTATGAAACATGCATAAATGCTCGTCCACTACTGCGGATATGACGAATCATCATCGTAGTCTTCATCTGCAGCCGAAAACAGAAAAAATATCAATACATTATTAAAATGTTTAGAAAGTCTCCTCGCTGTTTATTTACTACACACTCATGATCATTACGTTTGCCGGTGTGCGCTGTGGCAAGTTTTGTGCGTGCGCTTAAGCACTGATTAGGTATCATATATTGGTTTATTATATATGATTTATGATGATTTTCAGTTTCCCATTTTACCTGGTGGTAATTGTCTTACTGTGGTGGTCCACCAGTTGAAGGAATGTAGAGGAAACACTGTAGTATCGGCTGTCTCAATGTGTGTGTGTGTGTGTGTGCCAGTTAACCTTAATATTTGCCATGTGTGGACCATTTATGGCACTAAATACATTTTTCCAGTAAAGCATAATGATTAAGGGGGGCCTCACACAAAGAGCAGCCTAGGGGCCCCTGACCACCTTAATCCGCCCCTAATAATGATGATGTGATCTTCATCTTCTGTCTTATGCACATACTACAGGACAATGAGAAGTTATGATTTGTTTTAAATCACACTAATATATAATATTTTGAATCATTTTTGGTTCCTCAAAGAACTTCTCAGTGATCAGTTCTTAGAAGAACCATTTCATGTAAACAAATTCAGTATGTTTATGCAGACTCATGCGCTCAACTGTATATATTCTGCTTCTTTTCATCAGTCCTGTGGTTCATTGATCTGTTGCACAAGAGACTCGGTTCAGTGAACTCGTGAATCAGTATCTGATGGAGTGTTTACGGCTCTGTTCTCAGACGGGACGCCTGGGTGAGTTCAGATTGAATTCTGGGAAATCTCCAGTGATGTTTTGCTCGTCCCGCTGCATCCAGTGAGAAACCTCAAAACAAGCTCGTCAGCTCAGGCTGGTGGAGCACTGCGCGTCCCCGCGAGAGAACAGCGCGCACCCGAGATCCGCGGGCATTTACTGGAGATGAGCGCGCGGAGAGTCCAGTCAGTCGCAGCGCAGGACAGAGACAGTCACAGGACCGCAGACCAGAACCAGGACCAGGACCAGGACCGAGCGGGTTTCAGTAGGTCAGTAGCTGATGTTTTATATAATATCTCTCGGTTTAATCGCGTGATTCATGAGTTTTGTGCGGAGAAACGCGCAGCTGTCAAACGCTCGGGACCGCTGGACTGTAGAAATGTGTTCAGAATTGCTCAATTCTCGTTTTTCACATGATAATGAGGTAAATTATGTGAGATGTGTTATTTTATGAGGTAATATCCTCTCGTGTGCTGCAGATGTGACGGTTTCAGGCGAGACTTCTCTCTTATTTTGGCTCATTTATGTGAGTTTATCTCGTTTATTAATCAGTTTATCTGTCAGACTGTAATGAAATAACATGTCTGTAATACTCTACCCGTGTTGTGTAGTGTTGTGTAATGTGATGATGTTGTAGTAGTAGTTGTGATGTTGTGTTCAGGTGACGCGAGCAGGTGCGGCGCGGGAGCGCGCGCGGTTTGAATCAGATTATATCCGATTATTTTCATTTGTGACAGACTTTTCCCCCCCAGATTTAATGTGAAAGCCAACAGTGTTATTTAAATTAGGGCCCGGGTCAGGATTAGAGCGATGGTTTTGTTTATAAGCTTAAAACTAAAGCGTTCCTTCTGGTACAAGTTTTTTTGTAACTTGTTTTACTAGTCAGAATAGAAGAAAACTAGTCCTATGAAAAAGTTATATTAATATATATATATATATATATATATATAATATTAATTAAAATGAATACATCTATATAACCTTATATCTAACACAGCTGTGTATAAGGGTCATTCTGAAGAATTGGTTCAAAGTCAGAGTTGGAAATGTCTTTTTCCACAGATTTTGTATGTATGCAGATTGTATAATATCCAAGGTACACATTTCTAGTAATTGTGCACTTAATTCTCATATTTTATTTTCAGAAAGTTTTGGAATATTTTTCCTCTCCCCAAAGTTGTCACTACCGAAATAATTTAATAAGAAGGGTTACATTGACCTATTATTATCTGTCTTGTAAATATATTTTTTGCTATTTTTTAAAAAGTTTTCACAGGTAAATCAATAACAGTTACAATTTTAACAATATTTCAAGTGTAATTTATGAGATCTTTCTTTGTAAAAGTCATAAAGTTTATCAAACTGATTTCAAAGTGAAGGATTGATTAGTTTGAATAAACATTGAACCAAACACTATAATAACATCTTACTTGATCATTCAATATACTTTATTTTTGACAAAACATCCCATGTTTCGGTCGTGACTGCACATTTCCAGTAGTGACAGTAATGTGTTGGTAGTGACCACATCACATGACAGGATTTAACTCACATACTAAAACATACTAATATTCTAATGATTTCCATAACTGTACTAAAATTGTGTTTATTTCCCTCAAATAACTGATTATTTGTTCCCTTTTGTCACTACCAAAACAATGATGTCATTACCGAAACAGTCACGACCAAAACATGTTTCTGTAGTGACTTTTAAGCCTAGCTCAAAGATGCTAGTCAGCACATGTTAGCTAACACAGTTCTGTACAGTTATACACACATAAAAACTAAATTTAATGGAATAACACTAAAAAAAAACAATGATGTCACAACCGGAACTTCATCACACGTTTCGGTCGTGACTGTTTCGATTTTCAGACTTTTGAACACATTTAACTCAGAATGATGGACCTATCTACTGTAAAGAGAGGCTGTGAGAGGGAGGAATGATCAGAAATGTAGAAGTGTGTTAAAATCAGTCTCAGCCAATGGACACACTGTTCCGGTAGTGACATGAACATGAGGGACACATTTTTTATATAAAGTTTCATGATTTGAAAATAAAATATAAAATAGATGTTTTTTAACTTCATTTTGTTTTTTAAAGAAAAATCAAAAATATATTTTAAAAACAACAATGGAAAAAATTGCAAAAATTATTTCAATGTCATTTTCACAAGTTGAAATTTAGGGGTTAGGGTTCAGGACAGACTCCTCCCAGTTGAAAGTACCCAATAAATGATGATTTTATATATATTAAGCTTACTGATATTTTAAATCTTATTGTGGGATTCAGTAGATAATACAAATATCTTAGTAAACATCTAAAATTTGAATACTTAAATGATTTTAAATGTGTTTTTTGGATGTGGCACAGCACCAGTTCTGGAGAATGTACACATTGTTTTCAAATGTCCAAATGGGGTCATGTTTAGCTAACTTCTGGGGATCCACACACACACACACTGCATTCCATTACTGGGTCACATCTCCCAATTAATACAATGCTAATGAGTGAGACGGTTCATTGTCTGCCGCGCCGGAGCTTTTCAATAGCAGCTCAACCGTCACGCCGACAGATCCCAGTCTTCCCGACAGTATTTGGGACAGCGAATGACTGGAGACTGTGTTTGCAGCGTTGGCAGAGCGAATATGTTTCATGATGAGCTCATTTCGGCTTCCCAGCGATCCATAACCGGCAGATGGGCCGCATTAGACGAGGCTCCGCAGACACGTGTGTGTGTGTGTGTGTGACAGGAGCGTATGATGCTCATGGGAAAGAAGCGTGTCGTGGGAGGAGCGGCTGGACGTGAATGCCACTGTGGGATGCTGAGGCATGCTGGGTATTCTGCATGAAGATGACAATAACTCTCTCACACTCGTGACGTCATCACAGATTCCTCTCATATTAATATAATCATCAGCTCTGAGAGTCAGGAGGCGATCTCTCTGTTCGACTCGGCCTGCTTTTGTCACTGTCTGTGAAGTAGATTCTTCCTCTCCTGGACGGGTTTGATTCTTAAAGTCTAAAAATACCTGCACATATGTCATCTGACCCTGAACCGAGCTGAGCCAAACACAGATATATTCAGCATTTTCATAACAGTGAGTTTATATAAATGAGCTCAAACTCTCATCTGATTCAGAGAATCTGAGATGATTTAAAGATCTCATCATGTTTATAAATGAAATGATGTTCATATTCTCTGGATGATCCTGATTAATGCATTTATTCCTGTTTTACACGATTTCTGTTTCAGGGTGTCTGACTCTGATTTGCATGCAATTATAATATCTCTTTCAGCATCTTTATAAGGCATATTAATATTTAAGAATGAGTTTGAGTTGCTGTGAGAGCGTTCCGGTCCTCCTGATTGGTCAGTGTCTGTTAGATCAGGTGATGTATTTCCTGTGTTTATGAAGTGTTTATGTCAGGTTATGAGGATAATCTACAGGCAGCTGATCAGTATTGACATTATGTCATGTGTGAGAGAGAGTGTGTGTGTGTGTGTGTGTGATCACTGAGGAGGGGGACACGCAGGACAAAGACGGTCTGTGTGTGTGTGTGTGTGTGTGTGTGTTGGTGGGGTGGTTGTTCTCGTCTTTATCTTCAGTAGCAGTGTGTGGGGCTTCTTAAGTTCAGCAAGAAGCGGAGCTCTGGAATTTTCTGTTTAGGGCTTCCCAGCATGCTCCGCTGCACTCTGAGTGACCTCTGAGTGACAGATGATTTAGGACAAATGACCAGCGCATTGATGATGTCACTCTGTGACGTCTGTCCATCACCTCAGCAAATATGAGTGATAATCATTTACAGTCAATCATGTCGAGAAGAAATATGAAGCATCAATTTATCTTAAAGTATTTCTATTATTTTCCCTATTTTTCCCCTAATTTTTTTGTTTTTATTAGTCAATTTATTTATTTATATTTGTATTTATTTATTTTTAATGTTTATTTAAATATTTTTAATTTATTTATTAATGTAAATATATTTAAATTAATTAATAATTTATTTATTTTTACACAGTTTTTGGACCCCGGTTTGAAAGCCCGTTGTCTCTAAATCTAAACGAGGCAGAACATCAGCATGTGCATCACTATAAATGTGACTCTTGTGTTTATAAACTGAGAGACGAGTGGAAATGATTTTCTGTGGTGATGTTCAGTGTGTCACAGATACTGTAGATAAAGTCGTGATGTAGTTCAGTGTGTTTGAACAGGCTGTGATGATCATAATAAATCTGCAGAACAACACAGAGACGCTCCCTTCAGCCTCTCCAAATCCTCCTCAAATTTGCATAATCTCAAGAGGCCCGACACACACACACACTCACTCACTCACGCACACACACACACACACACACACACACACTCACACACACAAAAAGAAAGAAAAGAATCAAGATGGCGCCTCCGTTTGTGGCTTGCCATCTTCGTCTCCTACAGTACTTACTTGTTTTAGTCCTTATTTTATACTTTTGAATTCAAGGCAGTTCAACCGTGAGAGTGTACGATCATCTGACGCTCCTCGGCTGAAGATGGGAGCGCTGCTGCCTTACACAGAGCTTGTGTCCATCTTTCTCCTCCTCCTCCCGTACTCCACACGGCTCCGGAGGGTTAATGAAGGCCTTCTGAAGCGAAGCGATGCGTTGGAGTTATGAAGTCAAATATTGAGCCAGACTGCCTTCCGTATTTAACGTATGAAGAAAGTGTAAAACTCTCTCAGTTCACAAAGCTTACGCTACGTCCTACAGCTTCCCTATTCAACTTATGGAAGTTCAGAACTTGCTTCTCTTCAGAAGGCCTTTATTAACCCCCGGAGCTGTGTGGAGTACGTTAATGATGGATGGAGGCACTTTCTTCAGCTCATTCTCGTTGATCCCGTTCACTGCCATTATAAAGCTCGGATGTGTCAGGATATTTATTAATATATCTCTGATTATGTTCATCAGAAAGAAGAAAGTCAAATACACCTAGGATGGCTTGAGGGTGACTTTCCTCTAGAGCTGCTGTACAGCCAAAACAAAACCTGTTATCACTGTGAAGCTGCTGTGAAACAATCTGTATTGTGAAAAGCGCTTTATAAAAGAAAGTGACTTGATGAACCATGAAATAAACTGCAGTAAATTCTTTACAGCAGAAAATATTCTATAATTCTCCCTGTTGTTTGTGTTTTATGAATGACAGTGTGTTTGTTGGTGAAACCTCTGCTAGTGTTCAGGACGAATGACTTCATTTGAACTGAATGAAGTGTTTTGGTAGTTTTACTGCATTCTGAATGTGAAATTAACTGCTGTGAAGCTGGAAGTTGGTTAGAAGAACTGTGTGAAGAGTTGAGAAGAAATGACCCAAATATTGAGAAATGTGTCCCAGAAATTGAGAAAAAAGTCACTTATTCATCACAATTTATAATTTATTAATATATATTTTATTTTAAGTCTCCTGTGCCTCCTCTTAGTCGTAATCATAGTAGTCTCTGTGGAATGAAAAAAAGAAGAGTTTTTAAAACAGGCCATTTTTAATTATGTTCATTTATATGTATAGCGCTCTTCACCATACATTACTCTAGAGTGATCTGTGATCAGAGGAGACTGTGTCCAAGTTATTATGTACATCTACAAATCACACAGTTAGCTAATAATGTATTAATTTAAGGCAGAAACAATGAGCTCATTGCAGTAATGAATACATGTTTGTTTACTAATGATATAGAGAAATGTAGCATTGGTGCAGATCTTTTTACAGAGTTTTAATCTTAAATCATGACACGACTTGAAGATACGGCATTATATTGTTTCTGAGAAAGGTGAATCGGCTCATTTTAATCTGGAACTGAATGAACGTTTTTGGAAATGAATCAAAGGAAGAAGTCTCTACTAATCTAGAGAAACAGATGGGAAGGAAAATGACACTCACGGCTGGCGAGCAGATCCACCGTAGCGCTCGCTGTACGGTTCTTCATGGTCATATTAAAGATCCACTTTCCTGCAGAGATCATCTCCAACTCTAAATCAAGCACGCCTGAAACAGCTCATCAAGGTCTTCAGGATTACTAGAGAGACACAGGCCGTGAGTTTGATCAGGGTTGGAGCTGAACTCTGCAGGAAAGAGGATCTTGAGAACCCCTGGTTTACACCACCAAAGTCACTGCTGAATTTGCACATATAGTGTTGTCATGTGGAACCAGCTATTGTCAGGATGGACCAAATCTCGTTTAATTTAATGATAAAGACTTGTATCCCATCAATCCTTGTAGTTAAGGGGTTTAGATCAAGTGCAGGCCCTCGAATCTGGATTCTGCTTTCAACAGTCAGACCTCAACTTAAAAAAGTGAGTCTAGATTCATCTATGCTCTCCAATTTCTGAATAAAAAATAAGTCAGGCATTTCAGTCAGGCTTTAGCAGCACAGTACTGAAACGGCTCAAAGTGTTAAATGACATTAATCTAATGGTCGACTCGCTCAGTCAGTTGTAGCTCCGCTGCGATGACTCTTGATCCAGCTTCATGCAGTGTTTCTGCAGGTCGTTCCTCTGTTTGACGCAGGTCTGTAGATCTCACAGCATCTGTCTTCTGTTTGTAACGTGATGCTGAAGCTCACAACGACTCGGGTTCCTCTCATTCTGAACCGCAAGAAACAAGAATAAAATTGACTCGAGTACTGCGACATTTCTGTGGACGCTAGTTATGTCCAACAAAACTGAACATTAAACACTGTCATGTAAATCTGCAGACGTGTGTGTTTTAGGGTTTGTCCATTAGGCTGCTGCTGTTTGTTGTTGTTGTTTACATTAATGTGGCGAGAGCGGGAAGAGCATTGAGCAGTAATGCAGGTCTGATGGACAGATTGACTCTGTGGGGAAGATCTCAGATTACAGATGGAAGGAGAGAAGCACAGCAGAAAGAAAACACCTCGCGCTTACTGCTGTGTGCGTGAGAGTGTGTGTGTGTGTGTGAACAGCGAGGGGTGTTTAATCCAGAGACTGTGACAGCTTGGCTCTCTCCTGCTTTCACTGCTGCACTGAGACCAATCAGCCTTTATTCACGTCCAGAGGAATCATGGGAAACTTCCAATCAAACCAACTGGAGCTGATCTGAGAACAGTTTTGCTCAGATTTCATAGGAAAGAAAATAGTATTAAGCTAGAAAATACATCACACTGCAAAAAAATATGTTCTTCCTCAGTATTTCTGTCTTGTTTTCCAGATATTTGTGCTGGAAAACAACAAATATCTGTCAGTGGAGTCAGAAAAATAATATTGTCTTCCTTTTGAATTAAGTTTATTATTCTGACTCCATTGGCAGATATTTGTTCTTGTTTAAAGCACAAACTCACTTGATTTTCATACATTTGTCAGTCATTTAGCTTCTCCAGTAAATGTATCTTGATGTTTAGATAGAAAACAAGACAGAAACCCTGAGGAAGAACATCATGTTTTGTCCCGTCGGTGGGTAACAATGCAGGTCTTGTTTTGTTGTTCCATTGCTGGTTGGAATCATAATCTCCCTCCTCTAATCTTCGTCTGGGCTTGGAAATGCTTATAAGAGATTGAGGTCAAAAACCCATTAAAATCAGCACATTAGAGCTGAATCAAATGAAAAACCCTCCACACATCAATCAGGAGAGAGCGAGGAGGTCACATGACTCGGGGGATTCGAACAGGCCAATCAGAGAAGGCGTGAGGACAATAGGTATTAGTGCTGTTCTTCAGGAGCCTAATTCAGTCTGTCAGCTGTGACTCGCTCAGATTCACACTGATCCGGGATCAGCGGCACGAACACGACCCACGCCACGCTACACCAGCAGCACAGCTCTCAGATCAGTGTTACAGTGTTACAGTGTTGCTTTCATCCTGCGTTCTAACTGTATGTATTTATACCATATTATGTTATTAATTTGAACGGTTATTCTTTATGAAACAGTATGTGTGTGGATTAGAAACAAAACACAAGCAATAATCCTCAAATCCTCCTCTTCTTGGAGGTATATTCCTTAGTGATTAATAGATTAAGTAATTGATTGGTTATAATATTCAATCAAAGCTGAAGGTTTTCTCTTGTTTTTCTGCTCCTGCAGTTCTTCAGATGGAACAATAAGACATGAATCTTGTGTAACTGGATCTCCTTCAGCGTCTCTAAGTGTAACGGATGTAGGCCGGTAAGAGCTGTGCATGTAAAACTCACTCCCCTGATCTCAAGAGGCGCTCTAGCGAGTTGTGACTGACGCTAGAGACTCTTTAGCCTCCTCGTTAGAAGGCATGACTCCCATGCCAGGGACCCGGGTTCGAGTCCCGCTTAGAGCGGGCGGTTCAAACAGGGGTTACATGAGCATCTCTGTCTGAGTTTGATTGCATATATCGGCTGATGACCTTGGATACGCTTTAAACCGAGAGCAGGAATCATCTTGTTTGTGTGTAATTAATCAGTACGGCACTAAGAGCAACTCCTCCAGCTCTCCTTACACTGCGTTCATGTTTGTCAGAGACTCGATTCTCACTGTCTAAGACGTTAATTCAAGTCCAAGTCTTGAGGTGACAGATCCGAATTAATGTTTATGAGTTGTTTGAGCTGTCATGTTGCTGAAGTGAGTTTGTGTCGCTCATCACCTCGTCATCTTGCTGTGATCCTGCAGCTTGGCAGAAGCTCTGAACATCTTCAGCTAATAGTGAAAGTCTCTTTGTGACCGCAGAGAGTAATGTGTGTTTGGCCTCGCATTCAATCTGTATTCAACCCGACCAATGATTGAACCAAAGCAGGACTTCTGATTGATTTATGAGACACAAACTGAATCTCAGATGTCTTCAGATTCATGTAGTTTCATGAAGTCGATCACAGTAAACACACTTGAATCCAGCTGGAGAGAAGTGGAGCATCGTGAGCACATTATCAGCTTTATCTGTCTCTGAAACTCTTTTATTGGAGAGTCTGTTCGCTCCATATGGATGCTGGGAAACGGGTGGCTTACAGATGTGATCTCAGACAGCTGGAGAAATGAACAATCCCACAGACGCAGTGAGATTAGGACCATGATCCTCTGCTCTGACATTCAGCCCTCTTAACCCCGTTTTAAGCCCGTCTTGAGCAAACCTGTTCAGAATCGCTGGAGGAGGATGTAACGCTGACGTCTGAAACATTTAGTTTAGTTTAGTTAGCTGCTCCATTGGGTCTAATAAATAAACTTGCAACAATTAAAAACAAATAGGGGGGGTGCAAAAATATATCTTTAGAAAATATGAGATTTTTTTTTAAGCAAATGTGATTTAAAAAAAAATTCTGAAGAAAATGTGTTAAATACTGTATATAGGCCTATTTACTGTATTTTTTTATTTTTTAAATATAGTTTCTGTAGAAAATGTGATATATGGTATGTTATGTTATTTTAAAATGGTATGGTATAGTCATTTAATGTTGTTTATTTATTTTGTACATTTTCTTGAAGAAGATTTTTTTTCTTTTTTCATGACAAAAATCACATATATATACAAATATATATGATATTTTTTATTCATTTTGAATTGTTTTTTAACATATTTATGAAGAGAGTGTAATATATATATATACAGTGTGTATATATATATATATATATTTAATTTAAAAAAAAATCTGAAAAAGATGTAATATATATTACTTATTTATTTATTATTTGTTATTTATTTATTCATACCTAAAGAATATGTGAAATATATATTATATATACATATAATTTATATTTTTAATATTCTAAACCATTTTCTGAAGAAAATGTAATATATACGGTGTGTGACATTTATATATATATATATATGTGTGTGTGTGTGTGTGTGTGTGTGTGTATTATTTTATTTATTATGTTTCATTTATTTACTTATTCCTGAAGAAAATGTTATTTAAAAATGTTTTCTGAAGAAAACGTGATATATTTTTAATTTTACAGATTTTTTTTTACATATTTCTGAAAAAGAAAATTATATATATATAATTTTCTTTTTCAGAAATATGTAAAAAAAAAAAATCTATAAAATTAATTATATATTTCTGAAAAAGAACAGATATATTTCAGAATTTATTCAGAATATTTCAGAAATATATAAAAGTTATATACATAATATATTTCTGAAGATTTGTTTTCTTTTTCATTTTCTAAAGATGTAAGCTTGACTTCCACATGATCCTGTGTGTGTGTGTGATTGTCAGAGCGTTGCTGTGTCTTTTAACACATTGCCATGTGGTTGCTAAGGTGTGTGGGTGGTTGCTAGGTGGTTTAGTGCTGGCACTGCGTCCTCAAATCTGTACATATCCTTTACAAACTCAAGAACCGGTTGAGTAGTTTAATCAGTGCTTGTACACTAATTGTAAGTTTCCTCATTAATGCCGAGGGATTCCCTTCGGCTCTGTGTTTTCCTGCTTTAATGGCTTCTCCTGGGAATCTCCATAGGGGTCCGTAGGAAGACTGATCCGGATACTAGAGATCCAATTTGCTATTATGCAGCGGGTGAAAAGGTTGTGTCCGCACACACCCCTCTCGGAGGAACTGGAGACGGCTGGTTTTGTTAACCTGAAACGTGAGCTCTGCTCCGTGTATCCGTCTCTCTTTAATTTCCACTCGTTTCATTGGGATGTGGTGGGAGTCGATGCCGCTCCCGTGTTTGTGTGAGTTCATCTGGGCTGGTTAGTGGAATTGAACGGGCCCGACTGTGATTGGATTCTCCATGGTGGAATAAAATCCAATTATACGTGCGGCGCCTGCGGTCGGAGCGCTGGATTATGATTCTGCGAGAGACTGATAAATACAGCGTCCTCCCTCACAGAAACAAACACACACTGTTTCTGAAACACACAATACACATACAGCTGGTGGAAAGGGTTAAAATGGTGACAATCTCACCTGTTAATATACCTGAAACACACTCACACTGAAGGGTTAGGTGCGTATGAGGTCAGGATTGCTGTTAGTTTGTTTCAACACAAGCGGTGACTGTAATTAGGCCTGAGGAATCCTCTGAAAACACTAGTGCCCAACATTAGCATGACAATCAAGAGGCTTCTGGAGTCCTGCGAGGTCAAGCGATTCAGTCGACGCGTCCAATTCAGTCTGGAAATCTGGCTTGTTTTACAGCTTTTGTGCTTGAATGTTTCTCCAGCCTCCAGCGTCAGATGAAAGCGTACGCTGATTTAGTTTATGGGTGTCGCTCTGTCGGTGAAGAACAGAGGAAATGATGGAGTGTGTCTCTCGCCGCTCGCCGTAGACACACACGCTGAGCCGCAGTTGTTCCTCTGACAGTGAAATATGTGTCTCACATTGATGATGTCAGCGTGTCAAGAGTGTGTGAGTGTGTGTGTGTATGTGGCTGTTGCCATGGTGAGCTTTGCTGAAGCGTCAAACAGAAGCACAGATGCAGATAAACACACACCAATCTTTTAGTTACACAAAATCCCAGATTTGATCATCCTTGTCTTAAAATATAAAAGGCAGCTATATTTACCTAATTAATATTGTGAAAAATTAATATTATAAGTGTGTAAAATATTTAGTTCTTTTACATTACATCATTGCGTTTTTTCTACTCACTGTACACTGTAAAAAAGACTTGTTGGTTTAACTTAAAGTAAGTTTCCTGGTTTCCTTAACATTTTGAGTTCATTGAAATGAAAAATTTGAGTTAATACAATGAAGGTGATTGGTTTATAAACAGAAACTCAAAATATTATGTTATCTGAACTACAGTAATTATCTAAGTTGATTTGACAAAAGAAAAAATAAATAATTTTGTACAGTGTAGTACTGTACTGTTAGATGTAAGCATGTTATTCATTTATTTATTTTCATCAAATTATTTTAATGAGAATCATGTATTAATTTATTTTTAATTTATTTAAACCAAGTTTCATTTATTTATTTGAATGATTTCTTTTTATTTTATTTAAATTTATTTATTTAGTTTATTTAATTAGTTATTTAGTCTTTTTAGTTTGCTGCTAATTAAATCATTTTTATCAATTTTATTCAAATAATTTTTTTAAATGTATTCAAATTATTTATTAGTATTATGTATTTTTTTTATTTAAATCAAATTTCATTAATTAAGTTTAATATTTTTTTATCTAATATTGTTTGTTATATTATAAATAGTATAAATAAATAATATATATTAATTTATCATTTATTTATTTAAATGTAGCATTTTATATATTTATGTATTTATTTATTCAATTTACTTAAATTAAATGTATTTTAATCTAATGTATTTTTATTTATTTATTTATTTCAATATATTAATTAGGAATTACTTTTTAATTTTCACAGTGCACAATAACGTTCTGTTTATTATAAGTTCTTTTATGTGGGCATCTGCATGCTTCAGGAGCTCGATTCATCACTGTGTTTCAGACCTGTTAGATGATGAAGATGAATTTATCAGCATCAGTAACACGCGGCAGCATGAGGAATCAATTCAGCCACGAGACTTTGATTGGTGTTCATATTTCATAAACATGATTTTAACTCTTTTAACACTGTTGAACTAGTCATCATTCTGAGCAGCAGAAGCTGGTTAAACTGCTTCCATCAGAGCAGTTCAGTGCTGTAAGACCTTCATCTCTTCTGAAGGTCTTCATTATCCACTTAAATCAACGACTCCGGCTTGACCTCCTGCACCTGGATATAAACGGCAGGAGTCGCTCACAGTTAAAGCAGACGCTGTGATCCAGACAGACTCATGGGAGCGCCGCTGACAGTAATGTGAAGGATTCTTGGCGCTCGGAGCGTAAATGGAGGTATTGTTGACTCTCAGCTAGTGCGAGCAGTGCCGCGGGCCGCCGTCCAGACGCCCGTAACGCTGACCGGCCCGCTGGGATCAGAGTCTCGGCTCTATTGTTGAGAAGAGAGAATGTGGGGTCCGTCCGGTCAGGGGTCGACGGACCTCCTCCTGCTCATGTCACGGTCAATGTCTCGCCTTCAATGGCACAATGCATTTTTACCATGCCATAAACCAGACACTGAAGCCAGACCTGACAAAAGAGGGAACATGACGGGCGTTTATCATGAGAAAAGAGCCACTGACGCTGTGTGGGCCGCATTGTACTTCCTGTCCTCCGCTGATTGGTGGAGTCTGACAGGCGTTGCGATTGGCTCCTGCTGATTGGTCGAGCTGGACGATAAAGAGGAAGCAGATTCTTGGCTTTTATTCAGACGAGTGCCGAGAAACATTCCTGATTCGTTCTGATAGACGTCCAGTGCAGGAATATTTCACCACATAAACAGTCCTTTAGTAATTGAGCTCATGCTGAATAAACTGGACTGTATTTTTTATCCTGACAGAATCCTGAATCCTGACAGCTGCCGGTCACAGACACACGACGCCTTAAACAAACACTCATCCACTCAATCCGGCCGACAGGGTTAACAGCTCTTGACTTGACGTCTGTTTGTCTGGTTCATTTACCCTGTTTTCTGGAGTAGTGCTTCGAGTAAACAGCTCTTGAGCTTAGTCTGATTAGTCGGTGTTGATCCAACTAATCTGATAATTAATGAGTGAAGGAGTCGCCATCTGAACGAGACCACTTCAGCTTCTTATGACCACGTTTCCCATGATTCTGTGTGCTTGAGATAGGCTAGTAGTGTTTCCTATCACTCAGTTACTGAGGTTCTTTTTAATGAATCAGTCCCACCAAATTACTCTATGAAGCACAGGAGTTTCAATCGGAATCATGGACTGAATCACTTCACATGACTCACTCGCTCATTGAATCAGCTTAGATGACTCATTGGATCATTTCAGATGTCTCAGTTGTTCACACGTCACACGTCGATCGGTCTGCGCAGCGCCAGTGCATCTCGAACAAGCCTAGTGAGTCATCTGAAATAGTTCAATGCATCATCTGAGCTGATACAGTGAATGAGTGAGACATTTGAATTGATCCAATGAGTCATCTAAGCTGATTTTTGAACAAGCCTTTTGTATCAGCTCAGATGCTTCCTGAATCAACTTAGATGACTCATTTGAACAGTTCAGATGACTCACTCTTTCACTGTATCAGCTTAGATGACTCATTGAACCAGTTCAGATTACTCACTGAATCAGATCACATGAATCACTAAATCATTTTAAGGCCAATTCACACTGCGCTGACAGATGCTGACAGACGACAACAGACACTTCGTCGGGTTTTGTCGGATCAGTGTGTTATCCCTGTCGGAGTCTGTTGGAGATTATTTTCGCCAATTGAACATGCTGAATCAGAATTAGAATGTCTGAGATCTGGGGACTGTCAGTATTCGATTGCGCCTGTCGATAAAGTGTGAATTCAAATGACTCACTGAATCAAATCAGATAACTCACTAAATCATTTCAAATGACTCACTGAGTCAGATCAGATAACTTACTCAGTCATTTCAGATAACTTATTGAACCAGTTCTGATGATTCACTAAATCTGCCCAGTTGACTCACTGAATTATTACTGGTGATACATAGAACCAGTTCAAATGACTTATTGAATCAGCTCAGATAACTCACTTAATCATTTCAGATGACTCATTGAATCCAATCAGATAATTCATTGAATCATTTCAGATAACTCATTGAACCAGTTCAGATGACTCTCTAAATCTGCCCAGTTGACTCACTGAATCATTACTGGTGATTCATAAAACCAGTTCAGATGACTCACTGGCTCACTGAATCAGCTCAGATGACTCACTCACATCTGCTTTGAAAGCTTTTGCACTTGTAATATTACTGTACGATATCCAGAGTCACTCAGGAATGACTTTTAATTCCCTCTGTTTGTGTAATTAAATGCCGAACACTTGATCTCATGTGAGATTCTTGAGTGTGAGCTGATGGTGTGTGTTCATCGTGTGTGTTCACGTCTGACTGCATCTGCATCTGCTCGTCATTAAACTCAGTGAGTCATATTTCATGGTGATGGTGTCAGACATATTCATGCATAATAAACCCTACTGTTCATTTCAGCTCTCAGCGATTGTCAATGAATATGCAGATTTTTGCGCAGGAAGTGCGCCTGTGGACTCGTGCTGACGGAGCAGATGCAGACGCGTTATTTTCTCTTCTCATAAACTAGCTAGTCTTGTTGTGAGGTTCACTTTGCTCTACAGTCATCCGTCACAGATATGGGATTGTTTGTCAGGTTAAGCGTCACATGAACTGTGACCTGCTCCACATTCTGAAAGTGTTTTATTCGAGACCCATAAAGCCCAGCGCTTCGGGCCTAATGGGGTCCGATCGATAACGTGAAGCTTTTACCCCTGAATCCGTCCATCCATCCACACATCTGCTGTGGGAGAGAGAGAAATATAGAAAATCAATGACAGACAGAAAATGGACCGATATACAGAGACAGAATGGAAAAATTATGAACTCATTCCTGCACTGCCGACAGCCTCACATCTGAGTGAATCTGATCTAAAGCAGCTTCACAAGACTAATCATGTTGTTCGTTAACTGAGACCCGATGCTCTCGTAATTAAAACACGCTTCGCTCATTCATTCGCTCAGTCTGTGAGGAAGAGTCGCTACAGCCGGATTCAGATTCACAGTGTTCATGTCAGTACAGATGTCATGTGATGTTCAGTTCCACCCTCAGACGATACGAGATGATGTTTGTGTGTGTGACGGTGATCAGAACAGGTTCACAGGTAATGAATGAACTGATGTCTGACAGATGCACACATGTAAATAATTACTGCGCTGCTCGTTTGAATATTCATGACTGTTGGCTCGTGAGTCGATCTGGCGGTGTTTCTGAGGCGCAGTCGTGTTTGATTAGAGAACATGAAAGTCTGTGAACCTGCGCCTTGATCTGCGTCTGCTGTCTGAGTCTCACCTCAGCATCTGCGTTCATTAACGCACTCCTTTAATTATTATCGCTGAGTCCTGTGAGCCGAGCGGATGTTCGTCAGCGCGGATACATCGCTGTGTGTGACGGGGTTTGCTGGAGTGAGATACGATCAGTTTCAGTATCATATGATAGTTTTTATTAACATTTTAAAATAGTTTTTATTTTTAAATTTCCTGTTTTCATTTTAATTATGTTGGCTTGACAAATTTCATGTTAGCAGCATGATAAAACATTGTAACAATGTGATAAACATCCTATCACTGTGTTAAAACACACTAGTAACATGCTAATTCATGCTAGCAATGAGCTAAAACATACTAACAGTGCGCTAATTCATGCAAGTTGTGTTAAAACATGCTAGCAACATGCTAAAAGAAGCAATGTTTTAAGACATGCTAACAGAGGTAAATATGCTAGAAACATGCTAAAACATACTTGCAATGTGTTACAACATGTTAAGAAAGAGCTAAAACATGCTAGAAACATGTTAAAACATACAATGTTTTTAAAAATGCTAACAAAGAGCTAAAATATGTTAAAAACTTGCTAGAACATACTTGCAATGTGCAAATTCATGCAAGTAAAGTGTTAAACATGCTAGCAACATGTTAAAAGAAGCAATGTGTTACAACATGCTAACAAAGAGCTAAAACATGCTAGAAACGTGCTAAAACATACAAGCAATGTGTTAAACATGCTAACAAAAAGCTACACATGCTAGAAACTTATTAAAACATACAAGCAATGTGTTAAACATGCTAACAAAGAGCTAAAACATGTTAAAACATACAAGCAATGTAAAACATGCTAGCAACAAGTTACCGTGACAATACGTTTTTTTATTAATGTTTACAAAAATTTTAATGGCAACTATAGCTGAAATAAAATACGTTTAGGATTTTTATATTTTATTTTATTGAAGTTTATGTTTATTTCCCTTGAAGCGACAGAAGTGCTGTTAGTTGTAGTCATGTGATAACAGCTCTGGATGTGAAGCGGCAGTGGGCGGCACATCTCACACGCTCTGTCTGTGTCCATCTCATTTATAGTCTCACAGCCATGGAAACAGTCTGATTCATTCATTCTTCTGTGTGTGTGTGTGTGTGTGTGTGTGTGTGTAAAGGGGCCAGGCCGACCTCAGCCTGCCTTCCATCAGATTTGGGCAGTAAATCTTGTAAATATCCCTTAAGACGGGCACCATTGTCCTGGTTTTGTGTCCTGGGCCGCAGAGTTTAATCCCACAGGATTGTGTTTCATTTTATCAGAGTGTGTTTTAATATGGAGGCGTCTCGTGTTCATTATCCACCCAAAGCTCACACGTATCGCAAAGACGCTCCGATAAAATCATTTCATATTGATTCAGAGTCTCCAATTCCCTGTTAAATTAACCTACATTCTCACTGTGGCAGCGAACAGACTCCATCTCAGCCTGAATCAGGGCTAACACCACAAAAACATTTACGCTACTTGAAATAAAGCTAGTGTGTGTGTGTGTGTGTGTCAAATAAACGCGTTCAGTATATCACGAGCGTCACTGATGTTGGACGCGGTGGAGGAATCACTAATCAGCTGCCGTCTCACACTGAATGATGTTGTTTTAATGGATATTAGTCGTGTTTGTGTGTTTGTAAACCGTGTCACCCAGACAACAGAGAAACAGCCTTCTGCGGTGGTCCGAGGGGCAGGTTTGGGCCCCTCTGTAGGGCACTTGAGACACACTTAAGAGCGTCCAGAATCCTGTGCATCTAGACAGCCAATCAGAGAGCAGCTCCATTCATGCTGGGAAATATGGTGCCCCAAAGAGACACACACACACACACACACACACTGATTCTCAGTTCCTTTGAAGTATCAACTTTGTCTCCGATGTAAGATATGTGTGGAGCTGCTTGGATGATTTGATGCGTAATGTTCGAGATCATATAGAGAAACATCTGAGAAAGCGTGGAGTCAGTAACGAGATCCGCTGTGATTCTGTCACACATCTCGTGATTGAAGCAGGTCCGGTGTCTCTGGGAGTCGCTGCTTTGGCTCATTGTCTGAAGTGATGAAGAAACACTTTGAGCGGATCGTGTTTCAGGTCGAGGTCTTTTGTAAAAGAGCGGCTTTATTGCGGAGAATAGAGGCGCTCTGAAAGAGAGATCGCCCTCCATTGTCACGGGCCGCAACCGTGTAAGAGACGTCAAAAGACTTTCCTAATGACTGCAATAAACACTTTCCCATCATCAGCAGGACTCATGCAACATCTGCTGCAGGGGCTGATGGGAAGGGAAGTCTCCACTGTGTCCTGAGGCATTTCCTAAAGTCATCAACAGTTTGAACGAGTGTCAAAGCGGTTTTTCTATAGGTTATATCGTTTACTTTATTCTACTTTTTTATGCATTTGGCACTTTTATCCAAAGCTTGATCTTCTCAGTCATGATTACTTTTTGTTTGGATGTTGTTTTTGAGAATCTTACTTTGCATTCAAAGCACTCATTTTTTGTTTTAGTCCCTGGGAATGGAGCCTGTGATGTTTACAGAGTCTCAGTAATGAGTAACAGTAACACACACACGAAAGCAAACTGCGGCAGTAAAGTGAGGATTGTGCTGCTGCACACGAGGGCAGGAAATGTTTAACCTCCATTGAATCAAAGACAATAGATTGATTTAATCCTGCGGTGAGGGGCGGGACGCTGGAGCTCTCTCTCTCACACTCTCACACACTCTCACTCGCTCCTGAACACACCGCCTGACCGCTGCACTTTCACTGGACGCTTCAGTATGTGACGCGCTGAAGGACCATCACTGCTGCTGCTGAAGGTAAAGACTTTCACTCATCAGGGTTTGTTTTTCTGAGCTGTTCTGGAGGAGCTGAGCTGGAGATGATTTCAGTTCTCCTACAGTTGAAGTTTCCGTCCTCTTCGCTCTTCTGATGTTTGTGTGTTTTGATGGCTGTTCATGAGCAGTGAAGCTTCAGGAAAACTGCACATTGTTTGCTTTTCCAGCATCTTCTGCACAGTCTAGCTCTTCTGTGATTTTGAGACTCAACACACACTCGTTCCTTCATGATCTTCTGGTCTGATCTGATGATGCTGTTCGTAATCTGAGCAGTGATGTCATGTGTTTGTGTGTTTCAGGTTCATCTGCACACTGACTGAACACTAGAAGATCTTCTCTGGTGAGTTCATGTGGCGTTTCAGTCTGACAGACATGCGCTTATATCTGACAGACTGTGATCAGGTGTTTATCTGTGTGTGTGTGTGAGATCAGCTGTGGTGTGTGTGTGTGTGTGTGACTGTGAGAAGCTCTTACTCTTCAGCGTCTCTCAGGAAGATCCTGCTTATGACTTAAACATGATCACATTGAGATCCTTCAAGTCATTTTAGTGCTAATGTATCAGAACGAGTGTAACTTGATGCTTTAAATGCACTGAAAAATTTGGATTTACTGTTAAATATGTGTGTTTGTGTGTGTGTGTGTGTGTGTCAGCAGACAGAGAGAAGTATTAGAAGTGTTTTTTGCTGCCACATGCTGAAACTGTTATGACAGACATCATGAATATGCATGACTCATTAGCATATAAATGAGCTGTAGATGTGTGTTTGTGTTCTCTGTGAGATCAATAACATGCTGCTGTGCATTAACATCATTCATAAACGTCAGGCGGCTTCTGATTGGCTGTCGGGTGTGTCGTTGATTTGATTCATTACAGGAACTGTGGGATGTCGTTCGGTCTCGTTTAGAGTGTCAGGAAGCAGTAGTTGTGCTGTTTGTGATGTTTGGTTTGCTCTCGTCCACTGCAGCTTTCTTGACATCATCACACGCAGGTGTGATCATGTGACCTGAGCAGCCCTAGGGAAAAACAAGTGCACTTAACTGTAGTCAATGTGCATGTGTAGTGTACGTCAATATATATGTATATGTATAAAGTACTTAATTATCATTTTAACAGTACTGAGTTATTCAGTTTTACTTTTAAGGTTAATAATAAGACATATGAAATGACATAATGACATTAAGTTATACTTAAGTGGGTCAAAAACACTCTGAAGTTCATCTAATTGCATTTAATATAAATTTAAACAAATACATTCATTTAATTGCAAATAACATGCATTTAAGTGTCTGAAAACAATACATTCCCTTCACACTTTTTAAAGTGTATTATTTGTGTAATAAGTACTCTTTTTAAGTGCACTTGTTCTCCACGAGGGCGAATGCTGCTGTTTGTCTGATCTCAAACACTGAATATGTCCGTCCGGCTGGACGCTGCAGTGCATTCTGGGTGACCTGATTCACTGATCTGAATCGCTGTGCTTCTGTCGACCTTCATAAATCACAGCGCAGTGCATCATGACAGTGTTGAAGAGACGCTTTTTATTTTACAGTTTTTCCCTATCACATATTTCAGTAATCAGCATAAATTAGGTATAATTTGAAAGCTTAAACACAAAATTGGACACTGCGTTAACATGGAAATTGTACTTTAAAGCATTTTAGCGGCTCAGTATCAAATTTGGACAGATATACGGCTTTGTAGCAATTTTAAAGTCCAAATGATTTGGTGAAATTTATATTTTGTATAAAATGTTTAGTTCAGTGCATTTGCTCAGTAAAATTAAACTTCTATAACTTTTACACTAAAAAAGCCTCAGTTGAACACACTGTGTTATAATCTCTTAAAAAAGTATTTAAAAAATCTGAAAAACTAAATAATGTGTATTTTGATAGTCTTAATCCATGTGTCTATTTTTTCCCGTACTAAAATCTATTTTTTAGAAATGTTTATGCACCTCTTCCAGGTCAAAAAAGGTTGAGGAGAGGTGATGTATTTCACTGCTCAAGTAAAAGCACAGTTAACAGGTTAATATTTCAGACGTGTCTCTTATGAAGGGAAGACAGCAGCGTGTGTCGAAGGCTGGAGAAGAAGCCGTGTGTTTTGAGCTCTGACCCCCTCATCTGATTTTCTCACACTCTGAATGAGGTTTAGTCTGTCGATCGGAGGGTCGTGGCTTTTGTGTGCGATGAAGGGGAAGTGATTTCTATTCACCTGCAGCGCTTGAATGAGGGGAAAAGCTGCTCAGAGTCCAGAGAATCCCTCATCTATATCTCTATTCATTAACACTAAACGTTTGGAATAATTCAGATGTGTTAAAGTTTCTTCTGCTCAACAAGGCTGCATTTATTTGAGCAAAACTTCAGCTGGACTCTGAAGGTACAAGCCTTACGTTAAATGTCTTTTCTTAACGTCAAACAAAGCGAATATTCATGTGTCAGATGTGTGTGTTAAAGGCACAATAGAGTGGTCCGTACACACACACAATGAGCCGTCTTTATTCCTGATCCCGGGATTGTTGAGTGGGAGGGAGCGTCTCACCTCGAGAAACCTTCGAGACGAGCAGGTGGAGTCTGAGCGTCTGAAGAGGCTTTCACACGTTCACCGCGCCTACGCCCGTCAAGAGCTATACTGATCAAACCTCTAGAGTCTGACATGTCAGATATACTGTACATGGAACAGACAGAATATAAGAGCTGGCATTGTGTTGTTTGACTATCATATTTGATACATCTGTGGCTCATATAGTCTGATATAGTGAGAATATGGAGGAAACTGAGCAAAAATATGCAGTTTGTCACTGTGTCTGTGTCCCAGTTCACTCATCTGCCCTAGATAGTGTGCCAGATTAAGATCATCACGTCCCACATTGTAGGTGAAAAATGAATCATGGCACAGTTTATTATTAACTATTTGCATCTGCTTGATTTTATTTTAACACTTAACGAGAAGGTTTCATTAGTAAACACTGAACAACACTTTCTAATCTTAGGTAATTTCAATATGCATTTTTAAAATCAGCTTGTATGTGTTATCATTAGTGCACTGTGATCTAACACAAACAATTATATTTGTTTTTACTAACATTAACAATGATTAATAAATGCTGTAAAAATATATAGTTCATGTTAGTTAATGCATTCATTAATGTTAATGAATGGGACTGTAAAGTTTTACAGTATAATCTGGACTGCTGATCATCAGTTTGAGGATAAAGTGCAGTGATTAATGTGATGGATGGAGCTAATGCGTCTCAATAGTGTCGTTCTGTCAGTGTTTCAGTCACGAGTGAAGCTGGTCTCTGGTCTTCTGGACACCTGCGTCTCGTCTGTTTTATATACGCGTGTGATGTGATGGATGGAGCTGTCGGCTCATGATCATGTGACACAGAGACGCCACACAGTCACTGTTAACTCTCACAGACGTGATGAGTGCTGTGGAATACAGAGATGAGGTCGGACTATTAACAGATTCTTTAAGAGATGTGAACTATTAAAATGACATTTGATTCTGACCTGGCTTTTACACATGATGTTATGCAGACTTGTTTAATTTTTTACATCTGTTTACATGGATTATTGCAGAAGTGAAAGCACTTCAAAAAGTGAAAGTGTAAAAAAGTTTACTATAAAGCAAACATTTATATATTTTACAAAATAATTTGGAACCTAAAATGGCTGCAAAAAACAGCCATATGTTGTGTTCCAAATTTGAAGTTGATATCACACAAACTGAGGTTCCTGTGAGGTTTTGTTTTACCAAAAACAGCCACCAGGTGACACTCACAAATTAATAAACAATATCGCAATATCACTTCTATCACAAAACAGTCGCCAAATATAAAACCTTGAGTCTCAGAGCTTTCCAACGATACGCTTTAATTTTGTAATCTGAAACCTGACACGCCCACTAGGGGGAGGAGCCTAATGAAAGGATGCATTTTGAGTCTTTAAGCTTTTGAATGACACCTAATTTATGATGATTACTAAAATATGTGATAGAAACAAGGTCAATGAAGTGTCCCGCTGGCAGTGAACGGGTTAAAGGGTTAGTTCACCCAAAACTGAAATTTGTCATTAATTCCTCACCATCATGTCGTTCCACACCCGTAAGACCTTCATTCATCTTCAGAACACAAATGAAGATATTTTTGATGAAATCCGAGAGGTATATGACTCGTCCATACACTTTCAAGGTCCAGAAAGGTACTAAAGACATCGTTAAAACAGTCATGTGACTGCAGTGGTTCAACCTTAATGTTATGAAGAGACGAGAATACTTTTTGTGCGCATAAACAAAACAATCTCTTCTCTTCCCTGTCATTATCCTTACTCAGTAACACAGTGAAGCTTCCGTATTTACGTCCGAATGCCAGCTCAGTATTGGCCAAAGCTGATCACGTGATCAGCACAACACATGCGTGTGATGTTGACACAGGAGCCGGCCAATAATGAGTCGGCGTTCTGACGGAGAACCTGGAAGCGCTGGAGGTAAACAACGAATGAGAATGACAGGGAAGAGAAGAGATTGTTGAATAAAGTGGTTATTTTTGTTTTTGTGCACAAAAAGTATTCTCGTCTCTTCATAACATTAAGGTTGAACCACTGCAGTCACATGACTGTTTTAACGATGTCTTTAGTACCTTTCTGGACCTTGAAAGTGTTGATTATATTGCTGTCTATGGACGAGTCATATACCTCTCAGATTTCATCAATAACATCTTAATTTGTGTTCCGAAGATGAATGAAGGTCTTACGGTGTGGAACGACATGAGGGAGAGGAATTAATGACATTATTTTCATTTTTGGGTGAACTAACCCTTTAAAGTCAGTACAAATGCAGTGTGTGTTTCTGTCGATTCAGTCAGTGTTCGTCGCGCTCTGAACGGAGAAGCTTCCACAGCTCTGATCATGGACAATAGAGCGAAAGCGCCAGGCGAGCGTACGGTCAGCACATCCTAAAGCCACTATTGATCAGAGATGATGGTAGAAAGCCAGCGCTGAATGAGCCAAAGGGCCGCTCACATTAGCATCACAATCACAGCCTGAACTGGGTTAACTTTACCCATCAGCCCGTGAAACACTGTTGTTCAGTGTGAAGACACCGATACTGTGTGTGTGTTCAGTTTCTGAAACATCCTCATCATTTACATTGAGCGTTTATAACCAAATCATGTCATTAATTTGCTTCTGATTGGACTTTATTCTGAGCCGATGCTGGAGGAGAATCAGAGCGGATGAAGGTGGCTTCGTCTCGCTTCCTTCTCGCTTATTAAAAAGGTCAACCGCACTAATCAGGAAACTGATTCTGACTTCACAACTCGTTAACAGTAACCGTGTGTGTCGAGGCTGCAGATATTTGCATATGCAAATGAACCATCATCATCAGCATGTGAAAGGTGTGATCTGATGGAGCTGATCTGAGACCTGTAAACACGTGTTGAGTGTGTGTTTCCAGCTTTATAGAGATGCTCGCTTCGCCCCGCATGCTAACGAGGCCTCGATCCTTTAACTCGCTGCCAGGAATTAGCATCTCAGTGGATCCCAGAGATTCTGCGGATTGTGTTTGTGCGTATGAGTGTGAGAAAGACGGGGAATGTTAATGGAGTTCACGGGAATGAATCGCTGTGTAAACATTTGCTTTCCATCGCAGAGGAAGACAACAGACGACAAAAGCGAGTGTCCTTGAGTCAGAAGAGAGCAGAAACACTAGAGTAACTTTAACCAGTTATACACGCTTTGATGGAACGACATGGACGTCTGTAGGGATTTACATAGAAATCACACGCATTATCAGAAAACATTCATTCAGTCGCATTAATGGAGGATTACACAGAAATATTATTTTACCTTCTGAGACCATATGAACCATCAACCAGATGATGTTCTTCCTCAGTGTTTCCAGCATCTAAACATCCTTAAATCAAGATACGTTTACTGGAGAAACAAAATGACTGAAAAGTGTATCAAAATAAACTGAGTTTGTGCTTAAAACTAGATCAAATATCTGCTAGTGGGGTCAGAAAAATACACTGAAGAACAGATGATTCTCTGACCTCGTGTCTCTGAACACAACCGCACATCAAACGAGTCAATGTTTTAACAAGTGAACTGGTGTTTTTATAAAGCGTACGGCTGGATTCAGCCCACGATTCATATGTTAAACAGCCTGATTATTTGCATACCGCCTCTACAATTATAAAAGCTAATGAGGGGCTTATGGGAAACGTATGCTGGAGCCGCGGTGGAATGTCTTTGTGTCATCTCAGATAAGACGAGCGGTTTAATCTTCAGACTCTGAACATGCTCTGATGCGTATGAAGATATTAAACGCTGGAAATATGAGGATATTACAGTGTGTTTGACTCACAGATAAACTCCGTCAGTGTGTGAACAGCTTCATTCACAATCAGTTTACGTTGTTTTTCAATGTGAACATCTGATAAATTAACATATCTTCTCTATTGTGTCGTATACCTGAGTGAAATGCTTCTCAAACAAGAACAAATGTAGGCGGGGCTTGATTTTGTCTGTGGGGAATTGATTGGATGGTTGTGGTTTGCTATTGGTGGATCTCATGTGAGTGACAGGTTGCCCCGCCCTCGTCATCAGAGAAGAGAAGAGATGAAGGGGAAGATATTTTGGTTCAAGATTAATTTAACACAATAATGATAAATCATTTATAATAAACACTGGAATGTTCCGTACGAACATAAGAATCAGTTCTGAATTTATGGTGACTGAAAGCAAAAACACGTTCATGATTGATGTGTGTGTTCTGCGTGTTGTTTCAGCTCCATGTGCTTGACTGAAGTTTATGATTTTAATCAATATGGCAGTGATTATGAGCAGCTGTAATAACTGCTGTAATTATGAACACATTCAAAGATCAAACGAGAGTGTCGTGATGATGTATTTCCTCTATTGAAGGGCTCAACAGACTGATATGAACCACATCACACTCCTGCCTGTCCGTCCAACAGCTGCATGTTTTCTGAGTCACATGACGTTTCAGATCTAATGAGCTCGCTGTTCAATTAACCTGATTACCATCATGTGTTGCTCTGCTCGAGGCCTTTATCATTGTTCCTGACACACACAGTCTGCAGCGGTGTTCACACACACGCTGTCTTCAGTGCTTCAGTGTGTGTGAGATCAGTCACCGGCCTCTCTGTGTTCATGAGTCGCATGATTTATGGCCGTCTGCAGCGCTTTACGTGACCTTCGACTCCATTCATGAGATTTACACACGCACACACACACACACACACACACACACACACACAGACCTAGTGTGTGTTTCAAAACCTAGTCTGCTTTATAGGTGACAACGAATGGGATTCAAATCGTAGAGCATTGCTGGGCATCAGATGCGTTTGATTAATCTGAGTCATTTGATTCTGTTGAACTCCTAAATTTCCATCATTTTGAGGCATCACCAGTGCTTTTAATGTTTTATTTGTTTTTATTCTCATCACAGACGTGTTCAAACATTTCATTCAAATCTTTTATTTGTTTTCATTTGAATTTTGGAACTTATTCGGCCATCCCAAACAGATGATTCATAGGACTGATTCATTTGATTCATTTGTACTTTAAATCTCCAGTGTTTTGAGGCATCATCAGGTT